>OY037007.1:26137717-27337717 GCA_955831195.1 Pilophorus perplexus
TAGCTCTCCCCCCCCCCCCCCCCCCCCCCACAACACTATCTATGCACCATTGTAGCTAACTGAGGATGCCTTTTTTAAAGGTTGTAGGCTACCATTCTCCTTCACACACTAGGAAAAAAACCCTTACGCAGCTTGAAAGGGTTTGTTGAAGCATTTTGGCCCGTCTTTTATCACGATAACAGGATGTTACCACTCCTTGCGACGCCAGCAGACACCTTGTGAGCTATTTCCTAACCCTTTAAAATCCATCACCCACCTTCGAACCTGCTTTGCAAACATCGAACAAGTTTCTAAACCGTGGGTGGCAGCCAGTAAAGCGCCAATCACAGTATCTAATTGGCCAGATGCTTGAAGGTGGAAAAGTGTAGTAACCCCAGTAACATAATTACATCAATTTGGCCGTAGCATATTTGCTTTCAGACCTTTTCGCTACATGCCATTTAATTAATAACAGTTATTTGATTACAGTTACTTTGTTTATCTATTAATATAATGAATTAGCCCCGATATTGAGTGAAGTTATGGAGTCAATGAGTGAATGATAACGATGTCTTAAATACTGTCATGTCCTCCAGGTTACTGCACATGTGACTGAGAGAGGAACCTATGATAATACCTCATGCTATGTACCATGGAGGTTGAAATGCTATTTCAGGTGGTACGTAAATGGCCACAGGGAGGACACAGCATTTACCGCAATTAGGCAGTGACAGTGGTTATATGTGAGATCAAGCGTCGTTGAGGATACCGTACGACCGGATTTTCGAATGTACATTTCAAGCACAGTGAGTACTCAAGTAAAAGCAGTAATCCTGCCACCCACGGTTTAGAAACTTGTTCGATGTTTGCAAAGCAGGTTCGAAGGTGGGTGATGGATTTTAAAGGGTTAGGAAATAGCTCACAAGGTGTCTGCTGGCGTCGCAAGGAGTGGTAACATCCTGTTATCGTGATAAAAGACGGGCCAAAATGCTTCAACAAACCCTTTCAAGCTGCGTAAGGGTTTTTTTCCTAGTGTGTGAAGGAGAATGGTAGCCTACAACCTTTAAAAAAGGCATCCTCAGTTAGCTACAATGGTGCATAGATAGTGTTGTGGGGGGGGGGGGGGGGGGGGGGAGAGCTAAGGTCTCCAAAGCTTGGACCTGGTGCTCCCAATGTGGGCTAATGTTGTAAAATTGTCACCAACAGGTTTCAGACGACCGTTATATGTAGCCGACGAAGATTTCACTTACGATAAGTCTGGTAGAGTGTGTCAAGGTAGGAAAAGGTCAGCAAAGCTCGCGAGGCTTGGTGACAATGTGTTTCTTGTTGTCCAAGACTGCAATAGCTGGTCGTCGACATGGCCAAATTGCAAATTGCCTCTCCCTTGAAGATCAAGCTAGGTCGTTGGGTGGCTTTAGCTTGGAAGTAAGGGTGTTGCCCCCCCCCCCCCCTCACCCACCCACTAAAAAAAACCCCTACTTAGTGTTACGCAGGGATAAGGCGTATCCCTTGACAGTGAAGGAACGTTTGCAACCATATACCCTCAGACGATGGGTAGACCTGCACGAGTTACAGGGCACAAAATGCTCTATTTGGAATAATTGTTACATTTGTGGAAGTGGAGTTTGGTACCTTCATTCAATAACTGGGGGATTTCGTACTACACTTACTAGTAGTCGCCGTTCATTGTCACGTACGTACATGTACGTTCATAATATGGAAGTTTGCCAATATTCACGTTTTGTTGACATGGTTCGAGGACGAGAGTAGTTGTACAACTGTCTTCCCCACCCTACAACTAACACGACGAGCTCTTACAAAAAACCTGCAATTATGAAGACACATACAATGACGCACACTCAACACTCAAGCGATGCGTGATCTGTGTTAGTTCAACCCCCCCCCCCCCCCCCCCCCCTCCTCCTCCTCCTCGTGGGACATGGTTTCGATAAGGATTGCCCTGGTGTGCGTTGTTTTCCGATTCCCAACAAAAAAAAAAAAAAATAAAAAATAAAATCAATAATAAGGAATTTATTTAAACCAAAAAACGGAATGTTAAAAACCCACTCTACCGCTCGTCAGCATTCCACACCATTACTACTCACGCCTAGCCATCCCAAAGCATTGGTGACCCGCATTCATTGGTTAGGGGTGGACACCATCCGCCCGTAAGGGTTTCAAAAAATTATACCATGTGTGTCATGGATCACCAGCACACATTAGGTCGTAATGGTTTTGGGGTGTCGT
The DNA here is from genome assembly GCA_955831195.1 of Pilophorus perplexus. Classification (NCBI taxonomy): domain Eukaryota; kingdom Metazoa; phylum Arthropoda; class Insecta; order Hemiptera; family Miridae; genus Pilophorus; species Pilophorus perplexus. Next base: position 26,139,944 of record OY037007.1, read on the forward strand.
TGAGTGTGTGGTGTCTGAACAACCAATGCACCCCCTTTTCAGGAAGGCTGGTACGAGCCAACCTGCCCAGCTATGGGGGTGTGTCAGTGCTTCGATCAGCATGTTTCAATAATGTTGACGATTACCTGTTGGGCGTTGCATGACATTGCCCTAACACCATTCAGGCAATTTGGGGGCAGAACAAACACACTTCGTTAGCTATGAGAACAATCACCCAAATTATTGGTCGTCGTAATGATGTTGAGTCCTAAGGTGGGTCGTACTATTACGCCAACACGAATGCAGTATATCCAAAGTGTTAATTGAACATTGACAATTATTTGACGCCCACTGTGATTGTCCGCAGATGATACATACGTCAATCAATTGTGGCTGACATAATTTTAAAATGAGGGTGTCCATCTACGTCACTGTGAAATGGTGCCCTAATGTTATTGAAACGTATAAGGATAAATACGGCCGCATCATACTGGGGATGGTACCGGTGACATACTGGTTTGGGTGTATTATGACAACCAGTAGCTACATTACCAAGGGCAATTAAGACGGTATGTTTGTACATATTCGTATAAGGATAAATACATTTGAACGGATTATGGCGTCCGCACACGCAGGAGAGTGCCATCATTATGGGACCCACCGCATTATGGCTTCCACATACGGGTGTCACAAGCACCTTCAACGTTAACAGTGCCGTGATTAATTATAAAATCGATTAGGAGCAACATTGAGGATGCAGTAATGTACCAAAATGAACTCAAGTATATTGCACGTAGTTCCAGAAAATTCCGCAACTAGCGTGACCTACGGAGGCAAATCAGTATATTCTGAAACGAAAAGTGGTTCAAATCCAAGTGCAGGTAGGTTCAAAGAAAAATGCAACTCTTCACATTACTCCCAGGATTTATAACGGACGAGGCACCTGGTGAAGGGGTTTGCAACCCTTTAGTGGACCATGGGTATTTAAATGAAACATTTTTTTTTGTTTCATTGTGGGCGGAGAGGAATAATCACTAAGTAATTAAATTGCGCGGGCTACCAATTTGATTTGCAAGGCACGCCAACACCTTAAAATCCTTGAGGGTACGTTGCGGTTGAGGGAGTGTCATTTCGGTACTTGCACCTGGCTAATCAATTCCTTCGCCTCAATGACGAATGATTAAATTTATTAAAAAAAAAAAAAAAAAAAAAAAAAAAATTAAAATTAAGGGTGACTGTCATCCGCAAATATTGTCGGACTGTTAATTTTTCACTTTTTTTTAAAGGAGGGAAACCATGAGGAATGTTGGCGATTTCTTGTGTTGCTTACCATTGATTTAATGAATGTAACCAATGGTGGCCAATGGTTAGGGTGGTGGACAGAGGGTTAGGGACAGTGACAGATGGTTAAGGATTGTTAGAGATGGTTAGGTATGGTTAGGGATGGTTACCGATGGTTAGGGATGGTTATCAATGGTTAAGGATTGTTAGAGATGGTTAGGTATGGTTAGGTATGGTTAGGGATTGTTAGAGATGGTTAGGTATGGTTAGGTATGGTTATGGATGAGGACCAATGGTTTGCGATGGTTATAAATGGTTAGGGATGGTTTAATCCGCAGTTTTCTTACAGATAACACATCAAGGAGGACAGTAGGTACGGTAAAGGTTGTCATGGACCACATATGCCATTTTCACACAATTGGTGATTTGGTGACAACAATTGTGGAATTTTGTCGTGTTTTTCACCTTAGCTGAAGTCCTCCCTTGTGTTGTGAATATGGTACCATTGAATACAAATTATTTATTTTGCAACGTCCACATTTGGGGAAAATTGGGTTTTTGTGGCCAACATTCAACCCACGTTAATGGGGGTTTCTGGACCCAAAAAACCTCAGTACCACGCTATTTTGAACTTTAAAACCCGTTTTTTCGTCGAGTTCCCGTCTTCGGTTTCAAACGAACCCGGTCCCATCTTGTTCGGCGTGGTCCAAACCCTGGGGAAACGCCTTCCGTCGTTTTTCCACATTCGATATCCTTAACGCCGTGTTGTGCGCCCAAAAAGGCGTCGTTACGAGGGAATTTAGATTTTTATAACCATTTTTCGAGGCGTTCCCGTCCTCGGATGCGATCGAAACCAGTCCCATTGTGTTGAGGAGGTCGAAATCTATGGTAAAACGACTTTATTATTACCGAAAATGCCCCCCACATAAGGGTTATTAGGGGTGCAGCAGGTATGCAGCCCCGTTTTGCAACTTTGAACCGGCTTTCGACCACGTTCCCGTTCTTGGATCGTCTTGAAATTGGTCCCATTCGATTCGGCGTGGCCGAAACCATGGGAAAAAACTTTCCTTTTTTCCAATGACGACCCCCTATAAGGTGTTTTTACACAAAAACACCTTCGTAGGACGCAATTTTAAAATTTAAATCCATTTTTCAAGGGGTTCCCGTTCTCGGATCGTCTTGAAATTGGTCTCATTGTGTTCACGGGGTCGAAATACATGAGAAAAATGCTTTACTTTTCTCAAAAACGACCTCCTATAGGGGGGTAGCAGGTGGTAGCACCCTTGGTAGCAGGTGTTTTGGACTTTAAAGCCCTTTTTCGAAGGGTTCCCGTTCTCGGATCGTCTTGAAATTGGTCTCATTCGATTCGGCGTGGTCGAAACCTTCGGAAAACGAGGTTAGTTGCTTCAAAAACGGGCCCTTTAAGGGCTTTTTTGGTGAAGTAGCAGAAGTAGCAGGTCTGGTCAGAAAGTCTTCTAAGGTTATACACTACACTCGTTTATTATGTCATACGTATATATATTAAACGTCTTATATACATATATCTTACTCTCTCTCTAGCATCTCTCTATTTCTTTCTAAGCAAATTTATATATATATAAAGATATATATATATATATATATATATATATATATATATATATATATATAGTTTTATCCAGAGGTCGGAAACCGCTGGTGTCCCTTCTTTTTAAGACTCCTCGAAATATTCGGTTTCCGCCCAAAAATATGCGGTTTCCGACCCCGTTCAAGCGGTGGAAACCGTTTATGAAATCTTCGGTTTCTGACCAATGGGGGAAACCGAAGATTCCCCAACAAACTCAAATTTTTCCCACTGCCCTTCAACTTCTCCCTTCTCGTTCAAATCCTACCACAATCTTACTTGGCCTTCCAAACATCTCTCAAAAATATTTCTTAAGGGCTCGCAAAATAATTATTACTGGTTGATTGAGTCGCTAATAGTATTAAATACTTACTAAATTTTAGTAATTAATTATTACATCCTGATGTATTAATTTAGACTGAAAAAGCCATGTTCTCAGTTTCTATTAAATAAAAAATGAAACAATTTTTTTTTTAAATCGGATGGTTCTTGAACTCTTGATGATGGATACCACGTCCGAAAATCATTGAAAAACGACACCAAACTCGACCCCATGGCCATTCATAATATTTATAAGAAACTTATTTTTTTTAATCGGATGGTTTTGGCACTCCTGATGATAGATACCACGTCCGAAAATAATAGGAAAACGACACCTAGCTTGATTCCATGATAGGTAAGACTTAATAATTGTAAGAAACAATTTTTTTTAATCGGATGGTTCTAGAACTCCTGATGATGGATACCACGTCCGAAAATAATTAAAAAACGACACCAAGCTCGACCCCATGGCCATTCATAATATTTATAAGAAACTTCTTTTTTTTTTAATCGGATGGTTTTGGAACTCCTGATGATAGATACCACGTCCGAAAATAATAGGAAAACGACACCTAGCTTGATTCCAGTGTAATACAATAATTGTAAGAAAGAATTTTTTTTTAATCGGATGGTTCTAGAACTCCTGATGATGGATACCACATCCGAAAATAATAGGAAAACGACACCTAGCTTGATTCCATGATAGGTAAGACTTAATAATTGTAAGAAACAATTTTTTTTTTAATCGGATGGTTCTAGAACTCCTGATGATGGATACCACGTCCGAAAATAATTGAAAAACGACACCAAGCTCGACCCCATGGCCATTCATAATATTTAAGAAACTTCTTTTTTTCTTTTTTAAATCGGATGGTTTTGGAACTTCTGATGATAGATACCACGTCCGAAAATAATAGGAAAACGACACCTAGCTTGATTCCAGTGTAATACAATAATTGTAAGAAAGAATTTTTTTTTTAATCGGATGGTTCTAGAACTCCTGATGATGGATACCACATCCGAAAATAATAGGAAAACGACACCTAGATTGATTCCATGATAGGTAAGACTTAATAATTGTAAGAAACAATTTTTTTTTAATCGGATGGTTCTAGAACTCCTGATGATGGATAGGTACCACGTCCGAAAATAATAGGAAAACGACACCTAGCTTGATTCCATGATAAGACTAAATAATTGTAAGAAAGAATTTTTTTTAATCGGATGGCTCTAGAACTCCTGATGATGGATACGACGCCCGAAAATAATTGAAAAACGGCACCAAGCTCGACCCCATGGCTATTCATAATATTTATAAGAAACTTTTTCTTCTTCTTTTTTCTTAATCGGATGGTTTTGGAACTCCTTATTATAGATACCACGTCCGAAAATAATAGGAAAACGACACCTTGCTTGATTCCATGGTAAGAATTAATAATTGTAAGAAAGAATTTTTTTTTAATCGGATGGTTCTAGAACTCCTGATGATGGATACCACGTTCGAAAATCATTGAAAAACGACACCAAGCTCGACCCCATGGCCATTCATAATATTTATAAGAAACTTTTTTTTTCTTCTTTTTTTTAATCGGATGGTTTTGGAACTCCTGATGATAGATACCACGTCCGAAAATAATAGGAAAACGACACCTAGCTTGATTCCATGATAAGACTTGATAATAATAATTATTATTGTAAGAAATAATTATTTTTTTATCGGATGGTTCTATAACTCCTGATGATGGATACCACGTCCGAAAATAATTGAAAAACGACACCAAGCTCGACCCCATGGCCATTCATAATATGTACCTATTTATATGAAACATTTTTTTTTTTTTTTTTCAATCCGATGGTTCTGGAACTCACAAAAAATTTATTCCAGCCCGAAAATAATAATAATTGGAAATCGACACCTAGCAAAACCCTATCGCCATTCATAATAATTAATAATTAATTATTATAAGAATCTTTTCATTATTATAAGAAATTTTTTTCTGGGTTTCTTATTTTGATTTATTGTTTATTTTTTTAAATTTTAATTTAATTTGATTTTTAATTTTTAATTTTTAATTTTTAACCTGAAAAAGAATTCAAGCGGGTTTTCATATAGGAAATGAAAGGATAGATACTGTCAGGTCGCCTGTTCCAACCCCCTAAAAAAACCTACACTTGGTCGTTCAATTTTTCAATAACTTCCAAGAACTTATTTCTCATCGGGGGATATTCAGAATTTTCGAGAATTCAAAGATTAAAATTTACCTATCTACGGAGTCTGAACGAAAACAAGTAGCAAAATTTGCTTTTACTTAAAGCTGCTTTTACTTTAAAATTTAATTTTACTTAGGTAAGGGTTCACTATTCTTCTATATAAGTTAATTGTGCTAAACTTAATTCAGTGACAATCTGTACAATCTTCGGACAGATGTGTAATCTCGAGAAAACGTCTTGAATTACTTGGAAAACGACACCCTATTTGACCTGAAATGGTTGGCCGAGCGAAGCGCCCCCCCTGGGCGATGAAATGGTTGGCCGAGCGAAGCAAGGCTCCCCTGGGCGATTAACTGATCGGCCGAGCGAAGCAAGGCCCCGGGTCAGAGTGCTATCAGTCTAATATGAAAATTTGACCCTCAATCATACCCCCCCCCCCCCCCCACCCCTCGAGGAAGTGGTTGGCTAAGCGAAGTGAGGCCCCCCAGGCGTTGAAATAGTTGTTCGAGCGAAGCAAGGCCCCCCTAGGAGATGAAATGGTTGGCCGAGCGAAGCGAGACCCCCCTGGCCTAGAAATTGGTTGGCCGGGTGAAGCAAGCCCCCCCCCCCCCCCTCCACGGCAATGAAATGGCCTTGCTTAGCTCTCGGCCTCCAGTCAGAGATCTAGAAGTCTAATAAGAATAGTTGACCCTCAACAAGTAATTACCCCCCCCTTGCGAAGGAAGTGGTCGGCCGAGCATAATATGCTTGGAAAATATATTACCTATTTTATATGCTTGGAAAATATATTATTTTCAGTAGACCCAAAATAAATCGGAGTAGGTACCTACGTTCCTGGTCAGCAGGCCCAAAATAAATGGTTAGTTTCTAAGTACACAGATAAATTAGTTCCTTGCAAAGTCGGTTTTTCATAGGTAGGTACGTCCCTATTTTCAGTAGACCCAAAATAAATCATTTAGGTAGGTATCTACGTTCCCAAAATAAATCGTTTAGGTACCTACATTCCTCGTCAGCGGACCACACTCGGGTCGCCGGTGAAATGAAAATAATTTCAATTAGAAAATGAAAATTAGTAAAAATCTCCTCTCCAACCGAATCCTAGAAAATTTCCCCCACTTCAGCAAGAATTTAAGCGGTTTTTCACGTAGCAAAACATATTATTCTACCACCAGATGATGAAATTCAATTCGCGTTACGCCACGTGTGATTTAGCGTTAGCCCACGTATTTTATTAAAATGAAAATGTTCCAGTCATCTAAAAATTCCTGCAATTTTTCCTTAATTTTTCAACATTTTTCTTGAATTTTCCATCAGGGTTAATCCAGGATTTTCGCCACTTTTAACAATAGCTATTTACCTACCTACTTACGACTACCTACCTCCACGCGTTTTGAGAAAGTTATGAAATCCCAATTTTCTCCACGTGAAAAATCTTGAAAAATCGCCCAGAAACCAGGAAAAATTTGGCGGAATATTTTATTGATTCTAAGTGGTCGTAAATTGCAGTTTAACTTACGACTACCTACCTCCACACGTTTTGAAGAAGTTATGAAATGCCGATTTTCTCCACGTGAAAAATCTTGAAAAATCGTCCAGAAACCAGGAAAAATTTGGGGGAATATATTATTGATTCTAAGTGGTCGTAAATTGCAGTTTAACTTACGACTACCTACCTCCACGCGTTTTGAAGAAGTTATGAAATGCTGATTTTCTCCAAGTGAAAACTCCAACAGTTAGTTTCGGAGTTGCGAATAAAAACTAGTATTTTCAGTTTTTAGTTTCAGGTCCAGCGTTGAGTGAAATTTTACAGAATTAAAAAAATCTTTACTGGCCAGAACGGCTTGGACGGCGTACGGTGAACTGCAGACGGTCCCTGGTTCATAAGAATAAAAAACGCTGCTAATTTTACACTATGGTTTGTTATTCTCTGACACTCGTTAATAATAAAGAATAAAAAAGTGTAGAAATTTTTTCCCCCCAATTTGGTAAAACTTGTTTTTTTTTTCAAAATACTCATGGTTTTTACTCGGGAAATATTTGACTCCCTGAGTTTCTTAAAAAATCCATTTGTAGCCCCATGAAAGCCCTACAGATCGCCCCACTAAAATCGGATCGTTTGAGAATTTTTTTTTCAAATTTTATTTACCTACATTTTTTTTTCGAAATTGGTACCTACTTATGGTTTTACTCGGAAAATATTTGACTCCCTGAGTTCCTTAAAACATCCATTTGTAGCCCCATGAAAGCCCTACAGATCGCCCCACTAAAATCGGATCGTTTGAGAATTTTTTTTCAAATTTTATTTACCTACACTTTTTTCGAAATTGGTACCTACTTATGGTTTTACTCGGAAAATATTTGACTCCCTGAGTTCCTTAAAACATCCATTTGTAGCCCCATGAAAGCCCTACAGATCGCCCCACTAAAATCGGATCGTTTGAGAATTTTTTTTCAAATTTTATTTACCTACACTTTTTTCGAAATTGGTACCTACTTATGGTTTTACTCGGAAAATATTTGACTCCCTGAGTTCCCTGAAAAATCCCACTTAGAGCCCCATGAAAACCCAATACATCGCCACAGTGAAAGCTTATCCTTTCGAGACCCCCAAAAATAGATTCTACGTCCAAAAATCCCTGGATTACGACACCACTCTCGATCCCATACAACCATTGCAGCCCCATAGCGCCCCATGGGTTTCAGCGATCGGGCTGAAAACCTTGCGGGCACAACATACATTACATCGTAAACCAGGTATTGTGTGAAAATTTCAGGTTTTTAAAAAAATGCTTACTGCCCAAAATGGCTCGGAGATTCTCGAAAAAAATAATTTAATAATAATGCATAGAATTTCCCCCAGGTTTTGAAAAAGTTCCCACACTTCGGTTTCCACCACCCGGGTGTATATTTTTTATCCCCACAAGTGTATACAAGCGCCTATATATGTCGACTTTCAAGCGGTGGAAACCGCAGACCCGGTAAGCGGTTTCCACCGCTTGGAAAAAATATGCGGTTTCCACGGCCCCCGTGTACAGTGATATATATATATATATATATATATATATATATATATATATATATATATATAAGACGTTTAATATATATACGTATGACATAATAAACGAGTGTAGTGTATAACCTTAGAAGACTTTCTGACCAGACCTGCTACTTCTGCTACTTCCACTAAAAAACCCTTAAAGGGGTCGTTTTTGATAAAACTAAACTCGTTTTCCGAAGGTTTCGACCACGCCGAATCGAATGGGACCAATTTCAAGACGATCCGAGAACGGGAACCCTTCGAAAAAGGGCTTTAAAGTTCAAAACACCTGCTACCAAGGGTGCTACCACCTTACATCAGGTGCTACTTCCCCCTTCACCCTTATAGGGGGTCGTCTTTGAACAAAAGGAAGGTGTTTTTCCATGGTTTGGACTCCGCCGAATCGAATGAGACCAATTTCAAGACGATCCGAGAACGGGAACCCCTCGAAAAATGGTTTTAAATTTTGAAATTGCGTCCTACGATGGTGTTTTTGCCTAAAAACACCTTATAGGGGGTGGGTTATTGGAAAAAAGGAAGGCGTTTTCCCAAGGTTTGGACGACGCCGATTCCAATGAGACCAATTTCAAGACGATCCGAGAACGGGGACCTCGTGAAAAATGCTTTTTAAAATTAAAATTGCGTCCTACGAAGGTGTTTTTGCGTAAAACCACCTTATAGGGGGTCGTCATTGGAAAACAGGGAACGTGTTTTCCCATAGTTTGGACTCCGCCGAATCCAATGGCACCAATTTCAAGAGGATACGAGAACGGGGACCTCATCAAAAATGGTTTTTAATTTTTAAATTGCGTCCTACGACGGTGGTTTTGCCCTAAAACACCTTATAGGGGGTGGGTGTTTGGAAAAAAGGAAGGCGTTTTCCCATAGTTTGAAGGTCGCCGAATGCAATGGGACCAATTTCAAGACGATCCGAGAACGGGGACCTCATGACAAATGGTTTCAAATTCTAAATTGCATCCTGCTAATGCCGTTTTACCGCCGAACACCCTTATAGGGGGTCGATTCTGGAAAAATGGAAGGCGTTTTCCCCAAGGTTTGAATCACGCCGAACAAGATGAGACCAATTTCAACAGGATCCGAGAACGGGGACCTCATAAAAAATGGCGTTTAATTTAAAAATTGCGTCCTAGGAAGGTGGTGTTACACTAAACACCTTATAGGGGGTGGGTTTTTGGAAAAAAGGAAGGCGTTTTCCCATAGTTTGAAGGTCGCCGAATCCAATGGGACCAATTTCAAGACGATCCGAGAACGGGGAGCTCATGAAAAATGGGCTTTAAAGTGCAAAAACGCTGGTGCAGAGGTGATTCAGCCCTAAAAACCCTTATACGGGGGTCTGTTTAAGGACAACTAAACACGTTTTCCCATAGATTTCGACATTCTGAACACAATAGGGCCCATATCAAGACGATCCGACCACGTGGAAGGGCATGAAAAATGGGTTCAAAGATCGACATTGCGTCCTGGTAATGCCTTTTTGTTCCAAAAAAAAAAGCCCGTCAGGTGGTCGAAACAGGAAATAATAAACACGTTGTTTTCGGCGTGGTTCAGACCACGCCGAATCCGTATTCGGACCGGTTTCGATCGAATCCGAGGACGGGAACGGCCTGAAAAAGGGAACCGTCAACAACAAAAGCACTTACCAACATTTTGAGTTCCCCCCCCCCCCCCCCCCCCCAACTCACCACCTTTGTTGTACTGTCTTCACTCGCAACGTTAAATGTAATTGGTTTGAAATATTTCATTTTACAATATTTCTGTTTTTTTTTTTTTTTGTTTGGTTTCCTCGTCTTCGTTTTTCCACTGTCTTTGACTTGACACCCAGTCCTGGAACGGGTTCCCTTAAATTGTGCCAATCACATAACTGTTCCTAGAATGAGAGGAAATATTGGACAGACTGTAGGATTCGTGGTCATTCAGCCTTACGGTTCAACGTATAGCCCCAAAAGTAGGTAAGTACCTATATGTCTCCCCACGTAACGGGGGGGGGGGGGGGTTTTGAGTCAAGTTCATCTGAGTCCATCACATGAAGACTAGGTAGGTGGCGTAGGTAGAATACGACCCCTGTGGAAAGTTCCAATTTTTTGCCGTGGTTATTGATGACACTCTCTATGAGTGTCGTGTCAAAGAGGAAAAACTGGTAAGTACCTACCGGTTTTGACAAGAGTTTGTATTTATTTTATTTTATTTGTAGTTTAATTTTTAATTTTTTTTTTTTTTTTTTTTTTTTTTGGTGTGTGACGATACACCGTAGGTACACCTACTCGAGAGTGTTCTTGGGAACAATAATTGAGGAACAGTAGTAACGTCAACACGAACTCGAAAATTACTAGTCCGAACACCCAGAGATTAAGTGAAGGCTTCCAGAAGCCGCGCCAAACTGATTGTAGAGGAAGGGGCAACACCCCAAAAACGTAAACATGATTTTCCGGGCAACAATTAGTATGCAGGAATTAATTCAATAAATTTGTGCAAAGCGGGGAGAAAAAAAAAACCAAAGAACTTCCCAAATGACAAGCGTGAGTTTGGAGCGTCTATTTTAATCACGACAAATGGGGTTTAGTGTTTATTTTCTATCGTCAAATCACTTATGCGTTGATGTGGCGGATCATTTTGGGTCGTAGAACAACGCCCGTCGTCCTCCACTTGTTGTGGACAACCTTTTATTTTTTTTTTATGTTTAAATTATTTTTTTCGTTTTTTTCCCAATATATACCCTCATCAATACATTTCGTAATTCTTTCATTTTTGAACCCTACCTACTTGTTTCCCATTGACCCCTTGAACTCGCGTTTGGCTGGCCTTGGATAGGCCAGCCAGGGATTCAATCATGTCACCCTACTTGATTTTATGTATTTATTATGTTTTTTTGTTTTTTTTACTTTTTGGTCATTGATTAATTTTTGGTTTTTTTTTTTTTTTTTTTTTTTTTTTTGCATTTTAATCTGTTCTCCTTCCCCGTAAAGCTTTTTTAAGACTCCTTCACCTGTTATTTCTGATAACGTGGAGGAAAAAACTCACCCCTTAGAAGCTCCAAATCCTCGAAATGGTTGTTGACAACCAACTCAAAGTTTACCCTGACGTTGGGAGTGAACAAAATTACGTCGGCAAGTGAAATCAACATGCATTTATTTGTACTTGTACACCTTTTTTTTTTTTTTTTTTTTTTCTTTTACATAATTAACCAATGTTTAGGGACCAACAATGGAACACGCGTCTTGACGTTCATTACTCCTACTAGATACCTGTTATGTCAAGTCCGAGGAAGTTTTAACAATGTACCTACTTTTGAAAGGACAGTTCATCACGGACTGGCAAAATGAGGCAAGGAAAATCAAACATGGCGTTTCTTTTGCAGCTTATTATGGTTGTAGATAAAAACTTTTACTTTTTGCCAAGTCCGTCCGTTGAAGCGTTTCGGGAAATTGGACAAAAAGGCAGTACATTCCCGTCGTGTAGGGGTAGTCCTATGTACCACGTGTTCGTGAAAATAATGCAAAACTAATTTTTTGTCTTCATCAGTCCATTTCACTCTTTCAAATGTTTTTACTTTCCTCCCACTGTCATTCACTGGCCGATGAGTTTGTTGAAATTGTTTGGTTGAAGTTGATGGCGTTGTGCCAGCCTGGGGAGTATTCTGTATGACATCGTCGCCGCTGGATCCAGTTTCATTGACAAGGAGGCTGCGTGAGAGATCGTCTTCAACTTCCTCACTCACATTCATTGAGTCGTCGTTGTTCAAGTCCGCCAAGGTTTCGTCCATATCGATGTCTATTTCGTCTAAGGATTTCCCTGAAACCATTACACCGAGTTTAGGCAATTTGATCATTACGAGGTTTGTCAAAACATGGAGAGAAACCAACCACTCTCGTCGAATGAAAGATTATGTTAAACATTTTCATGATACCGTTGACTGAGTTCGTGACTACTGCATCCATTTGCATCAGTGTTAAAGTCAATTTCGAAGGAGCATCATTCATTGGTTTTTTTTTTTTTTAATTTTTCCTTTTGTGACTGTATTGACTAACAGATTCCACCTAGTCAGCAAGATTAACTTTCAAACTTGACACGCGTGGTTGAGTTCATCAAGACATATGGAGCGGATATAGACACAACTCATTAATCGGTCCAAAGAAAAAAAAAAAAAAAAAAAAACAATTATTTCAATTGTGAAAAGTCGTTGTGTTTGGTTACCTTTGTATTTCGAGGCCTCGCCGCGTTCTAGGGCCATCAAAAGCTTGCTGACTTTTGCAGTTTGAAAAACGTCGTCTGGAAGCCGGTAATGAGTGCGATGCGTAGCTGAAGTATGGCCTAAGAAGGAACTAATTTGTTCCAAATCTTCGTCGGTCATATGGAATACTTGACAAACAGTCGCTAAATGTTTGCGTAGACTTCTGCTCGTGATTGCGTCTGGTTGTTGTAGGGAAGCTCGCCGAGCGTGAGCAACCAAAGTTTTATAACCAGCGATCGGAAGGTTTGTGTTTGGTTTGGCAAAAAGGAATGGATTCTTTGATGAGACGAAATTAGAGCGATATTTGAGAAGAATGGCTATATGTTGTTGAACGTCATCAGCAAATATCACGGGGGTATTTTTGCTCTTCCCTTGAATGACTACTCTCTTAAATTTACGGACAAGACACATTTCAGAAGGGGTGATGGTTTCAGCAAACTCTTCGTAGCTGTGGCGTTCAGTGGATTCTTGATAAAGTGCTAGAGGCATTCTACTCAACTCCCCAGCCCGCTTCCGACATAACAACATAACTCTGCAGTACACACTTTCCAATAAATTGACATAAGCAACCCCATCTGTGTTATCATACGTTAATGCTGCACACGAGTTTGCTGCCAAATCTACCAAGTAAAATCTGAATTTATGGAGGTCTTTAGCCAGTGGTACTATAGTCGTTTTATTCATTTTCGACGAATGAAGATCTTTGCCTGCCTTGTGAGACACATCTACCCGCCATTCACTGGAAATTAGAGATATTAACTGTTTGAAAGGGAAAGCTGCCTCATCGTAGGATGTTTTACTTTGACCTGTGCCTCTTCCATACAGTTGATTGCAAGCTATCAGAGCACAGTCTTTTAAAGAGCTCTGTATGTTCATTGCGAACGTGGGAGAAACGTACCTATCTGTCGTTGAATTGTATTTGGCTATCTGCTTGACACACTTTACAATGAGTGGATATTGATGTGGTCGTAAAACGTCTAGAAGGGATTTGACACTAGCATCTTGTTTTTTCATCTCATAAACCAATTTACCGAGCTCCCGCATTTTTCGTGATATGACATTAACTTGATGAGATTCTCTGTGCGTTTTAGCGTATCGTTGGCCAAATGCGCATATGAGAGGGTCAGTTTTGACTAACCCGCTCACGTCATCCGACCTCATTCTAGGGAACACCTCCTGGTGTAGGTATTCATTACCTTTAACTGATCCCAACAATAGATTGTGAGCCAAATTTTGATAATGTTTTACACTGTTCGGATTGTCAGCGCGAGCCGGGCAAATTTTCGTATGTCTCCAAAGCTGCTTCTTGACGAAAAAACCATAGCATGATGGGCATGGCAACCTTGCGGCAGTACTGCTAGAAATGGCTTCCTTGCGGACTGCCCTCACTTCGTGGGTTTGCCTGTACAATAAGAAGTTCCCTTTGTTTCTAATTATAGACAAAAGTCTTTTTCTCTGTACTGATTTCCGGTTGTATGAGAGTATTTTTTGAACTTCAAATTCTGCACCATGATTCCTGTATATGTGACGGGCAAACTGGCCTACCTCCGTTTCACAGTAGAAACAGTAAACTTTACTTCTCCTTGCCCTAGGTTGTAATGAAGGGTTACCCTCCTCCCCTGAACTGTCCAAACCATATTCATTATTATCCGATCGCTGGTTATTATTTCTAAGGTTACTCACGAGAGAGCTGTCATTTGCCCGAGACGTACTCGCCTCTCCAGGTTCCAAAGCAGGTTCAAATGGTGAGAGAGCAACGTTGGGATCTTCTCTTGGAGCTGGTTCTTCGCAGGATTGTAGCAACACACCTTCATCTCGACGTTGTTCGAAATATTCCAGGAACCGTTGCTGGGTGTCTAAGGATGAACTCGAATCCGCAACTGACGGACTGACGACAAATTCGCGTGTTCCGCTAGGGTTCTCCAACTGTGGTTCCGCTTCGACGTAGTCATTGTTCTGAATTCTTGGTAACTTTGGTGTATGTGGCGAAGAATCCACTGACGTGACATCTGACATTTCCACTGAAGTGTCACTAACGTACAGTTCAGACCCGGACAATGTGAAGTCTGGGTCTGACAGATCCTGAAGGTTGTCAGTCTCTGATTCCGACGAGGTGGAAGAAAGGACGATAACCCCTTTGGTCTCCATGATGTGGTGGTTTTCCTGAAAAAAACACAACAACATGTGAATATCGTTAGTGACAATGAAAATGTTGATTGACATGTGTACAGGGTGACGTAACACAATTTTCATTGCTAACTGAATGCCATGTACTTCATTCACATGGGCCCGATAGTATCAGTGGGGCGTGTACTTATTGACACTATTCGTAGGTGTTGATTTTAGGTAATTGCACAACTCAACTTACCAAGGCGAAATCCAGTAGGTATACAGTGGGGGATCATGCGGCATGTGTCTTCCAAATTGTCCAAATCCACATCATTTTCGTTCAGCCGGGTCTCTGTATCGTCTTTGTTTTAAATTCCATCCGCCTCACGATGACAAGAACTTTATTTTCTGCAGGTACTGTTGTTACATCCAAATGCCTACAAAGATAGTAACAGATTAAAAAAACAATGTAAATCATACATGAAGTACCTCACGAGTGAGATGTAGGGGGAGAAGTAGAGATAAATGTCACTCAGACACACTCAGCCCCTTCCCCGTTCTAACAATCATCAGAACCATCTATGTTAGTACCAAATTCTTACACCATTACTTAGGGTACTGGCAATTAACCCCCTTCTGGCGTCTGTACCCTATCCCTGCTTTGTACTGGACACCACGGCGCTGATGTGAATATTTTATGTCGTCCATTTCAAATGCCCATTAACACAACCACTAATGTTTCCAAACTCAAACCTATGATGTTGGGACACATGTAAATACTTGTGTACATATCAAAGCCCTCCTCATGGTAGGTAAGTGGTTTATTAACGTTTCCAACGTTATTACATTGGGTCACAAGGTCTATGAAATGTGGAATATTTAATAACTCACATTTCCCGGAATGAGGCATACCTGTTGGGTTTCCCGATACACTTCAGCAACATATTCTGGTGTGAAGAACTTGTAAAAACTCAGATTAATGAAAGGAAACAGCATTACTTACCACTCACTGATCCAGGATCGCCGTGGGATGTCACTTTCAGTCACAGACAACCACTTTTTTCATAATTGAATGGACTTTTGGGTAAAGATACACTTCACCATAACAACACCCCTTGTAACGCAGAATATCTTCGGATGCATTCAGATAACAAAAGTTTAACAACAAAACCGTGTTCGTTGTAGGGATGCGACCACCATTTTGATTATTGCCATACTCAGTCTCGCCAACCTCACGAAACTGCAGTTATAGTGACCACAAAGGAATTGATAACATTCACAGTCCATGACAAATTTAAAAATACCAATCGCGTTTGGCACTTGTACTAAATTGGAGTTTAATTAACATGAGGAGGTACAAAATGTTATTGCCAGTCCGTGATGAACTGTCCTTTCAAAAGTAGGTACATTGTTAAAACTTCCTCGGACTTGACATAACAGGTATCTAGTAGGAGTAATGAACGTCAAGACGCGTGTTCCATTGTTGGTCCCTAAACATTGGTTAATTATGTAAAAGAAAAAAAAAAAAAAAAAAAAAAGGTGTACAAGTACAAATAAATGCATGTTGATTTCACTTGCCGACGTAATTTTGTTCACTCCCAACGTCAGGGTAAACTTTGAGTTGGTTGTCAACAACCATTTCGAGGATTTGGAGCTTCTAAGGGGTGAGTTTTTTCCTCCACGTTATCAGAAATAACAGGTGAAGGAGTCTTAAAAAAGCTTTACGGGGAAGGAGAACAGATTAAAATGCAAAAAAAAAAAAAAAAAAAAAAAAAAAACCAAAAATTAATCAATGACCAAAAAGTAAAAAAAACAAAAAAACATAATAAATACATAAAATCAAGTAGGGTGACATGATTTAATCCCTGGCTGGCCTATCCAAGGCCAGCCAAACGCGAGTTCAAGGGGTCAATGGGAAACAAGTAGGTAGGGTTCAAAAATGAAAGAATTACGAAATGTATTGATGAGGGTATATATTGGGAAAAAAACGAAAAAAATAATTTAAACATAAAAAAAAAATAAAAGGTTGTCCACAACAAGTGGAGGACGACGGGCGTTGTTCTACGACCCAAAATGATCCGCCACATCAACGCATAAGTGATTTGACGATAGAAAATAAACACTAAACCCCATTTGTCGTGATTAAAATAGACGCTCCAAACTCACGCTTGTCATTTGGGAAGTTCTTTGGTTTTTTTTTTCTCCCCGCTTTGCACAAATTTATTGAATTAATTCCTGCATACTAATTGTTGCCCGGAAAATCATGTTTACGTTTTTGGGGTGTTGCCCCTTCCTCTACAATCAGTTTGGCGCGGCTTCTGGAAGCCTTCACTTAATCTCTGGGTGTTCGGACTAGTAATTTTCGAGTTCGTGTTGACGTTACTACTGTTCCTCAATTATTGTTCCCAAGAACACTCTCGAGTAGGTGTACCTACGGTGTATCGTCACACACCAAAAAAAAAAAAAAAAAAAAAAAAAAATTAAAAATTAAACTACAAATAAAATAAAATAAATACAAACTCTTGTCAAAACCGGTAGGTACTTACCAGTTTTTCCTCTTTGACACGACACTCATAGAGAGTGTCATCAATAACCACGGCAAAAAATTGGAACTTTCCACAGGGGTCGTATTCTACCTACGCCACCTACCTAGTCTTCATGTGATGGACTCAGATGAACTTGACTCAAAACCCCCCCCCCCCCCCGTTACGTGGGGAGACATATAGGTACTTACCTACTTTTGGGGCTATACGTTGAACCGTAAGGCTGAATGACCACGAATCCTACAGTCTGTCCAATATTTCCTCTCATTCTAGGAACAGTTATGTGATTGGCACAATTTAAGGGAACCCGTTCCAGGACTGGGTGTCAAGTCAAAGACAGTGGAAAAACGAAGACGAGGAAACCAAACAAAAAAAAAAAAAAACAGAAATATTGTAAAATGAAATATTTCAAACCAATTACATTTAACGTTGCGAGTGAAGACAGTACAACAAAGGTGGTGAGTTGGGGGGGGGGGGGGGGGGGGGGAACTCAAAATGTTGGTAAGTGCTTTTGTTGTTGACGGTTCCCTTTTTCAGGCCGTTCCCGTCCTCGGATTCGATCGAAACCGGTCCGAATACGGATTCGGCGTGGTCTGAACCACGCCGAAAACAACGTGTTTATTATTTCCTGTTTCGACCACCTGACGGGCTTTTTTTTTTGGAACAAAAAGGCATTACCAGGACGCAATGTCGATCTTTGAACCCATTTTTCATGCCCTTCCACGTGGTCGGATCGTCTTGATATGGGCCCTATTGTGTTCAGAATGTCGAAATCTATGGGAAAACGTGTTTAGTTGTCCTTAAACAGACCCCCGTATAAGGGTTTTTAGGGCTGAATCACCTCTGCACCAGCGTTTTTGCACTTTAAAGCCCATTTTTCATGAGCTCCCCGTTCTCGGATCGTCTTGAAATTGGTCCCATTGGATTCGGCGACCTTCAAACTATGGGAAAACGCCTTCCTTTTTTCCAAAAACCCACCCCCTATAAGGTGTTTAGTGTAACACCACCTTCCTAGGACGCAATTTTTAAATTAAACGCCATTTTTTATGAGGTCCCCGTTCTCGGATCCTGTTGAAATTGGTCTCATCTTGTTCGGCGTGATTCAAACCTTGGGGAAAACGCCTTCCATTTTTCCAGAATCGACCCCCTATAAGGGTGTTCGGCGGTAAAACGGCATTAGCAGGATGCAATTTAGAATTTGAAACCATTTGTCATGAGGTCCCCGTTCTCGGATCGTCTTGAAATTGGTCCCATTGCATTCGGCGACCTTCAAACTATGGGAAAACGCCTTCCTTTTTTCCAAACACCCACCCCCTATAAGGTGTTTTAGGGCAAAACCACCGTCGTAGGACGCAATTTAAAAATTAAAAACCATTTTTGATGAGGTCCCCGTTCTCGTATCCTCTTGAAATTGGTGCCATTGGATTCGGCGGAGTCCAAACTATGGGAAAACACGTTCCCTGTTTTCCAATGACGACCCCCTATAAGGTGGTTTTACGCAAAAACACCTTCGTAGGACGCAATTTTAATTTTAAAAAGCATTTTTCACGAGGTCCCCGTTCTCGGATCGTCTTGAAATTGGTCTCATTGGAATCGGCGTCGTCCAAACCTTGGGAAAACGCCTTCCTTTTTTCCAATAACCCACCCCCTATAAGGTGTTTTTAGGCAAAAACACCATCGTAGGACGCAATTTCAAAATTTAAAACCATTTTTCGAGGGGTTCCCGTTCTCGGATCGTCTTGAAATTGGTCTCATTCGATTCGGCGGAGTCCAAACCATGGAAAAACACCTTCCTTTTGTTCAAAGACGACCCCCTATAAGGGTGAAGGGGGAAGTAGCACCTGATGTAAGGTGGTAGCACCCTTGGTAGCAGGTGTTTTGAACTTTAAAGCCCTTTTTCGAAGGGTTCCCGTTCTCGGATCGTCTTGAAATTGGTCCCATTCGATTCGGCGTGGTCGAAACCTTCGGAAAACGAGTTTAGTTTTATCAAAAACGACCCCTTTAAGGGTTTTTTAGTGGAAGTAGCAGAAGTAGCAGGTCTGGTCAGAAAGTCTTCTAAGGTTATACACTACACTCGTTTATTATGTC
Organism: Pilophorus perplexus; assembly: GCA_955831195.1. Taxonomy (NCBI): domain Eukaryota; kingdom Metazoa; phylum Arthropoda; class Insecta; order Hemiptera; family Miridae; genus Pilophorus; species Pilophorus perplexus. The sequence goes on from OY037007.1 coordinate 26,159,365, forward strand.
ATACGTATATATATTAAACGTCTTATATATATATATATATATATATATATATATATATATATATATATATATATATATATATATATATATATATATATATATATATATATCTTTATATATATATAAATTTGCTTAGAAAGAAATAGAGAGATGCTAGAGAGAGAGTAAGATATATGTATATAAGACGTTTAATATATATACGTATGACATAATAAACGAGTGTAGTGTATAACCTTAGAAGACTTTCTGACCAGACCTGCTACTTCTGCTACTTCACCAAAAAAGCCCTTAAAGGGCCCGTTTTTGAAGCAACTAACCTCGTTTTCCGAAGGTTTCGACCACGCCGAATCGAATGAGACCAATTTCAAGACGATCCGAGAACGGGAACCCTTCGAAAAAGGGCTTTAAAGTCCAAAACACCTGCTACCAAGGGTGCTACCACCTGCTACCCCCCTATAGGAGGTCGTTTTTGAGAAAAGTAAAGCATTTTTCTCATGTATTTCGACCCCGTGAACACAATGAGACCAATTTCAAGACGATCCGAGAACGGGAACCCCTTGAAAAATGGATTTAAATTTTAAAATTGCGTCCTACGAAGGTGTTTTTGTGTAAAAACACCTTATAGGGGGTCGTCATTGGAAAAAAGGAAAGTTTTTTCCCATGGTTTCGGCCACGCCGAATCGAATGGGACCAATTTCAAGACGATCCAAGAACGGGAACGTGGTCGAAAGCCGGTTCAAAGTTGCAAAACGGGGCTGCATACCTGCTGCACCCCTAATAACCCTTATGTGGGGGGCATTTTCGGTAATAATAAAGTCGTTTTACCATAGATTTCGACCTCCTCAACACAATGGGACTGGTTTCGATCGCATCCGAGGACGGGAACGCCTCGAAAAATGGTTATAAAAATCTAAATTCCCTCGTAACGACGCCTTTTTGGGCGCACAACACGGCGTTAAGGATATCGAATGTGGAAAAACGACGGAAGGCGTTTCCCCAGGGTTTGGACCACGCCGAACAAGATGGGACCGGGTTCGTTTGAAACCGAAGACGGGAACTCGACGAAAAAACGGGTTTTAAAGTTCAAAATAGCGTGGTACTGAGGTTTTTTGGGTCCAGAAACCCCCATTAACGTGGGTTGAATGTTGGCCACAAAAACCCAATTTTCCCCAAATGTGGACGTTGCAAAATAAATAATTTGTATTCAATGGTACCATATTCACAACACAAGGGAGGACTTCAGCTAAGGTGAAAAACACGACAAAATTCCACAATTGTTGTCACCAAATCACCAATTGTGTGAAAATGGCATATGTGGTCCATGACAACCTTTACCGTACCTACTGTCCTCCTTGATGTGTTATCTGTAAGAAAACTGCGGATTAAACCATCCCTAACCATTTATAACCATCGCAAACCATTGGTCCTCATCCATAACCATACCTAACCATACCTAACCATCTCTAACAATCCCTAACCATACCTAACCATACCTAACCATCTCTAACAATCCTTAACCATTGATAACCATCCCTAACCATCGGTAACCATCCCTAACCATACCTAACCATCTCTAACAATCCTTAACCATCTGTCACTGTCCCTAACCCTCTGTCCACCACCCTAACCATTGGCCACCATTGGTTACATTCATTAAATCAATGGTAAGCAACACAAGAAATCGCCAACATTCCTCATGGTTTCCCTCCTTTAAAAAAAAGTGAAAAATTAACAGTCCGACAATATTTGCGGATGACAGTCACCCTTAATTTTAATTTTTTTTTTTTTTTTTTTTTTTTTTTTTAATAAATTTAATCATTCGTCATTGAGGCGAAGGAATTGATTAGCCAGGTGCAAGTACCGAAATGACACTCCCTCAACCGCAACGTACCCTCAAGGATTTTAAGGTGTTGGCGTGCCTTGCAAATCAAATTGGTAGCCCGCGCAATTTAATTACTTAGTGATTATTCCTCTCCGCCCACAATGAAACAAAAAAAAATGTTTCATTTAAATACCCATGGTCCACTAAAGGGTTGCAAACCCCTTCACCAGGTGCCTCGTCCGTTATAAATCCTGGGAGTAATGTGAAGAGTTGCATTTTTCTTTGAACCTACCTGCACTTGGATTTGAACCACTTTTCGTTTCAGAATATACTGATTTGCCTCCGTAGGTCACGCTAGTTGCGGAATTTTCTGGAACTACGTGCAATATACTTGAGTTCATTTTGGTACATTACTGCATCCTCAATGTTGCTCCTAATCGATTTTATAATTAATCACGGCACTGTTAACGTTGAAGGTGCTTGTGACACCCGTATGTGGAAGCCATAATGCGGTGGGTCCCATAATGATGGCACTCTCCTGCGTGTGCGGACGCCATAATCCGTTCAAATGTATTTAGTATTTTACTCGAAAAATATTTGACCTCCTGGGATCCTTCAAAAATCCCATTTGTAGCCCCATGAAAGCCCCATGCTCGCCACAGTGAAATCGGATCGATCCGGGATCCCCAAAAATGGATTCTCCGTCCAAAAAAACTTTGAAAACGACTCCTAACTCGATCCTATAGCCAAAAGCCTTTTTTAAAAACCCTCTCATAGCCCCATAGCGCGCCACGGATTTGGGCGATCGGGCTGAAAACCTTGTGGGCAGAACTAGATGGTAAACCAAGTATTTTGGCAAAATTTCAGATTTAAAAAAAAAAAAAAAAAAAAAAATTCCTACTGCCCAATATGGCTCGGACGGCGGACGGATATTTCGATTTTGGAATCTAGACCTCTTGAAACGGATAATGTCAAATTTTGAAGCCGATCCAAGTCGCCGACCTCCGTTGCGATTACCTACATAGTTGTAGTATTCCAAGAATAATAAAACAATATTCCGCGAGACATGGAGGTAGGTAGTTACGAAGGAGTGGTTTTGCCACCTCAGTAGTAGGTTTTGGGTGGTTCTGGGACAGTTTTGTACAAAAGCCCCTGGACAGCGGGCCCGATTTGTACAAAAGCGCCTGGTCAGCGGGTCCAACTGCTGATAAGCCGTATGGTTCTATGTGTTAGAGAGATAGCGAAGCTGACCTCTACTTGATCTCGGAGCTCACCTCTTCTTGACCTCTAGGTGATATCAATTTTTTAATATTTCTCGACCGGGTTCTATGTGTTAGAGAGAGAGCGAAGCTGACCACTACTTGATCTCAGAGCTCACCTCTTCTTCACCTCTAGGTGATATCAATTTTTTAATATTTCTCGCCCAAGCTGAGATGATATCAATTTTTAATACATATTTCTCTCTCTACTATTCTTGATCAGGTTGTGCAATATTTTCATCTTTTTCGGCTGGCCTCATTTGCGACTCTCGCGAAATCATTAAAATGATAATAAATTTTATTAAATTCTTTTTTCTCGAATCTCCTGACCACATCCTTAATTTGGAGGCTGATTGCACAATGTTTTCATCTTTTTTTTTTTTTTTCAGCTGACCTCTTCTTGAACTCTCGTGATATCATTTATTTAATTCTTTCCTCTTGAATCTTTCAACTGCATCCTTTAAGGTGCACGACCTTTCTCAAATTTGTCAAAACACTGCATTTAATGATCTGCTGACGTTGTCTGCAGTTTTCTAGGCGATCACGCAATTAAATAGGATTTAAAAAATATATGGTGGAACATCATGTTATCACGTGGAGCTGCATTCGGGAGGTATGAATAGCCTGCAATATTTCACGAGAGCAGTTCATCTTAACATCCATCTCAGACAACACCATCAGTTTTTCCTGAACCAGGGTAAGTTTCAATTTTCTATATAAAGCATACTAAAGTATAAAAAAATATATTAAAATAAACATCCAACAACGTTATAAAGAAGATGGATAATAAAGGAAAGGTTGGAACTTTGCAAAGTCTTCCTCTGTTGAGGTGTTTACAGTTGTCAAATGAATTACGGATCATTGCGTTTGGGGATATCCCAGACAAAATTGATTTGGTTAACTCAAGGAAAGAGTTCACCAAATATAGAATAGGTAGACACTGCAAAGAGTTGGACTTTTACACCTTAGATGATGGTGTGGAATTAGTAAGCGATAAGCGATTGCTAATTCAACTTTCAAACATAGTAAAACAACAGGACTTGAGTGATCTGAGACATTTTAACGTCAAAAAATTCAAAAAACAACAGATTGCATCATAACACTATCACAAAATTGTATATTATCAGTCCGCCAGTTTCCATGAAACCATCATCTCAGGTATTTCATTTTAATTATTATAATATCATTATAATACTTCTTTTTTTTTATTAGATGACCCATTTGATCAGAAAGCTGAATGATGCCGCACAGGACACAAGTAGGTTTATGAAAGTAAACGAGCTGACAGAAGGAATTCCTTACACAGTTGCTGCTATAAAAAGAGTAAAAACGAGGTATGGTCCGTCCATACTTATAACTATTATTGATGATAAGAAGGAGGCCTTCAAACTATGGCTCCCAAAATACCTTGGGGACCTCATATCGGATGAAGATTTACAAAATTACAAAGGTGAGAATTATTCTTAGATACTCACTGTTCTAAATGAAAATATAATTTTAAAAAAATTGGTAATACCTATTCTAAACAATTCAATTACTTGAAACTGATTTAGGTAGGTATTCACCTATTCACTTTAGTGCACAACACAATAATTTATGGTTGTTATTATGATTTATTTCTTTAGAAATGGAGATGACTATAATCCATCAGGGTGATGGACAATTAGGATTTTCTACCCCCAACGTCAACACGAGACATGCTGAGGGGGACGAGGAAGATAAGGAAGATGAAACCAATTCAGTTCCAATACTGAAATTTACATCTTTGAGACCAAAGTAGTAAGCATCTCATTCTATGTTCAGTCTGTAGAGTTCACCACATGTCATGTCAACTTCGTTAGTATGTTTTATATAGAAAATTGAAACTTACTTAACATGGTGTTGTCTAAGACGGATGTTAAGAGGAACTGCTCTCATGAATTATTCATTCATTTATTCATGTAGGTATAATGTTATTGGTAAGTGTTAAACCTTTTGGTTTAATTTAATATGTAAATAAAAATAAACTGATGATTGAAATTCAGGTGAATTCATTTCATTGCCCATTATCCTCTTCACCTTATAAAACATAATGATTGAGTATTATGTCTCAGTAGGTTATTATCATGAATACAGGTAATGTCAGAAAAATAATTGCACAAGAACTGCATGCACCAGCAAGAAGAAAATTTCGTACAAGGAGGGTTGAACTCAAAGGATTGCATGATTTGTACCAAGCCGACTTAGTGGAAATGATACCTTTTGAGGGGAAAAATCAGGGATTTAAGTACATTCTAACCATGATAAATTGTTTTTCCAAATTTGGCTTTGCTGTTCCATTGAAAGATAAAAGTGCCTTTTCTATCATTAAGGGGATTCATCCTATTCTTGCTTCCAACCCTATGAAAAACCTCCACACTGATGGAGGTCGGGAATTTTTCAATAAAGACTTTAAAAAACTCATGGATAAATATGGTATAAATCATTTTTCAACATATAGCGACAAGAAGGCTTCAATAGTAGAAAGGTTTAATCGTTCATTGAAGTCATTAATGTATACCAAGTTTTCTGAAGTAGGAAGTTATGAATGGGTGAAACTACTTCCAGAAATTTTATCGGAATATAATAATAGAATACATAGGACTATAGGAATGCCACCCAGTAAGGTTAATTTAAGCAACCAACTAAAAGTAACGAAAAACATAGAAAAAAATGGACAAAAATATAAATCATCCGATAAAAAGGTTCGATTCAATGTTGGTGATAAGGTTAGGATAAGCAAGTATAAAAAGGTGTTTGACAAAGGATATCTACCTAACTGGACAAATGAACTGTTTACTATAGATTCAATCAAGTCAACCATTCCAGTAACCTACTTTGTAAAAGACTCTCGAAACAATATTCTAAAGGGGGGATTTTATGACAAAGAATTGAAAAAGGCTAAATGGGATGATATTTACCTGGTTGAGAAAGTGTTGAGGACAAGAGGAAGTAAGGTTCTGGTTAGATGGCTAGGATTTGATGGAAGTTATGACTCTTGGATTGATAAAAAAGAATTGGTGTGAAACTCAGTTAGTCTATCATCGCCTCCAGTAGTATCAACATGGAACCACGTCTCATAGTGGTTAATTTCGATACATTATGTGGTGACATGAGGAAAAATGCATTTGTGAAGCATAGCAACTTGCTGCCAAATAGTATAAGATGTATTTTGTGTGGGGGATCGGGCAGTGGGAAGACAAACTTGATGCTTAATTTACTTTTCAATGAGAATGGTCTTCGTTTTAAAAACATCTACATATTTTCAAAAACTTTACACCAACCAAAATATGTATTTTTAGCTGAAATATTTTCATCAATAGACGAAATAGGATATTTTCCATTCAATGATAGTGATAAAGTGCCGCATCCTAATGATGTATCCTCCGATTCTATAATTATTTTTGATGATGTATCTTGTGAAAAACAGAACCAAATTCGTAATTACTTTACCATAGGCCGCCATAAGGCTCTAGACGTCTTTCTTTTGGGACAGACATACAGTCAAATACCAAAACAACTGATTCGTGACAATACAAACCTCATTGTATTGTACAGACAAAATCTAACCAATTTGAAACATGTTTATTTGGACCATGTCAACACTGATATGACGTTCACTTATTTTAAAAAACTTTGTGCTGAGGCATGGAATAAAGACAGAGGTTTTTTAATAATTGATACTGAACGAAGTTTGAATAGTGGTCGATACCGCTCATCTTTTGATAAGTTATTCAAGATAGAAACTGCTCAAGATTAACACAGTTTGTGTTAGTTTAATGTAAAGTTGTTAGGATAACCCAATATAAGCAAGTTAAGTTAACCTAGTTAGGTTAACCCAACGTGAACCATTGAAATAACCTGATGAGTCTATGTTGGGTTAACTCAACGTAAATCTGTTGTGTTAACCCAACGTAAATCCGTTGTGTTAACCCAATGAAAATCCGTTGGGTTAGCCCAAACTCAACCCTCGAATTAACGTTAGCTCAAACTCAACCCTCGAGTTAACCTAATAAATATTATAATATCTGAACTGAACGAAGTTTGAATAGTGCTCGATACCGCTCATCTTTTGATAAGTTATTCAAGATGGAAACTCCTCAAGATGTAAAGTTATTAGGATAACCCAATGTAAGCAAGTTAAGTTAACCTAGTTAGGTTAACCCAACGTTAACCCATTGAAATAACCTGATGAGTCTATGTTGGGTTAACTCAACGTAAATCTGTTGTGTTAACCCAACGTAAATCTGTTGTGTTAACCCAACGTAAATCCGTTGTGTTAACCCAATGAAAATCCGTTGGGTTAGCCCAAACTCAACCCTCGAGTTAACCTAATAAATATTATAATAGGTATCTGAAACTTTCAATGATTGTGTCATTTTTTAATAATTGATACTGAACGAAGTTTGAATAGTGGTCGATACCGCTCATCTTTTGATAAGTTATTCAAGATAAAAACAGCTCAAGATTAACAAAATTTGTGTTAGTTTAATGTAAAGCTGTTAGGATAACCCAATGTAAGCAAGTTAAGTTAACCCAACGTGAACCCATTGAAAAAACGAGTCTATGATGGGTTAACTCAACGTAAATCTGTTGTGTTAACCCAACGTAAATCCGTTGTGTTAACCCAATGAAAATCCGTTGGGTTAGCCCAAACTCAACCCTCGAGTTAACGTAATAAATATTATAATGAAACTTTCAAATGATTGTGTCATTTAGCATCATGTATTCACCAAATGAAGATTTGATATTAGAAATTGACAAAATACGTAATGATATAAGGGCGAAATATAACAAGTTGAAAAGTGATCAAGTTCAGTATGACCGTGCAATGGAAGAACACTTCAAGCCAGTAATCCAGCCTCTTCAGTCCATGTCTGAAACACTGTTGACTCAGAACATAGGTTATGATAAATCAAATAGAGATGTGAAAAATGAAATTTATACAAGTCAAGGGAATATTATTGGTCAGGACTTATCATCATATTTGTATTTAGCTCGCAAAGGTATAAAAGATTTAGACTCAACCTATGGCATTCACCTAGATGATAAAGGAGAATGGAGAATGGGAAGACATTCAGTCGAGTTTTCTGGGGATGATTTGATTATAGATGCAGTTACCTACCCTGGGACAGCAGGGTTACACGAATTAATATTTATGAAAAAACCACGACGTGTGTACTCCCCTCAAGATTTGGTTACTTACAAAACAATATTGACTCATACTAAGGCTCACTTAACAGAACAAGGTAGAATAAAATCAAATAAGGGTTACAAATACATGACAATTATTTCGAACTTATTTCCAATAGTTAAAAAAACTCCACCAACACCACCACAACTCTTAAAAAATGACACATCTTTTTCCAATGTGGAAAGTTCCTCGATTCAATTTGAAAAAGATAAAGATGATGATGAATATTTTGATTCCCACGTCATTTCACCTAAAGGTAAAGGTCTAATGATGCATCAAAATGGAGCTACCATCGAGTATAGACATTGGGATGATCCAAATGAACTATGCACACGTCTCCGTCTTTTGATTGGATCTAAATTAGCTGGTAACAGTAGTCACACAAATGAAATTATTTCTATTTTGGAGGAATTACAGGAGTATGGTATTATAAAAGACATTAAAGATTTCAAATTTTAGTTAGTACATAATCAACTTTACAATGAGCATAGATAAGTTTGGTCATTTTGATGATGGTGGTAGGACTAAAGGTGGGAAAAGAACTATACCTGTACAAGGTCCTCCGGGAGTGGGGTTCACTTTGACAAAAAGAGGGGATTATGATATATCAAACAAGAGATTGTCTAATGTTGGCAAGCCAAGGGATATTAGGGACGCTGTTAATTACCAAGTATTTGATGAGTTAACCAAAACTTGTTTGAAGTTCTTTCACAACAAAGATGGTCATTATGATGCTAGAGGAAGAAGAATTATAAATGTGGGAGATCCTGTTGATAAAAGCGATGTTGTAAAATTGGAATATTTACAAAATAATGCAGTCATGTTCAATCATGAAGAAGACATTAAGGAAGAAGGAAAATTATCAGGGGGTGGCAAAACAATTGATTTCAAAAATTACCGGTTGAAAAACATTAGAGGTCCACCTATCGACGATGATGAGGTGGCTAACAAATCATATGTAGACCGTTTGGTCATACGTTCTAATAGTGATGGATGGGATTTTGCAAGCAAACGATTAACAAATATAGGAGAACCTATAAAGCCATCAGATGGAATAAATAAACACTATAATTTTATATACAAAATTGATGAATGTACAAAATTGAGCATATTTTTGGGAGCGGCCAATACTATTTTTAATGGTTGTCCTAACAACATTAAAAGTGCTTTCCGATATATTAACGGGAAAATCTACTTTTTCAACGAAGCTAACATTGTTTTCGAATATGATGACTTCTTCGGAGCTTTTACAGCTTCGAACGTGGATATTTTCGACATTTTAAAAATTAAATGCTTGGATAGTACTATAATATCTCGTTTGTACGATCTCGTTACACAATTGATGCAAAGTCGTAATGATAGATTGATAACGCTAACAGAACAAGAAGAAGAAACAGAATACGATGAATGAAGATTTCAGGGAGGTCCCTTCTCTTTCCACACCAAGCCGACTAGTAGAAATGACACCTTTTGAGGGGAAAAATCAGGGATTTAAGTACATTTTAACCATGATAACCCAACGAATTTGAACCCATTGAAATAACCTGACGAGTCTATGTTGGGTTAACCCAACGTAAATCCGTTGCGTTAACCCAACGTAAATCCGTTGTGTTAACCCAACGTAAATCCGTTGTGTTAACCCAACGTAATCGATAAATCTTGTTTGTACGATCTCGTTACACAATTGATGCAAAGTCGTAATGATAGATTGATAACGCTAACAGAACAAGAAGAAGAGACAGAATACGTTGAATAAAGATTTTAGGGAGGTCCCCTCTCTTTCCACACCAAGCCAACTAGTATAAATGATACCTTTTGAGGGGAAAAATCAGGGATTTAAGTACATTTTAACCATGATAACCCAACGTAGTTAAGAATTTGAACCCATTGAAATAACCTGACGAGTCTATGTTGGGTTAACCCAACGTAAATCCGTTGCGTTAACCCAACGTAAATCCGTTGCGTTAACCCAACATAAATCCTTTGAGTTAACCTAACGTAAATCTGTTGTGTTAACCCAACGTAAGCAAGTTAAGATAACTCAGTGTAACCCAGTAAGGATAACCCAAGGTGAACCCATTGAAATAACATGATGAGTCTATGTTGGGTTAACCCAACGTAAATCCGTTCTGTTAACCCAACGTAATCGATAAAATAATAATCCAGACACAGTTCAAAAACATTCAACCGAAATCGGGTAATTTTGAAAAATTGAAAATTTATGAAACACCTAAACTAATTTCATGACATGGTAAGACTGGAAGCGAACAAAAATCAGCTGTTCGATAGATAAAATTGATGGCTTATAGTGTTTTTTTTTTTTTTTTTAAATTTTATTAATATTTATTATCGATACTACTTACTATAACTTCATTTCACCTAACATTAATAAAAACTCAATAATTACTCGTTCTTGGTTGAATGGATAGCATAACGGGCTTATAAGCCCAAGGTTGCTAGTTCAAATTATTTAACCAAGAACGAGTAATTTTGAAAAAAAAAATTGAAATTATAAAAATCCTAAAAAACCTGAAAGGGAATATGTCCTTCATGTACAATAATATTGTACATATTATGTACCAGAGATTTCAGTCTTCATACTGGAGTGGTAGAAGTTCACAACTTTAAGGAACAAATCATCATATGATCATGTGATTTGATGATGAAGTATCATATGATACTTGTCCGATCATTGTAATTGATTGTTCAAAACAAAATGATGTGTTGAAAGCTGGACCCCATCGATTGTCGTTTGGATTTTGAACCAAGCATTCCTTTCCCTCCTGACACTACAGGGTACTGTATGATAATTCATGATTCTTTCGTGAAGTAAAAACCACTGTCGAGTGTTGTCACCAGAGTTCAGTAGTGTCTTCTCCCTTCTTCCGCAAAATATATCCACCTATGGGTGATGATGGTCAGTTGACGTTCACATCTTCATTGAAGAGCATCAGTCACCTCATTGGAATGGATTCTTCTGACAACTACCAACCGCTAACCAAGAAAAGGATTGTTGATAATCCGCTGATTCACCCCATTATGTGTAATGATGTTCGTGTTACCACTAACCCATCCTTGGGAGAGGAGTCAGATCCTCAATCACAATCGCCTCATCTACAACACCCTGAGATGGGAAAAACAGAAAAGATGCTGAAGAAGGAGACGGTAGATGAACCACTACCCTCAACTAGCGATGTGAAGATGATGACAAATGATCGCTGTTCACCATCCTCTCTTACACGAGTTTCAGAAGATAAGGTGACAAATTCTATTCCCAGCCTATTTATGAATTTATTTGGAGTCCTTCGTTTGATGTATCCATTAAATTCAATAAATTCAAAATTTGTTAGTGTTGGTTTGTATAAAGAATTTGACTATCAACCCGCTATATTGTTCTTCAAACATGGATGTAAAAAGTTTGTTTTCCTAAATGAAACACAGTTTCAAGAGCTTTGCTCTCATACAGAAGATATTTGTCAAGCTATGTGTAACACAAATGAAAGTGTAGTTAAGAAAACCCAGTTTCAGATATCTGGAAAAATAAAAGTAAATGTGAAAACTATTTTTTACACTCCTCACGTTGAGATAAAATGGGAGTACAGAAGCGTGATTTTCACGCCTGAAGAATGGTGTAATTTTATCAACTACCTGTTATGTTTAAAAACATACATGGATCGTTTGGTTTATCATAAATTTCATTTAATTGAGTATATCGGTACTATGCTACATAATGCAGGAAGCTATGTTCCTCCTCCAAAGCAACTTTCTGACTTTGAGGGTGAAAGATTGTTTTTGGAACTTGCATGTTGTACGAAATAGAAGCTGTCATTTTAGGTTTACATTGTGGTACCTACTATTACGCAAGAAGTTAAAATTAGAGTTTTCTATTGTTATTACTAGATAAGATAACTGCAAATAAATGACTGTATAATACATTGTTTTAAATTCCTCATCCCTCTCTTCATGGATCCTCATCCCTCTCTTCATGGATTTGAAATAAGAATGTTCGGGTTACAGTATGAAACACAATTTATCAATGAAGTTTATTGAGTAGCTCAATACATTCAGCAGTGAGATATTTCAAACGTACGCAATCACATGTGCCGGGCGCATCTATATCCATAGCCCCACACGTTGCATAGATATACCATGAACACGATGGATAATGGGTTCCCTCATCTGAAGTAAATAGAGTTTCATTGACGTGTTTGCTCTCGATTGATTGGATTGATTTGATCAATTCATCAATAGTAATAATCATTCGATAAGTATCCACTTTAGGTTGATGTAAAGCGTATATTTTATATCCTGTAGTTTGGGATATTATCACTGTTCCGGTTGAATGGTTGCAATCCGTAGAACACATTGTCACTCCTGCTGCTGGGTGCCCTTCCATTGATGGAGTTAAAGATGGATTGGTGCAGGAAGACAAAAGTTATGATCACTGCAGGGATGGAGATAAGGAGAACCAGGACGAGGAGAAGAATATTGTCAAATCCACTCGCACTATGTACAGCTTTTGATGTACTATATGTTGCGTTGAAAACTCGTTTAAAAAAATCAACTAAAGCAGCTTCAGATGTTAGATTTACCGAATTCACTGATGAAAAATCAAGTTTAGTTTCACAAGAAAGTACATTGTTGTATGCAACGTTGAATAACCTCTTGAAGAACACAGCAAAACTCTCTTCAGGTGTAGCCTTGGTTTCCAATTCACAAAATCCTTGTACTAGCTGCTCGAGAGGGTGAATTGTATCATTCATAGCACTGAATCAGAAGAAGTACTGATTTACAGAACCTCACAACAATCTTTTATAACAAGATCATCAGCTGCTCAATAGATAAAATTGATGGCTTACAGTGTTGTTTATTTTATTAATTTTTTCTTATCCATACTTACTATAACTTTATTTCGGAGAGCATAACGGGCTTATAAGCCCAGGGTTGCAAGTTCAAAAACATTTAACCACGAACTAGTAATTCCATAGGAAGGTAAGACCGGAGGCGAACGAATTACTAATAATTGTAGATATATTATCGTTGGGTGAAGGAAGGTCAGCTCTGATATCACCGTGGGAAAACGAAAGAAATTTGAGATGGAATAATTATAATCAATTAAAATGATATCAACTAAAGGTCGAGAAGAGGTCAGCTCGGGCGAGAAATATTTAAAAATTGATATCACCTAGAGGTGAAGAAGAGGTGAGCTTTGAGATCAAGTAGAGGTCAGCTTCGCTCTCTCTCTAACACATAGAACCATACGGCTTATCAGCAGTTGGACCCGCTGACCAGGCGCTTTTGTACAAATCGGGCCCGCTGTCCAGGGGCTTTTGTACAAAACTGTCCCAGAACCACCCAAAACCTACTACTCACCTCTAAAAAGTCACACTAGATCCCTGCCTCAATATCATTTCCATGATTTTTCGTGAAGGAAAATCCTTAGTTTCTGTCCAAGGTGAGTAAACCAACTTTGCATTACAACCTTCATTTGTTAATATTTTTCCGGTATTTTTCATCAGGGGTAATCCAGGATTTTCGCGTTTTTCAACAATAGAAATTACCTACCTTCCTGTAGAGTGGGTAGTTGGTAAAACTGAGTTAAAATGTGCTCAAATAAATCTTAGAAAATTTCCCCCACTTTAGCAAGAATTTAAGCGGTTTTTCATGTAGCAAAAGATATTATTTTACCGCCAGATGATGAAATTCAATTCGCGTTACCGCACGATAATTTAGCGTCAGCGCACGTGTTTTCTTAAAATGAAAATGTTCCAGTCATCTAAAAATTCCTGCAATTTTCCCTTAATTTTCCAACATTTTTCTTGTATTTTCCATCAGGTTTAATCCAGGATTTTCGCCACTTTTAACAATAAAAATTTACCTACGTGCAGAGTTACCTACTGTAGGTAGTTGGTGAAATTGGCCATGACCACTTCAAATTTATCCTAGAAAATTGACCCCGCTTAAAAGGGTATTCAACCGTATTTGAGCTGTTTTTCATAAAGCAGATCATTGCATTTTACCCCCGAATTATAAAATAAAATTTACCAAGTATCTTTCAACTGTGGTACCTAATCCGGAATTTCGCGTCTTTCTATAAATCTCCTCCGCCTCCTATAAAATTTATAGGATTTAAATTAGGATTTAATCCTAAAACTTTTCTCTTACATGAAAAAGAATAATTCTTGAATTATTCAAGCGGGTTTTCATATAGGAAATGATAGGATAGATACGGTCAGGTCGCCTGTTCCAACCCCCTAAAAAACCTACACTTTGACGTTCAATTTTTCAATAATTTCCAAGAACTTATTTCTCATCGGGGGATATTCAGAATTTTCGAGAATTCAAAGATTAAAATTTACCTATCTATGGAGTCTGGACGAAAAAAGTAGCAAATTTTACTTAGGTATTGAGAATAATATTGAGGAATAATGAACCCTTACCTTATATTACAAGTTAATTGTGCAAAACTTAATTCTGTGACAGTCTGTACAACCTTCGGGCAGATGTGGAATCTCGAGAAAACGTCCAGAATTACTTGGAAAACGACACCCTATTTGACCTGAAATGGTTGGCCGAGCGAAGCTAGACCCCCCTGGGTGATGATATGGTTGGCCGAGCGAAGCAAGGCCCCCGGTCAGAGTGCTATAAGTCTAATATGAAAAGTTGACCCTCAATCATAAATGACCCCCCCCCCCGAAGGAAGTGGTTGGCCAAGCGAAGAGAGGCCCCCCTGGTCAGAGAGCTAGAAGTTGACCCGCAATAATAACCCCCCCCCCGAGGAAGTGGTTGGCCAAGCGAAGTGAGGCCCCCCGTGGTCAGAGAGCTAGAAGTTGACCCGCAATAATACCCCCCCCCCCCCCCCCCCCCACCAGGAAGTGAGTCGGCCGAGCGAAGTGAGGCTCCCCTAGATGAAGAAATGGCTGGTCGAGCGAAGCGAGGCCCCCCATGGGCGATAAAATGGATGGTCGAGCGAAGCGAGCCCCCCGGGCGTTGAAATAGTTGATCGAGCGAAGCAAGCCCCCCCCCCCCCCCCCCCCCCCCTAGGTAATGAAATGGCCTTGCTCAGCTCGGCCTCTAGTCAGAGATCTAGAAGTCTAATAAGAATTATTCTTATTAGACTTCTAGACTATTATAGTTGACCCTCACTACTCTTAACTAACCCCCCCCCCCCCCCCCCTTCGAAGGAAGTGGTCGGCCGAGCATAATATGCTTGGAAAATATATTACTTTATATGCTTGGAAAATATATTATTTTATATGCTTGGAAAATATATTATTTTCAGTAGACTCAAAATAAATCGGTGTAGGTACCTACGTTCCTGGTCAGCAGGCCCAGGCATTCAATATGCTTGGAAAATAATATAGGTATTATATTATTTTCAGTAGACACAAAATAAATCGTTGTAGGTACCTACGTTCCTGGTCAGCAGGCCCAAAATAAATGGTTAGTTCCTTGAAAAGTCGGTTTTTCATAGGTACGTACCTATATTTTCAGTAGACCCAAAATAAATCGTTTTGGTATCTACGTTCCCAAAGTAAATCGTTTAGGTACCTACGTTCCTGGTCAGCAGGCCCAAAATAAATGCTTAGTTCCTTGCAAAGTCGGTTTTTCATAGGTACGTACCTATATTTTCAGTAGACCCAAAATAAATCGTTGTAGGTACCTACGTTCCTGGTCAGCAGGCCCAAAATAAATGGTTAGTTCCTAAGTACACAGATTAATTAGTTCCTTGCAAAGTCGGTTTTTCATAGGTACGTACCTATATTTTCAGTAGACCCAAAATAAATCGTTTTGGTATCTACATTCCCAAAGTAAATCGTTTAGGTACCTACGTTCCTCGTCAGCGGACCGCACTCGGGTCGCCGGTGAAATGAAAATCTCCTCCTTCCGAAGCCAAACTCTCCAAGCGCCGAGCTGTCAATCATTCTGAGCTATTTTTAGAACAGCACTTGATGGAGTGGCGGGGGAGAGGTTACTCATAGTTGACCTTCATTTCCTAGGCGGCAGCACTTGTCATAGGCTTGGAGCTGAATAATTGGTGTACGGTACAATACCGGGACGTCATTTCACAGGCCTTAAAACGGCTCAAAATGCATTATTAAGGGTTCATTTGAATACAGTTGCCTAGGACATTCATTGGTAAGACATCTAGTCACAACATATCTGGAAGAAAACCTTTTTGGAGCATTTTCTGGGCCAAAAATGCGATTGCTAGAATCGGGACGCGAGAAACGTCCAGGTTAAATCCAAACGTCCCCGTTCTTCCGTGTGTATACACTGAAAAGTCCCGGTTCTGTACCATCCGCGCACACTCCCTCACACACCCGCATTTAATGTTAAGACATATCAAAATACTCAAAAAACAAATTTTGTTTTGTTCAATCTTTTGACGTGTAAATTCTAAAAATTGTACCTGATTTCCGACCGTCGTAGGCGTATTTTGGGCTGTTGGAACTATTGTAAATATGAATTTTTTTAATGACATAATCAGTTCTCCGACTTCTTATTAGCATGGTCTTAGTTTCAAATAGGTAATTGAATTAAAATGATACTGAAAAGTGAGCATATTATACTGACATATCTATACATTGTCTACCTCATTAAAAAATGAGAATATACCTTTATACTATAAGGTATAAATAACTATAGATATGCGTAAATACGATCTATTATGTGAGGGTTGTTCCAAACTTTCTGCCTGAGAGGTTCAAGGGAAAATGTTCAGGTAAGTATAGACAAACTAAGTTTAGTGCAAGTCTTGTACTTTATATAACATTTTGCAATATGGTTTACATCGTAAAGATAAGTTGTAATAAGCCGCAACTGTGTTTTGCTGGCATGTGAGGGTGAAACACATAAAACAGTTGTCCATTACAGCTCTTAGTCATAACCGTCTAAGTGCGGTCAGCCAGCGAGCTTTTCCTTCTTGAATCAATGAAGGTTTCCCAGTTGAAGGCTTCTTGGGACATGCACTGTGACTGGTTTACCCGCGAAGTTAATTTTCAAGCTAGGGGGTTGATTTATAGCCAAGGTAATTAGAGCAGGGCTTTTATTCTATTTTTCCTCATAGTGAGTGACTCAAGTGCTAGGTACTTTACCGTAAAATCAACTTCAGGGAACTCCTCCTGCTTTCCGGTGTGGTAAACGGTCATAGGAACTTTTGTGCTATCCGATGGAAATTATTAATGAACTTCAACAAAGTGCGCATTTATAGCTCAAGAACGAACCTCTTTTACCGGACTTCTTTTAATAATTATCCTTAGTTTTTACGATGATGCTTGAACCGCTTTATGAAACTTCCAGCTCGACGTGTCTTCATGATAGACTTAACGTTCGTCCCTGGAAGTGGCGTTCCCACGCAGGGGCAATTCATCGTGCTTGAAACTTCTTCATTCTCACGTTCCATGTGCTTAAGTTGGTCTACTTTAAATGGCCTCCTAATGATACTCGACTCTGATGGCATTGAGGTATACTCGATAATTATGTACAACCAATATTCCGGCAGCTAGACGACAGCCTTTCCTCACCAAGAAATTCAAGTGCGGCTAGAATCCAAGCGTGAATATAATTTTGCAGACATTGTCCCACCAAATTAAAATTACACACTTCCGACTTTGTAATTTTTTGGTTTATAATGCCAGCAAAATTTAAGTATACTTCTAATTATAATTTTACATATCAAAATTTGAAATACCTATCTGTCAAAAGCATCACATTTTTTCCCAAATTTTCCAACCTATTGAAATGAAGACAGTGGCGTGTTATAATTTAACGAAACATTTTCAGACGTCTTCCCCCTTCTTCGTTTGCGGCCTCACCAGGGTCGTAAAATTTACTGATATTTAAATGCCGACCTCGCATCCAGACAGGTCAACCACTCGGCCTGAGGGCACTCTTGCGAATGAAATGGCCCAGTTATAAAGTTGGACCTTTGATCAGATGAAAATTTACGGTTTACGATAGTGAACACAATGTTTCACTGACAGGCTTGCCGAGGTGGTTCATTTTTTTCTTTTTTATTCCAGCGAATTGACTATTTGATTTTGAAAAATGTTGTTCAGCGCTATTCAAGCCTTAGTTACTTCTGCGATGCATGAAAATTCATTTTTCAGTTGAACTTTGTAGTAAGACCGATTAACGTTGAAATCCCGGTTTATCAAATAAAACACGTTGCAACGCTACGACAAAACGTTTTTCCGTATTTTTCCATGAATTCGCGTTTTTTTTTTTTTTTTTTTTTTTCTTCTTCTTTTTTTATGACCTCAAAATTGAATTGAGAGTCGGGAAATGATAGGAAAATGATACAAGAAGTCATTAAATAACTAAAAATCGAAGTAGAGCTGCCGGATTGGTTTGGGACCCCTATGTACGATCGTTCAAATTGTTTTCGGAAATCACACCTCGCTCGATCCTCCGGTATAAATCCATCAAAACCAGTCGCCCCACATAACCCGACGAAGTGAGGCGGTCGGGCTGGAAATGTGATCATAACTAGAAGAGGAACAAGTTATTTGGGGAAGGTTTTTGGCTTTTGAATAAATACATTAAATGTATTTATTCAAAAATTTTCGACAAATTTTGTCGAAAACCGGCTTGGACAGACGCTGTCCAAGCCGGGTTTCGCTCTTTATGCTCTACGCGTAAAAGAACAATTTGTCAGGTTGATCAAATCAATTCAATGAGGTTGTGCGGGAGGTCTGAATTTTGCTCTTTCAGCCTCATATTCGGATTCGCCACTCTCTAAACCCTCCAACGCCGAATTTTTACTTACAATTCCTTTTCGCGTTTATCGGGAAGAGTTGAAAAAAAAAAAAAAAAAATGAAAAAAGTCGGCAACAGGATCTGCCAACACCTACTCACTGCGGTGACGATTTCGACGTCCTTTGTCAGTTCATTGTACAATCCATGATTTAGAGCAATGTGATTGGCCCAACCTTCCGTGACATCACACCAGGTAATTTAAAACGGCTGAATCTTTAATACCATTTTGCTTCCGAACATACCGTAGGTAGCGGAAGCTTTGTATTTACTTTTGGGATCGAAAAATTTTTTAGCTTCCAAAATCAAATTTCCCCCTCGCGTTTTGCATTTCAGAGCATCCTGAACAAATTTGGTCATGTGTCAGTCTATCCGATGGTTGTGTGTCCGTCCGCATTTCCTTGTCACAGCCATAACTTCCACAATGTTGATCCGATTTTGGCTGAATTCAAGGATTATGCGGATAAGGCTACATGAGGTCCCATATGATATGGACCTATAATAGGTCCCTAAATATTAAGCCGATTGAATCAGCAGAACGCTGTGCACATGCGCGAACGTAATTTTCTTCTTAGTACATAATATTATTGTCTGCAATTTTTAACAGATTTTGGTCAGATTGTCTAGGATGATGTGGGGAAGGTCCTTTGAGGTCTAAACTTATTGAAATATTTTCAATGAAAAAAAAAAAAAAAAAAAACTTACTTCTCGACTTTTCCATTTATTAGGTACCTCCCACTGAGAATTATTTTTTAGGAAGTTTGTTTTGAATAAGAGTTTTTTGCGGTACATATTGAAATTTCCTTCTTGTGGTCACAAGTATACGTCATTAATACCTACCATGGTATATAATTATATATTATATATAACTTAAATTTTAAGTTATTTATCGCATTGTTGTTCTAATTGTTCATTTGATGCGTAAATAACTTAAATAATGTATAGGTGTAATAATTCAATAATAAAAAAATATATACTATATTCATTGAATTGGGTAGGTACGCTCTACTTAGCCTGCGGTAAGTACAATTTCCAGAAACAGTTTTCTCAAGTTCAGGGTGCAGAATGAGGGGTTTTATATTGAGCAAGTCTGCAGTAGGTTAGCACAATTTTCATTCAAACAACCCCGAAAACGGCGTATCAGTGACGGGAGTGTCAGGCCGTGAAAGGCCCCAGGGAACTGATGGCCGTTTTAGGGGGAAGTTCGGGAAGCGGCATGTGAACTTTTTACCAAGGAAGCGATACTTCCACAACATTTGCTCCCCAGGGGCTCACCGGAGGAAGGGGGAGTTCCATCCCACGGTATAGTTTGTCATGGCACTGGTGCGAAGGGGCGAGGGGGCGGCAGTAATCGGGGTTTCGGTTATCGTGTAGCGGCATCTTCAGGACAGGACCCCCACCACCACCCTTTTAGCAAATCGCTTCCTTCCCGAGGCCTTTTTTTTTTCACGGGGTTCGCATAACCGGAGGGAAGGTTTCTTTCTTCGCAAATTACCGTCGGAGAAAAGAGGTTATGGGTAACCCGGGCATGTCAGGGGTGTGGTCAACGTTTAGGTGCAGGGGGGATCTCAGGGCATTGCCGTTTCTATCCTTCCTAAAAATGATTAATCACCATTCATGATTTGTTGCCATAAATCTCTCCTTCACCAACCACGCATTTATGTACGCTAAAAGATCTACGCCGCAAACCAAAAAGACAAGCTAATGATCAGCGTCAGGTTTTTTCTAAGCAGAAATATTGACACTGGTGACACCTATTTCTACTTACTTGTGCAACACAGTAGCAACAGTAAACTTCAATTTACATGAATTGACGAAATCGCTGCCAATTTTATACAAAAGTTTATTATTCTTCGATGCAGTTTAATTGTGCAAGAACTAATTCTGAGTCAACAAGAAAATTTTTAAAAATTTAAAAAAATTTCTGTGCAATGTTCGAACAGATGTGAGACCTTGAAAAATGGATTATGCGTCTAAAATTATTCGGAAAACGACACCTTATTTGACCTCCTTTAGATCCTCCAAAAAACCCGTTTGTAGCCCCATAAAAGGCCCATAGATACCCACGGTGAAATCGGATCGTTGTGGGACCCCAAAAAAATGGACTCTACGCCCAAAATTACCTCGAAAACGACACCTAAATCGACCCAAAAGTCGAAACCCTTCGAAAACCCCGTCCGGAGCCCATTTTTTAGCCCCACAGAGCCCCACGGGTTTGGACGATATTGGGGGGGATTAGCCCATTTTAGAAAAAACCGGACATCTCCGACATTCGGTTTCGACCAGACGACTCAACTGGACTGGATTAACCCTCATTCTCGCAAAATGGTATTTTTAAAGGAAGGATTGTGTAACGTTTTCGGCCAGACGCTTTCTATTATAGGCAAAAATGGCCTTGAAACCAAAACAAAGTAAAACAAAATCGCGGTTTTTGGGCCACCAAAAGTAAAGCACCTTCCATGAACACACCTAGGAACACGAGGAGCGTCCGAACAGTTTCGGCGTTTTTCTCCTCGCCAATGACCTTGAGTGGCATTTAGGAATGGCGGAACGATGTCGGCCACAAAAAATAAGCCACGACAAGTAAATTAGAACTGAAAAAGACGGTGGTCTTGAAACGGTATCTCCCTTATCATTCCCTCCCGTTTTGCCCACTTTCGTGTGTTGTTAATCGTCGTATAACAATGTAATTATGATTTTAAATTAGTGAAAAACGTGTCTTTTCTGAAGTGAGTTGCTCGCGCTCTTATAAAATGATCAAGACTTTTCCGATTTTAATGAGCTGTTTCGTGAGGGCTCTTCCCCTGTTTCTGGGTGTATATATAATATACCTATATATTGAGTTTGTACCTACCACTTGTACCTATATATTATATATAATACGACGCAGATAACAATGACGACGCCGACAACTGTATGTACCTACAACTGTATGTACAAATGTATTTTTCTGGGGTATAAAATGTATATGAAGAGTGTGAAGTCTGAATGCGATCGTAAGTTTGTATCACAATGATACACGATTTTCGTCTGAAATCGTCAATCACAGGCCACGTGTATCACACATATACATGCCATTTTTTTAATGATTAATTATAATACATGACCAAATAACATTTTTATCACCATCAGCAAGGTCTCCTGAAGTAGAAAAAACAAAAAACCCGGCGTGGCCTGTGAGAAGGAATTTTTCTTCGTGCGAGCTGGGGGCCGTGGCAGTCAACTTGTTAAGTAAAATTTGCAGCGGTTTTTGGAAGATTTCGAGTTTCTCCTCATGAAAGATAAGCTGTTGATAAGCGTCTACTTAGTGGCCTGCGTATCCTTCAGTGATTCAATGAAAATTTCATTGCCTTCAATTTCAAACGCCGATACATCTCAGTACGAGAGTTCTAGTCATAGAAGCAAATAAAAGCAAAAGTCGAACAAGGATCAATGAATAACAGATTTCAGACATCACATACTGCGGCGCCCGGAACTGTACGGATTTGTATCATCGGAAAATATTGACTCGCGCGGAACTGTAACGTGAGATTAGCTGCATTTCTCGACTTTCAGAATACCTACTTCTGTCAATTCGGCCACCCCGGAAATATACAAAAGACCCCATGAAACATTCATTAATGTTAATATTGGCTATTTAAATTTATGCAAGTGGAAGTAATATATTACGAACGTTTACCGGGAACGACGAAACGAGAGTGAAAAACCGGAATTGATAAGAATTGATTGCCCCATTTTGCATATACTTTTTATTTCAGGATGAACTGCAAATGTAACTACTGGAAGGCCCCTAGTGAATGCTGTTTTGGAAATCATCCAACAGATCGGGTTGATCGCATTCATTTCCCGAACTCCGAAGCCCAGTCCGCTCTCCTTCACCATCCCTACTCGTCAGGAAAATTGATTGAAAAAAGTGTTCGCTTTAATCTTCCGAAGCGGACTTTGGCCATCAGGTCGGTATGACAGGCGGTAAACTCAATTTTCACGAGGATTCAAAGCAGAAGCGGCCGACACGAATTTATTAGCACATATCGGAGAGATTTGGGGAGAGAGCGCGCATATAGAAGAGACGGCCTTCCAACTACACCGTCAGTGACGTATTTAAAGCCGAGGTAGACGTGGCTGCAATTCCGAGTGCAATTTGATGCAAACTTCACTCACGGAAGGCGATTTAATTATAATATAATTAAATAACTGCTGGTGATTCAGCGTATTATGTTGAATCACCAGCAGTGACAGTCAAAATAATTAATTCCCTGTAAGCGATAAATTATCTGAAATGAAATGCCCACAGTTTACTTTGTAGTTGGAGCCGATTCCCCCGGACCCTTATTTTTTACTGTGTTAATAGAAAAGTGCAAAAAAAATAGTGGGAAAAATAGCGTTTTCCGACCTAAAAAATGACTTCTAGAGGTCGTATCTCCGTAAGTAATCATCTTAGCGACTTGCAATTGGTCTCATTCGATTCAGCGCAAAAAATCTAAAGTATAGCGTACCTCAGAGCGCCCAGAAAAATTACCTACAGAAACCAGACGACTTAGAGTCGAAATTAAGGGAATTTTCGCTTTTCTGGATAAACGAGGGTTTAGATACAAAAAAAAACTGGACGTGATGGCGCAAAACGGGCTTCGGATTCGTGTTCACCAGACCCCAAAACATGGAGAGCAACCACCGAAACCTCTCGAGCCCGAAGTGACCTTTTTTTGTAGACCTGTGTAATTATGTTATGTATCATTATACATCATAATGTATTTCCAGGCCATGCCTTGTTTTTGAGGCTATCGATGATGTTTGTCAGGTCCTCCATGTCGAGTGGTATCGCCTCATCATCATCGTCGTTCCTCCCGTCACCAAGCACCAAACCGTTCTCTGCCTCCCAATCCGTCTCTTCTCGGTTGAGGAGCTCAGTGAAAAACGTTACCCATTTAACATTGATGTCCTCCTTGTCACTGAGGAGATCACCTGGAGATTTTTCAGGAACTCCATGCGGGTCTTATACCCTGGAAAGCGTACCTACGCCCTGGAAAAAGCGTCTGGGTTGATATTTCCCTCCTCGTGATGCGATTGACTAAGGCGCCCTCTCAAGAAACCTGAAGCTTTAGGGACCAGCTGACCGCCGGACTGTGGCTGATAATACCATAATACCATAATATTATTATGGTCTTCCTTCTAGGCCTCGTTACTGGCAGGGTGGATGCGTCTGATCTTCTGTCCCAGACTGTCTCTGAGTCCCCCGCCTAAATTGCTGCTGCCTACATCACCCATTTTCTGTCCCCTTTTCCTCCACTAACAATGTCATGACCCATCGACCTACGAGCCGCTTACCCAGGGTTGCAAACCTGTATCATTAATCCTTCCCTGATTTTGACCTCCTATAATATAATATATGACCTCCTATAATATAAATATATATTATTATATTTCCCTACCCTCACTCCGAACTCCATTGATCGAGTACCTACTACCTTATTCCCACTGAAACCTCGTCATGTGCTGTTTCGCCGATACATATATTATTAGCTTTATCATTATATCTATTATTATCTTAGCTAAATTGAATTTTACTTCCGGTGAGGTGCGTTCGCCGTGTTTTTGTAACTGGGCTTGTTCCGTTTTGAATAAATAAATAAGTAAAATAAAGTAAAATCCCCCTATTTTTAGACAAGCTACAAGAAATATCGAAAACATTATTTAATTTTCAGATCCCTCGACGATATCATGGCGAGGCAACTGTCGGGTTTAACCTCCACAACGCGCTGAACAGCTTCACCATCGTAGCAGTCGAAAGACCTGAGGCATACACAACAGCGAAAACCCAATTCAACTTCACTTTGGACATCAATTGCACCCATGTCAGAAACATAACCCGGATGATTGTCATCGGCACGATCGCCCGGCCCTTCTATCCGCGCCTGTAGAACGGTTAAATTAGGAAGGAAAAGGACAACCGGAGAAATTTTTAGAGTGCCTCATAATCTATACGATTCAATAAGTTTTTTGGGGCGCTGAACGTTTTGTGATAAAAATGTTTCCCAAAATCATGTCAAAATTGAAAAAAAAAAAAAAATTAGCTGTTTTTTGGCATGTAAATCAAAAAGTAAGCAGTTTAGCGTTAACCTAAAATTAACAAAAGTTAATCTTTCAAACAAACAAACAAAAAAACAAAAACTAAAAATTGCCTTCTGTGATTTGTGTAGATCATG
Source organism: Pilophorus perplexus (assembly GCA_955831195.1). Classification (NCBI taxonomy): domain Eukaryota; kingdom Metazoa; phylum Arthropoda; class Insecta; order Hemiptera; family Miridae; genus Pilophorus; species Pilophorus perplexus. The sequence continues at coordinate 26,184,619 of OY037007.1, forward strand.
GTACATGTATAATACATACAATAATTGTCTTATGACTTACCTGTGGGACACCCCCAGATCACCGGATTATCAAAGTTTTGATCAAAGATCATAGCAAGGAAACATGGTACATGTTTTTTCATCTACGGCACAACCCGCGTAATCCCTGAAAATTTCATCAAAATCGAATCAAAATTAGCTGAAATCCCCACTCCTTCCCTTCTTTAGGGATAGGAGAGGGGGTTGAAGGAGGGGAAAACGGAAAAAATCCTTGAGGGCCCTCAACCTATCTCAGAACGTAGATCACTTTTGAATTTCTCGAGATTTTTAAGAAAAAACGCTGCAAATTTTACACAAGGGTTTATTATTCTTTGATATAGGTTACTTGTGCAAAAATTATTTCTGTGTCAAAAGAAAAACATTTTGGAAAAACAATTTTTTTTTATTGTTTTTTCAACAAAAAAAAAAAATTTGGATTCTTTTTGTCAAAAAAATTTTTTTTTTTCAACAATTCTTTATTTTTTACTCGAAAAATATTTAATCTCCTGGGATCCTTCAAAAATCCCATTTTTTAGCCCCATGAAAGCCCTATAGATCGCAACAGTGAAATCGGATCGTAGCGGGACCCCAAAAAATGGATTCTACGTCCAAAAATACTTCGAAAACAACACCTAACTCGATCCGATAGCTCAAAGCCTTCAAAAAACCCCTCCTACAGCCCCATTTTAGCCCCATAGCGCCCCACGGGTTTGGGAGATCGGACTGAAAACCTTGCGGGCACAACTAGATGGTAAACCAAGTATTTTTTGCCTTAAGATGGTCAAGATTTTTTACCTAATTGGCCTAACATGACATTGGGCTAATCTGATGATTCATCTTTTTAACTCAGGTTAAATTCCCAAATTTTCCACAATCTTCAACGGGATTCGAACCCGCGGACTCATCAGGATGCAGCGCGAAGTGGCTAACGAAGTGGACGTTGAATCCTTATCATTCTTGGGGTCCTTTATTTGTTCAAAAGCGATATTTGTATACCGTCGGAGGGGGTTACTTTGCTCCGCTTTTTTGACTTATTTTTTTAGTATTTTAGTTTTAAGTTTCCTAATTCGCTTCAAACGAGCTCACACTTGTCCTGGCTTCTCGTGATACATTATATTTGAAGGCCATTTAGTATCGATAGCGTAGGAACCGTTCACATGTGATTTTTTTAAATTTAAAATTGGAGCAAAGTTCCCCGGGCTCAGACCTACTTTGCACCATTAACAGAATCCCCTTCAAAATGCATTGGTTCGCTGTTTGGAGCAAAGTCACTACGCTGGAGACATAACAGGTTTACAAAAACTGAAAAATCACCGAGAAGTTTTCAAAATTCTTTCAATAAAACGAAATAACCTTTGAAGAAACAACGAAATATGAACTTTTGAAAACATACGGGCTAGTCTAGCCTTTTAAAAGTAGGAATTCGACGTTATTCGACTAAAAAATATTCAGCCTTACAGAAATCATTAAAAAGGTTTATATGAGGCCATGGATTCCAAAATTGTCTATGTCCGATTTAGCGATTTTTCAGGAAACACGAAAAACATGCCTCAACTCAACCAATAAGCCGGGAGACGCGATTTCTTTTGCATTTGTCTCATTTGGCATCACTAAATGAGAGCGAAAATTTTGAACTAATTTAATCTAGAAGGAAGCCAGTAAATTGAGATTGAAAACGCTGCAAATTTTACACAAGGGTTTATTATTCTTTGATATACGTTACTTGTGCAAAAATTTAATTCTGTCAATAAAAAATTTAAAAATAAAATTTGGATTTTTATCTCAAAAAAAAAAATTTTTTTTTGGATTTTTTTTTTTCAAAACCTTTATTTTTTACTCGAAAAATATTTAACATCCCGGGATCCTTCAAAAATCCCATTTTTAGCCCCATGAAAGCCCTAAAGATCGCCCCAGTGAAATCGGATCGTTCCGGGACCCCAAAAAATGGATTCTACGTCCCAAAATACTCCGAAAACGACACCTAACTCGATCCCATAGCTAAAAGCCTTCAAAAAACCCCTCCCGTAGCCCCATTATAGCTCCATAGCGCCCCACAGGATTGGACGATCGGACTGAAAACCTTGCGGGCACAACTAGATGGTAAACCAAGTATATTGTCAAAATTTCAGATTTAAAAAAAAAAATAACTAGGTACTGCCCAAAACGGCCTGGACGGCGGACGGACATTTCGGATTTAGAATGTAGACCTCTTGAAACGGATAATGTCAAATTTTGAGCCCGATCGGAGTCGTCGACCCCCGTCGCGAAGTTTGGGAGCCAAAGTTTGGGAGCCAAAACCAGTGGAAAGGAGAGAGTGTTGCTTGATTTCAAAACTGCCTATGTCCGATTTAGCAATTTTTCAGGAAACACAAAAAACATGTTTAACTCAACCAATAAGCCGCTTGTGTGTAAATTCATTACACTCGTAAAAGAACTGTTTAACCAATCGACTCGCTTCTAGGGGTCTACGGCCTCGTTTTGACCTCATCATGCAAAACCTCCTTCTGCATCCCAAACGGACACCTTGAATCAGAATTAAACGGTCAGTAGGGCGCTAACTCGACGAAACCACAGCCTACGTTACTAGGGGATGTTTAATTCAGGGATATGACCGTTTCGTGAATGATTTAGGTGGGGTAATTATAAGAATCAGGCGTTGAACACCTAATTACAAAGTCAGATCTTCCCATTCCCGCCCCCTTTGCATAATTCATTCCGGTTTCGGGCCGTAAACACAAAAACTTAAAAATCAATAGAGAAGTGCGAAACGTTGGTATATCATAAATCCCGAGGATTAACTGCTTACCAGCACGCGAAGATATAGTATTTGGGAATGGAAACCCTTTCTGAATATGTAATATGGGTGGGATGCATTAATAATACCCCAGGAAGGTATTATTTATGTATTTATTTATTTATTTACAGGCATCTGTGGTGGATGCAACGAACGGTAGGGATTAAAGGATATGAGCGGTGCGGTAGATTTAATGGGGAAGGCAAAAGGGCCCTTGTGTGTTTCTTGGGTCGATGCCTTCGTACCTTATTTGAAATAAGGTACGTGAGGGTATTTTGGAGGACCTATATTTCAGGTGATACATAGCGTAAAAAACCTCGATTTTATTAAGTTATGAACCTATATTATGAATTACTCCTGATGGGGATCCTTCCAGGTTTTGTTCCAAAAGATTAAATGTGTTGAGAGGATATTTTCATGAGTGAAAACACAGCTACATTGTAATTTTAAGCGAGGAAAGTAAACGTTGGATGACGATAGTAGATACTACCAACATCGTGTAAAGTGTTGTAATACCTGCACTCGCGTGCAAGAGTAGAAAGCAGCGAAAAATGCAAAAGGCTCTTCCTGTTGGAGTAGGTTGAACTAACAATTGCAAAAATATGCATAGCGAACGATCCTTTCCGCTTCCGAGGCGGAAAGCACTCTTATGTTAGGTACCTACTTTGAATCAGTTAACCTCCGAACGGAGGATTCCAAATGTGAAACGTCGGTTACTCGAAGAACAAATTGACCAAAGTAGTTGACTGTTTTTTAGCCGTGGCCGGGAACACTTTCGGCACTTTTCTTCAATCTGAGGGAACTGGAGCAGTCAATAAATTGCAACATTGCAAAAAACCTCAAAATGTAGGCATCTATTTTTTTTTTTTTGGATTTCGTTACGTGGTTGTTCACACTAAATACAATGTATTGTATTGTAATGTCATGAACCAATACATTTCATGTCACGACATGTATTGGTTCATGACATGACATTGTGATGGACCCAGGTTTCGTCCTACTGGAAGGTACTCATCTCCATGCGCTGTAATAGTGGTACATATTTAAGCGAGACTTAAGTGTCAAAATTTGACGTATATTTGTGGACTATATATTTAATCTTCGCCAAAAAGGGAATATAATATGAAGAACACAAATTTGGAGAGATATGAAATTCATTGTGACAAATAGATCTAATATTTACGTAGAGTCTACCAATTAAAACTAGTAGCACGATTTTCATCAATCTAATTTTAGTTATAATAACAATGGGCTTCTTGAAAAGGTCAGAATTCAGCATTTCTGACAACATGTTCGGATTCAGCACCCTTTAAAACCCATAAACCCCAATTTTTAGTTCGAAAATCCGTATAGGTACGTGCTGAGCTGTTTTCGAAATGTTAGAGATTTTGAAATGAACGCCGGGCAATTTTGACGTCACACCTCGCCAGGCTGGGCGTCGAGTAGTTGGGTACTGAGCCGCCAGAGCGCTAAATAATAAATCTGAACAGAATCGGAATAAAAACAATCGGCCCGGTTCGATTTTTGAATAACCTTCTTTGATAATAACCTCGATGCTCGATTTTCGAATGACCTTCTTAACCCGATTAACCCGATTTTCGATTTTTGGGGTCGAATTTTCGCATAGTAAAGTTGGCTGACTTGCGTAGATGAGAGAGAGAGGGATCTCCCGGCCAATCAAAAGACGAAGAAGCAGCCCACGTCATGTACCCTCTCCAGACCTCGGAATTCAAATATCATATTTTTCCTAAGGCCCTATAATTAATTAAAACAGGTTTTCTGCAATATAGACCCGTTTTCGTAACTTTTGAAGCACGACCTTTGCAGGAAAAACATTTTAAAAAACGCTGCAAATTTTACACAAGGGTTTATTATTCTTTGATATACGTTACTTGTGCAGAAATTTAATTCTGTCAATGAAAAAATTTAAAAAAAAAAAATTTTTTTGGATTTTTATCTCAAAAAAAAATTTTTTTTTTTGGATTTTTTTGTTCAAAAATGTGTTTTTTCAAAAACTCTGTATTTTTTACTCGAAAAATATTTAACATCCTGGGATCCTTCAAAAATCCCATTTTTAGCCCCACGCACGCCCTAAACATCGCCCCAGTGAAATCGGATCGTTCCGGGACCCCAAAAAATGGATTCTACGTCCAAAAATACTTCGAAAACGACACCTAAGTCGATCCCATAGCTAAAAGCCTTCAATAAACCCCTCCCGTAGCCCCATTGCCCCATAGCGCCCCACGGGTTTGGGCGATCGGACTGAAAACCTTGCGGGCACAACTATATGGTAAACCAAGTATTTTGCCGAAATTTCAGATTTTTAAAAAAATTCCTACTGCCCAAAATGGCCTGGACGGCGGACGGACATTTCGGATTTAGAATGTAGACCTCTTGAAACGGATAATGTCAAATTTTGAGCCCGATCGGAGTCGTCGACCCCCGTCGCGAAAACATAGGTGTATTATTCCAAGAATAATAAACCAATATTATTCCAAGAATAATAAACCAAAATCATTAAAGGAGCTCATTATTATAATTAGTACTCATTGTAACTTCGAATACAACTATAAGTCGTAAGTCGTCCCAGTTCACCTTTTTGAGATTTCTAACCAATCTTTGGCGCGTTATCGCGGGCGAACGATTGAGGAACAATTTTTTTTTTTTTTAAGTCAAGTAAATTTAGTCTACCTACCTACTTTAATTTAGTATATAGACTTTTGCGTTGAACCTCTCAATTTTCGAGTTACGTGCCATCAACCAAAACAAGTACCATAATTGTGAGGTTTTGCAATTTTGACAAGGTTTTAGGCTATATATCTATCAGCATTCTCGGATTCATGCTCAAGAGACCCGAAAAACAGATCCGCGTGGCTATTGCGACTACCCCAATACTTTCCTACACTTGCCCTTTTTTCTTCCTAATTACCCCGTCTTACTTCACAATCACGTCATCCAGCATCCAAGATACACTGTACTTTTTTCAAAACGTGGATCAATCCAGAACGAATTTCAAATTAACTTTTGAATGTCGTGTCCATCTTTTTTTGGTCCATTGTGTTAATCAAGGGACGGCTTAGGGTCGGGCAGACCAATCTCTTCCTCCTTCTCCAACTTTTCCTTGTTATTTATGATAAGCTTTGATTAATGGTATCAGCTACATCTTGCAATTTTCAGGATACCAATAGTGAGGTTTGCTATGGCGGAATGAGAGGACGACGGAATGCAGGAAGAATGGCGAAGGAAGGGGTAACGGAAGACAAACAGGGAGCGAGAAAACCTGAGCTGAATCTTATCATTTATCGCTCATTTTTCTCTTCACTGTGAGCGAACATTAGCGGCTTTGTATCGAAGTTTCTTGTGACCTTCGCAATCCGTTCAATCGGGAAACTGGGGGTCTCATAACCGGATTAGGACTCAGACGGGACAGCGAAATTCATGAATCTACACGTTTTGTTGTTGACTCTAATAGACTATCGGATTCGGTGTCGTCGTTGAGCGGACCAACTTTTCGAGTGATTTGATAAAGCAAACGATCCACTTATCCAAAACCTGAATCTCCACTAAATTCTCGTTTCTCGAGCAATGGGATTTCATCCAGGGAAAACTTCCGCGTTGATCTCTCTTTGAGCACGTGCCAGTAATTTCATCGGGCGAGGGGCTAAACACAAGCACACACACGGAGGAGACGATGTGCCCGGGTGTGTTTGTATGGGGCCTATATCCTCTCTGTGCAGGAAAGAGAAGAAGACATTTCGTCCCTAATGGAGTAGATTGATTAATCACCTCAGGGCGACCTCCCTAACGTCAGCTGAATGCTCGAAAAGGGGAGAGCGGCTCAAAACCTGAAGGGGTGCAAGTAGGGATAAATCCACCTAAGAAACCGATTCAGCTCAGATTACACACTAAATTAGGGCTATATTTTACGCTAGAAAAATTGTTGCGATGCTATTCTTTATATTAAAAATCAAGCATAGTACTAAATTTTACTACAACTCACAAGTCTTATACAAATTTTCTAAATCCAAACACGCTGGTACTTCAGGGTGACTACCCATGATTTTCACTTTTAATGACAGACTTCGCTAATAGGTATTGGCATAAATGTTCAGTAAAGTTCAAACTGATGCAAAAGTGGTGAATTAGGTATTATTATTATTATTTTTAATTGGGTCCGTCTTTCACGTGAGGTGCCTCCCGTATAATTTTGACCTTATACTGCCTTAAAAAGACGATTTAAGACGAAATAGTCTATTTCCACGATAAAAATATATAAACTTGTAGACGCGTTTCGGTTGATTAGACCATCATCAGTACAATACTGATGATGGTCTAATCAACCGAAACGCGTCTACAAGTTTATATATTTTTATCGTGGAAATAGACTATTTCGTCTTAAATCGTCTTTTTAAGATGGATTCCCACTATCTCGCCGAAGCCACCTTACATTATGCTATACTGCCTTCATGCTCAACAGCACTCTAAGGGCATACACAGCCACCTCGTGAGGCTTTAAAACTTCCCAGTAGAATTTTATCAATACCCATCGAAATAACGAAGGGGCTCCTTAAGTTCGCGCCGACCCTCTTGAAGTACAAAATAAAAGGATTTCACTGTAGCACCCGTATCTCTAAAAACGCCGTCGATAGCTCAGCGTTCTCTCGGACCCCATCAACCACAGAGGGAGAAAAAAAAAATCCCCGACCAGGACCGCAATAGTTTTCCAAGGGCTCGTATCACGCTGGTTGCTTTCCAAACGAGAATTTTTACTGCAACGCACTCGATATCGACTGAAAAATATTATACAGTCAAGTCTGCAGGCTTATGATGATTTTTTTGTTTTTGACATTTTCATGTCTTTACTAAGGCACATGAAATCAAAAAGCGACACCAAAAATTTCTACGCGATACCGATAAACAATCCGTCGTCAATGTTTACTAGTATGAAATGCGGTGACCTTGATTCCCTAGGAAAAGTGTACATAAACAATCCGTCGTCAATGGATAACATTTTGGATATTCATGACAACTGTAGTAAAGGTCATTAATTCAACAATTTCTATTACGCACATGTGTGAGTTTGCCATTTTTGAGTTTATTTCATTGAGACTGTGTTTCTCCCTAAACTTCTATTTCTCTATTCCCTTGCTATACTTCGAGATTTCGGTGTTCCCCAATGGCTGCGAAGAAGACAAGTAAGAAATCTTTAAAACGAGATTTGGATACCTCACACCCTGCGGACCCTCCTAATTCCGCCACAGCTTACCAACCTACTTGAGGCGGCACAGCGCTCCGCGGAAAATCTATTGGCCAAATTGAAATCCACTCTTCAATCTCAGCCGACATTAAATCAAATTTTGATTTAAACTATAATTCAACGTTAATTACATTAATTAAAGAACTGAGTCTAATTACCATTTCTTTTCTGATGAAGACTACAAAACCACTGAGAATGATTCATAGGTACCTACTATCCACATAAAGTTCTTGATAAAACATGAAAATGTCTTACTGTGTTGCGGACTAGTACGCAATCTGTTTTACACTGATCTGTCTCTGACCCTCCCCCTTCTACCAATGTTTTGACTGAGGGTGAATTTTCTTTCTTTTTTCCCCATTTTGCAGCCTTTTATTCAGCTTAGGTTAACCTAAAAAAAGGAAAATTGATTTGTCAAGGAATGCGGAGAGGACTATTTAAGGTTATTACTTCACACTAACCAATTTGCTTGGAAGGTTAATGGGCGTAAGTGATTTATAGGTTTTCTTCGCACATGCCTACAGTATACTGTCAGATGTCATAAACCGGGACAAACTGCTCATATCATGCGTATACGCCACCCGGACGATAAACTTTATTGAACGCCGTAAACCGTGTTCCTTAAACTTTATTTTGCTTGGAAGGGAGAAGTCCCCTCAAGACGCGTCAACAGATTTATGGTAAAAAATCTTGAGGGTAGCTTGGAGTTTATTCAAACTTGTGGTTATTTCTACAGTTTAAGGGATTTTTTGGATCTTGGAATTCAACCTTCATTACTCCCTTCGAAACCATTGGTTGTGTTATCACAGTGCATTTTTCGAGAAAAATTCGGAGCGATCCATAACAACGAGAAAGAGTTCAATCACGCGAACGGCAACAAGGAAGAATTAATTAGAACTTTTTAACCTTGTCTACTTCATTCGTCCACCTCATCAAGTTTATTCATTTTATAACTTATTCATCACCGAAGTTTGATTGAACTTGCCAGAAAGTGCTACTCTCTTCATGCATTGTATGGTCTGAAGTTTGTGCACACGAAGTTCCGTTAATTTTGTTGAAGGCTCTTACTTGGGACCGCATGAAGGCTTTAATAGAAGATTTTCCACCTCGGAGAGCTGCTATTTGACGGAATTACTGGCGTGTGAACATTCGTGGCGGATTTATTTTTTTCGGATTGATCTTCCCAGCAGGACGTTTTGATCCGATCAAGATCCCCTCGCCGATCTTTTTGATTTGATTGTCCTAATGAACTGTCGTCCTACATATGGCCCACTCTAACTGTACAGTCCCTCTGACCGCAGCCAGCTACCAATTTCGCCTTTGACTTTCGGAACTTTCGCTTCGTCTGACTGGAAGGTGTTTACGGTTTCTCTCCACCTAATCGAATTCCATCTGAAACCTTTGGCGGGAACGGAACGTCCCTTCCCCGCTGCTGAAAGGCTGGAAAATGAAAGCACTATCAGCGTGTAGAACGAGAGAGAAGATGAGGTAGAGGGAGAAAGAGAGTGAGAGAGATCGTTGGGTCAGGAAGCAAAAGGGAGCCACGTATAAAGGGAATTAAGAAGAACGGACGAGAAATGAGAAGGAAGGAAGAGGTTAATTGAGCAACTTTTTTTCTTTCTCTTTTTCCTCCATTTTAAATTCTCATTTACAATTAAATGTCTACGCGTTTGTCCCGGAGATCGGAGTTCCTTTTTCACACAATGGAAATTAATTTTTAACCCCGGCATTTTTGAGTTTGCACCACTCAAAAGAAATTGAATACAGGAGAAAGCATCGTGAGAAATTTAAATTTACAATGCCGAGTGTGACGAGAAAATTTTACAACTTCAATGATGACAAGCCTTGAAGATTATCTTCCTTCTCTAGTTTGAAGGGAATGGTTTAGTGGTTTCCACCTCTGCAGAATGGAAGGATCCTCTCGTTCAAAAAATTGAAAATAAACTAGTGCTACCTACTGAAAATCTGTAATATTACGTTCAATAAAATTAAGAAGTAAAAAACGCTGCCAATTTTACACAAGGGTTTATTATTCTTTGATATAGGTTACTAGTGCCAAAATTTAATTCTGTGTGAATAAGAAAAATTTTGAAAAACATTTTTTTTTTTCAATTCTTTATTTTTTACTCGAAAAATATTTAACCTCTTGGGGTCCTTCAAAAATCCCATTTTCAGCCCCACGAAAGCCCTGTAGATCGCCACAGTGAAATCGGATCGTTCCGGGACCCCCAAAAATGGATTCTACGTCCAAAAATTCTTCGAAAACGACACCTAACTCGATCCCATAGCTAAAAGCCTTCAAAAAACCCCTACCGTAGCCCCATTTTAGCCCCATAGCACCCCACGGGTTTGGGCGATCGGACTGAACTAGATGGTAAACCAAGTAGGGATTTTGTCAAAATTTCAGATTAAAAAAAAAAAAAAAAATCCTACTGCCCAAAACGGCCCGGGCGGCGTACGGCGGACGGACATTTCGGATTTAGAATGTAGACCTTTTGAAACGGATAATGTCAAATTTTGAGGCGGAGTCGCGGCACCCTTTCTGTCGCGAAAACATAGATGTATTATTCCAAGAATAATAAACCAAAATGAGTAAATTAACTACTTTATTGTCAAAAACGAGAGTACACAACATTTTTCAAATATCTAATCAAGGCAGATGACCAATCCACCAGTTATAAATATTCATATCGACCGTTCACGCTATTATGCAGACCCTGCAAAAAACGGAGAACCAGTTTCCACCTGATGTACACTTAGACGGAGGATCGGATGGAAGGATCCTTCCAAGTAGGCCAACCCGCAAAGTGCGCCAAGCTGGGCGTAAAAATAAATAGCGCCTTTCTCCCTTAATAGGTCTAAAACTTGAGCATTAACGGCGTATCGGAAGAACCCGGTTCGTTTAATAAACTTCCCCCCTCTACCTCTTTTCTTGCTGCCTTGCGAGGGATTTTTCCCCTCATTTTGAACGGGAAGGGTTTTCTCATTAACATTGCCAGTGAGCTGTGAAAGGAGATGAGAGTCGGGGGTTTTCCTTCCTAATAATGGCCGATACACACGATCTTGTTAAGACTGCTTCTTTGACGGTTTATTACACCCACTCGGCACCTACACGATAAATAGAGGATGTCGTATTTTGAGAGAGTCGAGTATTGGAGTCTTTGACAATTAGAGGAGAAGCACTGTTGGCCGCATTTTACTGTATAATATGGGAATTGAATCCGAGGTGGAAGTAGTCTGTCTGCCTACCTACATGGAAAAGTGGTTCTACAGTTTTATTTTTATTTAACTTTTTTTGTTGAAGGCGGGAAGTCGAAGGCGTTCGTTCTTGTTCTTGACGCTATTAAATAGCAACACAAATTTTGTGTTGGAGGAAATGATTGGGAGTTTCTTCAGGCACCATGTTCGGGAAGTCGATGTGTCGCCACTGTCGTTGGTCTGGCCACTGACTCAAGAGCTGACACTGGTCCCTGTTTTCAATAAGCAGAGAGTAGTCAACCTGTATGTATAGTCACGAGGTCCGTCTTCTCTCTCTAACTGTCACGCTTTCCTACTTCTCCATTGCACTGACTCATTTTTCAAATCTCTCACGTTAAATCCCATTCTTTTTACGAAGTAGTCTCACTCTCAGACCTAAAACTCAATTTACTGTTCCAAGTAGCAGTTCGTATACTACTTGGAACAGTTACTTTCCCCCTTCGACGATGCGACATCATTACCGGGAAGGAATCGGGCGGTCACCGTTTGCCGACGGTGCAGAGGCCTAATCCAATGAGGTGGTTAGAGAGTGGAAACGACTCCTCTGCTGATTTAACCCCCAAACCAGCAGAGGAGTCGTTTTTTCTCCTTATTATTTCTCTTTGGCCTGGAATGCCAGAATAAACGCAGTACACCCAGAAAGAGTGCACATGCAATGGTGCTATGTTGTAGGTAATGTGGGAACATGTAATTATGCCAAGTTGAATAGACAGGAAATGAAACAGTTTTTTTGCTCTCCTGAAAAGCTGCCAAAATCAATTATGTCATGTTGGGATTTCGGTATCGAAATTTATGAATACCATATTATGTAGGCCGCGAAATGAAAACATAAAGACGACCTCTACATGCTTACTAGGGGGCCAGCCAACCCCCGCCCGTTCCACCGCGTCTATGACCCAACAACATGCTTTCCCTTATTATTATTTTTCCTCATTATCAAGGAAATGCGGGGTGACGGTTATTCGAAAATCCGATTTGAAATTTGAATTCAGCGTGAAAAAATGTATGTATGTCAATGATACTGAAAAATACAAGAAAAGAAATTTGAGGTTCATTAATTGCAATAATCTAAGAATTTTATTGCGATTTTCAGATTTTTTCTTTCTTTTTTTTGCGCTCTCTCGGTCTTGCGGCCCACCTTGATTGAAGATTAGGCTTCCTAATCAAAGCCAAAAACCGGTTTGAAAAGGTTTATACCTAACTACATTTAAGGAGTGTGATCTGTTTGGATTAGAAAGAAACCCCGTTAGAAGTTAGGAACCACTCGAGAAGGGACGATAACCGATTTGGACGGAATACAACCGGCTTAGAGAGCTTGAGAACCTGCTTGAAGGAGGAAGACTAGTTCGGCTGTTGAAAACCGGTTTTAGAACTTGAAACCAGTTTAAAGAAGGCGGTAACAGGTTTGGCATGATTTAAATCCGATTGTAGAGGGGAGCTAAGATTTAATGGGGTTAAAACCGGTTAGAAACCAGTTGAGTAGGAAGGAAAATAACCTTTAAACCCTTCAAAAACACCACCTAAAACCTCTGTGTACTACATAGCACGACGATCGGGTAGAAAACCTTGCGGGACTAACTGAGAGCGTTTGTATTTATGAGAATTTTAAATCATACAAAAATCCTATTGCTAAAAATTGCATTGGTGATGGACGGACTTTCTCGGAACCTATACTTACCCTATGAAACATAATACGACAACTTCTCAGACTGGCCGAAATGTTTTTCAGATGACCGAAAAAGCATTCAGATCAGCGTAAAAACCTCTAACGAAAAAAACTGTGCCGTTTAAATTGGAGGGAAGGAACTTAAATGTACCTGCTCATTCAATATTTTTATGGGTGGATGAAGGCCAACGCAGGCTGTGGGTGTATGAAATAACTGAATGAGAAAAAATATGAGAATTTTACGTGAAAGCTCGTGTCGCGAAAACGTTCTGATCTGAGGAAGCATGGTGAGTAAATGTTTCTTTACACTCAGAGTATCTTATTTGATCTGTGTAGACTTTTCTTCCTTTTCCACAACTTTGCCTCGTTCTTCAGGCCCTTGGGCGATAGCTTTGCCAGGCAACTACCCCTCTACCCATTGCCTCTTATCCCTACGTGCTCTGTCCCTAAGTAATTCATTTTCTCTGAGGACGAAGCGGGGAAATGTTTGATGTTCCCTTCCCTCCGTTTCCAAGATGTTTGCTGCCCTTTAGGAGGGTCGCGTTACTTTTTTTTTTTTTTATGCGCGTACTTTTATACGGTGACTAACAAACGAGATTTTTTTCTACCAATGATTTTTCTTCCTACCTACCATTGAGGGGGGGTCACAGACGTGATCTCACGGGCCCTCACCTCCATTGGACTCAGCTCGAATCATTCCCCTAACAACCTGATGAATTGCGACGACATCAAGTTCATTGCTAAATTTTCATTTCAATCCACCAACAGTCCCAACAAATATAAAACTGAGAAAAAAACCAAAAGGCAGAAAAGAGAAACGAAAACGGGGTGAGAAAGACAAAGAGAGAAACAGGGGAGGCAGAGTGAGAGCGACGTGACCACTTCACCAATGGTGGGAGGTTGTAGAAAGAGAAAAAAAGAGGATTTAATTATTCATTCTGCCGGAAGGAAACCTGAAAACGTATTTCAGTGTTGGCTCTTTGACCAACAGACGGTGAAAAAACATCACGTCATATATGCTACCCAACCTGTCCTCCTCACCCTTTCATCGTTTTTAGGCTTTCTCATGGCGTTAACCTTGGCCCTCAACAGTTTGATTCTGAATTTAATGGAGGAAGGTTCCCTCCAGCCGGATTTCCTATTTCACCGTCGAGAAGCGAGAAATTGAAATTTTCCGCTTGAGGATTTCGGTTAATTTTAATGCGAGCTCTGTACGATCAATCTCAAGGAAAAACGGAAAATAGGTATGCCACAAAACCCATCCTTTGAGCGTATGAAGCTATTCATGCAACAGAATTGTCATGCTCTATTTGGCACAAAACTGAAAAAATATCACGAAAGAAAATAGGAACGTAAAATTCAAATGATTTTCCCTCTCAACCATTGCTTTACTATCTTACCTTTTGTATCTTCTTCATTTTCAGCACCTCAGAAACCATATTTATTATAAAATAGTAAATTATTGTAATTAATTATTTATTTACCAAATGTTTACAACAACAAAACAAGTCCTATTTGCTGCTGTTCAAGTGGAGTGCCACCTGACACAAAGTCAGCTACCTTAATATGCTACGATATTATCGTACTCCTCCCACGCTGTCACACGCTATTTTGTCACATAGACGAAAAACCGAAATGGCCACCTAATAATGTAAGCTTCCTGGGGTCCCTTCAGTAGGTCAGTTGAACCTGATGATCGAGTTTCGATCAACCCCCGACGTACCAACTCGCGTGTACGGCCCACAAATGTCAGAAATCAAGGCTCCCACATAGTCAACTACCTATTAGTTCGCCAACTCTAATAATTAATGCACGGGTGACCAAACAAATACCTTCCTAGCGTCAGGCTCACAAACCATTTCCCTACGTGGTCACCGTTTCTAGCAAGTCCTTTTTGTAGCAGTGGCATAAGCATTTTTAATCCCGCTTTGTGAACTGCATACGTGTGTAAGACGTCTCTGATCAGCATCTTATTCGAAGTGAGGCTGCTACAATACTGTTAAGGGTGAAGAATCCATCGTGTTTAACTAGCTACTGCACAGCATTCCCCTGAGTGGCAGTAGAAGGAGGACATGGGTGCAGTTCACTAGCAACCATAATAATATTATGATATAATAATAATATTATGGTTGCTAGTGAACTGCACCCATGTTATGGTGTATTATATCGTACGGCTGATACCTGCTCCCGCACCTTTTGGATTCTCACTGAAGATTAGAGTACGTGAGGGTGTTCCTGACAATTTTAATTCGGTTTGGTGTGATGAAAGGAGTTGCGAAAGCGCCAAAAACCACGCTGCTTGTTGTGATAGGCCAGGTTGGCTTCCCCAGAGTCCACCGAGTTGTTGATGGTTTCCCCTGGGTCCGCTGCGCAGGCAAACCGAGTGGGAGGACTTTAGGGTTTCTAAGTTTCGCAACCAATAGCTTTTTGAGACAAGTTCTCGCTACAAACATATCAGTTATCATTCTAAAGCCTCTTGAGAATTTTTTCCCCAACTGAGAGGGTGTGTCGCCTGGTCCCAAGAAACACCTCAAAGTGTTTCCAATATGAGAATCTCATTTGATGAGTCCTGAATACTCAGCAGAGGAGTCGTTTTCTCTCCCTAACCACCTCATTGGATTAGACCTCTGCACCGTCGGCAAAAACCACACCGTGTTTCTTTTTTCTTTTTTTTTCTTTTTTAATTTTTATAAGAATATTAGAAATATTCCTATAAATTTTTTTTTTTTAAAACTGGAAAATTCATCTGGGAAATTATTTGTTGAAAGAATGAAATGGCATGAACTTCCAGAATCGAGCCATTTGTGATGTGCAGAGCTAGGTAAGCTACATGTAGGTACTTTTGGTTTATTATTCTTGGAATAATACACCTATGTTTTCGCGACGGGGGTCGACAACTCCGATCGGCCTCAAAATTTGACATTATCCGTTTCAAGAGGTCTACATTCTAAATCCGAAATGTCCGTCCGCCGTCCAGGCCGTTTCGGGCAGTAGGAATTTTTTTAAAAATCTGAAATTTTGCCAAAATACTCGGTTTACCATCTAGTTGTGCCCGCAAGGTTTTCAGCCCGATCGCCCAAACCCGTGGGGCGCTATGGGGCTAAAATGGGGTTACAGAAGGTGGTTTTTGAAGGCTTTTGGCTATGGGATCGAGTCAGGTGTCGTTTTCGAAGTATTTTTGGACGTAGAATCCATTTTTTGGGGTCCCGCAGCGATCCGATTTCACTGTTGCGATCTATAGGTCTTTCATGGGGCTAAAAATGGAATTTTTGGAGGATCCCAGGAGGTTAAATATTTTTCGAGTAAAGAATAAAGAATTTTTGAAAAACAATTTTTTTTGAAAAAAAAAAAAATCCAAAAAAAAATTTAAAAAAAAAAATCCAAAATTTTTTTTCCAACATTTTTTCTTTTGACACAGAAAAATTTTTTGCGAAACTAACCTATATCAAAGAATAATAAACCCTTGTGTAAAATTTGCAGCGTTTTTTACATTTCTTGCTAGATAAATCATTTTCAAATTATCACCGTGTTTCATGGGACCAAGCACCAGCAGAGGACACCCCGTGGTTTGGGGTGTTGGCATCGCTAAAAAATCGGTTGGAATTGGTTCTTTGAAAATTCGCTAATTAGCTCATGCTTCATGAATGTTGCTCTGCATAAAACTGAGACCTCAATGAGTAAAACTTCCGAATTTGAAGTCTGTTTGACCTTCATTTCGTGCAGAAAAAGTCGTGTCCAGGAATTCAGGTGTTCTGCCCCACTGTGCGGCGGACGGACATGTCGTTTTTGGAATCTACGTGTCTTGAAACGGATAATGTCAAACTATGAGGCCGATCAGAATTTTCGCCCTCCGTCGCGATTCCAAGAATAATAAACCAAAGAACAATCTGCTGATAAATTGCATAAACATACTGGAATTCCACGAAACGCGTCACAATCGCAGCCAGACTCCTCTAATTTAACGTTCGGCTTCTAGTCAGTGGACTCACTCCGTGTTCTGACATTGGCTTCACGCTTCTAACCAAACAGCCTTTTAGTTAGAACAAATTCAAAGCAATTTCTCATCTTTCCCCAGACGGGGGCTGTCACATTATTTCCCAAGATGTTGGCGTGGTACCGTCTTCAGAACCAAGGTAAACGTAGTACGTTACGTTTGACAGACGACCCCGATGTTTCACTCTTAAATTACCCTCATAACGATCTGCGTACCCCACGAAGGTAATAGATTGTCGGAAATCACGAAGAAGCTATGATTTCCAAGAAGGATTCCGAGTCAGTTTTTAACCTTTATAAAGAGGGGGGAATGTACAATTGTTGCCAAGTCAAAGGCCTACAAGCGCAGTTTTCCCCCCCTCTTAACGGCCCGTGTGCGTTTTCCATAATAGATAAACACCAAACGGACGGGTTGAATAGCGACGTGATAAAAAATTAAGGAAAAAGGGCAAGAAAGGTTCGCAACGAAAGGGATTGTACTTACGATTACGTATCGGAGAACCTGTTCGAACCTGCTTTCTCGGAAACGCCTGATAAATCGAGAGCATCAACAACGGATTCCACCTTCCCCCGTCGAAATAGTGCTCACAATAGATCTTAGGAAGGTACCTAATATTTTAGTAACATCGACATCCTTTCCTTCGTTTTGAAAGACGGAAAACATCTTCAAACGGTGTCGTGGTGGGTTATTCATTCGAACCTTTCATCGGAGCAACGTTCGGGCACGTGACTTTCCTACCAAAACCAACCAAAACGCGCACTTCAGGTAAAAATTATAAGTAAATAACGCAACTTTATTTGACGAGGGTTGTACGGTAAGTTGGCCGTGTTGCAAAATGCAGGGTACTTTCACATGTTGAGGGGTTGACAGATAATATTAATAAATTAATAATTTTGTTTTCGGTGTATTACTGGAATGACATAGGCCTACGCCTAAGTGTTCTAGAGTGGGGGGGGGGGGGATTTTTATCAGGCTCAAAATTGGCCCTGATACGTTTCAAAATGTGCAGATTCCAAAAATTAAATGTGCGATCGCCGTCAACACTGCTTTTTTTTTGAAATTTTGACAAAATACTCGGTTTTCCATCTAGTTGTGCCCGCAAGCTTTTCAACCAGATCGTTCTAACCCGAGGCTCTGTGTGGACGAGAACGAGGGTATGTTTTTGAAGGTTCTGGATTATATCCAGAGCCCATATTATGGGGTCGAGTTAGGTGTCGTCGTCGAAATATTTATGGACGTAGAATCTATTTTCGGGGGTTCCCAGAACCATCCCATTTCATCGTAGGTATCTATGAGGCTTTCATGGGGCTTTTGTCTGAATCAAGAA
This sequence comes from Pilophorus perplexus, assembly GCA_955831195.1. NCBI lineage: Eukaryota > Metazoa > Arthropoda > Insecta > Hemiptera > Miridae > Pilophorus > Pilophorus perplexus. The sequence goes on from OY037007.1 coordinate 26,202,933, forward strand.
TTTTATTGCCAAGAGTGCATAGTCGAGGTTAAAAATCTCCATACCAACGTTGGTATGGAGATTTTTAAACCAAAATGTACATTTCAAGTTCACACAATCATACTTCAATAATTCAGCTGTACAACTTGAACAAGCGATCAGTTGGTAGTAATTTCCTAAGCCTATGCCAATTTTAATGCTGTCGAAAAATGCATCAAATAGAATGATAACTAATATGTTTGTAGCGAGAACTTGTCTCAAAAAGCTATTGGTTGCGAAACTTAGAAACCCGATTTCTCTTGGAGGAGCAACTTGAGGCAAAAATTTCCTTCGCGATCGGATCACCAGGAGTGTAAAGAAACACGCTAGGGTTTCGTTCAATACCGTTAAATCAGTACAATTTTAGGTGAAAAATCTCAGTCATATGGAATAAATCACAGTAGGTATTTTGTTATTTCAACACCAATAAATGACGGTCATAAGCAATTACAAAAGCTAGTTGTCCTTTCTAAGCCTCGTATAACGCTTACAAGTTTCACTTACCTGGGGTTGGTTGATCGTATCGGTCGTAAAGAACACAGACACCACGGGAAAAATAAACCTATCCGAACTCATTATCACCTTCACTGCGTTTTAAACCTCAAGAACGTTACGCTTTGGACCCAACCCGGTCAGAATGTGTTGATTTGAGGCTAAATGAATACAAATAAGTAGTTTTCGGAGTTTCCGAATGACTTTCATTTTGCAGTCGACCATTTTCAGATGTCAAGGAATTCGGGTGTTCTGTTCATACGAATTTCATCACGGATCAGCGGTACGCTCTGCGCATGCGCTAACGTGAAATTCTTGAAACAGGCATAACTTTCTCAATTTTGATCGGATTTCAATCAAATTTTCAGGAATTGTGTGCGTATAGCTCTAGATGGTCCCCTATCAGTTTCATGACGATTGAATCAGCAGTACGCTCAGCGCATGCGCGAACGTAATTTCCTTGCCACAGCCATAACTCCTACAATTTTGATCGGATTTCAATCAAATTTTCAGGAATTGTGTGGGTATAGCCCTAGATGGTTCCCTATCAGTTTCATCACGATTGAAACAGTGGTACTCCCTGCGCATGCGCGAACGTAATTTTCTTGTTACAGTTGTTACATTCATTTTGAACTTGGCACGAGGAAGCTCATGTGCCATTGCCTTGGCAGTGTATTTTTTTCTTATTTTTTTCAAAAACATTTTCTTAATGACACAGAATTAATTTTTGCACAATTATTCGACGTCTCAAAGAATAATGAACCCTTGAGTAAAATTTGCAGCGTTTTTCATTCAATGTTTTCGTCAGCTTAGAAGCTTAATATGAATCGAAAAACGTGGGAAATTTTACACAAGGGTTTATTGTTATTTGGTGTACATTGTGCGAACATCAATACTACTTGTGTCAATAAAAAATTATTTTTAAAAAAACGATCAAAACTGCATTCCTTTAAAATGTTTGGACAGATGTGGGACTCGAAAAAATGGATTCTACGTCCAAAATCGCTCGGGAAACTAAACCAAATTCGACCTATATAGAGGTCCTATAGGCGTCTTTCAACACCCCCTTTTGTAGCCACTTGAAAGCTCCATAGATCCCCTCGGTGAAGGCGGATCGTTCTTAGACCCCCGACAATGGATTGTACGTCCAAAAATACTTGAAAAAGTGACACTTAACTTGACCTCAAGAGCAAAAACGTTCAAAAAGCTCTCCCGTTGCCTCTTTTTAGCCCCACAGAGTCCCACGGGATCGGGCTGAAAATCTGCGGGCAAAACTAGATGGTCAACCGAGTATTTTGTCAAAATTTCTTGAAAAATTCTCACTCCCCAAAGCGGCCTGGACAGCGGACGGACATTTGATTGATGTTTGAAATCTACATGTCATGAAACGAATACATTTTGAACTCGATCAGAATGTTTTACCCCCGTCGCGAAAACGGGTTGATTAGCCAAGAATAGCTATAGAATATAGAAGCTATAGCTATAGAAGAATAAACCAACAGTGTTAAAGTTTTACTATAGAATTCAATGTGAAATATTCAACAGTTGACGGTCTATGTACCCGATTTTTTTGTTCATTTCCCATCCCACATTCCAATTGACCAGCTTCTCATTTCTCTTGGTACAAGATTATATTTAGATTTCACAGAGCAAATATTATCTCACTCCATAATAATATTATTAATATCGATAATATAATATGGAGCGTTTTTACCGAAATGATACTGAACTCGAGTGAACTCGACCATTTCGGTAAAAACGCCACCTGCGGGATCCCTCCGAGGCATTTCGACTCCCCTGAGAATTATGTAACGAAGGGGGTGCGAGATGGTTAAAGTGAAATCCACGAAAACAGGAAAATGCGGGTCCAAATTCCGTGGTTTGTTAGCCGAAGAGTGGGAGGAGGAGGATGATTTTCACCTTGATGTTTTTTAAAATTTAATTTCTTCCCGTGCGGTATTTTCATATAACGCCAGAATGGATGGACAGATGAATGAGGCCCGTAAAATATTTATAAGCTATAGGGGAGAAGGATTCTGAAGGGAGAATAAAAATAAAATGATGAAATAGGCCTGGGAGCGCTGAGTAAAAATAAGGCTATTCCAATAGGATGAAGGAGGTGGCTGGGAGGTCGGATGTGACAAATTAAATTCAATTTTGGTCACTCCACTTGTTGAAAGAGGACGTGGAAGGGCTTCGTTGGGTCCTAAAGGGGAAAGGACACTGTAATTCACAGACGGCAGGAAGGGGAGCGGCGGACTAGTGGCAAGAGGGCGGAAAAGGGGCTTCAAAACACGGTTTTAAAGATTTACAGGGCCATCCCCTCCTACCGCCAGCCCTTTTCACAAGTTGACTTCTCTTGGATGCCCTTGAAGGGAGTTACACGGAAGCAGCACAACAAGATGCTGTACAAGGGATATCCCTATTATAGGATCAACTATAATAGTTGATCACGGTAATCATTGAATAAACTGTCATGCCTACAAAATCTGCAAAGGCGAAACAAATAAACATATACTTTCTCAAAACAAAATTATTAGAACATTCATGCTCAACGTTGTATGAAAGTTAGTGCTGAAACAATCTACACATGCTACAGCTATTATAGCTTTCGGTTTATTTTTTCGGTATCAACGCGGTCTTATATATAAGACCGCTTGATACCGAAAAAATAACCCTTCCAGAGCCACAATATAGTTTTCTTCCCGCCCTACAACCCAAACTATAACTGAATAATATTCTTCCTAGAGACGTAAAATAAGCGGCAAATAATGTCGACCTGTTTTACTGCCATGGCTGCCGAAGGTTTTAATAATGCGATTGCTTTACGGACCGGGTTTATACGATTTAGGTGGAGCACTTTAATAGACGAATTTGAATTTTCTTGGCGTTTCGAAATGGTTTTAATTTATTTATTCTAATTTTTCAAAAACGCAGATCACGTCTATAAAGAAAGGAGCCAATCATCTCAACGTGTTGAACTCTGCCAAGATAATGAATGAATGGCAAAATAATCTGTGATAGTACGATATTTCCTTAATTGTATCATGATTACACAGGGTTTATAAACTACCATTAGGGAAATCAACGTAAACCAATATAATTAAACAAATTTTGTTTAATGTTCGTTAAGGTTATTTATTCTTTTGAATAATATGTGCAAAATTTAATACTTCTTTTATTTATTTAACCTCTTCTATATCAGTAAACATCAAAGACAAATTTATAAGAAAACGGCATCCTTTTATTGTTATGACCTACACATTCACGTCCAACATGTAACGTTCATCATAATATGATTTATGCCCTGTAATTTATAATTTTTTTTTTTTCAAGTTTTTTTTTTTAAATTTGTATTGACCCGAGGTAATAATTACGGAACGCAGTAAGTATCTTATACAATTATAGTATAAAATATTGAACATTTTTTACATTTCATCATCAAAGGAATTTAAGGGAAGGGATATCAAAGGAATTATTTATTTTCCCAGGGATAAGAACAGGAATCAGACTTATTATTATGATTCACATGCTGTCGTCCTGAGGGTCCTCATACAAAACCAAGGCAGAGTGTGGGGAGTTTATGATCCTCGAGAACTTTAGCTTCTCTTTCTTCTCCTTGTTGGTAATTCAACTCAGCATTTCAAGCAACTGAGGGCGTAATTTTTTATTTATTGCAGGCAGCTTGCGTTATGAAAACTTGGTATATGGTAATAAGGGGGAGGGAGCAGTTAGGTTACTTACGAGGGGGACCAGCACAAAAGGACTCTTTAAAAAAAGCCACTTCATTTTTTAAAAATATTTTTTTTCTCTCCACTCCCTTGTCGAGATAACGCGGGCCTTCTAGGACTCGCAAGCTCAGCCAATATACCTCTCCTGGGGAAGATGGAGTCTGGCTAAACCAATAGGCCTTGGTAAATAGAGGGATACAGAAGAGAGTGTATGTACCTCAACGTTGAGGGTGGCCAGTGAAAGTTAGATTTTGGAGAAGAATAATTAAATTATTCTTCAGAAAATCTTTTGGTTTATTCTTTGAATAATCAACCTGTTTTCGCAACGGAGATGAACAATTTTTATCGGCTGCAAATTTTACGCTGGATTTTATTATTATTTGTGCAAGAGTTAAATTAAAATTGAACGAAGGAAAAAATGTTTGCCTGTGTTTTGAGCGGATAAGGGACCCCAAAAAATGAATTGTAACTACGTCCAAAATTACATCGAAAATGACACAATTTTGACAAAATACCTACCTAGTCCACCTAGTTGTGCCTTCAGGGTTTTCGTCCCGATCGCTCTTACCTGTGGGGCTCTGGGACTCTAAAAAAGGGCTACTAGAGAGGTTTCGGGCTTAGGTTTCGGTGTTGAGTGTAGTGTATTTTTCGAAATATTTCCGGACGTGGAATCATTAATAACACAGGTCTACAAAAAAAGGTCACTTCGGGCTCGAGAGGTTTCGGTGGTCGCTCTCCATGTTTTGGGGTCTGGTGAACACGAATCCGAAGCCCATTTTGCGCCATCACGTCCAGTTTTTTTTTGTACCTAAACCCTCGTTTATCCAGAAAAGCGAAAATTCCCTTAATTTCGACTCCAAGTCGTCTGGTTTCTGTAGGTAATTTTTCTGGGCGCTCTGAGGTACGCTATACTTTAGATTTCTTTGTGCTGAATCGAATGAGACCAATTGCAAGTCGCTAAGATGATTACTTACGGAGATAAGACCTCTAGAAGTCATTTTTTAGGTCGGAAAACGCTATTTTTCTCACTGTTTTTTTTTTTTTTTTTTTTTTTTGCACTTTTCTATTAACACAGTAAAAAATAAGGGTCCGGGGGAATCGGCTCCAACTACAACGTAAACTGTGGACATTTCTGCGTCAAATGCCGCCAACTGCACCTCTGTGAATGCAATAGCCGATTTTTGGCGATTTTTCAAAGATATGAGAAATTTTACTCTCCCTTTTTCCCATTTCCAACTACAAAATTTTCTGGCTCATCTAAGTATTCATCCTAAGCGCTTAGACTTACGGTACCCTACAGAATTTTTCGCGCTGAATCGAATGAGACCATTTTCAAGCCGCTACAGTGCATAGTTTCGGGAATAGAAGCTGTGAAAATCATTTTTACAGCTTTAAAACCATCGAGTCCTTCATTGACCCTCATAACTTCGTTGCCCATAAACGGCAGATAATGGACTCCATAAGCTTTAACGCCAGTTATTTATAAAAATTATATATAACGCAATTCAACCATTTTCTTGGAACCTTAGCCCCATCGGGCGGTGTTCAACATCAGTAACGCGTTGCCTGTGGTGCGACGGTGAGCCAAGGGAAACAAAATGTGGGGAATTTATTGACTGGGGAAAAGCGGTGGGAAAACGGCGAATGTATAACAATGGTCAGGCTCCCTCTCCCTTCGGCGGCATCCCCTTGACCCGGTCTGCCAGGACTTGAGCTCGAAGCAATAAATTATCTCAGGCAGTGCACCCACCTAATGATACACGGAGGTGTTTTTTTACCTCGGAATCGTCTACTTGTCCCGATCCAGTAAATGGGCTATTCTAACAGGAAATTGAGGACAAGAGGCGTTTCAAGATGGATGCGACCGAAATGAGTTCAATTGGCAATAGGCTGCATTTTCTGAGAGTTTATTCGAGAAACTGTCAATGCAAATGCACGCGGGGTTACCACTATTATGAATACAGTTGGAGAGTGTTGGAACGGGTCAAGGGACCCGACTAATCGATTTTTCCTCCGACAACACTTCGGACGATAGTTCCGCTGTCAAAACTTTGAGGAAAAAAATGACACTATAGTCCCTTTATAGCCGTTGTATATACTTTCGCGTCGTGGGGTGATTGAGCAGAAAACCTCGAAGCAAAGTAGAACCCTAACGGAGTGGTTCATGTTTCATTTTCATTTTACCTTACTAGGAAAATTTTATTTTCAAAAATAAGATGAAATGAAAAGGTTTATTTATACATACAAGGTATTACAAATACATTTTCAAAAAAACTACGATTGTAACATAATATGGGTAAAATTTGATATCATAATATTATTTAATAATATTATGATATCAAATCATAATGTTATTGAGATTATTATGTATTATATTAGAAACAATAAAATAGGCTCGCATTCTTTATATTTTAATTGCGTTCAACTTTAGAAAATAATTTCAACCAATTTTTAAGAAGACGTCTTGAAGAAGTCTTGCAAGTCTTGCAACACTACACAACTACCGAATGACTTAGTCATTCGGTAAGTTTACTTATTTCCCTGTTCTAAGCGAGTAAGTTTTCATTTTAGTTGTGTCAGACAATTAAGACTAAAATATACCTACGTTGGAACTATTACAGAATCTGTAATATAATATTATCTGATATAATTATAACAATTAGTTTCTAGTATCGGATAGTATATCTGATATAATTATAACAATTAGTATCGATCTTCAACAACGTCTCCTCCATCGTCAACTATAAATTTATACAATCACAGAGAAACAACTATACATTTGCAGAGTCACAACAGTATGCTTTGCGGATGAACGCAATGTAACCACTCTCAGGGCGGGTTTATCAAAATTTTAGAGAGTTAGAAAAAAACTGTGTTTTCTTTTTAAGAACCCTAGTAGACTAATTATTAGTCTACTAATCATTAGTAGACTACTAGTAAATTAGTAGAATTACTAATTTTGATAAATCCGCCCTGAGAGTGGTTACATTGCGTCCATCCGCAATTATTGCTGAGTAGCGCCATTGAAATTGGATAGCAACCTGCATATTAACCATGCATTTGGTTAACCCGCCCTAGGTATATTTGGCTCCAACAACGTGGAAATAGTGACGATAAGTTACCCAAAGATTAGAATAATAGGTACATAGAGTAACTAACCCTTAACCTCAGGTTAGCCCAGGTAAGTGGCTCCTAGGTGGATTTGTAGAATGGAACGTTGTGAGTAAATTGCCTTAACAGTTCCAAGTGCCAAAAGGGCTGTTCACCCAGTACACCGTGACCTGCGTCCCTCACTAATATCTCGGTGAAGTTTCCAACAGTTTTGGTGTAGCCAGCCAGCTCGCCCTCCACCCACCACTGATGCCTCGTCGCGTTCTTGTACTCTTCAGATCCTCGCCATTTGAGTTTTTCGACTGTATCTATCATTAGAAGATAGTTGCATATGATATCCAGCTGTCCAGCGTAAAGAACGACTCGGTAATTGTCGATAACCACTTCTAATTTTGGAACCACCGTTTTAGAGAAGTCAGCGAGAAGGTAATCTTCCGCATATTTCGGATTGAATACCCAAAACTCCTGATCACCAGCATGTATCGCCCTCCTGAATTCCAAACTGCTGTAGAGTTTTTTGATTCCCTGAAGTGAGTTTTCGAATAGTTTTGTATAGTCGTCATTGGAAAGCAAGAAGTTATACATACTTACTCCAGTCACGCCCTTAATAGGAATATTAACTCCTGAAATTGTACCAACAGACATCATATGAAGGAGAGTTTTATTAGAGGCAGCGCTGTACTCTTGGTTTTTAATAAGTATTTGAATATCCCTTTCTATTAGTTGAAATCTATTCTTTGTTTTTAAATCAATGAGACCAATGCCATAAAGAAATTTTGAATATTCTACTTGAGTTGCAGGATCCATCATGCCATTACCAACAGCAATTCCCTTGAGATTGATCTTAGTAGCAGAGATGATATTTTTCTCGTGGATCTCGTAAGCCAACGCTGGGACGTATTTACCAGCATACGAAATGCCTGCAATGAAGAACTCGTTGGTCCTCAGGTCAGGGAACAGGAGAAAGAACTGTGATAGAGCTGAGTAAAGATCTCTCGTGTAGTCCTCTTGAAAAGTCGCATAACCAGCCTTGTTCTTAGTAAAGCTAAAACCACAACCAACTGGATTGTCCAAGTAGAGAACATTCGCGACTTGGGTCCACCTATCGGATCCTGGAGATAGATGTGAATCGTCAGTTAACTTTTGTAGCCCAGAAGAACGAAACACGTCGGGTGTACTAGCACTTCCAGGACCTCCTTCCAGCCAAAGAAGAATAGGGGAATCTTCAGGGTTGTTTTCTGCTTGGAAGAACCAGAAGAAAATGTTGGACTCCAGTGTTTCGTTGACGGTGAAGAACCCCGAGTAGCTCTTGACACTCTGCATCATTTTGAATTTCGTTGTGTTCGGAAAGCGAACCACCGCAGCATGTTGAGCTGCAAGAGCGTTGTGTGTTTTGAGGAGAGGCGTCAAAAACAACGGCTCCCCACAATTTTCGTATTCTGGACAACGATAAGGACCTAAGCTGAGGTCACCCAAAGCCTGCTTACTCAGCCAGACTGAGCTGACCACAGACAGCACCCACATTGTCTTCCACGACATTATTCCCTTCTTCGATTCTTCTGTTCCCGACACAAATCCACTGCCACTAGAATTGACAACGAACCGAATGGTTAATTTTTAACTTACACAGAAACAAGAGAAGTAGGCACTTCTAACTAAATGCAAGACATTCATCGACAACCCAAAATTAGTTCTTTTCCGTGACGCTTAGGCAAAATAGAGCAGATTTACAGCAATATGAAATACATAATACATTGTACATCTATCTTAATTTCAGCCAAAGCCTCTCGAAAATTTGATCGAGTTGTTAGAAACTTGAATGTGGATCAGTATACTTTTTAAATTGTGAAAAGAGGTTACTCCATGTTCTCAAGCGCCCGTATTATAGTCAAGATTCGAAGGAGCGAATTGTGTTTGAATGTTGTAATGAACAGAATACTTACGTTGCAACTGTGTGCCAGCTTCTGTGAAGCTCCTCTCAGTATAGCGAGTATTATTATCACTCCTCAACTCAATACTGGACCCGATTATCGCCTCTTGTTGAGCTTTAAATACGCTGCCAATTACCATATTTTGCTTTTGTGGTCATTTCCTTCTCACCAATATTGTATCCAATCACTCGCTCGCTCGCCTTCGTCACCGGAAGGTGACAGTGACTGTTGAGAAAAGCGGTTTTGTGAGCTGATTTAAAGTTTGTTTTTGATTCATTATTCTTTGCCGTCCACCACCGTTCAGGCCGTGTTGGAAAGTAGGGATTCGTTTAAAAATGTGAAAATTTCAAAAACCCTCAGTTCCCCGTCCAGTGCCCTGTAAGGTTTTCATCCCGATCGTTCAAACCTGTGGGGCGAAAAGGAGGGGTTTTTGAAGGATTGAAGTTAGAGGATGGAGTGATTTTTCATTGTAGAGGTATTTTTGGACATAGAATCTTACTGTTTACCGCCGCACAGTGGTCTGAAAAACCAAAAAACCCCTAGTACGTGGATTAATTTACTAAAACATCGTATACCCCTGTTTTTTGGTAGGTCAATAGGGTACCTACCCTGAATAGTTGCCTAATAGGTATGAAGGTATGATAGGAAGAGAGGTACTAACAGGTATGAAGGTATGATAGACATGACAGATACCTGAAGTAAATATGAGAGGTAGATACCTGAAGCAGGTATGATAGCTTCCTAAAATCAGGATAGATATCTGAAATGATCTTTAGTCAGTGACTGGATTGCGCAGAAGTTGGAAAAAGTTGCCTATTTCGGCGCTTGATTGTGGCTAAACAGCTGTACCGATTCTAGTGTTTAAGGAGGTCATTCGATGAAGCTTTTATGACCTTCAACTTTGTAATTTAAACGTTTTCCCGTTAAATGAGCATAAATTTGATGCTTAATTTTCGAGTTATTGGTGAAAAACTGGACAAAGTCCGAAAAATAGAGGTTTTTTGGTCGCCATCAGTTTTCCCGGCCAAAATTTTGCTACCATTAAATTTTTTGATATTTTGAAAAGTAAACTGTAACATATAATAAAAAATTTAAAAAAAAGCTTCTACACCAATGCCCCTCTTTCAATCCTCTGGCGACTGGCCTAAAGCGGATTGACCCAAAATTAACGCGAAAACTATACGAAACCAGTACATACGTTTTATAAGATATTGAACAAAGCCGTGTGTTTCCGCAACCGCTCTCTACATTAAATGCAGAGAAATGAAATTTTCTCTTTTCAACAGGTCCTACTGAATGTTTCTAGACCAACCGCACTTTGGCGAACCTTGGCGCACGGTGTTTCCTTGTCGTTTGAAATGTAGAGAGATGGTATTTTTCGATATTTTATTCAAAAAACAAGCTGAAACCGCCTGGAAAAATTATTAAAAATAATTTTTCACTCCTTATGATGAGTATGGACTTGAAATGAATAGAAGGATTTTTCGTTTTTAGCATAAAGCGCTCCATTTTTCTACGTTTTCTTTGACATACATTTTCGGAAAATAGGCGTTTCTCCGTCTTTTCAAGCCTGTGTAACGCTGTAAAATCGTTGGTTTCATCAATAAAACCATGGAATGTACTAGTTTAATCCTCCGAAGATTAGTTGTAAATTCAAATTGAATTAACAACCAAGTTGAAAAATGGGGTTTTTTTGCCATCCTCAGACCATTGTGCGCCGTCGTAAAAACAGGATTCAAGAAATAATAAACCTGAACCATAAGCAATATTCGATATTGTGTATACTCTATTCACGTTACCGTGAGAGTACGTAAACAGAACGCAGAGCCTTCAACGCTCCATTGCATGGCGGGTTTGTATGACCGGAATATTGAAACGTGATCTTGTTTTTGGGCTCATCAAATACTCGAACAGCTCAGAATGACACAATCATTCATCAGGAAATACAATTGATCACAAGCAGTAAATCAAGTATTGTAAAGTCAAGGGCCTACCTACCTTTTCCACACAGTGAAAGGTGCTTCCTATTTTGAGCATCCCATTAAGTGACCGTAAACACGAGGAACGACACGAGCGAAGACAGCAGCACTGATTGATTTTTTTAATTTAATTGATTGTAAATACTGATCAGCACTGATCCCTCAACTATTCAAAATGTAAAGTAATTTGTATTAGTATTATGATTATAATGATAATTTGTAAATAATACCTTTTGATATTTTTATCCGTGTACATTTATAAACCTTATCAATCTATTCTCTGATGAGAAGCTGAAATGGATTCCCATTTGTACTTTTATTACAATGAAATCCAATGCTGCAAGGCAAGGTGGGGCGTTACGGCAGCAAGGTGAGTGGTAGGTTGACCCGCCTCGCATGAGAGTTACGCTGGCTAATTTTGGATGTAGCTTGTTTACTTTTACTCTCACGGTAACGTGAATAGAGTATAGTTTTACGCATTGTGTACGCATTGCATCCGACGCATTACAAATAGATATCAATCAATTTTATAGAAGTAAGTACATATGTTTTATGAATACTCCAGAAGCCTCTTTATAGTGTAAAAGGAGGAATCTGCTTGTCACATTGAAAGCCACATTCGACTGAATAGATAGCGCTATTTTCTAGGTTCGCAACGATTGAATGTGAGTGATATCCCCGCGAGAGAGGAAATGATAATTCAAGAACTAGACAGCAACAGAGAAAACACGAAGGTTTTCCATTGAGTCTCTTTCATCATATCACGACACACATGAGACCCCTCCCCCTCGCCAAACGTCTCCGCCTCTGCTGTCTTGACCCACCTACAGTGTTCACCCTCCCGCAACACTAACACGTACAGTGTACGTCGTACACCAATCACATTGTCTTTCTCCCGGCTCGTCGGTATCTTCCTAGCTAGGCCTTTGGGGGTCGACATCACCTGACAAGACAGTCTTCTTGAATAGATGATGGCGAATTGCATTGACTCTTAAACGGAAGGCACGTACTTCTGCCTGGTTTTGCATAATAGCGGATCCACTGAACTCTTTAACGTTTTGTAGTAGTTGTCATACAATCGTAAAAGTTATTGAAAAAAACTTGCAAGGTTTCAAAACTTTGTTCAAAACAGTACTTAGGACGTCCGTAGCCCCATGGGATTTCTTCTGTCCTCTTACGTAGGCATTGAATTGGGTTTAATTGGTTTTTTTTTGTGTGGGTATTTTCGTTTTTAAAGCTAAAGAACCAACGGAAACCCACCGAGAAGTTGTTTCTTTGAATGGCATGAGCGCGATGAGTGCCCAAATGGTGCGTGTGGGGAATACTCCCACTCACGCGTCACTCGAGTGATCTGTGGCGAACATCAGCAAACAGAAGACGAAAGGGCTGATTCACATGCAAGAGCGGAAAATGGGAAGCCGCTCCTTCACCCAACTGTCATCACTGACACCCATCAGGTCATCGCCCCTCGCGCCAGTATTCACTCCTCACCTCGTCACAATCGTAATTATGTCCGATCGCGCTGTAAAGGGGAAACACCAATCCGGAGCAGAGGTCCCCTCCTCCAAGGGTCACTCTCTGATCCTTAGGACGAATGTCTGGACATGGACTTGGGAAACGTGGGACCTCTAGGGACCTTCCTCCAGGACTCTATGGTTTTTCTAGATCTATGGAAAAGTCGAAGGTCCCAAGGCAGCATCAAGCCTACGGCAGACGACTTGTTTTATCTGAGCATCTCAAGTGAAACCACGCTGCTCGCATATTCGCCTGAACAGGGAACCCCCTGTCATTCGAGTGTGGACTCAGGGAAACCTAACGTAGCCCAATAATTTCCCAATCCTCCAAATACAAGCGGCTGCAAGATTTTGGATCCTCACACAACACCAAATTCAAATTTACGACAACACTTGGACTAGAGCAAAATTCGCCGCAGGGTCAGTTCCCATAGTGCTCGGCTTTTACGAAGACACACCCAGGTCTTCCATCGACTGCAACTGAGGGGGAAGCTGTGCAGCAGAGATTGCTAAACGCCATAGCTGTCTCATCCTCGACAAAATTGTTGCAGCTCGGCCTCCTCACATCAATCGCAGGTCATTAGGTCTTAAATGACAAGTTAGGGACAGTGTATATATAATATATATATTATATTCTCGTACACACTGCCTAATAGTCCACTGTCAATAATATACCACTTAATCAAAAAGGATCTAATTGTAACTATGTTTAAATTTTGAAAATTGCTTTTGATTGTTTTAGTTAACGATATATATACATATCGTTAACTAAAACAATCAAAAGCAATTCTCAAAATTTAAACATATTTACAATTAGATCCTTCTTCATTATGTGGTATATTGTTGAGTTGAAGACGCAAATTATTCACCTTAAAATGTGCCTTCCTTTGATTAAATAAAATAACTTGACAGGAGTCCTCAAAAAGTGACTCCCCCACAAGGTTATTTGAAAACATTTTGGCTCTCCGTTCCCTGTCCTGAGCCCATTCAAGGGTATCAAAACAGCGGTGAATAGAAGATTTGAATCCGAAGAATATGAAAGTATAATGTGGGCTGAGAGGGGGATCGAAATTGCAAAGCATGCCCGGCCCGTCGAATAGGGTGAGAAGGGAGTAGACAAAGTCTCGAAGCTCCAGGGGCCATGAATAAGAACTAAGTATTGGAAAGGGGCTCACCAGCCTGGGTCTCAACCCCTCTTTCCAAAATCCTTTCATTTTTATACATTAGAAGCTTCTTAGCGAAAAACAGTTTTTCTATTGTTCATGACGAAGTGGGTTACTGCATCAAAATCCCCCTTTGAAGCGGTTTATGGGGGGGGGGGGGGTTGTAATGGGAAAAAATGCGTGGCGCTAGAAGTGCTTACAAGAAATGGAAAGGACGAGGGTAAAGAATAATTTATCCGCTCTGGGGGCCTGTGCCCTTATAATACAACGTTATGTGGCACCTGTTCCCGCTGATTGCTATCTCGTGAGTATAATCCTGCTCTTTCCTTTCGAATTCTTGAGTAAACAACATAAACAATGGATGAGAAACCTATTGAATAAACTACAGGAAGATCAAAACGTACCTTTTTCTCAGTGACCGACTCACTATAAATCTTTGAATCTGAATATAGGTACATGATTTTCTCCAATTAGCCATACTCTTAACTTGAGTAAATTTTCGCAATACATGCTAATTATCGACAAGACCGTCAAAACTCTCGATACCCGTTATCACTGTACACTGGTTTTGTTTATAATATAATATTATTAACCGTTGAACAGGAGTTGTGAAGAATGCTCACACGCTTTTCTGCAATCTACTTTTCTGAATGGGCAAAGTGGTAGGAGAAGTCCCATCCTCCTCTTTACGATAATTTCGTAACAACGAGAATTCAAGTTTTATTTTCGAGAATTTTTTTTTTAGGTGCAGATAATTTTTTCAGGTTCGAACGTGACGTTAGATTACAATGTTAAGATACGAAAATAAATCTCTCTGGTTCAAGAAAAAAATCAACTCGAAAACTCATAAACCTCATTGAGTATTAAAAAAATAGTAGTTTGCTGGTAGGTATGCCATTTACGACGAACCTCAAATACGAAAGCTACATAGAACCGAAGTATTGGGCTCAATTTGATCAAATTATTATCCGCTATTAATGTCCTCTATTGATCATTTGATTATTGTTCCTCGAATTATTGTTCCTCGAAATGGTAATGATGAACAGGTAAACGTATTGTACCTATTGGTTTTTCCGGTTTTCGGTACAATTTGAATTGGTACTTCAAAGAAAAAATTCTCGATAAAATTGATCATTAAACCGACTGAAAGGTTGTTACAACTTCAATGATTAAGGCTCAAACGTATCTCACCAAATTTTAAAGAACGTGTAAAAGCCTATGGAAGTGTGTGAAGTTCACTTTCATCCAAATTCGTTAAAATAGAACAAAAAACGAACAGTACTGGAATTCAGTTTTCCAACGTTTAAACATCCGGGCGAATTAAACCTTTGCTATAACCTAACGTTTTGCTAACTGCTCAGAAAGAACAGCTTGCTTATCATAAATAAGAAGTTCAAAAATTATTTTTTTATCGTTTCACCATCAGTTTGGTTCACTTGCCTGAGTAGCAGCTCTGTTTCGATTTGGAATAATCCAGTTTGGCTTTTCTGATTCTCATCTTCTTTTAGTCAGGTCTGGCCGTTCGCTGGTTGTTTACGTCAAGCTTGTGCGTAGGTATTTCCAGTAAAGGTTTGGTTATATATAAAATTGGCATAAGTTAGCACCCATGTATTTGGTTATATGTAAATTCTCTCTCAATGAACGCCGCTCCACAACCCGCGGAAACGTCACCGACGGAATTGGAAGTTGAAATTTTCCCCACGTCTGGATCAAGTACGTAATTTCGGGAAATTGGATCCATAGGAACGTGCCGAAAGCTTCGCCCCTCTCTCTCCCCTGGAAACGGTGACAACTTTTCGCTGGTTTATTTTCGCTCGGTGCAGGGTGATCCGGACCAGGTAGGGTAGTCGGGTACGTGGTAGGTCGACTATCGAGTTATATGTGGGAAGCATAATTGTGGGAGAGGAAACGACCGGTCCACCTACGGTACACGACCTCTCTCCTGCCCACCTTATTGTCCTTGCTCCTGCCAATTGTTTACATGTTCCATCAACCTGAACGGACATCGAAATTTGGATGTTCAGACAATGATGGAGTGATTCACAATGTGAATGTCATGTCTTGTAGGGGCCCAAAACGTCAGCTTACATACCAAAAAACGGGTGTTCATTATTCTTCAATATAGGTAAATAATTAACAATAAGTAATTGTTAATTAACAATTATTAATCATTGTTATTAATAATTAACAATAATTATTATTGTACAAAAAATAATTTTTGAAAAAATATAGGCATATAGACCTCGAAAACATGGATTTTGCGTTCAAAATTACTCGGAAACGACACAATATATTGTCAATATAATATTTCCAGGAGGTAAAATATTATTTGACATGCTGGGATCCTTCAAAAATCCAATTATAATATTTGATTTTATCATATTTGATTTTATAGTAGCAGCATGAAAACCCCACGGATCCCCACGGTGTAATTCGATCCCCGAAAATGGATTATACGTCCAAAAATACTTCGAAAACGACACCTAACTCGAACCCATAACCCAAAAAACCCCTCCCGTAGTGTTTTTACCATGGGTTAGGGCGATCGGGCTGAAAACCTTGCGGGAACAACTAGTCATTAGTATTTTGTCAAAAGCAGCGAAGTATTTGGGCATCACATTAAATGTGATTTGATTGATTAAATTGATTGTGGAATCAAATTTTGATTTCAATATGAAATTTCACCAACAAATACAGAACACCAACCAGAAACTCAGGAAGCTGCTGTTTTTTTTTCGAAACTCACGCCCATTTTAGTACGTACCGTACTACTTTGAACCCAATAGTTAAAACACAGAAAGCAGTAATTCGGACTATAATGATGAGACACCAGCTCGAAAAAACTGCCCAACTTTTCCAAGACTTGCATATCCTTCCATTTGACAAATTAATTCCCTTAAATAATATTAGAAAAGTAATCAAAGCGAAGCGCTACAACCTCCCATCGCACTAAATACAAGGTTTAGTAACGACTATTTCATTGCGTATCTCTCCCCAAAAATGCTATATAAGTACAGCGGCCTTCTAGCGTTTAATGATCTACCCAAATCATTGCGAAGGAAACTATTGTATAGCAAGCATACACGAGCATCTCGTATCTTTAACAGCTGCTGTTAAAGATCAGCTCAGAGAATGTTTTTATTTGCATGCAGATAAAGCCAATGAATAGGGAAAAATAATTCCTAAGACATATAATTGAAATTTTAGTGAAGTTTTGTCTTCCATTAATTCTGATTATTGGAGTTGGATGAGGGTATAATTACATAGTATGTAATTATATTACAACAAAGTGTCATATTATGCCCAAAATAATGTCGTTACTCTCAGTGTCATTATTCTGTTTGAACAAAATGAAATATTCCCTTCGAGCATAAACTAACTATGCTTACATGTACTATACTCATGTAATTCATGTATGTCTACCTAGCGCGACTCATCTTTCACCACGAGCATGTTTGCTCATATATGAGATTATATGGAAGATTAATTTCGTTGTCACTATTTCAACATGCCATATTATTAGTTAAAGAGTATGAGGTATTATACACCTATCCATGTCAAGACCATTACATGATGTATTTTGTATTCTTCAGGAAATATAGATTAAACAAAAATTTATTCGTTTATTAAATTTTAATTTATCCGTTCATTTTTAAAACTCTAACTTGGAGTTATCACCGTCCTTTCTCAATATTCCGTTTTGACCAAATGTCTTACCGTTTTATCCACCTTATTAGTTGAACCGATTTGGCCATGGAAAAATGCACTAAGCTTCCTCCGTTTCATATATTTACTTGACGCGTTTGAATTTTACACAAAAAAAAAAAAAGTCGAAAATTTGAAGGTTTGATAACTTCGTTGGGTCAGTTGGGATCCTTTTGTCAACCCGTCGGTTTCCCAATAATTAACCCCCACTTGGCGATCCCTCATGCTCGCCGTCCTCTCTGAAAGGGGAAATTATAATGGCCATTATATGGCGAACACGTCCCTTCGGTTTACCTATCGGTCCCAGTTATGTACCTATATTCACAAGTGGACATACCGCAAATTTCGAAACGATTAAGCTGATCAGATCCTTCATAAAAGACACGCTAACGATCGACCGCATTAAATGCTTAATACCATATTTTGGTATTAAGTTCGTATTGGATAATATAGACGGTACCACTTTGATTAAATGATGAATTGGGCCTCATAACTATTACTTTTCACAACAATTGAAATTTTCTACTCACCGTAATATTTCATTCAAATATTTCACCGTAATATTTCATTGTGAGAAATTGAAACATTAAACGGCATGCCGTTAGGTAATAGATTTAATTTTAAAACATGCGATTGAAGGGCGTTTCAGAACTGCAACGATTAATTAAGAATTTACCGAAGCCGTTGATTTTATTTCTTATTTTCAGATTTTCACCGATGAATTGGGCCTCATAACTACTTATTACTTTTCACAACAATTGAAATTTTCTACTCACCGTAATATTTCATTCAAATATTTCACCGTAATATTTCATTGTGAGAAATTGAAACATTAAACGGCATGCCGTTAGGTAATAGATTTAATTTTAAAACATGCGATTGAAGGGCGTTTCAGAACTGCAACGATTAATTAAGAATTTACCGAAGCCGTTGATTTTATTTCTTATTTTCAGATTTTCACCGATGAATTGGGCCTCATAACTACTTATTACTTTTCACAACAATAAAAATTGGAATATCTAGTGAGAATCATTTTGACAAACTATCGAAAAATTCTTGAATTCACACCAAGAAGAAGATAGTAATGAACACAATAATAACAGAAAAAATAGTTATTTTTTCTGTTCTACGATTCCATACTCAGAAGTAGTTTTGCCCGAAATTCCACCACAAAACACACCGAAAAAAATTGAAAAGTCGTGAGTAACACTTGATTAGTTGGACCCGATACAAATGCATTGAATTTAGACCAATGACTTCATCCAATTCTTTGCAATGCTACAAATAAATCTACTACGATCACAAACAACGTTTTAAAGGTATACTTAATTGCAAAATGGCATTTAAAAAAAAGGTAATTTTTGGAAGAGCTCGCTATTTTTAAATTTGATTTTACAAAAGAAAGACAACTGGTTTGAACGGTTAAAAAAAAAAAGTATTTACCTACCAGAGAAAAGTTGAAGTTTAATAGCGCAATAAAAGTCCCAGTTCAGTGGTTGCTATTTTTCCAAAAATATGTAAATATATAGCGGAGTTAGTTAAATACATTTTTTCTTTCAATTATAAGTTCGCGTTATAAATGCCTATACGACGTATAGTATACGTGTGCAAGTGAGTTTTTACCATCGATCGGAGTCGTGTCTTGAAATACTTCCCCACGTGCGAGAATATTGTACAAATGCACTGACGTACCTGTATCTTCGTCGTCGTCAGCCTCGTTCCACTCGGCGTAGACGGACGTCAAAATAGCACACACGATGAGTAGCTTCATTTTGCCGGGAAAACCATATGAAGCCAGTAGAAATTCGCCGGGTAGAAAAAATAAATAAATTCAAAATTAAATGCTGCGCCGAGTTAGTGCGGATTGGGAGTTTTTTGAGGCTTTTCGCGGGAGAGGGAAAACGTTTTTGGAGAAAATCAAAAAGTCATGAAAGACCGAGTCGGGGAATTCGCCGATGTGTTCGGAGTGTTCGCGATCGTTTTGGCAGGCGAGCTAAGGGGGCGGGCGTGGGGCTCTGCTCGCGGCCGAGTGTAATCAGCTACTGCCTCCGCCAGCCTTTTGCCGCCCCCGAGACACCCACCCGCCCCCCGACCCCTTTGCCACCGTCTTTCTTTTTACTTCGCTCCCCACTCCCCTCAACACCGCCCCCAGCTCACCTACCCACCCCTTTAGGCCTCTTCCTCCCTCCCGGAGCTCCCTTTGCATCAACCCTTTCTAAACCTAAGCAAATCAACATATTTGCTAGATCCTGCTATCCTAATTTCGAATAAATCCCATGTATTGCTAAGAATCGAGTGGTTAGCCAGTTTCAGGTTTAAAAATCTTCATTCTATAAATTTTCTACAGGATTTACTTGAACTTGAAAACAAAATTGAAATTGGACAACTGGAACCCTTCCAAAGTCAATCTTACGCAAAAAACGCAAACGCAAGTAACAAAGAATCATTCTTGGGTACTCCCCTTGTATGTTACCTACCGCCCGTCCGATCCCCCTAGTATGTTACCTACCGCCCGTCCGATCCCCTAGTATGTTACCTACCGAATCGATGAGACAGGTCTCATGAGTAGGTCTCCAAAGCGTAAAAGTAATTTATTCTTTTCGAGTAGAAGCACGTGTGGGTCCTCTCGTTCTCACTTCATAAGGGTGGTGGTTTTCAAATCGTCTAAAAAAGCGTCGAAAGGGTCGTCTGGATGAAGTGATCACCACCATTCTTGATGGGTTTTCGTTCCAAAAGATTGCATGCACCATGCAGCTTAATACCGTACAAAGCAAAATTTGACCACTCTCCATTGGCATTCTATTGCCTCTGTATGTGCTCCAGTGTTTGGGTCCATGAAATTTTAAGAGTGGTTTACGGTTTGTGGACGTAACCTTGGGTGCCTAGGGTGCCGTAGGCTATCTGTACTTCCGTCCCCACACCTCCCATTCTCTTAAGTTTGTCCCAAATCTCAATGCAAACATATTAATATTATATGTAATATAATTTAGATATAATTTAGATATAAATTTGTCGGGATTTTAAACATGTAAGCACCTGGTAGGTAGGTATCGGCCTCGACGGGTAGATATCGAGCTCCCGGTAGGTAACATACATGGGGAGTACCCATTCTTGTCATCAAATAACATCGTTATCAAATCTGACAGATAAATAACACTGGCCAAAAAAAGTGTTGTTTGGTACCGAGGAAATAAGCGTTGGTGTTGTGGGTTTTCAGTGTGCTGAATCCAAAATTTGGATTCAGATTTAATCTGAAACCTGTTTTTCGCTATCGGGTCTAGTTTTTGAGATATAGCTCATATAGGTACCAATTTTCTAGCTACGTTTGAGTGTTAAAAATAGCACTTCAAAAATCCCAATTAATTTTTCACTTTCAACCACTCCTTCGATGTTTTATGAGGTGAAGAATCGGAATTTCAAACCCGATTTTATCTATCTTCTTCCATTCCACGGGAAACAGCGGAAACGTTGATAAAGTACCTACCCACACAAAAAAACGCAAAAAAAAACAAAAAAAAAAAAAAACACTATTTTATTCGTTCGTAAATGCAGATTTTGAAGAAACAACGGCAGATAGAAAAAATCGGGTGAGATTTAATCGCACGTCCTAAAAGGGCAAACGCACGACAGCAACTTGAACTTTCACGACTGGCAAATGTTTTGCACGACCATAATATGGATATATTATATCCACTTCGCGCCAAGAAAAGGAATTGAACGACTGAAAAAAAAAAAAAAAAACTTCAAGACAGTAAAATGTATTGCACAGTCGTTAAATAAATACATGCCAATAAAAAATAACCCACGTCAAAAATTTCAATGTCCACAGCTGAACCAAAATGTCAGTACTTATGTCATATATGGGTCAGAAGGGCTTGTATTGCCTTTGATGGTCTACCCCGTTTCCTCTTTTGCCCAAGTGGCACCGATTTGGCTTCTGGGGGTGGCTCCAACAATGGCAGCCTGATTCCCATCGCTAACACGCGCTTACAAGTACAATGTTTCGCGAAATGCGGGCAGGTACATTCATATGCATGCTTATCTATTTTGTTGATGGTGAACTTCCACGTTCCGTAGTAAACCCTCGTGAATTCGTCGAAATTTTCCCATGCTCCCATCTTCTTGTTGTAGGCTGAGACGTCGTTGGGGGTTATATCTTTGCCTGAAGACGACGAGTTGACGTAAAAAGTAGTACAGTCTGGGTTTTAATGGGGCTGTCTCAGTACTTTGACGTTCTTCACCGCCCATTGATACGCTGTGGTCCACTCCCTCAGTGAAATCGAACGCTTATCAGCAAATTTGATGTAATTGACACCTTCTGCGACCCCGTCCTTAGACCATTTGGAAAGGAGCTGAAGAACGTTGTTCAGAAATTGGCCAAAAGGTAGCCGTTCTCTCAAAGTATGTTAACGCTTTATAACTGCATTGGTCGCCTCAATGCCGTTATTTGTCGATGGGTACCCAGGTGCGGCGCCTTCGTACCGTTTGGAACGCTTCAACACCCACCGTTCTTCAAAGTATCCCAAACATTCATCCACTTTGTCTCCGTAGGTACTTTCCCTTCCATTTAGTGAAGAAAAGTTGACAAGCCTTCAAGAATGATTTATCGTCAGTGCTTGTTTGAAGAGCTAGGATGTCTTCTTTTATCCGATTACCAGGACTGCCTTTCTTGAATGTTGTCTTTCGTTGTAGTGTCGTGAATATTTGTGTTGACTCATTGTTGATATTGACTGTCCGGTCGTTGGTTATCAGCCGCGCGTTGTGTAGGTAATCACTTGTCGCTCCTTTCACCTATGTACGTGTGCAGATGCCTGTCGTTCAAAGGCCGTTTTTTGGCGTGCCATTTATTATTTCCCGAAAAAATCGGATTCAGCATGAAAAGGCTTGTAAGAGTTGCCCTCTTTCATTGCCATATCTCAAAATGTACAGTCTGGTGTACTTAATTTCACAATTTTATTTTTCTGGTGTAGGTATCTACACAATTTACAGTCTGGTGTACTTAACTCACAAACAAGCGACAGTTTTTTGAGATTTGACAAATGAAAGAGACCAATTCTTACAGGATTTTTCATGCTGAATCCGATTTCGGAATGAAATCCGGAGTGAAATCGGATCGTTCCGGGACCCCCAAAAATGGATTCTACGTCCAAAAATACTTCCATACTTCCATACTTCCTACTTCCAAATCTCCAAATTCGGTGAGTTAGCTCGTGGGCATCCCACCAAAACGTTAGAACCCATTTTGAAGCTTCTTTCCCTCCGAAACCCCACTGACCGGCACCCACTAGGGGGTTACCCTTCTCTCCCCTAAACAATTATTTTCAGGGCTTTGGGAATTTCCATCTCCCAAACCGTCCATCAGGTATGGCTGAAATTTTTACGAAACATTCATGCAGATAAAACGAAGCTCATGCAGATTTCACGAGTTGTGGAAATCTTTGAAGTTCGGAAGACGTGAGGTTCTCCAAAAAACGTGTATTTTGTCGGCTAATCGGCAACACCGCGTAAGTAGATACTTTTTGGCCGAAATGAGTTTGAAGTGCTACTCGCTTGATTTGTTCACGCGGAATCCGATGAAACCATCAGATTCGACGTTTTCTCAACAGCCCGATCAAAATAGTTGAGAAAACGACGAATTTGGATGGATTCGTCTGATACTGCATGGAAAAATCAATCTGTAGCACTTCAAACTCATTTTGGCCAAAAAGTGACTTACTTGGTGTTGCCGATTAGCCAAGAAAAAAGGCAAACGAAAATTTTGAAAACCGTCCGCTCGGGTTACTTGACATAGTGTAGAATGTGTAGAAAAATTGCAGATCATTTGGATCATTTGGAAGGAAAAAATCAAAGTATTTTATATTCCTGTTTTGTTTGCTTTTCTACTTAAGGAATCAACTTGAAATTTTTACAGTATGTTCTCCATAATCCGGGCCAACATTGCAGAACAACCGTTTCCATTATTTATAGGGCCTTAGGAAAAATACAATATTCGAATTACGGGGCCTGATAGCGGGACGTGATGTTCTAATCTTCAATCGTTTTTTATTGGTCCGTGAAATGCAAATTAGCCAACCTTGCTACGCGTCAGGTCGTTTTTTGGCGTCATCAAATGTAAAATCATTTGTCCATAGCCTTCAAATTCTGACTGAACTTTCTCAAATTCTCGTCTGTCAATAGAGAGTTTCTAAAGCCACTGTTTGCCTAACGGTGATGAGTAGAGACTGGAATTTGCATATTTTGCATTTGTCTTTTAATTGAGTATATCTTTCAACTTTTGCGTTTTGAGCAGTGGCGGCTCGTGCTACTGGCAAGAAGGGGTTCAACCGTACTTCGACAGCAAAATTAAGAACATACTCGTATTACATAGTTAATACACACCCGAATGTATAGTCGCAGTACGTCTGCTGAATGGGAACCTTTAGCAAGAAGTCTCATTTTAGAAGAAAAATACAACCAACTCACTTTCCACTTCCCTGCATAATATGGCCCATGCTTTTCATTTCCTATCTGTAATCCAAGGTTGGAGTGCCGAAGGCAATGTTCTTGCGACGGGTATTCATCTCTCGAAAATCACACACACAATAAACAATTAAATGACTAGAAAATTATTAGACTCGACTCGTACGAAACAAAAGGAGGCCGAACTGTAGGCAGTACCGAAACAACCAGGCATGTAGGAAAGGAGGGCGCCAATTGTCAGTAAAAATTCCCTCACAGACAATTCCCTTTTCTTTTTCTTCTCTGTTATTTCCAGCATAGTGTTCAAAAAAC
Source organism: Pilophorus perplexus (assembly GCA_955831195.1). Lineage (NCBI taxonomy): Eukaryota > Metazoa > Arthropoda > Insecta > Hemiptera > Miridae > Pilophorus > Pilophorus perplexus. The sequence goes on from OY037007.1 coordinate 26,227,348, forward strand.
CCTACGATTATATCTTAGAGCAATGGTTGCTCAATCTCCAATTGTTTTGATTCATTTCAGGAGGATTTGACGATTACAATCCGAATCCACTGGGAATAATATCCGTTTTCCCCAACAAAAAGTCCCCTTCCCTTAAAAATGTGATTTGGCAACACTGTTGCGGAACTGAGAAACTGTTCCGAATCTTCGTACCTGTGGAAAATACTCCATGAGCTGCATCCGACGCCAGCGAGAGACCCTCTTAAAATTTCGCCCAGTCACGTGACCTTTCCCAACCGCCCTCCCACCCTCCTGTCATCATTCTTTGGTCTGCTTTGGTTCGAAGCTGAGTTCAGCTCCAAGTTCTGACGTCACTCCCCAGCCGAATGGAACTGTTATCAAAAATAGTAAGAACTTGTTATGTACCAACTTGCATCAACAGTGACACTATGGGAAGCTGATTTGATAATAGGTAAATGCAATTTTTCTCTCCTCTCGCTCACTCTAACCTTTCCTCTCTCTCTCTCTCTCTCTCTCTCTCACTATCTTTGGGGGTTCTCTGAACCACTGAACCCCCGCACGAGCCGCCACTGGTTTTGAGGGTTTCTGAAGCGTTTGGCGTGTGTTAAATTGAAATTGAAATTGCATATTTTGCATATTTTTGACGATTTTGACTATTTCTTCATAATATGAAGAAATATAATATTTCTTCATAATAATTATGGTTGGTCATTTGTACTGGAGGTTGGAAACATTTTGAGAGGATTGCCCTCTGACTTGTCTTCAGACCATAGCCCAGATGAGCTGTCGTCCTTCAAGTTTTGGCCCATCGTATCCTGCGACGTCGAGAGGTCGTTTTCCGCCCTGAAGCTACTCCTCGAAATAACTTCACAGTCGAAAATTTGGAAAAATCGATTGTAGTTCAATATTTTGTGGTGGATGAATGACTTTTGTGTACATATATCTAATGCAAATATTTTTAAATATGTAAATAGTAGGACCTACTATTTAGTACCTGGTACTATCGAAATACAAGATGCCAAGAAAAAACGTGTAATTAATACATTTCTGCGGAATCAGAAATCCATTTCCATTCCATCCATTTTCATTCCTTGAACTTTTTCAGTTATAACGCGACGTCACAATAATCGGAGAGGTATTAAGACTACCTGTAAATACGGTTTACAACAAAATTTAGTAATTTAGAACCTATTTAAAAAAATTTTAACGTATTTTGGCTTGGGGTGCATATTTTGCATATTTTCCCCATTTCGTCTACATAAAATTCCCAAATTCGGTGCATAAAATTCCAGTCTCTAGTGATGAGTTACGGTCGACGCAAGTCGAGATTTCGCGCATGCGCAGAAATAACGGCGATATCTTACGTTCTTATGCCTAACGTCGAACGTCGAATCCGGGGAAGAACACCAATGTTTGACCAAAAGTCAATTATGTGTTGTAATACCTGTCTTGTCGGTTGACAATAATTGACAATTATTCACCTCTGAACGTTGGAACGTTTATGTGAATCCTAGCAGAGGCTCCCGTGACGAAGGCGGCCGAGACATCCGTCTTCAACACACAAGATCGAGGGATCGCATGAACGATATATCAGTGAACAATGTGTCGTCCGGGCGTAAGTTCAAGGTGAAACTCCGTTGATTACCTGAATGGTAAACATCGTAGTCTCTCCTCTGGTTGGTAGCGGTTCCCAAAAATCTTTTAACGTCGAACGTTATTGCCGTAAAGATACGGCGATAAGCTTACGGTCTTAAGGATAACGGTTAATTTCGAACAATATAAGGTAAATAGCGGCACTTTAAATTTAGCGTGACTTTTGATAACACCGTATCTCTGTTATGGTGTTATGTGAAGTTAGCTTTTCTTTGATTCTCCCTAGACAAATCCCTTACGGCGATAAAAATTAACGGTCGACGTATCTCGGATGTTTCTTTAGGAACTCTCTATTATAAGGAATAGTTCAGTAAGCGATCCGTAGTTCTTGGAGACGTGATGTGAACAGGGTTGCTGTGCCGTGTTAGCAAAAACATCACAGTACGCTATGGCGGCTTGGTGCCCAACGTTCGATTTCAGTTCAAAATTTCAAAAATTCATTAACACCTCTGCTTATTTCTATACGGATTTTCGAAATGAAAATTGGTGTAGGGGGTTTTAAAGTGTGCTGAATCCGACTATGTTGTTAGAAATAAGAAATTCCGACCTTTTCAAGGAGCTCATTGACACATGCAAAATCCGTATAGTTGTGCGCAGAGCATAGAAATTGTTGAGATTTTGAACTGAAAGCTGAAGCCAGCGACGTCACACCCTGTTTACATCACATTACGTCTCATACTGTGAATCGTTAACGAAAATTCCTTGTGTTGCCTAACAAAAGTGTAAGACCCTCCTGTAAGAGTTTTAAAGTCGTTGAAAAGTGATTTTGCATTAAATCACATTAGATCAAACTTGCATCTCTTTGACCAATCAAATAATAATAAAGCTGTGCACGTCCCATCCAACTCTCAGGTACTATATTTTCACTAATGCCCTATAATGAATGTCCGGTAATCTGCAATGTTGACCTGTTTTCGTAACTGTTGCAGGACGTCCTTTCCATGAAAAATTTTTTGAAAATCATTCATGGAGCTCATTGTATAAACCGTTCACAACGAATAAATCCTGGCTTACATTTTGGCTAATATTATTTTGATATCCGTGATATTATTAATTTCTGTGATATGACCCGTCATCGTGTGAGGGGCGTAGACAGAAATTTATATTCGTAGAAAATTCGTCCTCTTGTCTTTCAAAAGTTTCTTCAGTCTCAAAAAAAATACAGGAACTGGTTCAAAATGCTATCTACCGACAGGACAGAGGTATAGTATGCTATCTACCGTCGTCCACTGGTCTGTTATGCTATCCACTGTTATGTGTGATTTATCTACCTGATGGGTGTAGGGGTAGGGCATGCTGTCTACTGTGAGAACTGGGCTAAAATATGGATAGATATATGCTGGAGCTTATCTAAATGTTCTTCGTTCATTCTTTGTTTACCTGGGGAAAATTCCTAAAACGGACCTGGAGCTTACTTAAATATTTTCCACTTCTACATGAAGCTCGTCAACTCGTCTACGCAGCCTTACTGCATGAGGGATAACTGCTTCATGTCTTCAAGAACTGATTGAACACAACTTCTAGGGAACCGATGGAACGTGCTGTAGCCATGGGGCAAAATGAAAGCCCATAGATTCCCACGGTGACATCAGATGGTTCTGGGACCCCCCCAAAACGGATGGATGGATAGGCTAATTGACGGGCGGGTGGATTCAACGTCCAAAAATACATACTTCGAAAGTGACATCCAACTCGACCCCATAGCCGAAAACCTTCAAAAATCCCTCTCGTAGCCTCTTTTTAGCCTCAGATAGCCCCACGGGAACGGGCTGAAAACCTTGCGGACACAACTAAATGGAAAACCATGTATGTTGACTAAATTTCTAGAAATTTCTGACGAATTCAAAGAACTAATCAAAGAATTATAAAATTTATAATAGGTGCCTAATAATAAGATTTAATCATGAACTTCAAATGAGAGACTTCAAAGAGTTTTGAAATAAGTACAGCGATATCGAAATGTTTTTCCTGTCCTGTTTTTCCTACCTATTAGAATCGGTAGTTTTTGCCAATTTTTTAAACGTGTTTCCTTGTTTCAGAAACTACCTATTGTTATAGATAACAATAGGAAGAATTAGATCTAATAATACTTATTATTTCAAGTTTTACAAGAACGGTAGAAGGGGCTGAGGCTTCCTCACTTGCATGACCGCCCTGTAATGCGAGTTAGTATCACTGGCTGGGACGGTCACCCGGATAAACACACCCATTCTCATGGTAAAACATGCCTATTGTTTAATAGCTAGTAGGTGTTACTGTAGCACCTATGTATTTAAAATATACCTACTTAAATTATTAAAGCCCCGTATTAACTAGTAGATCCGCTGACCTCACGCAAGTTTGGTCCACGAAATAATAATGGTCGCTAAGTACTTAATGCGAAAATGTCGAAAATATATATATATATATATATATATATATATTGAAGGAAAATTAACGGTAAAAAGTTGAATAACGTTGATTTAACAAACAGTCCTCTGGCACGATTTCAAGCCCAATACGTAGGGAAAAATGTGAACGTAATTAAATTTAAGCAACACTTCAATGTCAATTTTTTGGTGGTAGAAGAAAACATTGTTTAAGAATCACTTTTGCAATTTTATTCTGCGATTACAAATAATATAATTATTTGTAATCGCATAATAAAATTACAAAAGTGATTCTTAAACGCAAGGTAATATATTATATTAGATAGGTGAACTACAAAATCGAAATGAAAATTTTTCTAGAACCGCTCTGATCATTCAAAAATAATCTGTTATGTAGGTGGAAACCATCAATAATAAGTGACATACTACAACCCCTAAAAGTAAATCACCTGCGTTGTACTCATGAAATGTTTTGAGTAATTCTTCTTAACAACAGTTGTAACAACTGCAGTTACTGGAACTGCCGGGAAGTTTTGTCCTCCGACAAATCGTGTACAGCTTGATTACTAAATAACTACAAGGTTGTAATGCAGCCCCCCCCCCTACCATAGACCCTCACAGGGATGATTAGGTATATCGCATTTACAGATATGATAACATGATATGATGTTATCACGACTGTTCTCTCTAGTGGACTAAACTACCGCTTCGTGTTCAGTTTTAAAACCTCTTCCTACCCATTGAAATACCAGCAGGGTTCAGTTTTAAAAACCTCTTCCAACCCATTGAAATTCCACCAGGTATTTGTAGGATAGAAACACTAAGATCGGCTTATATGAAGGGTGGTTGCAATTTCCTGAAGTCAATAATCTCATCAAGTACGAACTACTAATTATTAGTAGTTCGTACTTGATGAGATTTGGCCACTGCCAAAATATCAGCGATTTATTAAAACGCTAAGTAACCATCAACAACAACTTCTCTTCGACCATCGACAATAAGTTCAAATAATTACCCAATAATAGCACAAACACGTACACAAATTTTATAAATTCGATACAATAATATTGTAGTGATTATACTCGTACAACAATTGTATTTTAGACGAATAAATATGAATTACTTCTAAGTAAATTTGGGTCCACCAAAGTAAGGATAATAAGGCAGAGTTAGCGAAGACAGCAGAAATCTATAGATACATTCGCTGCTCGTAGCAGAATTTATAAATGGGTATTTTATATAATAAATTATGTATATTATGATTGATCAGTGACTAACCCACTTAGCAAGTAGCAGCTGGCTCCTTGATGAATTTATTGAATGGAATGTTGTGAGTAAATTGCCTCAACAGTTCCAAGTGCCAAAAGGGCTGTTCACCCAGTACACCGTGACCTGCGTCCCTCACTAATATCTCGGTGAAGTTCCTGGCAGTTTTGGTGTAGCCGGCCAACTCGCCCTCCACCCACCACTGATGTCTCGTCGCGTTCTTGTACTCATCAGCTCCTCCCCATTTGAGTTTACGGACAGTATCTATCATCAAATGATAGTTGCAGTTGATATCAAGTTGTCCAGCGCAAAGAACCACACGGTAATTGTCCATCAACACCTCTAGCTTAGAAGCCACGGATTTGACCTGGTCAGCAAGTAGGTAATCATATACGTATTTGTCGTTCACAGCCCAGAACTCTTGATTACCAACGTGAATTGCCTTCCTGAATTCGGGATTGTCGTAGATTTCACTGATCCTCTGAATTTTTTTTTCAAATGCTACTGTTCCATCAGCGTTAGATTTCAGGTAGTTGTCTATACCTACACCAGTCACGGCAAGAATAGTACTAGTACTTGTGTTTGTTTTAGGAAGACCGGAAAAGTAAAATATTAGTTTTTGGGAGGCAGTACTGTACTCTTTGTTTTTAATGAGCATTTGAATATCCCGTTCGATCCTTTGAAAGGTATTCTTTGTTTCTAAATCGATGAGACCAATGCCGTAAAGGAATTTTGAATATTCTAGTTGTGTCGATGGATCTATCCAGCCATTGCCAACAGCGACCCCCATCAGATTGATCTTGGCAGTAGAGTTGATGTTTTTCTGGTTTATCTCGTAAGCCAACGCTGGGATGTATTTACCAGCATAAGAGATTCCGGCAATGAAGAACTCGTTGGGCCTTAAGTCAGGGAACAGAAGAAAGAACTGAATTAGAGCTGAATAAAGATCTCTGGTGTAGTCCTCTTGAGAGGTCGCATAACCAGACTTGTTCTTTGTGAAGCTAAAACCCGTTCCAACTGGATTATCCAAGTAGAGAACATTTGCGACCTGGGTCCACCTATCGGATCCTGGAGAGAGAAGTGAATCGTCAGTCAACTGTTGTGGCTCAGAAGAAAGAAATAAGTCGGGTGTACTAGCACCTCCAGGACCTCCTTCCAGCCAAAGAAGAATAGGGAAATCTTCAGGGTTGTTTTCTGCTTGCAAGAACAAGAAGAAAATGTTGGAACCCAGCGTCTCGTTGACTGTGAAGAACCCCGAGTAGCTCTTGACACTCTGCATCATTAGGAATTCCGTTGTGTTCGGAAAGTGAACCATCGCTGCACGTTGTGCTTCAAAAGCGTTGGAGTTTTTGAGAAGAGGCGTCAAAAACAAGGGCTCCCCACAATTTTCTTTTTCAGGACAACCATATGGACGGATGTCCAACTCCCCAAGAGCCAACTTGTTCAGCCAGATGGAGCTGATCAAAGACAGTATCCAAGTATTGTTCTTCGCCATAGCCCCTCTTGATTCGTCGGTAGGTATAGTCAAAACAATCCCGACTGGACTCTACAACAAACCAAGTAACAGAAGAAGTTTGTAGATTATACTAACAAACGGAGTAAATTCGTACCTACTCGTGTCTTATGCTCGCAAGCATCCCACTTGAAAGGAACTAGAGGCACTAATACCCCTGCACTGGCGTGATACGAGTAATGCCTCAATCAAAGTATGCTTTTTTTTTAAACATTCCCTTCTAAATTGTTTTGATCTGTATAATTTGTATAAACCGCAGAATCACTTAGCGGATATTGAATGAAACCCCAAGCTCAGACACTGAAGCGAAGTTAGCTGATTCACTGTTAACCGGTTGTGAATGTGAACCATTACTGCACGTTGAGCATCCAATAAACAAGATGCTCTCAGAAGTAACGTCAAAACAAGGACATCATACATGACTTCAGGATTTCTACGATTGGCAGTGACGAAAAAATTGGAATTATTGGACAATAGACCTACGTTTCAATGCTCCTTGATGTCGCGTGTCGTTATAACACCTCTCTCTATTCACTACACGACTGAAGCATTGTGTTGAGAAAAAATTATTCAGTACCCATTCCTATCCTCCCAATCACCGACTTTTAATATTGTGGTCATTTCATCACATCACTGTGTATTTGTAAAGGCAATCGGGTTTTAATAATTCCAATGAATAATTTTTGCGGTTAATCCATACAAATCCCGGTTAACCATTTTTCACCTGCTGGCATTCTATTGTCTTAGAGCAGTGACAGAACTTGCTCATGCTGCTAGCACCAATGCGGATCGCTCCAGTAGTAGAAATATAATATAATGAACGGAGCCTATTTTCGATTCCGCACCCGATCGTTTGAGCTGCCTTTTATTCGATTCCAACAAAACTTTTCCCAATTACCTAACCTGTCTACGTTGAACATCAATTTCGTCGCTTAAGAAGAAACATGGCTTTTTGACGAAAATGATAGTTTTGAACTATTGGAGGCAGCATTTTGCTCCGCACAGGGCGGCATGAAAAAAATCTCATCTCATAATAAAGTTGGATACGCGAGTACTTTTACTTCTTAGGCTACGAATTCTATCGTGTTACTGTGTGGAAATTCTTAAAACCTAAAAAAAAATAAGTTCCTACATTTTAAAGACATTTTTCCCGTCCACAAGTTGGAAAATTTAATGCCACTTAGTAAAAGCCTCCACACCTCTTGTTGTGCTATAAATACCCCTTCCCATCCGTATAATTACCAACTTTTTTACATTTGCGGTTATTTCAATAGATCGATAGGTATCTAAGAGGGAAAGAGGTTTTGAATTGCGTTTACCACACTAATCTTGGTTAACCACTTTTCACCTACTGTCCTTCAATCTTCATTGAACAGTGACAGTAGACAGGAACCGCTCAGGCTGGTGGCACCAATTCGAGTCCATCGTAATGGACAGAAAAATACTTACGTTTCAAAGCTATTTGAACTTCTCAAAATTTCCCTTCAGAGTGAGGACTGCTTGACTCGTGTATTCCTACCACACCTCTACTCACTATTGAACTAACCACCGCCAGTTGAGCTTTAAATACTCCTTCCCATCCATATAATTACCAACGTTTTTACAATTGCGGTTGTTTCATTAGATTAATATGTATCTAAGAGGGAAATAGGTTTTGAATAGAGTTTACCACATTAGTCTCGGTTAACCACTTTTCACCTACTGTTCTTCAATTTTCATTGAACAGTTACAGTAGACAGGAATCGCTCATGAGCGATGGCACCAATTCGGGTCGTTCGAGTATTAGAGATAAGGGAAATGCGTAGTTATACGATAAGGTCGTTGGAATGATTCTAGCATGACTCTCTTTGATGTCAATTGGTGCATTGAAGAGTCACTGCGATTCCGGGTACCTACTTCATGACAATGTAAGTACACAGGTTTGGTTTTCCAGCAGATTTTCAAACACTGACGTGATGCCCGCAATAGCTGGACTTCCTGTGTTTTCATTTGACAGCACTGCAAGTTAGCTACATCTGACTCATTATCAAATATTTTTTCTTAGAATTCCTCTCAGTACGACGACTTGGTAAATCGAGTAATTCCTACCACACCTCAACTCACTACCGCCTCCTATTGAGCCTTAAATACCCACTTGATTACCATTTTTCCTGTTCAGGCCGTTTCATTAGTTTACCCTGACTCATCAAGTAGCTTTTTTCAAATAAACATTTATTCCAAAAGAATCTCGGTTAACCACTAACCACCCACTGGTATGTATTTTATTCCCGCCACTTCCTCCTCTGGAACTGCACACCCAGGAACCCATTCCGAAACTTCGGACAAGCAACCAGTGAAACTTCTGTTAGTTTTCCCCCATCCTGAAACCCTTCACATGGCGGCAAAAACTTTGAAACAGCGAAAACGACTTCCCGTCAAACCGCACAAAGTCATCATTAAATTAAAATACTCCATGGCACGTCGATAAGCTAGATTCACCAGAGATTTGTCTGGTTCCCATCGACTATATCTTGTCTTGTCCTAGCAGACTTATTGTTTGCAGCTTGAAAGGATCTATGCTGTTGTCCCTCCTGGAGCGGTTGAGGATTTCGGCTTTTGTTTGAGGAGTATGGCTCTTTAATTGAACCACCATATTGGAGGCGTTTTCGTGAGTTTTGAACACAGTCTGCGTGCGAGGGTTAATTGCTTTTCATTGGCTCACATTCCGTATTGGCCCCGCTCCCACAATAATTGACATACCGCAGTCGGATCTTTTATATTCAACCCCCTTGTGTCATTAAGGGCCTTTATCACCTCCTCTCCCCCAATACATCTCCCCATCCTCACCCATTTCATTCCTACATGCAGAAGAGATTCTTCCCCCAAATATAATGAACGGAGCCTATTTTCGATTCCGCACCCGATCGTTTGAGCTGCCTTTTATTCGATTCCAACAAAACTTTTCCCAATAACCTAACCTGTCTACGTTGAACATCAATTTCGTCGCTTAAGAAGAAACATGGCTCTTTGACGAAAATGATAGTTTTGAACTATTGGAGGCAGCATTTTGCTCCGCACAGGGCGGCATGAAAAACGCTGCAAATTTTACACAAGGGTTTATTATTCTTTGATATACGTTACTTGTGCAGAAATTTAATTCTGTCAATGAAAAAATTAAAAAAAAATTTTTTTTTTGGATTTTTATCTTTAAATATTTTTTTTTTTTTGGATTTTTTGTTCAAAAATGTGTTTTTAAAAAATTCTGTATTTTTTACTTGAAAAATATTTAACATCCTGGGATCCTTCAAAAATCCCATTTTTAGCCCTACGAATGCCCTAAAGATCGCCCCAGTGAAATCGGATCGTTCCGGGACCCCAAAAAATGGATTCTACGTCCAAAAATGCTTCGAAAACGACAACTAACTCGAACCCATAGCTAAAAGCCTTCAAAACACCCCTCCTGTAGCCCCATTTTAGCCCCATAGCGCCCCACGGTTTGGGCGATCGGACTGAAAAACCTTGCGGAAATTTCTTTCCTCCATGGTTGTAATACTGAGCTTCTCAGAAGTGATCGCTTGCTATAGGTATTTATTATTTATCACACCTCTACTCACTTTTGTTTTAAATATTGTGGACATTCTATTACTTCATGGTGTATATATACAGAAGTAATAGAATGTCCACAATATTTAAAACAAAAGTGAGTAGAGGTGTGATAAATAATAAATACCTATAGCAAGCGATCACTTCTGAGAAGCTCAGTATTACAACCATGGAGGAAAGAAATTTCCGAAAGAAATATTACTTCATGGTGTATATATACAGTGGTTATCAGTGGCTCAGTGGTTTGAGCGTTGGACTACTGAGTCAAAGGTGGCTGGTTCGATCCCAGCAGCCGCAAGACATCTTCCTCATACTGATAATCACCTTTCGGAAGGCAATGGCAACCCACCGAAAGTATTCTGCCGTGGAAAACCTCTCAAATTTGCCGTTCGGAACCGGCGTTAAGCAGTAGGTCCCTACTACTTCTGTATTAGCTGGTCAGCACGCTCAACAGATGTTAGTAGCGAGAGGTCGCCAACGCCCGATTACGGGTATGGCACCCAAAGAAGAAGAAGTATATATACACCATGTAATATTACGACGTACATGTTAACATGTTCGTCGACCAGCGGGGGTAAGGGATTTGCGGTTTAGCGACAAGTGTTAAGGGGACACGTAGGTCGCGCCGACGCGCACGCCCGCTTTGCACATATTCTTTCGTACAGGCCTACTTTTCTATCGTAAATTATTCAAACTTTTACATAACGTTATCAACATACATCATCACATACCTGCGTTGTCAGATTTTCGAAAAGTTGACCTCAAGCGGCACTACACCTGCACAAAGTTACACTCTATTTTCGTACTTTTGTTCCGTTGCTGGGCTTACCCTTCAACCAATCGCATTCCGATGATTACACGTTGTTTCATACATATTGACAATGATTTGATGATGTAGGAATCTCGAAATTCCGCCTAGTTGCGATGAAACGAATTTTAGAACCGCGACCCGTTACTATCATGTCGATAAGAAGCCAGAGGTGCCAAACTAAGGTTCGGCCGAAAATCCCTCAGGTGTCCAATTATTCCCCTATTCGTTACCAACAAAATAAAAAAAAAAATCATGAAGCTACTTCGTTCCAAAGCTGAGAAAAGGGAATGTCAGTTTATGCAATTCAGCATTATTTTGCTCGGCCTAGATGCCAAACCGCCCCCACCATGATCACACCTGACGCGACACCAGTCGCTAATTAACCCTTCTTATGTAATGTGATCCATCTTACGTGCTTCCGTTTTTAATAAATTCCCTTTCGTAATTTCCAGTTGTTTTCATTCAAAAACCAACAGGTTATGGGCCCAGGACACCCATTTTCGCGGTGTGCCTAATTTTTGTCGCGGTTTCGGAATTTCAGCGGTGGAATTTTCGGAGTGGAAATTGCTCCTCACGCCGGCTCACACGATCCCGACACAATGGCAACTCCAAGCAACCTCGTTCCGATCACCAGATTTACTGGCACGGGTTTTCGTACCTGGAAGATTAGAATTATGCGAGTTCTCGAAGACCTGGAAGTCGATGAAGCGATACGGGGAAAAGAATCTGGAACGGACAAAGCAGCTTTTGGAAAGATGGACAGGAAAGCTCGCAACGTGCTCACGCAATGGCTCGGAGACGGAATTTTGCACATGATCGAAAATCGTCAATCAACGGCAAAGGATATGTGGGACGCTCTATCGGAAATTTATGATAGAACCGGCCTTTCCACTCAAATAGTTTTGAGGAACAAAATCTCGTCTTTACGCTTTCGTCGGGGTTCAATGACGTCACACCTGGAAGCCTATGATGCGCTCGTCAATGATTATCGCGCAGCAGGTGGAATAATGGGCACAGCCGAAGCCATTTCGACTCTTCTTGCGTCGTTACCCATGTCCTACGGCTCCATCGTCGCCGGATTAAATTTGTTATACAGCCAAAACCCGAATAACGTGTCGTACGAATTTGTGAAAAACCACTTGTTGGAAGAAGAAGGACGTTTAGCTTTCCACCATGGAGAGAAATCTGGCAACGTCGATTCGGAAACTTCCTTCTACACTCGCGGGCGTAATCGAGGTAACAGAAAGTCCTATCAAAATCGTGATTTTAAATGTCATGCATGTGGGGAATTTGGTCATTACCGGAATCAATGTGAGAAGAATAAAAATTCCGAAGCAAAAGGGAAATCGGAGGAAAAATCGGAATCCGATCCGCCATCTTCCAGAAACCCCCGCATGACGTCACGATCCCGTGGAGGGGGACAACCTCAACGCGGAAAGGCGAATCTCGCCTGCAACCTGCCAGCCTGCAAACCCGCAACGCAGCCTGGAGATGAGCAAAGTGAAGAAGATGAAGTCGCGTTCTTCGCTAACAAACGTGAAGAATCTGATAACGAACCTGTGTTTACATTTTGCGAAACTAACCACCGAAATCCTGCGGAAATTGAGTTTTACGTGGATTCGGGTAGTACTTGTCACGTCATTAATTCGAAAACAAGTGCTTTCCTTCGAAATTGCGAGGAGATAAACGTGAAAATAGACGTCGCGAAGAAAGGAGAACAAATTACTGCTATACGCCGTGGAACACTGGATTTGGTGAGTGGAAACATCCCGATACACATGAAAGAGGTCCTGCTGTGTAGCGAACTCGAACACAATTTGCTTTCCGTTCATATGCTGCAGGAATGCAATTTGAAAGTTGTTTTTGAGGACGGGATAGTCAAGATTTTGACATCGCAAGACCGCGTAGTCGTCACCGGTTGTCGCAAAAATAATTTGTACCAAGTAACGCTCAGGCCTCTATATTTTGAATCAATGCTTACAGTTTCGGATCAAGACCTTATCCACCGACGCTTTGGTCACTCATCGAGGTTCGCACCGGCAAGATTATGCGAAATCTGTCTTCGCGGAAAGCAGAAACGTTTGCCGTTCTACACCGTTGATGCTGCAAAAAGGCACAAACGGCCACTGCAGGTCGTCTCGACAGACGTTGGAGGCCCTATTACACCAGCCACGTTTGATGGTAAAAGATACTACGTCATTTTTGTGGATCACTATACGCACTTTACCCATGTTTATCTCATGAAGCAAAAATCAGAAGTTTACGATATTTTCGTAAAGTATGAGGCTATGGTCACGAACCAATTTTCGTCCAAAATCGTGAACCTACGGGCAGACAATGGTACTGAATACACATCAGGAAAATTTCGAAAATTTTGTGAGTCAAAAGGAATCCAAATAAAATTTACCATGCCAAGAACACCAGAACAAAATGGAGTAAGTGAGAGGTACAACCAGACACTTTTGAATATGAGTCGATGTATGATTGCAGGTTCCAATTTGGGAAAGTCCTTTTGGGGCTTCGCAATTCAGAGTGCCGCCTACGTGATTAATCGCCTTTGCACATCGACCCTGCCATCTGGAGAGACGCCAGCCGACATGTGGTACCAAAGAAAAATTGACACGTCCAACATCCGTACCTTTGGGTGCAAGGCCTTCATCCAAATCCCCAAGGAGGACAGATCGTCGAAGTTGGATGATCGCAGTAAGCTAGTTTACTTCGTCGGCTATGCACCAAACGGATATCGCTTCTGGGACCCCCAGCGACGACGTGTGATAAATTCAAGAAACGCCGTCTTCGACGAGACGCCGCCGGCAGACACATCGATGCACATCATAGAACCTCTTCAGGATGTTCAGGAAGATCAAAATTCGACGGTATCTGAAGAAAACTCCGAAGCAGAGGAAGAATGGAACTCCGCGGACGAGGAACCAACTGTCAAAAATCAAGAGAGTGAAACACAAATCGAGGAAATTCAACGTCATCCCCAGTCAACAGGCTCCGCTCGACCTCAGCGAACTCGGCAAACCCCGAGGTATCTTAGCGATTACCATAGAGGCTCACTCGGTGAGGTGGACTACTTAGCTGCTCTTTCGTGTGGTCTCCTTCCATCGGAGACACCAGCGACCTACAAGGACGCCATCACCTCGCCAGAGTGGAAAGAAGCCATCGCTAATGAACTGGACAACATGACACGGAACAAAACTTGGGAAGTCACGGATCTACCCCCAGGTGAGACGGCCATCGACTCGAAGTGGGTTTTTCGCCAAAAGGAGTCGGACGGCAGAACCATCAAAAAGGCAAGACTTGTGGCACGAGGTTTCCTCCAGAAGGTATCAATGGAAGATGAAATCTACTCACCAGTAGCTCGAATGACAACACTCAGGGTACTCTTCTCCATCGCGTTGGAAAGGGACTACAAGTTGAACCTGATCGACTTCGACGCAGCCTTCCTAAACTCGTACCTCAAGAAACCGGTATTTATGAAACCACCACAAGGTATGCAAAAAGACATTGGTAAAAACAAAGTTTGCAAACTAGTAAAGGCAATATACGGTTTGAGATCAAGCTCAAGGGCTTGGAATGATTGTTTGAATGCAGAATTGTTAAAGCTAAAATTTCAGAGAAGTAAAGTTGATCCATGCCTTTATTTTCGAGTAAATTGCTATATCTTAATTTGGATAGACGATGTCTTGATAATATCTCCAAATGAAAGTGAGTTGAACCAAGTTAAACGTCACCTAGGTTCAAAATTTAAGATTAAAGACTTGTCAAATGAGGAAAAATTCAAATTTCTTGGTTTGGAAATCACGAGAACTAAGAATGCTCTATATATCAATCAAACCGAACTCATAGACAAAATTATTAACCATTTTAACATGAATGGGTGTAAACCGTCAGAAGTACCTTTTCAACCTAAAGTCTACTTGAAGAAATCGGATCAAAATGAATGTTTTAAAGCTCCATACAAAGAGCTCATAGGAAGTTTAATGTACTTGATGATGGGTTCAAGACCCGACCTAAGTTTTTGTATTTCCTACTTCAGCCAATTTCAGAATGCATATAGCAAGGAACATTGGAATTACCTTAAGAACGTTATTCGTTACTTGAAAGCTACTAGGGATTATACCCTAAAATATACCAAATCAAGTGATACAACAAAAATCAAAGCCTATGTCGATTCAGATTATGCGAACGACTTCGATAGGAAAAGTATTACCGGATATGCGGTCAAATTAAATGAAAATACTGTCGCTTGGCGTACTAAAAAACAAGCCACGGTTTCTCTCAGTTCAGCTGAGAGCGAGTATTACGCTTTAGCAGATTGTGTCTGCGAAACTTTATTCATAAAGCAGTTGATAGAAGATCTATCAGTGAAAGATCCTAATATTATAGTGTATGAGGATAACCAATCCTGTATAAAAATTGCAAGCAACTATGAAACTAAACGCTCAAAGCATGTTGATGTTAAATATCATTTCGTTAGAAACCATGTAATGGATAAAACCATAAGTTTGATATACTTGCCTACCAGCGATCAAATCGCTGACTGCTTGACCAAGGCCTTACCTTCGTCAAAATTTAAACTCTTTCGTAAAAGATTAGGTGTTTGTAAAAAGGAATAAGTTAAAGACTTTATATATTTTTAAAGCGTAGGTATTTGTCATTGTTACCGTATAAAATTAGGCTGTGAAATTTGATTTGATATATGTAAAATTGATTTGGCCATTCGCCATTTGGTTCTAATTCTAATAATTGCAGAATTGGGGCGGTGTGTCAGTTTATGCAATTCAGCATTATTTTGCTCGGCCTAGATGCCAAACCGCCCCCACCATGATCACACCTGACGCGACACCAGTCGCTAATTAACCCTTCTTATGTAATGTGATCCATCTTACGTGCTTCCGTTTTTAATAAATTCCCTTTCGTAATTTCCAGTTGTTTTCATTCAAAAACCAACAGGGAACATGAAGCTCAAAAAATGTGGTTTGCGGGAAACGGCGTTTTTGTAAACCCTTCTCCAAGAAGGAGCCCGGACTTCTGCGCTCGCTCGCTCATACGCGTCACACCAAAAAACTCTGTAATCCCAAAGTTGCTTGTGAATATTCATGGATATTCATCAAAGAAAAAGAGTAAGAATGTGTCCGACATAATTTTTTTCAACTTTAGGAATCTTAGATAAAATTATCGGTTTGATATAAGTTTGAATACAGTTTGTTATCTATGCGTTTGAAGTTGCCAGATCGTTCCAAATTATTTGTTTTGATCGTCTAGTCCTTTCGTTTCGAATTTGTTGGTGAATTTTACAATGCCTCGCTCAAGGAGAATATTCAAGAAAAGCAAATCCAACGTGAATCCAACGTGGCTACACCAATCCAATCAGCTGTCTAGAGAGGAAGGAGGTATGCAGTTTTATTGTTCCCGTATATCGTTATTATTTTGACCCCGAATTTTACCTGAATCGTGTTGAGATGTTTGAAATCTATCGAAGCTAATGAGATGACGAGAGAGGCAAGTTAGAATAAGAGCAGCGCGAGGAAGAAACTAGAAGAGCAGCTGGCAGAGGCGTAAAACGAGTCTTACGCGCCCGGCGCTCACTAACTATTGATTTTTTGAACCAATGCAGTAACAGAATATATGATCATAATATATCAAAATTTTCAGCAGAATGTCTAGTTTTTTTTAAAATTAAAAACCAAAAATTGATTTTCATTGCGAAAACCGACCTACGTGTCCCCTTAAGATCAGGACAAGGACCAAGAAAGAAATAATTGCGGAATCCCTTTCCGCCGTCATTTGAGCATTTTTTCACCCTTTCCTGTAGAATTGAAAGAGCGACAGATCATTAAACGATTTTGTTTTGCATTCATTGCTTTCATTTTTTATTCATTCAACAAACATGAGTCCAATGGTTTTTCAATGGTTAGTAGGGCTTCAAATTTCTCCTCATATATCGTACCTTCTTCAGTATAGTTTTGTGATACATTTCCCATGTATCAGGCCAGGTGGGAGAGGTCGGGGGTTGGCTGGCGTAGCCAGCAGGGACGGCCCCTAGTATGTATTTGTCATAAAAACAATCAGTGTTCAGACCTTCTAGCCGGTGAAGTTCCATATCCCTGGTGTTACAGCGTGCAGGTTCATTTTTGTATTTATTCAATAGGTATGTTCAATAAGTTAGCGGCCAGTTTTTATAATTGAGTTTTATTCTGAAAGGTGGTCGTAACAATAAGAACGATTGTAACTCATTTTATTATTTTAACAATGCATTATAACATAATTCGTAGTCTACATTTTCTTAGTAACTAAGAACTGTTATGTAAAAGTTTAGAACGTGATTTCAACTAGTTTTTATAGGAACATTCGATGTGTTCACATATATGAGGCGTTAAGTTGCAAAACCAACTCGTACCAACTTTTTCCATTACCTAATCACTTTTTTAAACTTTTCTTACTAAGTTCTTGGCCATACACGTTCTGATTGGTTTCCACTGAATCCAGCTCCTTCTCAAAGAAAAATCGCTTAAAAAAAAACTCTTCATATCAGGGTCATTCCACGAAAGTGTGCTCTGTTTCTGTCATATGGACTTCTCTCGGCCGTCAAGGGGTAGGTATTTTTGAAAGATGAGGAGGTCGCTAGCGAGAAAATCTCTTCTCTATCAAAACCATCAGCGTTGTAAAAAAAATCAATCGCGTTCCAGTTATAGCAGTTCAAAAGGCCAATTTCTCATTCTCCTGGCATTTCAGAAAACATTAGTCGTAACTTCGTAGCTTGAAAAAATGTTGGATGGGAAAGTTGCAGATCCACGTTTGGAAGCGTAATCCATTTTATAGCCATAACTGTCCACCGAAAGGGGTCTTCTTCGTTGCCTCACAAGCAAAATTCTCTCCATTGGCTCGAGACAGCAATCAGATCACGCCGGCGTTATGGAGGTGCGCGACTGAACCGACCAGCTCATTGAGCATGGCAGGAGGATCGTTCTCCAGTGGATCCCGGAGCACTGTGATCTTTCAACTTCTTGATGGTAACACTATTCACTTCGTAGAACTCCATTTGATTTGGAATAAAAGTCAGTAGCTTCTGTTCTACGCCTTTATAAAGGCGTAGAACAGAAGCTACTGACTTTTATTCCAAATCAATAAAGGCGTAGAACAGAAGCTACTGACTTTTATTCCAAAGCACTGTGATCTCCTCGGAAATGAGAGAGCCGATCCACTGGCCAAGCAGGTGCAGCCAAACTCAGCCCCATCCAGAACAGCCCATAAGCTCAGCGAAGAGGAATTGCTCCAATTGGGTAGTTAGTGAGGTAGGGAGGGTTTGGGCAGACCAAACGGAAGGAAGGCAGTGGCAACAGCTTCAAGTTGCGCCACTTTCCCCCTACTTGCCCCGAGACGAATTTTTAGCTTCCTTCCGAATGGCAACGGGACACGGACTATGTACCTTCAAAAACATTTCCACCGCATTGGACTGGTCGACTCCCCTATTACATGATATACCCCCTCTGCCATCTTGAGGAAATAGCCAGTGATCACCTACTTAGATGCCCCAAACTGACAGATGTCAGATGTGTATAATAATGGGCCGTCAGATGTAAAGAGCTCAGGCGTAAAAAAGAAAAAAAAATTCTATCGTTCCCACTTTCATTCCCAGTCAGTAGAAGTTGGAGGCCATGGCAGGGAAAGAAGTAGGTATTTACCACAGATTAAACTAGTGAGGTATTTACCTAGGTACGTCAGTTGTTTTTTTTTTTTTTTTTTTTTTTTTTTTTCAATGTCCCACGAAGTGTGGAGTTGATGTGGGATCTACAAAACCATGTGAGTATTTTAATTCATGTTCATTCGCCTGGTATCCATAAATCTGTTCCACGTTGGTCTTGTGAGGTAAACAATAATTGTCATAATTATTATGAGAGTAGTGACATCGGTCAAGGAAAAAATTAACTTTTTTTTTTTTTTTAAGGCGAATCCTTGTTTATCCTCCTGTTACTATAAGAAGTTTTCCTGAAACTGATTTTCCAGCACTTCTCCGCTGAGCATTCATTTAGGGTCCTAGAAGGAATTTGAAAAAGGGGAAACCCCCATTTCATTGAATTAACCCCAATAACATAAAAATAATAAAAAGAAAAAAGAAAAAGAAAAAATTAAAATTAAAAAAAATAATAAAAACGGGCTGGAAAAAGGCACACTTTTGTAGAATGACCCATCCAGGGATGGAAAGCCAAAATTAATATCCGGATATCGAATGAATATCAAGCATCCAGAAACGGTCCGATGTCTGCCGTTCAATTCCAGATATCTGCTGTTTAAAAAAAAAAAAAAAAAATCCTTAATTTTGCTCATTTTAGTATGACAACACAGCTGCTATCTCAAGAGCGAAGCAGAATGCAAGAATCCGCCAAAATGGAGTTTCATTTCAAACAAAGAGCAGACCTAAAATGAACAGAATGGCAGTGCCGATACTAACGTCATCTCTCGTTGGCCACTATGAACTTCATGGAAGTATAAGCGGTTGACGGTCACGCGGTAGCTATCGAGCGAGATCGACCATCGACCATACGCCCTCTCGCCTTCTGCTTTATCTTCAAGCAAATATCTTCGATTTTCTGAATTTTTGAAAAAGTACGGATATCCGATACACATAATATTATCCAGTTACAGGACATTTCAACCCACTTCTATCCGGCCGCAATATATCGGTTATATGCGGTTGCGGTCTTTCCATCCCCAGTCTAGGAGCTGCCGCTAGGCGCGCATGAGCCAGAGATGTTTTTCGTCTCTCCTGCAAAAATTTTGAAAAATGGAATGAGCTGGGTTTTGCAACTAAACGCCATTATGGTCCCTTGAGATGCAACTCAGCCTAAAAAAAAAAAAAAAAAAACATTCTGTACGAGGCAGTGTTAACGCGTGTGCGATTTTCACGCTTTTAGCGGTTGTGTTGCTTCGCAAGCGACGATTTTGCGCAAACTTGAAAGGGTTTTTATTTCAGTTCTACCAATCAATTGGGACTAAAGGAGACGATTGGACTATCAGAGATTTACTAGAACGAAACATCGGTGTACCGGGGGGGAGGGGCTAAGCGAAAAATAAATTCAGTTTCAGATCAAAAGAAAGAAATAGAGGAAGAAGTGGTTGAAATACTTGGTTTACCATCCATTTGTTCCCGCAATGTTTCCAGCCCGATCGCCCAAACCCGTGGGGTGCTATGGTGCTGCGGGAGGGGTTTTTGAAGGCTTTTGGCTATGGGATCGAGCTGGGTGTTGTTTTCGAAGTATTTTTGGACGTAGAAACCATTTTTGGGGGTCCGAGAACGATCAGATTTTGTGGGGGTTGGCCAACTGCGACGTCCCAAAACCACACACCAACTGCGGTGCTACCGGGTAAATGAGGAGAATAGAAGTAACCATTTTTCATTCACGAAATGGCCATTCAGAAAAATGTGTATGGTAAAATGGGGGCTAAGAATGGGATTTTCGAAGGATCCCAAGAGATCAAACATATTCCGAGTTTTTTTTTTTTTTCCAAAGTTTTTTCATGGGCACAGAATTAATTTGCGCACAAGTAACCTATATCAAAGAATCATAAGCCCTTGTGTAAAATTGGCAGCGCATTAATTTTAATTTAACTACCCTATCTGGCAGCATGTCTACCTGCAATATTTTTTGTCCCCCCCCCCCCCCCCCCCCCCCCAAGGAAGACCTGCGTACGCCCTTGGAACGAAAAGTAACCATTTTTAACAACCATAAACAAAAATTACATAAAAGAAACAATACATTTTTATGCTTCAACACTGAGTGTGTACACGCAACAGTAATAACTTGTCTCATGGATGAATATATTGTGCACACTTCAAATATATTTGGCTCCGACAACGTAGTTCTATTTCTATTTCTAAATAGTGAAGCTAGGTTAGCCAAGGCATAGTAAAATATGTAGCCAGTAGGAGGGTCCTACAATGTAGGACCTACATGTATGATATGTTAACTATTCGTTGAATGAAATGTTATGAGTAAAATGCCTCAACAATTCCAAGTGCCAAAATGGCTGTTCTAAGAATACCCCGTGACCTGCGTCCCTCACTAATATCTCGGTGAAGTTTCCAGCAGTTTTGGTGTAGCCGGCCAACTCGCCCTCCACCCACCACTGATGCCTTGTCGCGTTCTTGTATTCTTCAGCACCTATCCATTTTAATCTTTTAATAGTATCAATAATCGCAAGATAATTGCACTTGATATCTAGTTGCCCAGCGTAAAGAATCACACGATAATTTTCCATCAACACCTCTAATTTTGGTGCCACTGAATCAGCGATGTCAGCAAGAAGATATTCGTTTAAATATCTCATATTCACTCGCCAAAACTCCACATTACCAGCATGTATCGCTCTCCTGAATTCTGGATTTTCATAGGTTTTAGCGATTCTCTCGATTGATTTGTCAATACCCGAACCAGCACATGAGAACAAATAGTTGGCAGTGCTTACACCAGTTACTTCCATAATAGTATTACATGAACAACTCTTAGGGATACTGTAGGACAAAATTTTGTTGGCGGCAGCACTGTATTCCTTGTTTATTAATTGTATTTGGATGGCCCTTTCAATTTTTTGAAATCTATACTTCGTTTCTAAATCAATTAAACCGATGCCATAAAGAAATTTCGAATTTTCTACTTGTGTTGCAGGATCCATCCAGCCATTACCAACAGCGATCCCCTTGAGATTAATCTTCGAAGCGGAGTCGACATTTTTCTCGTGTATCTCGTAAGCCAACGCTGGGACATATTTACCTGCGTACGAAATGCCTGCAATGAAGAAATCGTTGGTCCTCAGATCAGGGAACAGGAGAAAGAACTGTGATAGAGCTGAGTAAAGATCTCTCGTGTAGTCCTCTTGAGAAGTCGCGTAACCAGACTCGTTCTTTGTGAAGCTGAAACCACATCCAACTGGGTTGTCAAAATAGAGAACATTTGCCACTTGGGTCCACCTATCGGGTCCTGGAGAGAGATGTGACTCGTCTATCAACTGTTGTAGCCCAGAAGAAAAAAATACGTCAGCTGTACTAGCACCTCCAGGACCTCCTTCCAGCCAAAGAAGAATAGGGGAATCTTCAGGGTGGTTTTCTGCTTGGAATAACCAGAAGAAAATGTTGGACTCCAGTGTTTCGTTGACTGTGAAGAACCCCGAGTAGCTCTGGACGCTCTGCATCAATTGAAATTCTGTTGTGTTTGGGAAGTGAACCATCGCTGCACGTTGAGCTTCAAGAGCGTTGGAGTTTTTGAGAAGAGGCGTCAAAAACAAGGGCTCCCCACAATTTTGTTCCTTTGGGCAAACGTACGGGCCGACGTTTACGTCCCCGAGTGCCAGCTTACTCAGCCCGATGAAGCTGACCACAGACAGCAACCTCATTGTCTTCTGCGCCATTTCAGTCTTCATTTCTGCAGTTGAAGAA
Source organism: Pilophorus perplexus (assembly GCA_955831195.1). NCBI lineage: Eukaryota > Metazoa > Arthropoda > Insecta > Hemiptera > Miridae > Pilophorus > Pilophorus perplexus. Next base: position 26,249,985 of record OY037007.1, read on the forward strand.
TCTATGTATTTCTCTCGCTCAAAGGAATATACCTAACCAACTATTAGATACCATTGTATTAGACCATTAGATACTATTGTATTAGACCATTAGATACTATTGTATCTATCTGTTGTATTCAGATATAGTACGAGTACAATACTGGAGTTGTGATGGACTTACGTCGCAATGCAGAACTACCTTCTTAGGCTTTCCTCACAATATGATAACTTGGTATTCCGATTACACCTCTATTCACTACTGGACTCAGCTACCGCATCTTATTGAGCTTTAAATACGCGGGCCATTTCCACATCTTGCGGTCATTTCTTTAATTCATAGTTTACTTCATTGCCTACTCATTGATGGCGGATTAATCGTCTCTTTTTCATACAAATATTTTTCAACTAACCGCTCGCTGGCCTTCAATTTCCATGAAACAGTGACAGTTGAGAGATGGGTGAACAGAAATACGGTTAGATAGTTTAAGAGCAGGAGGAAATTGTTGAAAAATCTGAAATTTTCTCAGAATGTCTCAGTTGTGCACCAAATGTATTCATTCCTCAAAGCTCTATGGAGCGTACTAGATAGTTGAAAAATAGACGAACTACAAGGCAAACCAGAAAATACTGGAGCAACATTTGATTAAGACAGCTTGATTACAGACGCCAGACTATATGATTGGAGGAAAAAAAGTCCCCGGAAAAAAAAATCCCCGGGAAAAAAGTCCCCAAAAAAAAAGGCGCCGGAAAAAAAATCCCCAGTATTTTCCGATCCCGGAAAAAAAATCCCTATAGAAGAAATAGCGTTGACTGAATGGAAATGAGTAGAAGATGATGCTTAAGTATGAAATACACAATAGGTAACAAATTTTGTTGTCGTAGGGGGTCAACACTAAGCAGTAGGTGGCTGGTGTTAACAATGACTCGGTCAACGTCTAATGTTGTAGGTACCTATTGTCCAAAAGATGAGTGGCTTCATCTCATCTTTTATCGGAACCGTGTACCTATTCAGTGTGTACTTGTGAGAAAATTAATTCTGCCAATCAATAAAATTTTGAAAAAAGAAATGTTTTATTAAAAAAATGTTTTTTTTTCAAAAATTTTTTTTTTTTCATTCGGAAAATTATTTGACCTCTTGGCATCCTTCAAAAATCACGGTCCTGGGGGATTATTAATCCCGGATTGATCAAATTCCGGTTTCATCCATGAAAGCAGTATAGATCGCCACAGTGAAATCGGATCAATCCGGGACCCCCCAAAATGGATTCTACGTCCGAAAATCCTTCGAAAACGACACCTCACTCGATCCCATAGCCCCATAAAAAAAAAACCCTCCCGCTGCCCCATTTTAGCCTCATAGCGCCCCACGGGTTTGAGCTATCGGGCTGCTTCCGGGCACAGCTAGATGGTAAACCAAGTATTTTGTCAACATTTCAGATTTTTTTAAAAATTCCTACTGCCCAAAACGGCCCGGACGGGGTACTGCGTACGGCGGACGGACATTTCGTTTTTGGAATCTAGACCTCTTGAAACAAATAATGTCACATTTTGAGGCTGATCAGAATTTTCGACCCCCGTCGCGATTACATAGGTGTATTTTTCCAAGAATAATAAACCAAACGAAGAGGTTCCCTAACTTTCTATTGTGTTTTGTTCAAGATTTTTTCAATTTTTCTTTTTGGGGATTTTTTTTCCGCCCTTGAGTATTCTTAGGGGATTTTTTTTTTCCGCCCTGCAGGATTTTTTTTCCGGGGAGTTTTTTTCCGATTACCGACTATATTGGTTTTAAAAGTCACTTTATTGATTCTTGTCACCTAACAAGCCCAACAATATTCACGTTTAATACCTAGAGAAATACTGAAAACTTACAGACATTCTCGGACAATGGAGGAAATTCAAGAGCGAGTTGCAGAGCTAGAGAGCGCTGGTGTTGTCCGCCCAAGTCAATCACCGTTTGCCAGCCCTGTTCTCATTGTGCCAAAGAAAACTGGGGATTAGGTCATGGCAGGATTGCATTGGGGACATTCAGTTAACTTTAAATACTACCCCCCATTCTATCACTAAATTGACACCAATGGAGTTGATGTTCGTTAAAGTTTCACATCCTCGATCTATGATTGTGTGTAAGACTGGTTTGGACACCCCCAGCGATGCCGGCTCATCGGCTCGTGCCCCAGAATTGAGAGAGCAAGCGTTGACCAGAATTCAGGCACATGCTGCTTACAGTAAAAAATTATTTGATAAAGGTAAAGCTAAAGTGACACCGTTTAAAGTTGGGGATTTGGTGTTGTTAAAGCAGGACGAACGGAATCTTGTTAAGCTTGATCCGAAGTTTAAAGGTCCTGTCAGAGTTCATAAAATCTTACCTCATGATCGTTATGAATTGAGAACTATTGATGGGCGCCGTGTTTACAAGTATGCCCATGACTGGCTTCGTAAGGTGCCTGATGCAACAGAGATTAGCACGTTGGCTGGTGCCTCTTCTGATTGTGATGTTCCTGAGTAGATGGCGGTATTACTGGGTGTCTTCGGGGATGGAGAGTGGGTTAGCTTTTCGCTTGCGATGCGTCTGCTCCCTGTCCCTGTTACTAAACACGTGTCGCGTTGCGCTGTGTCTATTCTCATGGTGCTTCACTTTTCGCTTGCGATGTGGGTGCTGTGAGGGTAGTCTTCACTCCAGGACTACTGTTACCTCCTCTGGTACTTTGCTTTTGCACGATTTGTGGACGTTTTGTCCCGGTGCGACATCTGTTTGGCCTTGCTTGTTGCAGGTCTTTTGTGCCCTTGTGTGCATTCTCTCTCTGTTGTTGATGGTGTTATGGCGTGTTTTGTCGCATTTTCTTTGCGCAGTTTTGAGGTTCTTCGTGACCTGCTCCCTGTTACATATTGTGTATTCATTTTGCCTTTGTGCGTTTTTTTTATGCCTGTTTGTTGGCTTTTGGGTTTTGTGCCCTTTTGTTTTTATTTTTTTGTGCCTTGTGCCTTATTCTATTGTGTGGCTGTTTGCTATGCTTCGGCCTGGTGCGTTGGTCCCTGTTGTGTGGGCTAATGCTTTGTGCTCTGTTTGTCTGTTTTCTAGTGTCACCGTGATCGCGGGGACGCGATCGTGGTCAGTATGGCCGTGTGGTATTGTGGCATACCTACCCACCTATGTTCGGGCTTACCATCTGATGGTCTTCTTTCGGTTCACCCGCCCAAGCTGTTTTGCTGCCTACGCTGCCAACACTGTTTTGCGAAGATGGCGATTGTTATTATTCTGATATTGCGTAGCAGGGAGTTCCGTGGCCCGTATTAATTGTTTATTGAAATTATTATTAATTATAAGCCTTTTAAGACGTTATTGGAAGTGAGTCGTGTTTCCCCTCCCTTTGTTTACATATATATTATATCTAATCTATCTATATTATATATTATCTATATATAGCAGCATGCTGCAGCACAGATACCTACGTAGGATCTACCGATGCGGCTTTCGGTGATTGACTAACATCCCCAGGTTTCAAACATGCTCATGTCGGGACTTACTATCATTAAATGGATTGGAAGCCGGAGTGGAAGCTTCCAAATGACGCTAAAAGTGAAGGCGAAATTCTTATTGCAAGTTAGGTACCTTTCAATTCAATGATATAATGGCTAACGGCAAATCATAAAGGCATTCGCAAAACGATGTAGGGATAACTAACAAAACTCAAGTCCGATTTTTTTCCCCCCGAAAATAAGGTTACGAGCTTTTCCGATAGAATGTGAATCCCTTGATCCATTAGACATCCGGAAAAAAATCCATCAAACTTCCGGTAATGATCCATCAAATTTCCGGAAAAACACTTACTTACATGGTTCTGCAAATTCCCTGTCAAATGTAAATCAGTGTTCGGTATCAAGGGCTCATCTCTTTAACTGACGTTACCCAGAATCCGAGGTTGGTGATTTGAGCTCAAACGCGTAAAGCTATCACTAGCCAGAAACAAGCTGGATTCTACGTGATGACACTTTGAATGTCTCGTTCGGCAAATTCCATTAATTCATCATTGATTCATATTTATTGAAAATGCTATGAATCCACATTTACTTGCTGTCAGAGTTTTGCATTCACCTTGGGCGTTACATTGAAACCTTCATGGTTTCTCTTATCCAGGAAGAACAAATGTCTCGAATTCTGGTAATCCATCAGCTAGTTGATGTTCGAAGAGTCAACACCTTGCATGTACCTTTAGCTTGTGACTACAGATTTGACCAACCACGATTCATTGCAGATTGTATATTATACATACACCATAATATGGTATTATCTTATTAAGATATGGTTCTTTGTAGAGACCCCAAAACGAGTTCGTTAGGAACAACATTATTCCATTACATAATATTACATTAAATTTTAAGTACCTACCTACACAAAATTAGGGGCGGAGGGTATCCAGGGGTAGTTGGAGAAACTAGTGGGGGAAAAAAAAAATTAATTAGGTAGGCACCTAATCGCGTTTACGCAAAATGTAATTATTGTTTTCAATGTACCTACTCCTATAAGTTTTACTTTCAAGTAAATCATAGTTGGAGGTGTTGTACGAAAGCGGAAATGTCACGAGAAGTGGGGTACATAATTGTGTAAACGGGGTAGATGTGTTAACGATTCATAAAATGGCGCCAAATGAAGCTACAATGCTGACATTTTTACTGTGTACTGTAGGGTATAATACTGTTTATCACAGACAATGGCGGGATGCGGCAACAGCAGCAACTTCTCAACACGAATCCCGCTGCGGGATTCGTGTTGAGATATTGCTGCTGTTTTTCTGCGGCAGTGAGTGTTTTACTTTCGACTGGAGTTGATGACGTCAGTAAGCTTAGCTCCGTGGAGCGTGTGGAAAAAAAAAATTTTCTAACCTTTTATAAGATTCTGTCTTCTGAATGTTAGTTACCTAAGGAATTGTGAAAGTTTCAAGTCGAAATCTTCATTCCTTGTATAGATTTTATTACACGTTTGAGGAGTTTGCTTTCGAACGGGTTTACATCCAGTCTTGAAAAATAGCAAAATATTAATGTCCTCCTATCCGTTCCGTTATTTTAGACCAGATTTTCACTTTTTGTATTTTTCCTGGTACACTCTTTCAACTCTCACGTAGTCTTTTATTGCGTTCCTCGGTAGTTGGCTGCATTCTTGTATTGGAATGTAGGCATCCCCGTGGTATTCACAAGGAAGACCATCTTTGAGCTCCATGCACCTGTGCAATGTCATGCCGTTTCTGCCGTGCACACAGGCGAGGAATCCGAAATATTCCTTGCCGTCCTTCGCTGTAAGGATGATGGGCCCGCCGATTAACTTCATGACTTTGAATTTCTAAGAGTGGAATCAACACAAAAACAATCTGAATTATCTTTTGGTCATTGAAATGGTGTACAAGTATACAACAGGCATCTCTAATCATGGGCAATGCATGGATCACTTAGTCTTATACCTAAATGGTCAGGTCCGGCGAGAGGGTGGGCCGCCTGATCCCCTTCACCCATTTCCTCCCACTGAAAAGCTTCATAACGTAATATAACTACATACTTTATGCCAATTACAAGGGGGAAAGGAAAAGAGAACTCACTAGATAGGACCTCAAGTGCCAAAATCGACGGTGGCGCTATCCCTACGAGATGTAGCGAATTCAGGTTAAATGGGTACAATAGGCCTGTTTGAAGGCTCAAGGCCGCGATGCCCAGGGGGTCAAAGTCCTGATTCAGGGCGAAGGTACACACTATCCAATGACATTGTATTATTCAACTTGAAGTTGAATAATATTCGAAGATATTATCTGAGCTTTTTTAAAATAAATATTTTTAAAAACCATCCTTTACAAGATTCAGGGTCTAAACAATTGTTCTAGGCCATACTTTCATACTTCGCTGATAAAAAGACTTTGGCACTTCGTGCTAAAAGAATGATAAAAAACTGGAATTTTCCCACATTCCAGTATTTTGTCAAAATTTCCGATTTAAAAAAAAATCCTACTGGCCAAAACAGCTCCATCTATTCAAAAACGCTGCAAATTTTACACAAGGGTTTATTATTCTTTGATATAGGTTACTTGTACAGAAATTTAATTCTGTCAATAAAAAAAATTAAAAAAAATTTTTTTTTGGATTTTTATATTTCAAAAAAAATTTTTTGAGGGGATTTTTTTTTCAAAAATTCTTTAATTTTTACTCGAAAGATATTTAACTTCTTGGGATCCATCAAAAATCCCATTTTTAGCTCCATGAAAGCCCTATAGATCGCCACAGTGAAATCGGATCGTTCCGGGACCCCAAAAAATGGATTCTACGTCCAAAAATACTTCGAAAACGACACCTGACTCGATCCCATAGCCAAAAGCCTTCAAAAACCACCTTCTGTAGCCCCATTTTAGCCCCAGAGCGCCCCACGGGTTTGGGCGATCGGGCTGAAAACCTTGCGGGCACAACTAGATGGTAAACCGAGTATTTTGTCAAAATTTCAGATTTTTAAAAAAATTCCTACTGCCCAAAACGGCCTGGACGGCGGACGGCGTACGGCGTACGGCGTACGGCGTACGGCGTACGGCGTACGGCGGACGGACATTTCGGATTTTGAATGTAGACCACTTGAAACGGATAATGTCAAATTTTGAGCCCGATCGGAGTCGTCGACCCGCGTCGCGAAAACATAGGTGTATTATTCCAAGAATAATAAACCAAAAGGTTCCCCTGGACGTTGCTAACCATTACAGTACATGTAACCTTTGCTCCTAGTATGCCGAATTTTGAACGAGTACACCCACACCCCACTAGATGGCCAGTTACCAACAACGCAAAACTACTGATGGTCATAGTACGAAATGATTTTGCAAACCAGATAGGTACAATCGCTTACCTCACTCCGGGTCAGTTTTTTCTTCATCGTGAGGCGTCAATCGAGCAATTAAGATTAGGTTGATATCACAGAGAACAGACTTTCTTTCCAAGGACTTCTTACAAAAGGATGACACCTGTCACAAACAATGTTGCCACTTGCCAGAAGTTCGAGGACTCAACCCGCCAGTTGAGCGCGCCAGAGTAGCCCAAAAACCGCGCAGTTTTAAATCGCGAAGGAGGTAGGTTTCCACGAGAAAATTATTATTCTGTGATAAATACCCATGTTTCCTAACTTGAATAATCGCAGCAGATTATTTCATAAGGGCTTATTATTTCAAATAAATAAAAAAAAAACCTTTTTCAAAACAACGATCTTTATTGAAAAACGTCGGGTCGAGTAGGTATTCGAAATCCTACGACCACTTAAAGCTTACAAACTTCATAGGTATATAAAAATATTAAAACTGTCAAAACTGCCCCGAGGGTAGCCATTAAAGAAAATTCCCAAGATAAACCTCAAAGATAAATTGTTTTGAAAAATCCAAGGAAAACACATCAAGGAGACGTATACGACTGACAAACTGGATGAGCTACATGTGAGAAAATGCTGAATCCACTCGGTAATCGACGAAAAACGAAAAGAAAAAATACCTACTTTTGAAGGGCCAAAACACTCAAATCGCTCAGAGCCGACTGGATGATTTAGAATCTGCTCGCTTTCAACCTGGAATGGTTCTTCTTCTTCTTCCTCACAATAAAAAAACACGAAATCGCGGAAAAATTCAAACCTTGAGAGAAAAACAGCCATTGTCAAATGTGCCCCCACTCCCCTATGTATTTCCTTAAAAATTATAGTAAAAACCTAGTTTCACAACCGTCAATTCTATTCCAAATCCAATCTTCATCATGAAAGGAATCGCAAGACAATAGAATTTTGACGTTCGGCCAAGTTCCTTGGTCTTTTTGCTTTTGTCTACAGGCTGGCAGTCTCATGTTTGTCTTCATAAAGCGAGTTCACAACCCGGAACACAATCCAAGCCGAGGATTTTCGGTCCCATTCATTCGAAATTCAGGTCGCACTATTCAAGAGGAAATATTCACCCTCTCACCGACAAATGACAGTAGGGATGAAAGCGGAAATAATTTATTGTCGAGTGATGTAAATTGTCAATTTTGCAAGAAAAAAAAATACTTGGTTATTTCAGGAGTCAACTGATTGTAGGCTTTGTCAGAAGCCTTCAAAACTGCCAACTTTTTGTCTGCAGTTAATTATCTCCAATGTTTCATCACACCGACTTGCACGTGCCGATCCAAGCAGCCCGCCACCACCAACGACATGACAGCCCCGTTCCTTGCCTCCATAGACATGATCCAATCTTTTCTGTCTGTGAGCACCAAACAGAGTGGCTAGATGTCCTCTTCGTTTGTAAATTAGGTAGGCCCCTCCGTTTGTGATAAGAAAAACGAAAGACAAAAACGATACACGTCAGACTTTAGGGTGGGTAAAACATGTCTACACGTCATGTGGTAGAAACACATTTTCCTCGAAGACACTATTTTATCACATGAAAAACGCTGCACGTTTTACAACAGCGCTTACAATTTATTTGAATAAATAATTACAAATTTTTTATTGATTTTAGCGTTGTAATTTAAAATTTATTAGAGATTGTTTATTCATTCGCACTTATAGGTTGGTACATTTTTTTTTTAATGTCAGAATTATTTTTAGCACAATAATTGTATACATTGTATTTGATTCGCGAATAATGGTTCCGTCCGCTCTTTTAATTTCTTTGAAACGCTTTTGTAAATATTATTCATTGAGAATATAAGTTTTCAAATTGTTCACTTTGTCTTCAAAAGTTGTTTTGTGTGGATACAATAGTACGGAATAATAATTATTAGCTCCTTTCCGCGTTCACTTCTTCTCTTCTGTCTAGTACACAATAATAATAATTATTATTATTATTGTGTACTAGACAGAAGAGAAGAAGTGAACGCGGAAAGGAGCTCGAGGAAGAAGCCTGACCAAAGGGAAGAAGAGAAGGCTGGTAGAAGAAAGCAAGATGGTAGGAAGCTTGTTGAGTAACTCTCTTCGAACTCATTATTTAATAACTGGACGAAGTTGTTCGTAGTCCAACGGCGGCCGGGTTGGACCAGGTGTTCAACTGGTGGAGGCATAGGAGGCTCAAGGAGTTGGGGTCCCTCTTCTTTTGAGGTGGGACGAGTGTCAGGCCGGCGCCTCCATGGGACCATTGGTTGGTATTTGTTTGAAGAGGTGGTTCATGCCACTGATATTGGCGGACAACATGAGCAACTGATATTGCTTGATATTGGGGGGTAACGTGATCAACCTCCTCGCGGTGTCCTCTTGGTAACGCTGATAGCTCAAATTTATATGCGTCCAGGGGCCAACCTTTGCTGGCTAAAATCAGCCCCCCCCCCCCCCCAATTTATCATTGACCAATGATTATATGCTCATTGATTCTCAATGATTTTTCTGTAAGGGAAAGAAACGTTTTTTTCTATATTATTCAAGAGTTTTTATTCCTTTTTTTAATTTTTACTTTTTTTAAATTCTTGCATGAGTAAAGGAGTCAAAAACTGAGGCTGTGGCAATTATCAGCAGTCTGAAAACGGCCAAGGGTAGGCAGGGTGCGAATACGTGCAGGAAGCGCGTTCCAGAGGCCCCATATACTCGTAGGGACTTAGCAGTGTAGTAGCCTCTGTGAACAGGAATACGAAGGGCCGACGATCTATCCGACAACGACCTACAGAACAGAGATCTCAGATAAGGCGGAGGGAGCCCCTTCAGTAAAATAAATATAAAGTTCAGGATTCTCATGTCAAGATAGTTACCAAGTGGTAAGCACAAGATGGTATGGCCCTGGGCAGAATGTTATGTTACAACGCGTTATAGGCCACCTATGTAATCGCGACGGAGGTCGACGACTCCGATCGACCTCAAAATTTGACATTACTTATCCGTTTCAAGCGGTCTAGATTCCAAATCCGAAATGTCCAGGCGTCCAAGCCTTTTTGGGCAGTAGGATTTTTTTTAAATGTGATATTTTTACATAATACATGGTTTACCATCTAGTTGTGCCCGCAAGGTTTTTTGCCCGATCGCCCGAACCCATGGGGCGCTATGAGGCTAAAATGGGGCTACGAGAGGGGCGTTTGGCTTTGAGATCGAGTTAGGTGTCGTTTTCGAAGTATTTTTGGACGTAGAATCCATTTTTTGGGGTCCCGGAATGACCCGATTTCACACTGGGGATCTATAGGGCTTTCATGGGGCTACAAATGGGATTTTTGAGAAATCCCTGGAGGTCGAATATTTTCCGAGTAAAAAGAAAATTGTTTAAAAAAAATTTTAAGAAAATTTGAAATTTTTTTTGTTTCAAATTTGTTTGTTGACACAGAATTAATATTTGGGCATGTATCATATATCAAAGAATAATAAATAATAATTGTGTAAAATTGGCAGCGGTTTTGGTTTATTATTCTTGGAATATTATACCTACGCCTAGGTATGTAATCGCGACGGAGGTCGACGACTCGGATCAGCCTCAAAATTTGAATCCTTTTGGGCCCATAGCTTTGAACGAATTCGAATCAGCCCCTGCCATCAATTTGATGTTTGAGACGTTTTATGGCTTATCCTTCAGAGCGTGAGGGAATGATTGTACCACCTTCAACAATTTTCTTTCCGCCATTGAACATTCTGAAGGGGATAAATCACCGGTAACTCTAGTTTCTTGAGTGTTCTTTGTGCGAGTTCCCTTCCTGGCGTTTATGGTAAATCTAAGAATCCATGCAATTACCCTCATCATTGAAAAGGAGCTTGGGAAACGTCGCATGAAGACCAATGACGGTTGTGGGATTCGGGTGTCCAAAGCCACAGTGACATTCTTTTTACTTTCTATCAAAACTTCTTCTTCGTTTACGGAGATAGTCGAATTTGGCCATTCACCCGGTGTGACTTTAACCATGGTGGACCCTCCCACCATCGAGATTGCACAAGAACTTTAGGCGAGCAACCTCTGCAGGCTAAATCAAGTGGATTCCAGACGCCAGGAATGTGATTCCAATTGGCCAGCTTGACAAAACAAGAATTTCCTGCATACAAGGGAAATTCCCTAAAACAAATTAATATCCCTCTATAAACTGAATTCACCAGACAAATACAGTAGATAAGGTCCTCTATTAAACAGAATGTTAACAAGACTTGTTAACATTCTGTTTAATAGAGGACCTTATCAATCCACTTAGTGGAATTGCAAGTTCGGCGACTAATGAGCTCCTGGAATTGCAAACAACCCGGTATAATAACTGCCATGATTGTCCCCCCCCCCCCCCCATTTATTTCGTAATATTAATATGTAGTATATTATTGAACATAAATGATAATATAATAATATGAATATTATTCAACTGAATAATTTGAATATCTACTTTAATATTATTAAAGCTGCAGCCCTAGTTATTAGGTAATTACCACCGACGTGATTTGTCCCCTTCAAGAGGGAGTGTAGGGATTTTTAATAGGGAAATCGTGATCTTGGTTTTGTTGTGGGGAAGGGGGCCTTCCGGACTGGACCGTCGCCATTCGTTTGGGAGCGTTCAAGTGCGACTTATCGCGATCCGCGTCCATCAGCATCTCTCCTTTGAAAGGTAGGACATGGTAATTTCGTTTTCAAATTGTCAGAGTTGCCCTCCCTTGTGATTAGGTGTAGGTAAGTTTTGATGTCTGGATTCCAAAAACGAAATATCCGTCCGCCGTCCCAGCCGTTTTGGGCAGTAGTAATTTTTTTTTAAATCTGAAATTTTGACAAAATACTCGGTTCACCATCTAGTTGTGCCCGCAAGGTTTTTGGCCCGATCGCCCAATCCCATGGGGCTCTGTGGGGCTAATGAAGGGCTACGGGAGGGTTATTTGAAGGGTTTCGGCGATGGGGTCAAGTTAGGTGTCGTTTTCGAAGTATTTTTGAACGTAGAATCCATTTTCGGGGGTCCCAGAACGATTAGATTTTACCTGGAGCTCCAATGGGGCTACGAATGGGATTTTGGAAGGATCCCAGGAGGTCAAATATTTTCCGAGTAATTTTGGATGCATCATCCATTTTTCGAGGTTCCACATCTGGTCGAATAATGTACAGCATTTTTTTTTTCTTTTTTTTTTTTCAAAAATATCTTTTTATTGACTTAGAATTAATTTTCGCACAAGCAACCTATATCAAAGAATAATAAACCCTTGTGTAAAATTAATTAATTAATTACGCCACTTCTGATTTGATTTCAAGAAGTCTATACAGAGACATTAAGAATAATCTCCTCATTAAATTGGCCCTTATCGATTTTACAGATCAAAAAAGGTGTAAACATCAGAAAATCGATAAAAGTACCTACTTAGTAGGTGTAACGAGTCACCGCCTTTTTTATTTATTTATTTTATTTTTTTCTCTTCACTGAGGACCCTAGGATGAGATTTTAAATACAGAACTGGGGCGAGTGTGCGCATTGAAAAATTCAGAAACAGGAAAAATTATTTAAAAAAATTTTGTTGTTAAAAAATTGATGATAATTGTGCTAAACTTTTAGAGTTTGCATTTTTTATGCAACGTAATTTTTAGATTTTTATGCAAATGATTTTAATTTTTAAAGAATGATAATAAACAGCTAAGCACATAGATTTCGAATTTTTTAAGCTGTACCCGTCTCTACCAAATTTTTCTGTCACGTAGAATAATTTCCGCCCCCTTTTGACGTAATCGGCACCACTGTGCGTCGTCCAACGAATTTTCATGGGAATTGAAGGAAACTACAGATCCGATTCAGGTGACGGAGGACCGTTTGTCTTTTCCAGCAACCGATTTGAGTATGGCCATGTAGTTTGGGCCCCCTCCAAACAATATATTGGGCGATACTATGAACCGGCTCGGTTTTCTCAATCACTCACTGGGTGGCGGGATTCTTTTGAGTTGGTTAATTGGGAGTATATTTTTTAGGCTGGCGTTTCGAAACAATTATATTTCATCTTCAGGCTCTGGGAATTCCTGTGGTTGGTGCGATATCTAATCGATATTCATGCAGGATGAAGTCTTCTTCTTCTACAATAACACAATTTAAAAATGGTGTAATCTGCCATGCACATAAAATTATGTTCTCAGAGGAGGTAGTTTTCACCGCAAATGGACGTTGGGAAACGTATTGAATGACAACGGCAATTGTCCCCCTGCTTCGGGATTGTGATACCCCAGTTTGGATTTCAGAGCTTTTTTTTCAACTTATAGTAAGGGAAACTATCTTGCCTTGTTAGTGTTTTACTCGTCTCAATGGAACAAGTTGTTCCGAACAACCCTTAAAAATCCCAACATCTGATACTAAGAACGCACGGCCGGTAGGTCGTGTTGGTGAGGAAAACCCGATAACAGAATCTGTTATCGGGTTTTCCTCACCAACACGACCTACCGGCCTCATCTGATGAGGGACTTGGTCGCAATGAACGAGGTGACTTGTCGAAGGCAAGTACCTACCTACCTAATGGAATTAGAACTAGAACCTGCTAGTGTTTAGATGAACACTCTAAATTGAGATAATTGTTCATTTTCCACGAGCGAACCTGTTTGTTACTAATCCAATTGTTTATTGATGTACTATTAGTTCAACTTTGGAAATCATTTCGATATATGACTTGAAGAATTGCAATAGAGAAATTTGTATTGATTTAAAATGGCTCCAGATACCTTCTCCTGACTCAATCTCAGACAACAAACGAGTTCGTGATAAACATTATCCGAACACAGCTTCTGAGAAGAAAAACAAAGCATGTTCCCACACTTATGTTATCTATTGACTACGTGAGTAGAACTTGACTTGACTTTTTTTACAGCAAGTTGGCATATTTCTTCGAAACGAGGCCGCCGGCGCGTCTCTTATCATCTCGTATAAAACTTTGAGATCAGGAGCTGGTTTTTCACTGAGATCGTCCAATTAATTTGAATGTTGTTCATCGATTTTGTTTAATCATTCCAAGCCAAACTCAACTAGACCATTCCTAAGTCTAATTTGAGGATATAACAGCTAGTAATAGAAGTAATTTGTACTCTTGCATATCATTTGCATTCTTGATCTGCAATGACTTGGTACGAATTGTTAGTTTTCAATTATAATTAACTCTAGTAAATTGTAGACATTGATGACTTTCAACAGGGGAAAAAATTTAAAGTGTCGTAGGGTCGTACAAGCGGATTTTCTCATCAAGTGTCCGTGTGGAAATGTGTCAATTTGACCTGAATATTGAACCGGAAATTTCTCATCTGATTTGTCCTCGTTTAAAACACTTTAGACATGCGATAGGCAGCGTGGAGGTTACCGCCTTATCCAACTAATTGTCTTTCTATGTGACCAAAATATGGTGATGTTTGTACCTGAGATGGTGAACTTGACCAAACTCCAGGGACCCTGGATGGGTCTCTCGATGAACTTATCTAGTTCATACACTACTGTGTAATACATGTAGGTACATGTATTACACAGGAATGTCCTATTTATCGGATTTTTAAATCTGACGCGGAAAATTTACTCTGTTCATAAAAAGTTACAATCCGTATTTTGTTGGGTGTATTGAAAAACGTTCACTTATTTTTCACGGTTGACTTCATTCAGTTTTGAGATTGCATTCCCTGGTTGCAAAGGGTGCTTCGGACTTCTTTTTTTTTTTAATACATAACGCTTTGGACCTCCGATTTGATAATATGGGGCATGTGGCCCCCCAGGGGCATTGAATTCTCCCGCCATAGAAAAGAGACTGAGAGATTCGAGATAAAATTCCTTTGTAACTTAAGCCCATATTCTATCGGAGAGATATATGTTATTATATATAATAATAATAGAGAGATAATAGGTTTTTACCAAGGGCAGCGAGCAGTAGTGCTTACATTTGTGGAGCTTATTAATAATTATTAAGAGAAATTGATAGGATATAATATATCAATATAATATTGATGTCAAAGCACTTGATGAATGATATCAAAGCACTTGGCGACATTCCCCAAGTCGCAAAACTAAGCACACCCTTTGTTATTCATATTGAGCGTTGCCAGTAGTGGCAATTTTCTGCTGTGACAATTTAAGTGAGGGAGGTACCTCTTCGTTTAGTTTTGTGTACACCATGGCCTTACTATTACAACTTATCATTTCGGTTCCCTGTCAGCCCGCTTTTTTCTGCCAGCCGTCACCTCAGGTGCCTAACAAACAAGTTATGTATTAGGTACTAAGTATGTGAAAGTCTTTCACACATGTATTACATACTTTCAAAAAGTGCATTATATCGAGCGTTACATAGTAAACGTTTCTTGGAATGTGTCAACAAAAATGTTAGCATGACGCATGCTTTTTGCCGGGGCTAAACTGCCATGAAGAGCAAACCCCTACGGTGTAAGTAACGACCCCACTCTATAGGTATAGAAGAGTAGCAATTTGCTGCCTGCAAGCTCTGTGCATGGAGGTCGTGAGCATTCCTCTCCAAGCTCAGGGTTTATCAGATACAGAAGCAATTGACTACTCTGATGAGAAATTTATCCCTGATACGAAAGTGAGGTGTAAAGTTGCAAAAAGCATGTAAGCTTACCATTTTCCCGGGTTCATTGTAGCCGGTTTAACTTACTTCGATCCTCGATCTAAATTAAACCGGGGGTCTAAGGGTGTTCCACTGTCATAGGATATAATACAGGAACCATGAGCCAATCATCAGCGGCAATACATGCGATCAATTATATGTACTTGTCCTGATTTCTGGCTGCTGACGTCCGGCTTTCCTCAAAATGAATCTGGCTACCCTATAAAAAAAAAGACGATTTAAGACGAAATAGTCTATTTCCACGATAAAAATATATAAACTTGTAGACGCCACTTGTATGCCACCTTTCTAATGCCACGCCCATTAGAAGGCACATTTCACTTTTGTATATAAGTAACTTCTCACATCTTCCTCATTCTGTATTGTACTGATGATGGTCTAATCAACCGAAACGCGTCTACAAGTTTATATATTTTTATCGCGGAAATAGACTATTTCGTCTTAAATCGTCTTTTTTAAGATGGATTCCCACTATCTCGCCGCATCTACCTTACATTATGGCTACCCTATTCCGACGGAACTATACTTTGGACCTGTCATCTAGGAACCTTTTGTAACAGACCTTTAACGTAGGTTATAATATAACCGTATATATTAATATATTATATTAGTTACCTATTCATTTATATTATATTAGATACCTATTCAGTAATTCCTGGCGAAGAAGGTAACAAAGACTCAAGCACCACCTGCTATCGCTTTCGACCGTCAGGTTGGCAATCGTGGAGGAAATAGAAGCAGCCCCATGGAAGTCGCCTGTGTGGATTGGTTCCTGGGTAAGTCCATGCGGTCCATTGAGTAGAATAATAAATGGAACACATGCACTTCTCGAGGAAACGATTCTCCGGTGCATCACCACCTACGTGCTTCGTTATTTGTCAGAATTCGGCTGATCAGCAACCCAAAGGATTAGTTCTTCGGTACGTCCAGGTGATCCGTTAAGCAGGATTACGAATGGAGCACTTGGACTTATCGAGAAAATGATTTTCCTGTTCATCGCTTCTGTTTACTCATCGCTTCCTCTCCAGTATTATACAGGATGCTCTTGGAACATTAGCATCTTGTAGTAATGCTAATGTTACTAATAAGATACCGTAACATATAACGGCATATTTTGGTACGTCGTTGTAACAAGAGAAATAGCCCGAAACTCGAAGATCCATCAGGGACGCAAGGAGACCTTGGAATCACAGCGATCGAGAAGACTTGAAAACCTATCGAACCAAAGGTCGGGTCCTCAAGGCAGTTAGGTGAACACTTGTGCTTGTTATTAAGGGTTCACATTTCTACCTGAAGGATACGAGACTTTTTTCTCATCAAACAGCTGAGAGTACTACTGATAACGCGTTATGAGCCCGATTTTAGTTGGTAAGTATACTTACTTAACTGTTGAAATTGCATCATTATTTTTCGTGGTACATCAAGCAACCATCTGGAATGCAACTGGATAAGCAAACTTTTTGTATGCTACTAGCTATACGAACATGCCATTGCAAGTAGACCACAACCACTTTAATACCTACCCTTTATTTTTGTTAGATAGATGTACATGTACAACGTAAGTTTTAGAGTCCTCGCACTGATAGTACAAACTAATCAGCCGAGTAATATCTTTGTAAGTAAAATAGTCTACAAGAGCATCCGTTAAACTGTGTAGCAATGTGCTGGAAGAAAAATGCAGGTTTCAATTTTGGTGAAACAGATGATTAATGAAACCCAAATTTCTTTCGCCAAGAGATGTGGGTCAAGCAGAAAATCCGTTCAGGTCTAACTGCCATATTTCAGCCCTAGGTATTGAGATAAGAACTTGGAATAGCCCTATTGAGAGATAAGCACTTGGAATATTTGAAGATCTCGGCCGAACAAGGGTCTATGTTAGGTTTTGCAACTTTTCAGGAGAGCGAAAAAACCGAAGTTACTGGAATGACTTGAGGGAATTTTGAACTGCTTCCCTCATACAGTGTTTTATTTGGGGAAGGGAGGAGTTATTAAACTAAATTCACACTGAAATTAAATTCTAATTATGAATTTATTCAAGTTATTTCAAGAAATCAGAAGGGGAAGGCCGAAAAATTTATTGAGCTCAATTGGTAGGGCGTTGCACTAGTAATGCAGAGGTTGTGGGTTCGAGTCCCACCTGAGGCCCATTAAATTTTTCGGCCTTCCCCTTCTGATTTCTTGAAATAACTTAAATAAATTCATAATTAGAATTTAATTTCAGTGTGAATTTAGTTTAATAACTCCTCCCTTCCCCAAATAAAACCGAAGTTGTCCCCGCGCCGAAACACGTGATTTTTCGTCTTGAAATCTCCATAGCGAAGGCCATATGGAGAGTTCAGGTGTTTGGTTAGCAACATCATGTAGAGGAGATCTCGACGCGTCGATTGATGCCAAAAACTCAATAACTCAAAAAATTAACATAGACCCTTGTTCGGCCGAGCTCTTCCATAAATTTTATTGGATATGTATAAAGAGTATCGACTTTATAAATTTCGCTATATTTGTGAAAAGTAGTAGTAACAGATTGAACAAACAACAACTGCGCTCAACATATACGTACAACAAATCACTTCTTCAAAGGTCTTGAATTGTTCAATGATTGAATTTTTTAATTTAAACTGCAGGAATTTAGGAATGAATTTAGTTCTGTTCTTTGATATTTGAATTTCAATTTTATTTTATGAATATAGATCCTTTTGATATACAACATATTTTTTACAAAAGGCAGTAACCGCAAAAATATCTTCAAAAAACTCAAATTTTGGCATTTATTGTATTTTTTGAAAAAGTATTCACTCAAAAATATCGATTCTTTTTGAAATTGAAAAATAGATGCCTACTTTTTGAACCTATTGATGAATTTCGATTCTTTTTTTCTTCCCCCCCCCCCCCCCCCCCCCCCAGTATTGGACATCCCTAGTCGGCATTTGCCCGACCACGCTCGACTTGTAAGGCCCTCTCCCTGAAATAAAACGCTGATTATTTCTGCGGACAACCAATTTCAATTTCAGCCCTTGGATTTGAAAATCGGGATGGCTGTCGTGAAGGCCTTATCGAATCGACGGGTTCCACTAAATGTTTCCCCACGATACTCAACTTATCAAGCCGCAGCCATCATTATTTGGCACCAAGTCGTGCCTTTGTTAAGAACATACCTACTTGGATAATGCGACCAACCGTCCTGTTTTTGGCAGGATTATAAATATGTTGTGGGATCTTGAGGTTCAGTCAACAAAGGTAACTCTTCGTCTAGGCCAACGTTTCGGTTTATTTATAAACCATCCTCAGGGCTCAGATGAAATCATGCAACCTGAATCACATGTGGGGTCTTGCAGAACACCATACTCCCATCACTCAGACTAGGCAGTACAAATGGCACTATTTTATTTGTAGGTACTGTACAGTCAACAGATAAGTAATATAATTGATTTGAAAGAGTAGCACGTTTTCTTTCAAATCAATTATATTACTTATCTGTTGACTGTACAGTACCTACAAATAAAATAGTGCCATTTGTACTGCCTAGTCTGAGTGATGGGAGTAAGTATGGTGTTCTGCAAGACCCCACATGTGATTCAGGTTGCATGATTTCATCTGAGCCCTGAGGATGGTTTATAAATAAACCGAAACGTTGGCCTAGACGAAGAGTTACCTTTGTTGACTGAACCTCAAGATCCCACAACATATTTCTGAGCCTAGCAGTCGAGTAACCCAGCCTTGTTTTGGCAGGATTGTCCTGTTTTTTAGACCTCCGTCATGCTTTTGTGAGAAAGTCCTGCTTTGTCTTGCTTTTTACCCTTTGGGAGGTATCTAGATAAACAGGCAAGTTCCTAGCTACTTCAAACCTACCAGCTAGGGGAAAATGAAGCTACTGGGGAAATAAAATTAGGAAGGGAAGGAGGGAGGTTACCTACTTGGTTAGGTTATGGAACTTTTACCTGTGAGAAGGACGAGAAATCCCTACGCAAAACGTTGGGATTTTTCAGACAAATTGTATAAACACTGAAATTTCTTAAAATTGTATCATTACTTAAATGATGTATACATCATTCATAAATGAATTTTTATTAATTCGTTTTTTGAAAAGGTTTCATAATAATAATTGTTTGTGTGGAAAGAATAACGGCACTTACAGCTATCATGGTTCAGGGTCGCTGTGAAGATCCCGCTACTGGAGAAAATGGCGTACACGATGTGTTCAAAAATAATTTTTGGCTGTGAATCCATACATATGTGGACCCTATAAAACAAACAAACAAACAATTAAACATTTTCAATAAACTTTTTGCAGTTTTCATTTAGTGTTAAAAAATATAGTTTATTCATAAATAAACTATATTTTTTTATTACAGGAATGACTTGAGGGAATTTATGACCTGCTTCCCTCATGCAGTGTTTATATTTTTAAGGGGGGAGAAGGGAGTAGCTATTAAATTCAAACTGAAATTTAAATTTAAATTCAAGTTATGAATCCATAAGCTATTTCAAGAAATCAGAAGGGGAAGGCCGAAAAAATGTATCGGGCCTCAGGTGGGACTCGAACCCACAACCTCCGCATTACTAGTGCGACGCTCTAACCAATTGAGCCACTCAGGACCACAACTGAGAAAGAGAGCCGGAGATTGAAGGCTCAAACCGTTCCCTGCCCCCAATACTGATTCGGCCTTATCATATTGTTGCTTATTTTTCCCCCTCTGAACCTTGATCTGATGTGAAGCCAGTAGACATCCTACTTTTGTCCCTCATCCTAGGGGTCCCCTAATTCCCCAGGAGGAGTAATTTCATTACAGGAATGACTTGAGGGAATTTATGACCTGCTTCCCTCATGCAGTGTTTATATTTTTAAGGGGGGAGAAGGGAGTAGCTATTAAATTCAAACTGAAATTTAAATTTAAATTCAAGTTATGAATCCATAAGCTATTTCAAGAAATCAGAAGGGGAAGGCCGAAAAAATGTATCGGGCCTCAGGTGGGACTCGAACCCACAACCTCCGAATTACTAGTGCGACGCTCTAACCAATTGAGCCACTCAGGACCACAACTGAGAAAGAGAGCCGGAGATTGAAGGCTCATACCGTTCCCTGCCCCCAATACTGATTCGGCCTTATCATATTGTTGCTTATTTTTCCCCCTCTGAACCTTGATCTGATGTGAAGCCAGGAGACATCCTACTTTTGTCCCTCATCCTAGGGGTCCCCTAATTCCCCAGGAGGAGTAATTTCATTACAGGAATGACTTGAGGGAATTTATGACCTGCTTCCCTCATGCAGTGTTTATATTTTTTAGGGGGGAGAAGGGAGTAGCTATTAAATTCAAACTGAAATTTAAATTTAAATTCAAGTTATGAATCCATAAGCTATTTCAAGAAATCAGAAGGGGAAGGCCGAAAAAATGTATCGGGCCTCAGGTGGGACCCCATTAGGGGACCCCTAGGATGAGGGACAAAAGTAGGATGTCTACTGGCTTCACATCAGATCAAGGTTCAGAGGGGGAAAAATAAGCAACAATATGATAAGGCCGAATCAGTATTGGGGGCAGGGAACGGTTTGAGCCTTCAATCTCCGGCTCTCTTTCTCAGTTGTGGTCCTGAGTGGCTCAATTGGTTAGAGCGTCGCACTAGTAGTGAGGTTGTGGGTTCGAGTCCCACCTGAGGCCCGATACATTTTTTCGGCCTTCCCCTTCTGATTTCTTGAAATAGCTTATGGATTCATAACTTGAATTTAAATTTAAATTTCAGTTTGAATTTAATAGCTACTCCCTTCTCCCCCCCTTAAAAATATAAACACTGCATGAGGGAAGCAGGTCATAAATTCCCTCAAGTCATTCCTGTAATGAAATTACTCCTCCTGGGGAATTAGGGGACCCCTAGGATGAGGGACAAAAGTAGGATGTCTACTGGCTTCACATCAGATCAAGGTTCAGAGGGGGAAAAATAAGCAACAATATGATAAGGCCGAATCAGTATTGGGGGCAGGGAACGGTTTGAGCCTTCAATCTCCGGCTCTCTTTCTCAGTTGTGGTCCTGAGTGGCTCAATTGGTTAGAGCGTCGCACTAGTAATGCGGAGGTTGTGGGTTCGAGTCCCACCTGAGGCCCGATACATTTTTTCGGCCTTCCCCTTCTGATTTCTTGAAATAGCTTATGGATTCATAACTTGAATTTAAATTTAAATTTCAGTTTGAATTTAATAGCTACTCCCTTCTCCCCCCTTAAAAATATAAACACTGCATGAGGGAAGCAGGTCATAAATTCCCTCAAGTCATTCCTGTAATGAAATTACTCCTCCTGGGGAATTAGGGGACCCCTAGGATGAGGGACAAAAGTAGGATGTCTACTGGCTTCACATCAGATCAAGGTTCAGAGGGGGAAAAATAAGCAACAATATGATAAGGCCGAATCAGTATTGGGGGCAGGGAACGGTTTGAGCCTTCAATCTCCGGCTCTCTTTCTCAGTTGTGGTCCTGAGTGGCTCAATTGGTTAGAACGTCGCACTAGTAATGCGGAGGTTGTGGGTTCGAGTCCCACCTGAGGCCCGATACATTTTTTCGGCCTTCCCCTTCTGATTTCTTGAAATAGCTTATGGATTCATAACTTGAATTTAAATTTAAATTTCAGTTTGAATTTAATAGCTACTCCCTTCTCCCCCCTTAAAAACTATATTTTTCAACACTAAATGAAAACACCAAAAAGTTAAAAATAATAACCCGCCATTAACATTTAAATGAAGTTAATATAGCTATTATATTATAAAAAGAGATACAAACAATAAATATTTTAACACGTAAATATATCAATATATAGTTACATATAGCCATTATATTATAAAAGTAAAACATGTAAATATATAGTTACATACATATACATCGCGCTGGGCGTCTTTTTTTTTCCATAAGTTGGTCGCCTTATACATGGATAACTTACCTCGTATCTTTCTTACGTTTGTGATTTTGTTGCGCAGTTGCATTTTTACTTAATGGAATATTTCAACAAGATCGGTTTGTAAACCAGGTTTTAATATGGTAGGTAGATAACATTTTCGTGCGCAGGGTACAGAGGTCATTACCAAACTGACACGACTAAAGTATTACCACGGTCATTTATCGTGTTGGTTCATTATTCTTTGAATGTTCAACCAATGGTTTCTGACGAGGTTATTTATGAAGTGGAGCTATGTAATAAACTATAGTTCCTATAGGAAGCCACCCCATGCTGTTTTTTTTTTTTTTTTTTTTTATATATATATATTGGTGGGGGTGGGGGTGGGGGCCTCGGCCCTCCTCCATCCGAACATTCTATCAACTGCTCCAGCCCCTATTTTTCCACTACTCTTGGACCAACTGATACGCCACATGGAGCAACGTTTTGGTGGTTTCAGACTTTTCTCGTACTATTCTCACCGAGCTGATTTTTCAAAGTCCAATTTCAGATTTTTCTGACCGCTAGAAATACCCTAGAATAAAGATTTGTGCAAAACCTGAATTATTGGAGGTATACGTTCCTGGGGACACGTTGGCCACGGGGCTGATCTTGATAGCGTTACTGACTGCCTTGGGTTTCCCAGAAACAACCTGTGTTTTAACGACAAGAATTAACTGTTGCATTAATTATACTAAAGGACATCCTCGTGTAAAATTCGCAGCCTTATTTTATCAAGCAAATCTAGTCAACTTCGCCTGCAGCACATCTAGTTGGTGCACAACTAGCATCCACGCCAGATCCACGAAACAAGCCACTCCAACAAGCAGGACCGTTAACGCAGTATGTGGTGGTTAGGGAGAGGGAACGTCTCCTCTGCTGGTTTGAATACTAAATTGTTTACCGAAATAAACAATTTAGTATTCAAACCAGCAGAGGAGTCGTTCTCTCTCCCTAATCATCTCATTGGACTAGACCTCTGCACCATCTCGGTAATCAGCAAACAACCACTTTTTAACGCAGTATGTGCCCGGGTGGGTATTCACGTTCTACGTGGTTTTACTCGTCGAATGTGACCACTCACCAGAGCGCGTCTGCTGGATGCAACCTGTCACGACTATTTGAGAAGAGCTGCGCCCTCGCCAACGATGACCTCGTATATTTCTATAAAGTTGCTGATCTAGTATTTACCAAGAGTGTATCAGTTGCCAAAGGCAATTATTGATTTAACAAGCGATTTCCCATTTCGCCCAAATCCATCTGGTGATGTGATTACTAGAGCTTATTAATCAAAGAGGCTGGGGAAAGTGGTGAGGGTATTGCCCTATTGCGCCCATCTTCAAAAGTTCAAAATCGGTTTTGGGTGGTAAAAATAGCTTTGGAGGGGTTGAAGCCGGTTCAAAGATAATTTGAAACCAGTTTGAAGGTACTCATTAACCCATTCTAGGGTTGTTTAAACCGGTTAGAAAGAGGTTTAAAATCAGCGAATTTTCCAGCCTCAAGAGGATACGTTTTTAAGGGGTCGAGGGGGTGTAGTTTTCCAAGTATTTTTGGACGCAGAATCTATTTTTGAGGGGTCCTTATTTGTTTTACCACGTCGTCTCAGGGCCGGTTTCACCAACCTCATGTTAAAGTTCAAGTTAGCTATTTTGATTTGTTTTCCAACGTGATTTTTTTCATTACCTAGTAAATTTTTAGTGACAAGAATTAACTGTTTGCACTATTTATACAAAAGGTCATCCTCGTGTAAAATTTGCACCCTTATTTTATCAAGTAGGTATATCTAGTCAACTTCGCCTGCTGCACATCTGTGGTTTCTGTCAGTGAGAAGCCACTCCAACAAGCAGGACCATCTCCTCTGTTATCGCAGTATGTGTCCGGGTAGTAATGTGACCACTCACCAGAGCGCGACTGCTGGATGCAACCTGTCACGAATATTTGCGAAATGCGCCCACGTCAACGATCACCTCGTATATTTCTATAAAGTTACTGTTCTAGTATTTACCAAGATTGTATCAGTTGCCAAAGGCAATTAATGATTCACCAAAGTGAGCGGCACAGTACAGTTGTAGAAGTGACGATTGCCCATTGCGCCCAAATCCCTCTGGTAATGCGATTACGAGAGTAAAAAGGCTGGGAAAAGTGGTGATTGTGGTATTGCCCTATTGAGCCCTTCTGAACGAAAACAAAGTGGACTTTCGCGTCCAAGCCCTGAGATTGCGAAATGACGCAGTCGACCAGGGGCCCATGACCGATGTCATCGCTAGATCATGGTGCACGAGTCAGGAGTTTCCGAAATGTGCCCGGACTAGTTTTTTGTCACTGTAGGTGAGGACCAAAATGGGCCCCTCGAATTTTACAAGGCATTTGGGTGCAACCGAAATGGGACTCCGAATTCCAGTTATTCAACTAGGGAGCCAGCAAACCCCCTACCTCTCCCAACTGGCCTCAGACCCCTTCTACTCGCTTTTTTTATAGTGTATATTTATTTTTCCTAAAGGAATTCGGAGCTTCCAGATCTCATATGCGCCACATACAGCAACATTTTTGTGATTTCAGACTGTTTGTTAGAAGATTTTATCTCTGTGAAGCCAGACAACTGCAAGGTAGACCTACCTGCATCTATGCAAATTGCAATTACGTGCATGATGACTATTTCCCACGATGCATTAGTGTTTGCTTTTCTGAACGGTAAGCGTGAAGAAACAGTGGGCGCAATGGTCCATCTCGTTGTTGCAAAGCATGGGCGCAATATTCTAGTTGATGGTCACAACCCAGAGGCGCAAAAGACTATTCCGTCTTGGTTGCTCGTCATAATTAAGTGGGGTAACCACTTCGACCAAGAGGGATTTGGTCGCAATGGGGCACTGCTCATTAGAGGATATAATCATCATGGTTAGTTTATTAGTTTATGAGTTTGTGTTTCTTCTGCCAGTTGTCAATGCCTTGCCAGTCATTCAACTTGAGATTTCAGAAAACGAGTGCCCGATTGTTGTGGGTCTTCTTTACATTCCTGTTGATTGATTGATCACCGGCTGTTTAGATGTGAAGAATTATCGAGCGAGACCTTCAATAGCAACGCTTATTAAAGGTCTTAAGAATTAATACTGCATTAATTTTGCAGTATTAATACTGACTGGTAATTACCAGTCAACGGCCAGATGATGTCTTCACGTCGAAAGCGTTCGCCAACAGTAACTTACTCTAATCTTTAATACCGCTGGACTTCTCAACAATCCAACAACTCGAATAAAGGGTTACTTGTTGATGGGGAATGACATAGCCATGAGAAACTGATGTACTTTGCTAGCTTGTTCCCCTATCACCAGATACCTCGATTGTGCGCATAACGTGGAAACATAACAAGAAGAGAAATTTATAATGGTGTTAAAATGCGGCATTTAAACCTAACTTTCTTATTCGAACCTTAAATATTACACCCTGTAATTGCCATTCCTCAAACATAGTATTATTCTAACATAAATTTGCCGCACGAGATGTCAACGACAAACGGATCAGAAACTCTTAACTGCTGCCAGAATTTCACTGCGCAGCACATGTATACAGCCCATAAAGCCAGACTAGTTGATATTGAGAGACTGCTGCAGTTAGGTCTAATCGATGACTTCTGCAGCTCTCTCCCAAAACCAACTCGTCTGATTGCACTTGACGTCGTGGTCACAAGAGATTATCAATTTATATCACACTTAAATATAGCATAATATGCTATTAGACTACTATAGGAGACCATTGGACCATTAGACCATTAGTCTAATACGACTTGAGCTTATTTCGGTTAAAAATTGAAGTCAATTTTTATATTATCCTTTTTATTTTATAATTATTATATTATCCTAATGCATGAAATGAAAGCCAAGCTACCTATCTTTGTTTACTCATGGAAGCGTTGCTCTTCGTCAATAATATTGACACTTGAAGGCATCGTCAGGCCAAATTTCCAACTTCCACAGAATCCTCTCTCGTGTAATGTACGAATATTATATTATATTATAATATCATGCACTGGGATGAGAGTCAGTTGATTGCAAAATTTGCAACATGAACTATAATCATTTAATGATTATAGTTCATGTTATGTTTTTAAAATCTACATGTGTTGTATTAAATACTGCTGAGAGGAAAAGTGGTTCAACCGAAAATTTCTCGATTTTGAGTTAGACCATTCTTGGTGTTCTACATTCAAAAGAAAAGTGGTATGACTCAAGTTGTGTTTGCACAGTAACCAAGAAATGGCGCTAATCTGTTGTTCCGCAAACGAGAAAACCTCGCGCCCGGAAGAAAAGTGGTACAAGTCATGGAGTTGTACCACTTGTCCCTCAACATCTGGAGAAACGCGAAGTGGAAAAAGTGGTTCAAGTCATGGAGTTGTACCACTTGTCCCTAGCATGTGTAGTAGAGATGTGAAGAGGAAAGGCGGTATGGTACCTTCAAGGATCCAGTAAAAATAGCTGCTGTGGAAAAATCAATATTGTTGTAATGCCACAGGTGTTTTTAATATCCTCTAGTTGAGAATAAGAAAAAATGAGCACAATTCTGTTGGTACATATTTTTTGTAAAGCTTAAACGCAAAACCTTACTTTCCCAAAAGTTGCCCTAAATGCGGTTGGACGACTTTTCCTCTCAGCAGCTCATTTAACAAAATGCATGGTTTGCAACGAAATGCAACAAACAATTAGTTAAGTTGCAATGTGTGCACAATCCCAGACTTAAGTCGTTGTTCTCACAGCTTGAAATTTCAGGGTTTTACGTTCATTCGTACAATGTCATGCTATACCACAGTCACCTATTAAAATAAAAACCTTCAAGGCACATCCTTATTTGATTGTGGAATAATTGAAGAACAAATTGAACAATATAATATATTGTAGGCCCGCAACTTCTTATATATTATGTAAGAAGTTGCGGGCCTACAACTTGACACTCACCCGACAGGTTGAAGAAATGGATAGGAAATAATTATTGAGAAAGGACAAATTTTCAATCGTAGGTTTGGCTATCTCCCGCTGCTATCAAGGTGCACAATCAAGAGGTGAAAGAATTCCTCACCACATTATTCAACCAAGAGGTGAGTATCAAAAATTCGTACTCACTGTATGTCACCGTGAAGGAGAAGCCCCTCATAATAGCCAGAGTTGAAAGCGATAATTTAATTCCCGCCATCCTTTCATCGAGAAAAGTAAGGAATCTCAGGGGAGTCAAAGTAACAAGGGATATGTCGGCGCCATCCAGACTGAACTCCAACAGACTGCTCAAACTGCGACATGAAATTACCCAGGTACAAACAAAATTGCGGCAGAAAATTAAATTACGTAACGGCTCATTGCGTATCGAGGACAAGCTCTTCGAGTGGTACGAGGACGAGCTTTCGTGTAACCGTGGATCAGCAGAAGAGGCACTGGAAACCATCGCCGGCGTGGACTGCAAGGGTATCATCGATGCCATCATCGCCTAAGTACCACCCCCAGAAGAACACTTCGTTGGGCCTTTGGCCTAATACGATAACCTCATGAACGAAGTCCAAACTTACCTAAAGGTAAAAAAGTAAAAGTAAAGTGGGATTCTTTGTGCTGACCATTCACGGTTTTCCCAATTGGGGCAGGAGCCGACCCCGCACTCGTACTTTGAAACGGTTTTAGAAATATTTTGCTCCTGAGAAAGGATTCACATGAACTTGCGCTCAGAGGTGAATTGTCTGCCAGAAATTCAGGTATTACAAACGTGATTGACTTTTGTTCAAACATTGGTATTCGGCCTCGGATTTTAACCTGGCTGATCAGTAAACCGACGAAGCTCTGTCGCCTGGGGACGAAGCCCATGGGGCCACCCTGCCCATATTCGTTTTTGGTTTCAATTTGAAAATAGTCAATTTCGGAGATGATTCTTGTCTGGTTCTTGCCGAGAGCAGTCCGGGGGGATTGTCAGGAAGGGCCAGTGTTCTTCTGGGGGTGGTAGGCGATGGTTTCCAGTGCCTCTTCTGCTGATCCACGCTTACACAAAAGCTCGTCCTCGTACCACTCGAAGAGCTTGTCCTCGATACGCAATGAGCCGTTACGTAATTTGTGTTTGTACCTGGGTAATTTCATGTCGCAGTTTGAACATTCTGTTGGATTTCAGTCTGGATGGCGCCGACATATCCCTTGTTACTTTGACTCCCCTGAGATTCCTTAGTTTTCTCGATGAAAGGATGGCGGGAATTAAATTATCGTTTTCAACTCTGGCTATTATGAGGGGCTTCTCCTTCACGGTGACATCCAGTGAGTACTACTGTTTGATACTCACCTCTTGGTTGATTAATGTGGTGAGGAATTCTTGCACCTCTTGATTAATAGCAGCAGGAGATAGCCAAACCCGCGATTGAAAGTTTCTCCTTTCTCAATAATTATTTCCTATCCTTTTCTTCAACCTGTCGGGTGAGTGTCAAGTAGTAGGTCCGCAACTTCATAATGTTCCGATTTACTTTTGCCTTGACCTCGTCGATCGTAGCTCTCAACACACTAACACAGACATGTGAAGATGTGCCATTGACAGTAGAAAATGGGAAAAAATCAATTCTGGCCGAAAGTGGACCTGTTGCGTTTGACTTGAATCCTCTTCATATAGGTACGTTAATAAAAACCTCGATTTAGTCGCGGAACATACGCTGTCCGTAATAATATGGAACTACTTGTGAGCGGTTAGGTTAGCCTGTTAGACGCAATAATAATATTATTAATGTTCTATTATTTTGTTATTATTGTTTCTCTGATAAATATAAAAACATTAGAGATGCAAATTTTGTTATTATAATTTTTCCATATTATGGAACAACATTAATGTCAAAATTTTGATAGAGGTTGGGCAGGTTGTGATTTAACAGTGATTTAGTGACTTAGAACATCCAAATAATAATAATAATAATAATATCTGAACTAGTGTGACTGACCTTATTTTGAGGTTTTTTCTCGTGCAGTCCAAAACCACCAAGGAGACGACAGAAGACACTTCCAAGTTGAGGAAGGGCACAAATTAATATAAATTTTATATTAAAATTTAATATTTAATATTTATATAAATAAGTAAATTTTACTTATATGTATAAATATTTTCTCATATAATATTTATTATTTTATAAAAAGTTATTTCAGGGACGTTTATACCTACTTAGGTGTTTAAATAATTATTTTCTCAAATATTATAATATTTGAGAAATAATAATTATTATTATTTCTCAAATATTCCGCGCCTACATCGACATCAGATGTCGATTCTGCATTAGCGTACCTATATCGTTAACCCTCCGTAAAGTAAATCAGAAATCAGAAATTCTTTAATGTTTTCAGGCTTAACTGCCTATAGCAATGCACGGGCACTGCCCGCTAAATTCATTTAGACAATGTCTTCGAGTTATGTACATTCGAGTTATGTGCAATATAGTTTCCTACTTGAACCATGCATTCGAGTATTAATTGCATTATGGACTATTTACAAGGAATCTCATCAAATAACCTAAGGTAACCATAACATTCTCAATTTAAATGAAAAAAATGAAAAAAATGAAAAAAAAAAAACCCTCCGTAAAGTAAATTATGGAAGTAAAGTATATCGTAAACATAAACCTTAAAGTAGTTTCGTCTTACGTCGCACTAGCAAGTTTTCCTTTCATAACCAGCCACTGATTGATGGTGGGTTGCAAACCAAGGCAAACAAAGCCAAATGTACAGGATTTGTAAATATGAATTTTCCAAACGTGCAGAACGTGAAAAATATGAATGTATTCATTAAATATAGCAAATAAGTTATATAATTGAATATTCACTGCCGAATTCCTAAAAGTTGAGTTCACGTTTGCCCTGTTTGGCCATGGCCAACAGCTGCAGTTTCCATGGTTACGAAATGAAACGGTTGGGAATGAAAGGAAAACTTTGCTTAAGAATTAACCTCCAAGTAGTGACGACAATCTACACCTTACAGCTGAGCACTAAAGATGAAGCAGTCGAAAATCCATTTTAGACGTTTTTTTGTCTCTGCTGTCGCCATCTTGTTAGGTAAAAAAACCTATGGTCTGAAATAATTACCAAGGCGAACAAGGACCGTTGAGCCGTTTTATTCTATTTTCTAACGTACCTATAATGGGTACGTTACTCTAGGTATACCTACCTAGAGTCGTAAAAGTTTCGAAAAAAAAATTAAAAAAAAAAAAAAAATACTACGCCCATGTTGACACTTGCCAATAATATTACAGATCTTCACAGCTTTGTGTCTGTCTGATCTTGACATAAGTAAGTCTTTGTCCTGACCTGGAAATTTACTGCTAACATAACCGGAAGAGGAATTTTGTTTGCTGTCATTCACCGAATGAGTTACAGTTTGGCCGGCTTCAAACTCAGGTCATCGTTTTCGGTTATAGCTTCTCAGGTCTGTTATTAATATTGTGCTCATTTTTGGGCAGGTACATGAGTCTGATGATAGTGTTCGATGGATTCACCAAAAAAGGTAATTGTTTTATGTGTTTGTAGACTTTGGCACCTCGTTTCCACGTCAGGAGACTACAACGTAAGTTTTTCCCGAAGGTAATCCAATCACCCCTTCTTCACTCGTTTTCGAGCCGAGGAGGTAATAGGTTGTTATTTAAACTAGTTTACACAATCTCGCAAAAGGTTTTCCCTAGTAAAAGCCTCTTCCGTTTCTTATCTTTTGATTTGGTTTTCCGCTGGTTTCCCTCCTCCCCCGCAGAAACTAAATTATTGGAAAGCCTATACGGTTAGTAAGTTTGATAGAGGCTTAGAAGATGTGGTAAATATTTAACAACCTTGCTCAAACATCTTGGATAGATAAGACACGGCTCGCTTCTCTCCGACGATTCTCCTCGTAACACAATTTGATGGAAGTGGGACCATAACCTCTATTTCCGTCATCTTTTCACCTACATATTCTGCGGTAGTGGGGATTTTCCATCTATGAAGTTCTAAAAGGTGAAGAGGTTTGACGTTCGTTCGTGATAGCTATCTATATGGAGCCTGTGTACGTTTTACATTCATGGTATTGTGCCATGCTGTAGTTCAGTGGGGAAGACGTTAGAGGGGTTGAATTGAAACCGACGACGCCGGCGGATTGGAAAAAGAGAATCAGCGAAAAAGGGCATTTTCCATCGGGTTCTTCGTATGTAGCACCTTTATTAGACATTTTCTAGTCTTGGTTTTGGCTCATTATTCTCTGATTAATCAAACTGAAGGAAATATTCGTACTGTGCAGTCAAATCCGCATACGTGAGAGTAATGGAAAGCCAGTTACCCACAAGCCGCTAGTGCTCGGTTTTCTCTTAGTGCGCGGGGACGCCGCCCCTTCCCTGCATGATGTAGTTAGCGTGTCCGCCGGTGACACTGTCCGGGGTGACTCCTTCATTTCTCCACATGCGCACAAGTCTATTCGATTCTTGTTCGCTACGCCAGCCAACCACCGTCGTTCCGCACAACTGGTCCAGCCATTATTTTTTTATCATTTCAAACACTTTTTTGGGCCACTTTGAGCCAACTTTTTAATGTGTTTAGACTTTTCTCATACTATGCTCGCCAAGCTAATTTTTTTTTAGACCAATTTCAAATTTTTTTATCGTTTAACTCGTTTTAATCGGATCTGGAGGAATCCCCGGATCCGATACATGAGCATCAGTACCCTTTGTCTTTTGCAGTGGACACCAATGTCCTTCCACCGATCAGGCCATTTTGGGCAGTAAGAATGTTTTAAAAACTGAAATTTGGACAAAATTTCCAGCCCATTCGTTCTAACTCATTAAACTCTGTCAGGCTAATAAGGGGCTGGGGGAGAGGGTTGTAGGTTTTTGGCTGTGGGATCGAGGGGGTTGTTTTCGAGGTACTTTTGGACTTGTAATCCATTTTTCGTGGTCCCGGAAACCTTAGACGTTGGTAAAAGGACGATTGGTACGGTGGTCATTTTGGAACGAGGGGCGTACAATTGGTAGGTACTATACCCCCGGACCATTGGTACTGTGCAGGTAGTGGAGCAGGTAGACAAGCAGGGACATTGAAGCGACTATCAGCATCAGCAGTACCCGGGAAACCAAAATGGTGATTCGTCCTAAAAAATTAAAAGCTGCAAATTTTACACGAGGGTTTATTATTCTCTGATAGGTTGCATGGTAGGAATAGGATTCTACGTCCAAAAATACTTTGAAAACACCACCTAACTCCACACCATAGCCGAAAACCTTTTTCTAAAAACCTCTCGTAGCCCAAAACCTCGATTTTTTCGGACATTTTCCAGCTTTTCATTTGTAACTCGAAAACTAAGCATTGCAGAGAAAACATTTCAAAGTTGAAGAGCATAATATGCATAATATGGTCATTCGACGCAGAATAATATTATTATTCTGCGTCGAATGACCTCCTTACACTTTAGAATCTGTTCAGCCGTTTAGCCACAATCAAGCGACTGGCCCATTGTCCATAGCGAAAATTAACATTCTATCGGATCGAGGGAAATTGAATAACTATCAGATCAACACTATAATGTAGTACATATTATGGACTTCGAAGACTTCAGGAGTAAAATAATCGGTTCGTTGTGATCGTGCAAACTGTCCGGCCTACGAAGAAAACACCGTACCAATCGTCCGGAGTCGACCATCGAACAATAGACATATTAGAAAACCGTACCAACTGTCCGGAAATCTCCGATGTCACCGTGGGGATCTACGGGGCTACAAATGGGGCTTTTGGAGGAGGCCAGGAGATCGAATGAGGTGTTGCTTTCCGAATGATTTTGGATAATATAAGTCCAAAACAAGTCGGAATACTATTCCATTTTTTTAGGGTAATTTTTTCCATTATAAATTATTATCCAAATTATGCCAAATTTCTCATTTTACGCGTCACAGTGTGTAGATTCCAAAACGCTGGAAATTTTACACAAGGGTTTATTATTCTTTGATATAGGTTACTCGTGCGAAAACTAATTCTGTGTCAATGGAAACAATTTTGGAAAAAAAACTTTTTTTAATTTTTTTTTGTCAAAAATTGTCTTTTTACTTGGAAAATATTTGACTACCTGGGATCCTTCGAAAATCCCATTTGAAGCCCCATGAAAGCCCTATAGATCCCTCCAGTGAAATCGGATCGTTCCAGGACCCCCAAAAATGGATTCTACGTACAAAAATACTTCGAAAACGACACCTAACTCGATCCCATAGCCAAAACCCTTCAAAAAAACCTCCCGTAGCCTCATTTTAGCCCCACAGCGCCCCACGGGTTTGGGTAATCGGGCTGAAAACCTTGTGGGCACAACTGGATGGTAAACCAAGTATTTTGTCAACATTTTTGATTTTTAAAGAAATTCTTACTGCCCAAACGGCCCGGTCGGCGGACAGACATTTCGGATTTAGAATGTAGACCTCTTGAAACGGATAATGTCAAATTTTGAGGCCGATTGGGGTCGTCGACCTCCGTCGCGATTACATAGGTGCATTATTCCAATAACACAATAACAAGAATAATAAACCAAAATGAAATGTCTGTCCACTGTACGCCGCGGCGTCTACCGTCCAGGGCATTAAATTCCTACCTACCCAAATTTTGGGTAGGTAGGATTTTTTTTTTAAATCTTAAATTTTGACAAAATACTCGGTTCGCCATCTAGTTGTGTCCGCCAGGCTTTGAGCCCGATCGCCCAAACCCGTGGGGTTCTGTTAGGCTAAAAAGAGGCTACGGGAGGGGGTTTCGGGTATGATATCGAGTACGGTGTCGTTTTCGAAGTACTTTTGGACGTATAATCCGTTTTGCGGGGTCCCAAAATCTTCGGATTTCACCGTGAGGATCTACGGGGCTACAAATGGGTCTTTTGAGGGAAGCCAGGAAATCGAATGAAGTGTCGTTTTCTGAGTAAATTTGCACTCATAACCCATTTTTCGGGGTCTCACATCCATCCACAAATTGTACAAGAAAATTGAAATGTTTTTTTATTTTTATATCGAATTAATTTTTGCACAATTTATATCAAATAATAACCCCCCTTTACTGCGTTTTTTGTTTTCATATTTTTCTGACAGCAGGACGTAGAGTAGAATATTAAGTGAATCACTTGATGCGTTATATTGTTGGTTTAACCATTGAATTGGTTGGTATTGTGAGGCAAAGCAGGCAATCTCAATTACGTTATCAAGAAATTCAAAATTTAACTTTAATTCCCCCGAGAGGTTGCCACCTACTTACGTATTCCAACCGTGATTACCGTATGATGGGGGATTGTGAGAAACCTGTCAGATTTGGAGCATGAGGAAGCTCGAAGGAAGCTCTCCAGGTGCTTAGAGAAGGGATGGCTTAGACATTTAGACATTTAGCCAAAACAAACGCAACTGGTCTATCTGGTGGGGACCAGCTCGTAAGACGGCTCAGCTCTGGCCGAGTGGGAAGTAGTTATAAGCGATCCGTGTCCAGGTTTAGGGCAAGTCATGGGCGAAGGGGTGAGGGGGTTAGGGTAAGGTTTACCCTAAACTTTGGACGAAATTATAATCCTCTTGGTGACAGAAGTGAGGGGGTGAGGCGTTGAAGGGGGTTCTTCTCAAGGTGTTGGCCAGGTTTGTGTACACCTTGAGGATAGGCGATCAGGTTTTAAGGGAAATGAGGTTGGCGGACGAGCGGGGGAGGAGGTTCTGGGACGCTTGTAACTTCTTGGAAGACGCCCTTGTGTACATTGGGACGAGAGACGCCCCCGGACCTAATGGCCCTCCTCCCCTTCAGAGCTCGTCCACTTCCCACTCCAAAGATCCACTTACTTACCGAAACTAAACTATCTGACTATTACCTCGACGGAATATTAAACAGCGCACTTTAAGCTCATCAGTCAAGTTCCTACAGACCAATTAACTCGACCTGCACACCTTTGGAGGAAGGGGGCTATCTCTTATGCACACGGATAACCTGGCCACCCTCTTCAAATAAGCTGGGCTAATGTTGTAAATTTTAAACTTGATCAATTTGCGGGGCTGACCCTTCCCGAGTTACTAATTATATTTTGACGTCCTTCCACCCCCACAAGATCCTTGCTGTAACCCCCCGCACATCAGTAAATGTTAAATTTAATTATAAATAAATACGTAAATTTGACGGATGATAGAATTGTTTTTGTTTTATGTTTTCGAGGTGAGGAATCAGTTGAAACGGAAAAATGGAAAAAGCGGGACTGGCGACGGGAGGTAGATGATCGGTTTTCAGGTACTATTCTTGGAATACTAGGCGCGTAGGCGATCAAAGCTACATCAAGGTCAACTGCACCTTCAACATCAACCCCCACCAATATCAATCCCAAAATACATAGATACATACAATAGAATACTATCATCTCTCTATCTCTAATGGTTGAGGATACACTGAGCGATTCGGACGATCTGGGACAGCTCAAAACCCATTTTTAACAATATGTTCAACATAATGTCGCCCAACGAATTTTCCCATGGAATTCACACTCTTGGGACATCTTACAACACTCGGGACACAGGACGGGTAGATACAATTTCGCGACTAGAGTCAGACAGGGAGCCACTTTCGCGGGCAGGATTATCAGTTTGACAACGATTGAAAACTGGTAGGAGACAGTGGGAAGTCTAAATTCACTCATCGTCGGAAGTTGGTTTTTCGACGAAGAATTAGAAAGAAATTCCTTTCACGAATTCCGCCACGCGCTTATCGGACGTGAGAATTAGTGCAATAGATAGAAAACACCTACCTGTACGTAATCGCTACGGAAGTCAACAATTCTGGTCGTCCGGGCAGTAGGATTTTTTTTAAAATCTAAAATGTTCACAAAATGCTTGGTTTACCATCTAGTTGTGCCCGCAAGGTTTGCAGACCGATCGCCCAAATCCGTAGGGCGCTATAGGAGCTAAAATGAGGCTGTGGGAGGGTTTTTTGATGGCTGAAAGACATTTCGGTTTTGTCAAATTTTGAGGCCGATCAGAGTCGTTGACCTCCGTCGCGATTACATAGGTGTATTATTCCAAGAATAATAAACCAAAACAAAGAAAAGTTTTTTGTACAATGTTTAGAATGATGTGGGACACCGAAAAATGGATTATACGTCCAAAATCGCTCGGAAAACGACAACTCATTCGACCTCTTAGCATCCGTCGAATGCCCGCAGATCCCGACGGTAGGTACTATCGGAGGTTTCCGCGACCCGACATGGATCGAAAAT
Source organism: Pilophorus perplexus (assembly GCA_955831195.1). Classification (NCBI taxonomy): domain Eukaryota; kingdom Metazoa; phylum Arthropoda; class Insecta; order Hemiptera; family Miridae; genus Pilophorus; species Pilophorus perplexus. Next base: position 26,286,580 of record OY037007.1, read on the forward strand.
GGATTCTACGTCCAAAAGTACCTCTAATACGACACCCAACTCGACCCACTGGCAAAAACCTTTTCAAACTAGACGTCGAAATATCTGATTTTTGAAAAAAAAAAAAAAAAAATCCTACGGCTCAAAACGGCCTAGACAGCAGACGGACGTTCCTCTTTTGGAATCGTCACGTCGTGAAACGCATAATGGCACATTTTTGAGGCCGATAAAAATTGTTGACCCCCGTCGCGAAAGCGCTGATTGTTGGAATCTCGTTTTTGCCTATTGATATAAAATACTTAACAATTCAAAAACTTTGCGTATACTACCTAAACATCACATAATTTTTGCATCAATAAGTTACAAAATTAAATAATGTAATTATTAATTCAAATTACGTTAAAATACTCAAGTAAGTTCGCGTAACACAGCTTCTTACAGTAGGTATCTTAAAAGTTTTCAATGAGAACTTGTGTTAATTAATTATAGGGATCGATGTTTAGACCTTGTCGACCCGACTTTGGGAATCCCTGATCTAAACCACTAAATTATAGCGTCTCAGAATGTGTATTGTACGTCACTTAGGTCCTCCTCTCTTAATCGTAATAATCATTCATTATGACCGCTAACTTCAAACTACCTATATTAATTGAGCCCATCCCTGCCACTTCTCTCTTACCTGTATCCCACACGTACGCAGCTCACCCCACGTGTTTTCGTCTACCGTGGGCTCATTACTCACCAATGAAAGAGTCAAAAACCTCCCTCTCAAAACTTTAAACAATTTACCCAACACCCTCCCGAGTTCCCTTTAAGATTCAAACCCCCCACTGTAACACTTACCCTCGTCTCTTTCGCCTCAGACCCCCAACAATAGCCAACTTTCCCTTTAGCTTTTCCTTTACTTTGATTTAAGGGAGATATTCGCGTACTTTAGTATCTGGGTAAACAATGTGAGCTCTAGAAAACCATTGTTTCTTTCATGTGTTTGAAGAGAGGGGGAGGCTTCAGCCCGAAACCTTCGTTCCCCTCTTACACTTCCCTTGAAGTAACTTTAACGTTATTTTATCGCCTAAACTATCTAAGAAGATTAAGTTTGTGAAAGAAGGACCTTCCCACGGTCCAGAGATGTTGGAAGAAAAGACTTTGCATGGCTTCTTCAATAAAGACCTTAATAAAATCCTCATGTGGGAAATATTTTTGTTTGTCAAAATTAATGCCCGAACGAAACAGGAAAAATTACAGTTAGGTAGGTATTTCATTCTCACAGTGATGTCACAGTTAATTATTCTCTGTGAAATTAACATATAATTTTATGATATGCTAAACATTCAACATTGTTGAGTGTACATTCAAAGATATAGCTATCATGTCATATCTGGTTATTCGCGATGGTGAAATTTTACCGTCTACAATGTAGACTCTACATAATAATATTATGTAGATATTATTTAGTTTCACTGGTTTCAGTAGCTGATTTGACAGCCCTATCGCGGATGGTTGCTCAGACGCTGTGAAATTAGCTGGCAGCAGTTTGCAGGATTTGAACCCGAAACAGGTGAAATTTGGGTACCAAAGTGTGGAGGTTGTCGGAATAGGGCCCGATACGGGTGAATTTAGTGTACCGACGTGAGGCTGTGTTCGTAGATCAATATTAGTTATTGCGTGTGGTTTGGCGTAATTCGGCGTCCTTCAAATTTTGAATTATTATTCAGGGACGTATAGTATGTATGTATAGACCATTTCCACGCATGCGCAGTGGGATCGCGGGAAAACGGGCGGGGATTCAATGTGAGGATAACCGTCTGGAAGGTTAAGCCGATTGGGGCCATCCATGTTTTCGAGAACGTAAACAAACCGTATTAATCGAGTGATTGGGACATTAATTCGAGTCCTTTTAATATATCCGAGTGCTGTTAATATACCTCGGGTTAATGGCTGCGCGTGTTGCTTTCAAACGCAAAATAAGTTTGACTCCAGCCGAAGTCCCAGGTGCAATTTTACCGGCTCCACCTGAGAGTTGCACTCCAGCTGAGACGTTTCCTCGATTGCCGGGGTATCCGGTCCACGGGTGACCGAGATGCGGTGGCCAATCTTTTCAGAGAAGCATCGGCAAAAAACCATCCAATTGACATCGCAGTGGACGGGGGAAGGCACCACGAAAAAGCTCAACGGCTGAGGTAAGCTCACGAACTCTACCCATCCCAAAATCACTATGGTGGAAATCATTAAAATTACGATCCTCACGAAGGAGTGAAGCAAGATGGGAAGACGGTAACAATCTATTGTAGAAAGGAACTGTTTGAAAATGTTATTACACCTATGTGCTACAACCTATGACAATCTTACTTCGATCCATGGAAGATGGAGCCATGACTTCGATCAGGAGCCAGTTCATCATTCATCGATCTGGTCATCTCATTATTGTGCTCAAAGACGCTCCATTTAACCATGGGGCATTTACTGACTACCACAACACAACAACCACGAAGGACGAATGGCTTCATTATGTTCAGGGGTTTCGTGGGCACCTCCCCACTCAGCGATTGAAATTTAGCGTCGTTACGCTTACACGACACCATCCACGTCTGGCAAAGCTTACACGCTTCACAATTTTTCGTATAAACTCTCTCCTCCGCACGGAACCATTTCAAAAAAGGACGCCGAAACACAAGACACGGTTTTGGAAAGGGACAGAATCGAACGTCTGTACTGAAGCCAGGCCTTCCTGGACGGCTGTCCCAATTGCAGTTACCAAATCAGCAATGTTTACTTTTCGGCATTCTATCAGACGACAGTAAAATCACGAATAAGAAGCATGAAAGCATGTCGGCCGAGGCTACGATAGGAGCGGTGAGCGGCAGGAAGTGCCGCTCTGGTCCCGCTTTAAAAGTTATTTTGGGTTCTTCAGCACATAGTGGCTACAATGCAAGCGGTCAGCGACCGAGCGGGGTGGGAACCGCTCTACCTGCCGCTCACCGCTCGAACCCTACTAATATTTTTTCTCTGCCGCTCAGTGACCAGTGTCCTACAGTTCCTAGTTTCCGCATCGCATAAAGTTATCAGACGAAGTTATAGAGTTATTAGTTATGGCGAAAAAGTTATCACACGAAGAAACTGAAAATTTCATTTCCTTGGTGCAATCCTGGCCACGCTTATGGAATGACAGGCACAAGGAGTTCAAGAATAACTCAAAAAACAAGAAGCTATGGGATGCTATGTATCGCGTTTGAGATTATTATTCTATATAGGTACTTCCATCCTTAATATTATTACTGAACATTTTTATTAATTGTATAATTTCTTTACAACATTGAGATGGTGTTGGTTTTTATAATAATTATAAATTATACATGTTATTGTTTAATTATTAAACAATAACATGTAACTTTTTCTGTATCAACATTTCTAAATAAAATAGATACATAATAGAATAAATTTTTTTTTTACCAACCTCAATGTCAAAACGAGACGTTGTTCAGCAGAAACTTGGCTCCTCAAATTGCAACGCTTCTTTTCCAAATGGAGGTCCAGTTCAGTCAAAATAAAATTGAAAGTTCCAATGGACATCCTGGTGTATTCGAAAAATCGTTCCGGATCATCTTTTAGTTTTAAAAACAAAATGTGGTATTCCCCTTCAGAATTTCTTTGATTGTGACTGATTGATCCCCGGTTTCGCTTACCTGAGCCGCTCGTATCGTAGCACCCCCACCGCTTACGCTCGCCGCCCACCACTAAACGCCCACCGCTCACCGCTCCTATCGTACCCGAGGCCGAGGCTACGCTCCTATCGTAGCCTCGGACGACAGTAAAATCACGAATAAGAAGCATGAAACCAGAAATGCGTATGTAAACAAAGTACCTACAGACTGACAGACTTGGTCCCGATGGGTTCCCCCTCTCCTAAATCAACATGGCGTAACCATGGTAACAGCAGGCTTTTCGCAAGCTCAACCCGCGCATGCGCATCTCACTTTTTCATCAGGAAATGGTCTAATAGACCATGGTTCATGGGTTCATGTTGGAGGTCGAAAATTTTGTTCTGCCTCAAAATTTGTCCTTATAAATACGTTTCAAGATGTGTTGATTCCAAAAACGATAAGAATATCATAATATGATACCGTATTATATTAGGTCCGTTCGCTGTCCGAGCCGTCTTCAGCAATAGGTAGTATTTTTTTAATCTGAAATTTTTCCTAAACACTCGGTAGGTATAGGGCCCGCAAGGTTTTCAGCCCAGCGAATTTTTGAATTGAACCCGCTGCTATTGCTTCAAATTATGAAGTTCTTTGAGAAAAAATATAAGATAAAAACATACGTACCTACTATATTAGTCGAGATTCGAGCTCATTCGCAATTCGTATCATTTAATTCGTAAAACGTTGATTAACTAATTACGTCATCTAGTTACCCAGCTCTTCGCAAAAACACATGTTTCCATAATATGTTCACATTATGTTAGGAATCTGCAACCTACTGATCAACATCTCAAAACCGGCTACTGACTGCTTGGTTCAAGCCATGAAGCAGGAGACGCTCTTCCAACTGTTCAACCTCGAGGACCACGCCAGCTAAATCCTGAAAGAGGTCCAGAGAAAGGCTGATCTGGTGGTTAAAGGAGGCGAACTGTTATCGCTTTTACCCGTTCACCAGCAATGAACCATTCAGCGGACGAAAGGCGCTTCCCTTTGGCTCACTGTTCTTCCTTTGATGGCGATCTTTCTGCCACACAGTTCCGGGATGCCCTCGCCATACGATACGGATTAGAGCCAGAGGCGAATTCTCTGGCAAAGCAAGGTAAGAACTGCTTGCTCAATGCTTGCCAATTTTTTTTTTTTTTTTTTTTTTTAATATAATTTTTTGTTTTATTTTTTCAATACCTACTGGAAGGCAAGCAGTGTCTTTGGTGCTTCCTCCGCTTGGGGCGTTCATCTGACTTTTCACTCATAGGATCGTGGACATTGATCGGATCGTGAAATCGGCAATCAGAATGACTTCATGCAGCTGTGGAATCCAAGTACTGCTGCAGGCCCCGTTGTGTTTCTGTACGTTCGCTGTTGGTAATTGTGAAAGTTGCTTATGTCTTTCATAGTAGGTGATTTTGAGGTTTATCGTGGGTATTTCAGAGATGAGCGAAGGTGATGAAGTGGGAGGGGGAACCCAATTGTGTGCTTGCCCAGCCTGCCAGCTCAGGATTCGCCCCTGACGCTGAGTCGACGAAACATGCAAAATACGACACCGCAGTCTTCAGACTTGAGGGCTTCATTCTCCCCACAGGTATGTGCATGTGATGGATCCATGGGGAAAGAATTCCAGCTCGCCTCAACACTGGCAGAAAAGTGGGCTCGTCCATTTTCAAGTGATGCTGCAATTTGCTGTCATCCAGGCTGTGGCATCCCGACTGCGAGGCACCCGAAGGAAGTTCCGGTGTCTCGGACTGGAAGACGGAGCGGTCCTACAGTTCTGGGACGAGTATACTCGTCCTATAGTCCCCGTGTCCACAGCGTCCATGGCTCTTCTTTGTTTTCAGCCGTTTGCTGGGTGATGTTTTTGTTGTTATTTGTTATTTTGTTTTTCATCCTTGTTATTTGTAGTGTTTTGTCATTCCCCTGGCTGATCCACTTGCTCTGGGTGAATAAACGATCTAAAACCTATTTGAAGTAATCTATAAACGCCTTAAATAAGGAGTTACAAGGAAAATGAGTAAAATTAGTTGCGTTTGACTAAAATATTCGGGGTTACAATGGTAAAAAGAAAAAAGAATATCATTAGGATGAGTTGTACTGAGGGGTTGTGAAGGGTTAGAAAGAGATTCCCTTCATCCCATGTGCTTTGGGTGGTGAGTGGATGGGGTGCTGAGGGTGCTGTGGGGCGCGGAGGTGTGCTGTGGGTGGGTGATGGTTATGTGGGGATGAGGTGTGGAGAGGGGGTGGGTGGGAGGAGTGCGGTAGCGAGGGGTATGCGTGATATGTAACTTTGCAATTCTCATTCCGGCACGTAGGCTTTCCCTCCCCCTCCACGAGTTTCCCTTTTCACGTCACGTCTCGGATTGGTTTTTCCTTCAATCGTCGGACTCCCAGTAGCATTAAAACTCATAACAACTGCTCCGCCTGGCCTGCCATGTACTCCCCCCCCCCCTCCCATACCCTTAAGTGGAGGGGTCGGTAAGTGAAGTCATGCATAAGTGGGGGAGAGGAGGGATGTCAAAATAACACACTGCGATATTCCGAGGTTTACGTTTCTGACAATCTCAACCTCCTGACGAAATTATTCCAGTGAAAACATCCCACTAAGAAAAACAATCAGCCAGGCAGTCAAGTCAAAATAACGTTCCTAGAACCACTTATGCGGGTACTTTAAAGCTCACAAAAAAATACCTTAATTTCCTGCTTACGGCAGGATCTTTCTTGACACAATTTGGTTCATTTATTTATTTATTTATTTGTACATCATCGAATTTTTTGTTTCAACAACCCATGACTGGAGTCGAGTTTGCGTCAAGACTTGACAACACACTTAGTGTGTTTCAATTTCGACTTACCTAATAATTAGAAATTCGAATTACCTATTAATTACCTATAAATTTCAAATTCGAATTACCTAATTAAAAACTAACAATTCTAGCAGAGAAGTAAATGAATTATTCATTTACTTCTCTGCTAGAATTGTTAGTTTTATTGCCCAAGTAAGACTATTCATTCATCTTAGTGTAGTAGTATTCGTAGGCATTACAGAACAGTAACTAGTATTTACAGTATTAGAACAGTATTAGAAGTTAATCTTAACAACTGTGACGGTTCATTTTTTAATTTTATTTTATTTTTATTTTTTTCTATTTGGGCGACCAAGCTGAAAACCTTGCGGGCACAACTGGAGAACTCAGTATAGGTATGATCAAAACTTTAGATTTTTAAACAGAGGACAATAGGGATGCAAATCGATTTTCGATTAAATCGAAAAATCGATTTTTTTTTTTTTTTTTTTTTTTTTTTTTTTTACCTCCGATTTCCGATTTTTTTGCAATCGATTGATTGTACCGATTTTTATCCAAAAATCGATTTTTTGTTTTTGCGAAATCGGTTTTTGTTTTCTGTATTGTACCTACTCTTTGTGTACCTATGCAGGAGACCCACAAGAAGGATATAATATAACATGACCTCAAAAAATGCCCCCTCGCTTACTGGGAAACATGAAACCTGCCTCTCCCAAACTTGCAATTATTGCTATTAAGTACGTAACCTCGGTGTCTACGTCAGTTCCGAGCGAGAGGCTTTTTTCTAAGGCAGGTCTCATGCTCAACCACGGAATAGAATTCTATTCCGTGATGCTCACCTAGGAGCGCAACAGGTTGAAAGGCGACACTCTTTCCAAATTATTATTTTTGAACAGTGTACCCGAAATTTACTTTTTCTAAGTGTAGTGTTCCAAGTGCCTACCTTGTACGTAATTTGTTTGATTTTTTATTAAACTTGGCTCACCCCAACTTCCTAATTATACTTTTACTATGAAAAAGGTGTCTTACAATAATTATTATGTATTATAATAATAATAATTATTATTACAGTTACAGTTCAAATATTTTCTTTAATAATTTGCATTAAATAAAAACCACCTAAATTTCGGTAGGTAAAATATTTAATTACCTGCTAATTTAATTACATGCTGGTTTTTTAATGAATGATAATTTTTTTTATTTTTCCGTAAAATCGATTTTTTTGGCCCGATTAATTGGTACAATCGATTTTCGCGTCCGATTAAAAATCGATTGTCAAAATCGATTTTTGACCACCGATTCTGCATCCCTAGAGGACAAGTTTGAGCAACATTTTGGCAAAAACAGGATGGTTATTCGAATAATAATAATAATAATAAAGACCACTCAAGTTGTCTAGTGCCTCACGTTTGTTAGAGACGAGGATCCCACTGATAATTATACTTATGGATTATAATCCATCTCTTGAAGCAACCCCCCCCCCCCCCCCCCCTCCTTCCCACCATGCCTCTCCATCCTCTTCTATCCCCGATTTGCTTTCAGGTGGCGTGAAATAATGCAGAGAAAGTATGCTATTGTTTTGAGCCTCTTTTTTTCTGAAAACACGAAGAAAAAAAAAAACCGACAGAAAATGCAGGAGTCGGTCTCCCCTCCGCGGACATGTAGTGCTCTTTAAATGGTAAGGGAAGGGGTTGGGGCGGGGGGACGGCTATCAAGCAAATATGACTGGCGGGGGCAGGACAATGAAGGATTTGCCGAGAACGTCGAGGCCTCCGTTGATTAGGAAAAGAGCACTCGCTTCCCTCTCCTCCGACTCAGTCGTACCCCCCATCCTCTGTCCTCACCATACTTCTTACCTTTCGTAACCTCCCCCCACCCCATTTGCCTGAGTGCCGTCATAGAAAAGGACGTATTGTAAGGAATCATTCGCGATTCACCCTCCCACCCCTTCAGCCCCACAACCCTCATACACCCCCACGGCTTTTCCTTGAGTGATTCATCCTAATTAGAAGCCCTTTGTGCTCCCCCCATTCAGCTAAAATACCTACCCCTACCAGCCCTCCCACCCATCGACCTCCCACCTTCAGTGCCCTCAACTCCTTTTGGCACCGTCCTATCACTTGACCCCGCTGAGAGGTAAATACACCTACTTCAATTCTCAATTCTTCTCTTCCTTCTGGTGACATGAATACGCTCATGGGTGGGATTTAGAATCGAAAGTCCTCTGCTCAAGTGTGTCACGTTAAAGGAATTGAATGAAGCTGTCAAATCGTATCAAATCGTTTTCCCTGTTATTTTAAGCGTTTTCTTTTATACTCGTCTTAGTATAATATAGTCTATATGATATAGGTGTGAAGAATGGGTACGCAAATGACCTAATCGAGATCATAATGGCTCAAACAACTGAGCAACTTCAAGGCAAACTGAACCAAACAATGAACCGGAAAATGGAGTGGATGGAGACTCATGCTCTGTACCGTGCCATTCAAAAGACCGAGATGTGCTGCTGACAACCAAGCGAATTGACAGGTGTATCCCAACGCACGTGAACCATCAGATCGTTGAAACTTCTCACCCAATACCCTACCTGGGAGTGACGTTGGATGGCAAGCGGCAGACAAAGCAGCAAGGGTAGCTGGAAATTTAAGCAGGCTGATGGCAATATTGGTTGTTCTTCACCATTGAAAAGGCGGCTCCTCATGAGCACCATAGAGGCAATCCTGCTATATGGCGCAGATATATGCAAGGAGCAAGGATCGGTCAACTACTATGTCACACAGTTCCTCACTGGGCACGGGTATTTTCGAGCTTTTCTCGTAAAAATCCGGAAACTTGAAGACACCACGTGTAGGTACGATGATGATAACGCTCATCACACGTTCTTCGTGTGCCATAGATGGGAGACCCTCTGCAGGGATCTCAGTGCGAGCTTAGGGGAATTGGCGCCAGAAACCATCATAAGCAGGATGCTAGAGAAGAGCCAGAACTGGGAGGCAGTCGCGGCGTTTGTGACTGCCATACTCAGAACCATGGAAATGGACCGAATTGGGGAGCAGTTGATTTATGGGTGATTCTCCGAAAGTAGGGAAATCTGGGCATCATTTTTGAAGAATTAATAGTTACACTTTTGACCAATTCTTCCGTAGCATGCTATAAGCACCACTGCCTAGAGTTGAAATTCGAAAAAATTGGAACAAAATATCCTACAATTCTGATTTTAGTTAAATTTCTCTGTTGAGTGTTCTGTGTATTGTTGTTACTATTGTTGTCTAACCTACTGCTGATACCCCCGGATATTAATATTATGATCGAGTATACAACCAATGAAACACCGTGTTTTCAGTGATTCCACAGAGCTGGTGAAATTCCTGAATTAGTCATTCAGCCATATTTAGATTAACACACACACACACACCCGCACACGACTAACGCTTCTTACCTTACCCCGTGGCGCTACAGCTCGTGAAGAGCCCTGGCTTCCCGAACTATCCTCCTCCACTCCTGCCTGTCTGCTGCTTCCCTCCGCCAACATCGAACCCCCAGTCTTCTCGTCGGGTCTTCTTCGACGTCGTCCTTACAGCTTTTACGTGGCCTTCCTCGGACTCCATTGAAGATCCTTTGGCATGCCCTGCCAGGCGGCTTACGTTCTACATGCCCAGCCCAGCTGATTTTCTGCTTTTTGATGTCCGCTATTATGACATTGTCCTCGTCGCTCATCTGATACAGCTCCCTGTTTTTCCTAATCCTCCAGCACTAACGCTTCTGGTACGCCTAATTTGAAAAGTCGACACAAGGTCAGCTGACACACGCTGACGTATTTTTCCAAAGGGGTGACTGACTCAGGAATGTGGAGGGGAACCTCTCTGGGCGTGGGGTGGAATCGGATGGAGTCTAGGGGGGAAACTACCAGTGGGGGGGGGTCTTACTTACGCCTCAGACAACTCCAAATCAAATAACCTCTGTTGGGGCTGTTGGGGCTACAGACATCAGGAGGACGGAAGACTCTAAAGTCACCCAGGCGACAGGAGGACGGGGTCTCTGGTGGTCAGGAGGACGGAAGACTCTAAAGTCACCCAGGCGTCAGGTCTCTGTGGTAACACACAGTTGGCATCAACCTGTTTACATCAAGGCTGAATGAAAAATTCCGCTCCTGCGCATAATCAGCTGCTCTTAGCTGATTTGGCGGGAACCTTTGGTGGAGGTCGCAATCTGAATACTGACGTCACAATGGTCTTAGGGTGACTTTTGGTTTGTTATTCTTGGAATAATACACCTATGTTTTCGCGACAGGGGTCGACGTCTCCGATCGGCCTCAAAATCTGACATTATCCGTTTCAAAAATCTACATTCTAAATCCGAAATGTCCGTCCGCCGTCCGGGCCGTTTTGGGCAGTAGGAATTTGTTTAAAATCTGAAATTTTGACAAAATACTTGGTTTACCATCTAGTTGTGCCCGCAAGGTTTTCAGTCCGATCGCCCAAACCCGTGGGGCGCTATGGGGCTAAAATGGGGTTATGGGAGGGGGTTTTTGAAGGCCTGGTGAGGATTGTAGGGCACTCTACAGTCCCCGGCCGCCTATAATGCCAATTACGTTGTAAAATGAACTACCGTTGTAGGTATTGAATTAATTAACCAAATAAATTGTTAATGGACGTAGAATCCATTTTTGGGAGTCCCAGAACGGTCCAATTTCACTGTGGGGATCTATAGGGCTTTCATGGGGCTACAAATGGGATTTTTGAAGTATCCCAGGAAGTCAAAAACAAAAAACTGTTGGGAAAAAAAATCCCCCCCAAAAAAATTTTTTTTCTTTGACAGAATAATTCTTATAACAACAATATAATTATTATATTTCTGCACAAGTAACCTATATCAAAGAATAATAAACCCTAGTGTAAAAGTTGCAGCGTTTTGGTTGATCATTCTTGGAATAATACACCTTATGTGGTCGACGACTCGGATCGGCCTCAAAATTTTACCTTAGGTATCCATTTCAAGAGGTCTAGATTCAAAAACCAAAATGTCCGTTCGCCGTACGGGCCGTTTTGGGCCGTGATTTTTTTTTTTTTTTTAATCTGAAATTTTGACAAAATACTTGGTTTACCATCAAATTGTGCCCGCAAGGTATTCAGCCCGATCGTCCAAACACTTAGGGCGCTATGGGGCTAAAATGGGGCTACGCGAGGGGTTTTTTGAAGGCTTTTGGCAATGGGATCGAATTAGTTGTCGCTTTTGAAGTATTTTCGGACGTGGAATCCATTGTTGGGGGCCCGGAACGATCCGATTTCGCTGTGGCGATCTATAGGGCTTTTATGGGGCTACAAATGGGATTTTGGAAGGATCCCAGGAAGTCAAATATTTTCAGAGTAAAAACAGGTATTTTGAAAAAAATAATTTTTTGCAAAAAAAATTGTTTCCGAAATGTTTTTATTGACTGAACTTATGTTCGCACAAGTAACCTATATTAAAGAATAATAAACCCTTGTGTAAAATTTGCAGCGTTTTTTAAGATGCCAAATTTGTTTTTATGGTTGTGTTTTTCGAGCAAAAAAAGTTTGCAAAAAAAAAATATATATATATAAGTATGTAGTTCTATTTTTTTCTAAAAAAAATTTAGAAAATTTTTTTTATTGACACTGTTTTAATTTTTGTATAAGTAACGTATATCAAACAATAATTAACCATTGTGTAAAATTTGCGGCGTTTTTACTTTTTTTTTTTTGGTTTCCCATATTCGGCTGTTTTTGAGCTCTGGACGGGGATTTCCTGATTTTCGAACTTTCGGAGAATCACCCTTATGGGGTTGTATGTCCGCTCTGTGAGGCTTTGTAGGACCTATGGGGCTACAGATGGGCTTTTTTGAAAGACTTGGGATAGGGAGTCGATAAGGGTATCGTAATTTTGGACGAATGATTCACTCAGTTTCGGATCAGTTCGATCACTTTACATCGTTCAGCTCTAAAATATAAAAACTAATGTGACGCACATTATGATGAACAGTTTTGGTTTTTATTTTCGGAAGAGCCGCGAGGGACAATGATTTTTATCGCCCTCATTGCGGTGTACATTTCAAAAATTAAATTTCCGTCCGCCGTCCAGGCCGTTTAGGGCAGTAGGAGTTTTTCCTGAAATATGAAATTTTGACAATGTACCTACTCGGTTCTCCCTCCAGTTGTTTCTGCAAAGTTTTCAGCCCGCTCGCCCAAACCCTTGGGGCTCTGAGGGCTAATAAGGGGCCACGGGAGGGGTTTTTGAATGGTTAGGGTAGGGGGTCGAGTCGGGTTTCGTTTGTCAACGTAGAATTCAGTCAATCAAACGGTATCTGAGGCCCATACGCCTTAACCGGGAGGATCTATGGGGCTGTAAATGGGACTTTTCGAGTGATTTGACAAGGAGGTCGAATGAAGTGTCGTTATCAAATTTTTTTTACACGCGACCCATTTTTCGAGTTCTTAAGTAAGTAAAATTTGCAGCCGCATATCAAGCACAAACCGAGAATTGATTTGAGCACCTGAAACTCATCAGATCTAGTTCGCCCTCAAGACCGGGGCGTATTGCGGGCCTAGCATAACCCGGCGTCCAAAGTGACGCATCATTTCCCACCACGACCTTGCGTTATTAAGGAGGATGCTACTATACACAAATATTTCATCCTCAGAACACCCGGATTTAGAAAAAGTGTATAACTGTACTGATCCAACCTAAATTCTTGTCAGTATTTTCACGGATTCAAAAATCGTGCCTTTTTTCAACGCTGACTCCAAGTTTTCCTCATTAATTTTGTTTCAGAGTGAAAACACGCATTCACAGAGCAGTCATCTTTGGGACTACAACGTAACCCGATGTGACCCAGATCATTTTGATGAATTGAAAACTTGGGTCACCCAAGTTGGGTGTGATGTAAAAATGACATTGCATGGCACATTTTATGTAAGTATACATGATAATTTTACTATAGTAAAACTTCCAAAACAGCGACAAATAGTCTAATAATGTTATAAAACTATAACTAACGGTAACTATATAGCTACCGAACTCTCTTGGCGACATAAATGTTGCCATTTCGAACATTCCTCATCAAAGAGTTGAATAACAGGCTCGAAGCAGACCGCAAAATACGGACTTTTTTATTTGTGTCATATTTCTCACTGTTTCAAACCTCTGCCGATATTTTTCTGCGGGTTCCGTCGATCAAGAGGCCCGATGGCCGAGTTTAATGCTTCGAACACGGTCATGATGGGGAGGGAGGAAACTTAGTTTTCGAAAAGTTCTGGCTATAACTCTCTTTTGAGTTTCTATGTGATGTGGAAGAGGCGGTGGTGGAGGCTATCACACAGTGGTATATCAGAGGCGGGAGAGGAGGAGGTTGATTTCTGACATGTTTACCAGAAAACCCCTCTTTTTCTCTCTTTCCTCCCTTTTCCCGCCACACCGAAAACGGCTTGTAAACAAACATATCAATTATGATTTGCGCCGGGCGAAGCTCCCCGAAAAGCCCGGCGCTCTAATTTCAAATGACTCCCCCACCTCCCTTCGAAGCCATTAGATTTATAACTTTGCTTTTGAAGCGTCGTCAACTGATGGTCAACACAACTTTCTTGCGAGATTTTTCCTCGTCGGCAAACAACTCTCGAAGCCTCAGTTGGTACCTACTTATGGCTCGTAAATAACCGATCAATGGCCGCCTTTATTCCCTTCAAACCCGCCCCAAAGAACGCCCATTTCGGCTTCTCAGTTTTCCCAAATCTCCAACCGTAAAACGCTGTTTACACCAAGTTTTCCAGCTCGTGAAACCTTTGAAAGAAACACAACAAATACGCCTGGGGAGCCAAAAGGTTCCACTTTGAACGTTCGAGTTTTTCCAGAACGGTCTAACGTTAAACGAAAAAAATAAAATAAAAAAATTGACACAGCCTGGCCGGATTAACCTGCAACTATTTAAACTTCCCTAAAATCGGTCCAAGGAAAAACCTACAAGTCTCACACACCTGAGTTATTAAATGAGTTGGTTTGGGAGAGATAAAGACTCCTCTGCTGGTTTGAATACCTACTATAATAGTTTAGTTTCAATAGTGTAGTATTTATAAATTGCTTATTTAGGTAAAGAATTATTGCGTGGGGACCGGTTTCGAGCAACTAAGCTCATGACAAGAAAACCATTTGTCATTAGCATCAGAGAAAAACATAAAATTATATTATATTATACTGAAGGTATATGAACAAGTACAAATAGTGTAAAGTATAACTGATGAAATCGGTCCAGAATGGTGGTAACTTGGCAATAGTAATTTTGGAATATGGACCCACTGTTAAAATTGGCTCCATGACTGATGGCCAGCGAACCATTTGAAAACCATTTAGGCTATACTACACTACTGAAATGAGAATTGTTTATTATTCTAGTGGCAAAACAATTACTCGAAGTGTGAGTAGTGACAAGGAAAAATTAGAGGTAAGAATGTCAGAAGTAATTTTAAAAATGGACCCATTTGACAAAATTATTAATAGGTACTAGGAAAGATTAAGTTGAAATTATTCTTTCTTTTTTTTAAATTGATAAGTAAAACTACAGAAAATGATGACAAATCTATGTGACCTAGTTGACATGGTGTCAACACATGGTGATGGATGGAGGAGGATGGAGTTCAGGGCCGTCAGAAAAACTGTCAACGACAGTACCTAATGACGTCAACGAAACTGAGATGGAAGTCTCACTGGGATCAGGAGCCAATTTTAACAGTGGGTCCGTATTCCAAAATTACTATTGTCAAGTTACCACCATTCTGGACCGACTTCATCAGTAACGGATGAAATAACTGTTATACTTTACACCAGGGGTTCCCAATAAAATTTTGTCACGGACCCCTTAACAAACCACAAATGTATTGAGGACCCCCTATATATGTAAATTATATATATAATTTTGTTGTAAAAAGGTTTTTCCCCGTTTGCTTATACCTAGGTGTAAGTATATATCACAAGGGAAAAATCAATTGATTGTCGCAAATAATTATTTATTTTTACATTTATTTTACATTTGGAAACACTTGCACAACAACCACTGACACAGCTGAAGCTTTCCTACCTACCTTTTACTACGTAATAGTGCTGGTTATTTTTTTTTTTTTTTTTTTGAAAAAATAATCGCGATTATTTTTGAGAATCGGACATCCATACATTCTGGTAGAAACTGTGCGAACTAATAATTAGGCTAGGTGTCACTAGCGTCGCGTCGCAAGTACGGCCTCTCATGCTTTACAGGACACTCCGGCTACAAACAGTCATTTTTATTATTTGAGTTCCTGGCAGAATAGCTTAAAATATTAATTTTTGGATGCAGCTCGCGGACCCCCACACCAACGTTTGCGGACCCCTGGGGATCCGCGGATCACCTTTTGGGAACCCCTGCTTTACACTATTGGTACTTGCTCCTATTCCTTCAGCATAATATAATTTTATGGTTTTCTCTGATGCTAATGACAAATGGTTTTCTTGTCAGGGCTGTAGATGAGCTTAGTTGCTCGAAACCGGTCCCCACGCTATAATTGTTTACCTAAATAAACAATTTAGTATTCAAACCAGCAGAGGAGTCGTTCTCTCCCCCTAACCAACTCATTAGATTAGACCTCTGCACCATCGGCAAACAACCACTTCCTGAGTTATTATTATTTTGTATAAATTTTGCAAATATTAAGATATCCTATCATAGAATCATTCTACCTCAAAATTATTCTGAACTACTGCAGAAAACAGCTTTTAAGATTTCTTAACTTTCAGGAGGGCTTTCTTTCTATATTATATTTCATTGGAACATTTTGAGGAAAATCTTCTTGCCTTCTCCCTAATTTGCCGAATATTATGAAATCATAACTGGTGCACGAGCAGCCTTTCAAACGGATGTGGAGGGTGTACCTACCTGCACGAGTTTGTTTTCCTAGATTGGAATTTAAAGTCATTAAATTTTGTGTTGTGTGTTTAGCGGAAGGCCGGTGACGTGAATCCACGATTTCGCCACTTTTGTTGTGGAGGAAGGCGAAGGGAGTATGGGAACGTCCCTAGCTAGGGTATCGTACGAATTTTCGTAGTCTACGGACCATGCAGAGGATGCAGCCACAATCGGAGACCCTTACGTGAAATGTCTGGGTACTGTGACGGTGCGAGGTCCACGGCAGGAAACCAAGGGGAAGCTGATACCCATCACGATATGTCGTGGCCGGTTCGTCCTGGGTTCGCAACGGAACTGAGATCAATAATTGATGCAAATTATGTTGCAGCTGCCTCAAGCGAAATGTCGGCAATGAACGCCTGTCCAGCGGACCCGATCTCAAATCTCTCACTGCTTATTGACATAATGTCGCAATAAATGAACATCAAGGTAACAAATTTAATATTAAATTTCCCCTCGTCTCCGAAAATAAAGGCGGAGCCACCGATGGGAGAAGAGGGGTTTTGCACGCTCGCGTCACGACCGTAGCACGACCCGCTCCTCCCGTCGGTACATACTACATTCGGTAGGCTGGCAATAGATCCCTCAACGTGGGGAATTTTCCCCGCAACTGCCAAAAATAAAAAACCCTTGTTTAAAAACTGTTTTATGAATTTCAAAAATCGCTCAGGAGGTGAGCTGCAAAACTCGCTCGTTCCACTAACACAGGGGTTCCCAAAAGGTGGTCCGCGGACCCCCAGGGGTCCGCAAACGTTGGTGTGGGGGTCCGCGAGCTGCATCCAAAAATTAATATTTTAAGCTATTCTACCAGGAACTCAAATAATAAAAACGCTGCAAATTTTACACAAGGGTTTATTATTCTTTGATATACATTACTTGTGCAGAAACTTAATTCTGTCAATGAAAAAATTTAAAAAAAAATTTTTTTTTTTGGATTTTTATCTCAAAAAATTTTTTTTTGGATTTTTTTGTTCACAAATGTGTTTTTTTCAAAAATTCCGTATTTTTTACTCGAAAAATATTTAACATCCTGGGATCCTTCAAAAATCCCATTGTTAGCCTCATGAGAGCCCTATAGATCGGCACAGTGAAATCGGATCGTTCCGGGACCCCAAAAAATGGATTCTACGTCCAAAAATACTTCGAAAACGACACCTAACTCGATCCCATAGCTAAAAGCCTTTAAAAAAAACCCTCCCGTAGCCCCATTATAGCCCCAGAGCGCCCCACGGGTTTGGGCGATCGGACTGAAAACCTTGCGGGCACAACTCGATGGTAAACCAAGTATTTTGTCGAAATTTCAGATTTTTTAAAAAATTCCTACTGCCCAAAACGGCCTGGACGGACATTTCGGATTTAGAATGTAGACCACTTGAAACGGATAATGTCAAATTTTGAGCCCGATCGGAGTCTTCGACCCCCGTCGCGAAAACATAGGTGTATTATTCCAAGAATAATAAACCAAAATGACTGTTTGTAGCCGGAGTGTCCTGTAAAGCGTGAGAGGCCGTACTTGCGACGCGACGCTAGTGACACTTAGCCTAATTATTAGTTCGCCCAGTTTCTACCAGAATGTATGGATGTCCGATTCTCAAAAATAATCGCGATTATTTTTTCAAAAAAAAAAACCAGCACTATTACGTAGGAAAAGGTAGGTAGGAAAGCTTCAGCTGTGTCAGTGGTTGTTGTGCAAGTGTTTCCAAATGTAAAATAAATGTAAAAATAAATAATTATTTGCAACAATCAATTGATTTTTCCCTTGTGATATATACTTACACCTAGGTATAAGCAAACGGGGAAAAACCTTTTTACAACAAAATTATATATATAATTTACATATATAGGGGGTCCTCAATACATTTGTGGTTTGTTAAGGGGTCCGTGACAAAATTTTATTGGGAACCCCTGCACTAACACAATTTCCAGAAGTCTCGAAAAACTTGGTACATCCTTGAAACTGATCGGATCAAGGTTTTGCCTTTAGGTCAAACTCCTGCAGCAACTAAGAGAGAAATGAATAAAATCAATTCAAGTGGAGTATGTATGGCTGAGAAAATTGGACTGAAGTTGGGAACAAACGAGGTTTGCTACAAAAGCGTGTAACGAATGAGTTTTGCTGCACACGATCTTGGAACGAGCAAGTTTTGATCCACACATTAAATGTGTGGATCAAAACTCATAAATTTTATGAGTAATGCAGTTAATGAGTTGAGTTATGAAGATGCTTTGACTGGTCTCTTTACAGGTGGCGACTGCTCTGGTCTGGTCTGGTCTAATCCTAGTTTGAACCACAAACGGTCAAACAATTAGCAAACACCTCCAAACGGATTTTCAAAGAACCGATTAGAAAATTCAGTATCAGCCACTGTACGCTGGGTTAATAATTTCTTATACGGCACAGCTTCAACTTCTTCATTAACTTCTGGGTCAGCTTCCCGTATCTGTTTCCTTGCCGTAAGCGATCAAATAGGTAAGGATTTTTTTTTTTTATATGGAATTTTGACAAAATACTCGGTTTACCATCTAGTTGTGCCCGCAAGGTTTTCAGCTCGATCGCCCTAACCCGTGGGGTGCGAGGGGAGGGTTTTTTAAACAAAGTTTTCGGCTATGGGGTCAAGTTAGGTGTCGTTTTCCGAGTAATTTTGGACGCAAAATCCATTTTTTAAGGTCCCTCATCGATCCAAACATTGTAGAGATTTTTATTTTTTTTTATTTTTTTCAAAAATAGGTATTTTCTTAATGACCCAGAATTATTTTTGCTCAATTACTCTATATCAAAGAATGATAAACCCTTGTGTAAAATTTGCAGTTTTTTTTTTCAGCAATAATAATTATTGTAAACAATTATTGTAAAAAAAAGCTAATCATTATTTTCGGGTTTAGCCTTCAAGCCACTCACTCTTTGCCGATCTCCCAATTAAATAGACTAACAGGTTTAAACATTGCTTCCATCTATTCCGGTTGGATAGGCATACCAGCTGCAATCTGGGGTTTGCTGACCTTGGGTCTGGAAACATTGGGTATTCCCAGTCAAGTTCCCCCTCTCGCGTTACGAGCCTCTTTCGCTTATCTCTTCCTGCTGGGCTCCAACCGGTGCTCAGTTGAAGTGAACACCAACTGCGTCATTTATCAACAAACACTTAGCGGCAATTTGATAACTAACGTTGCATTCATCGCGGGCGTGACCGGATTTAACTGTCATCGTCGCAACAGTGAGGGCATTTTTACTTGTTTCATCCATAATTCATCAAGCACTCAGTCAAGCAGATTGTGATTCACAACCTTTTCCCATGTAGCTGCCTTGTGAATCCGCACAATATCGTGTTGCTGTACCGTCATATGTTGATGAGATCTTGACAAAATTTGTCAAATAGGTATACCTATTTGAATTTTCTGTAGGAGGAAGTACTTATACTTCCTCCTACAGGAAATTCATTCTAATTGACGAATTGATTTCTGAGTGCTGCGGGGGAAGGACGATCAATGCCAATGTTTTGAAAGAATAAAGTTGTCATACCAAAAGGTTAGGATGAAGGTTTCAATGATTATTTACTTTCTAAACGAATACCTAAATCATTTTATATGTCCAACTCAAAATCTTCACCCGACATCATGAGCAATTAAATTGTAATGTTTAAATTGAAAGCCCCCCCCCCCCCCCCCCCCAACTAAATAGATTCAAAGGGTTGATACACGGAAATCAGGGAATCAAGGATAGTCCGAAAATTCCGGTTTTCCGTTTCTCAACGCATTCTGTTGGTCTTGTCCAGTGGAAATCCTAGTTGAAAAACAAGCCTACTGGGAAGAATCAAGGAGTGTGTCCAAGCGCATGGTGAGGAGGCCCCAAAGGCTCCGAAAAGCACGTCCTTCGGAGTTTTCCAGCATTTTCCGGGGCCTTCCTGGAAGCGGAGGTTTTCCCTGACGGTGTAAGCGAGGACTGGAGCAGGTATTTCTCCAGCCCGTCGAGATATAGGGCGTTCGGTGTCTTTACAGCGGCTGCCTTGAAGGTTGATGACCAACACATATTAAAAAAAATGTTGTGCTGGACCCGTCTTACGATTTTTACATCCGTTCTGAATAATTTTCCTGGTTTGAATTTAAATATTATAAAATACGTTTCAATTTCATCCACGTAATTAACAGTTAATTACGTGGATTTACTGTTAATTGAAGAAAGTTACTTTCTCCTGATGAATAAATAAAATAAATAATGAGGGGATAAAATGAGGGCCACAGGAGGGGTTTT
The DNA here is from genome assembly GCA_955831195.1 of Pilophorus perplexus. Lineage (NCBI taxonomy): Eukaryota > Metazoa > Arthropoda > Insecta > Hemiptera > Miridae > Pilophorus > Pilophorus perplexus. The sequence continues at coordinate 26,307,244 of OY037007.1, forward strand.
TGCTCATGAAAAAGTGTTAGGAGTCGTTATTGTTGTTGATGAGGACATCATAATGAGTGGAAAACTCATTCCAATAAATTGAATGATTATTAGGTTTATTAGGCTCGAGTGGGGTGTCGTTTTCGAAGTAACCTTAGACCCTATGGGAGCCCCAGGCTTGTCCGGCCGCTCTACAACGATTTCGATCGTCAAAAATTCTCATTTGTAACAGTTTTGTATCCGATCTATGGTCTTCCGATTCTTGGAGTGTCGGTACTCATAATATTATATATAATATTATGAGTACCTACCGACACTATATACCTATTATCAATGATAATTTTGAACTCCCATACTAAGTAGAGTTGAAAATTTTTGTTGACTGAATCTGTACCTACAGTATTAGTAAAAATGTTTCTTTATTGCAGCATCACTTTCTAATGAAAATGAACTCCGTATTACCTCCCGAATATACCGTGGACGCTGTCCCAGAGACAAGAACCTGTGACGAAGAAGAGGTCGCTTCTGGAGCCGCTCAAATGGATGAAATGATGAGAAGAGTGGAAGAATCGGAACGACAACGAAAATCCAACGAACAAACGACGAGTTCTGAACAAGGAAATCCTCAAAAGCCCAAAGACGAACCCAAAAAGACTTGGAAGTCTTGGAGCGAGAAAAAAGAAGCCAGAAAACGCGCTCCTGCTCAAGGTAAGATTTTTAAGATTTTTTTCTACTAGACAATAGAGAACTTTCTGGTCAACGGATTTCCTTTAAACAATTCCTTCATGAACTACATAACGAATACAAAACGACGGAAGTCTGGTTCACGGAACCCACTTGTTATTTTGGTAAAGAATTTGTGTTAACTGATGATGTATGACATTATCTGAGTCAGTCACTGCTATTTGAGGCGACCTTATATTACCAAAACGCTCTGCTGGTTGCTGTTACAAAGGTCGGTTGGAAGGTGTGGTGGTTGGAGGTCGCCTCAGCCCATACATCCGTCATCAGTTTACCTACTGGTCACTTCTTCCAAAAATAACCGAGTGGGTGCTCGAACCAAAATTATCTTGTTTTTTATTCTTTATTAGGAGTAGTTTAGGGAGGGATTGATTCAAGATGAGCCATTCACCCCAAAAGTTTTCTATTCAGAACGACCTGTCTTGTTCTGTTCCAGTTGTAGTCAATATCAAAGGATGTTCTGGTTTTCTTGTGGGCCAGAAATATGAAATTCACAATAATTTCGTCGCCGGAGCTTGCAGCAATCAATCTAAACCTCAACCCTCTCACCGTGAAAATCGTGACAGCAGCCCACACTCTGAACTACCCCGAAGTAATTTTGATTCCTAATTCAAAACCTGAATTCAGATATCAGTAGCTATTGTGTATGTTGACCTGGCGGTTGTGTGATATCTGTAGGGAACTGGAGTGCAAGACACTTTTTTAATAAAATGAATTGCATTTTCCTCAGAACTCTTCAAATCGTTGAATGTAATAACAAGCGAAGACTGCACTCATGTCGGCGAAGATACAACTTGCACGTGGGAAGAATTGGGAGAGCTGCTGTTTTTAGAAAAGACGGACAGCTTGGGGCGATACAGGACTGAACTGGCCACAAAACCCAGAAAGAAAGTGAGAATTCATCTTTTGCTCTCGTAGTGTTTATAATTTTGTTTTTCTAACCAGAACATTTTTCCCTTCGCAGGCAGTTGAGTTGATACTAAAAGAATGGATGAGGTTCGCCGACAAAAACGCTTTAGTCGCCCGCCTCTCGCGAGAACTCTTGAAACTCAATGAAATTGAAGCTCTCAGAAGGTTGGCTAAACGACACAACCTTTGTTGAAATTCAATCTGTAACGGAGGATTGAACGCCATTTTGCCCTGGTGAAGATGTCTACGTTGGCGAAATAGAGAATAATATTATATTACATACCTTAGTTTCAAAAATCAAAACAATGAAATGTTGGACTGATGTAATGAAAAGTTCAAGGCAAAAGAAAAACGTTAAAAAAAAGTTAAAGCATAATATTTTTTATTATCATGTTTTGTGTGGTTCTTACTATCATCACTACCGTTGTTTTCTTACCTCCAAGATACCATGTTTAAGGGAATTTCCTACTATTTGCCTTGTTTAGAACTTTGGTCGTTGATGTCCCTAACTCCTAATCTCAAGTAACACCCGTAATGAGGCCAATGAATTCTGGGAATATTAATTCAAAACCGGCTGAAGGGGCCGAATTCGTAAGTTTTCTTGTGTCTGGCGAGTCTTTACGACTTGGAATCGGAGTATCGATAGTAAATCTGCAAATCCATGTAGGTACCTACCTAGGTATGCCCCATTTTGGTTTATTATTCTTGGAATAATACACCTATGTTTTCGCGACGCGGGTCGACGACTCCGATCGGCCTCAAAATTTGACATTATCCGTTTCAAGAGGTCTACATTCAAAATCCGAAATGTCCGTCCGCCGTCCGCCGTACGCCGTCCGCCGTACGCCGTCCGCCGTCCGCCGTCCGGGCCGTTTTGGGCAGTAGGAATTTTTTAAAAAATCTGAAATTTTGGCAAAATACTTGGTTTACCATCTAGTTGTGCCCGCAAGGTTTTCAGTCCGATCGCCCAAACCCGTGGGGCGCTATGGGGCTAAAATGGGGCTACAGGAGGGGTGTATTGAAGGCTTTTAGCTATGGGATCGAGTTAGGTGTTGTTTTCGAAGTATTTTTGGACGTAGAATCCATTTTTGGGGGTCCCGGAACGATCCGATTTCACTGTGGCGTTCTATAGGGCTTTCATGGGGCTAAAAATGGGATTTTTCAAGGATCCCAAGAAGTTAAATATTTTTCGAGTAAAAATTAAAGAATTTTTGAAAAAACACATTTTTGAAAAAAAAATCCCCCCAAAAAATTTTTTTGAAATATAAAAATCCAAAAAAAAATTTTTTTTATTTTTTTTTTTATTGACAGAATTAAATGTCTGTACAAGTAACCTATATCACAGAATAATAAACCCTTGTGTAAAATTTGCAGCGTTTTTCGAAAAGGTTTTGAGTTTTCCTGATAGAAAATGAGGCTCTTCATAAACCAAAATAAGATGCGAAGAAATCGAATAATAACCTCTGTAAGCTCACTTGAAACCCCGTGTAAGTCTTATACCTTCTTTTGCGTTTGTAAAACCATGTAGGTAAGGGTCAAGAGGTGACCCACAGGCATGGGCGTAGGGTCTGGGAGAGGGGGGGGGGGGGGGGGGGGGGCTCCTGGCTAGGGCCCCCCTAGACTTTTGGGAACACAACAATAAATTGTGCAGGACTTATTTAATAGAAACAACAGAATAATTCAATTATTGATTGCGTAGTTAGGGGCATGAGAAGGTATTAGGTATTGGAATTTAGAAACACAAGCACTCTGACAGGGGGAATACTTACTAGGGATTTAAGTAGTATTAAAATTTGTATCTCTAGGTTGGATACAGAGGAAACGCCGAATCAATTGGACTGTGTTTTAACAATGAAGATAGGAGTTGCGCGGATATGCGCGCGTCAGAAATTTCGCTCAATGCACTTATTGGACGTTAAAATGACCGGGGAATCCAAATTCGCAAAAAAAATTAGGTGTTCCGATGGAAAATAAGAAAGTTGGGTGCAAATGCGCCTATTTGCGCGCATTTTGGGAGGATCCTCACCCCCCTAGTAGTACCTACTTTTTTCTCGTCTAGTACTTTTACTACTCTCCTACTACTTTTACTCTAGGTACCTAGGTAGGTACTACTACTTTTACTCTAGGTACTACTACTTTTTTCTCGTCTCCGGATCCCGTACATATAGCTACTTAGCTATACCTACAGGATCCGGAGACGAGAAAAACTCGCTTTAGTTTCATCACTTACCTTTTCAGAGGAGAAGGCTTGTGACATACTCTGCCAGCCAGAAACAGACACGGTGAGAAATTCTTTTATGATACCAGGAAGACCACAGGGGAAGAATGATACATGTCCACAAAAACTGATTTCGAGAAAAAGCAATATTTCAAGTTCAAAACGTACCTGAAGGCAAGGGTTTGACAAAACTAAGAAAATAAAAATATGGGCAAGAGGTCCAAGCTATTTTTAATGAATGTACAAAATGAATGTACTTGGTATTTAATACCAAGTTGTATAACGAAAAAAAAAAATCAACGGTCCGGACATCAACCATTTTTCCCTACAACTTGTCACCAACGAGCACCGTCGCGCAATTTTTGCGCAAGTAACCTATATCAAAGAATAATAAACCCTTGTGTAAAATTTGCAGCATTTTTTTTTTATTTACAGAATTAAGCACAAATAACCTATATCAGAGAATAATAAACCCTTGTGTAAAATTTGCAGCTTTTATGTAGGTAATAAGTATAGAGAATGTGTTTCTCTCTTGAGAAACATTACCGATAAAAAAGTGCGATTGCGCATGCGCGGATTGGGAGTCAGGTGTCTCTAGTTTCTCGAATTACCCTGTAGTACGTACCTAACTGAAAAAGTATCGAATCGAATCGATTTTTTTTTCCATTTCCAAAAGCCAACACGTTTTGAGGCCGAAGTCTTTTTTCTATTTAAGTATTTATTTAATTTTTTTTTTAACAAAATTACTCATTTAGAATAACATTCTAATAATTAGAATTATTCTGGAGGCCGTTGTTGTGGCCTCCATAAGATTTACTGAGGACGGCACGTAAATATGTAACAATCTTATCAAACGTTAACGTCACTCTTATCGTTCAAATTCTCAAGTAAATAAACACAATGTGTCATGATGCAAATTGACACTTCGGTTCCGGTTGAGCGACGAGCTGCCCGAGAGTCCGCCTTTGGTTTGTCGATTCCGGCAGATTTTCCGTCAAAGTCCCGCCCGCCAGCCGTCCGGTGGATTTTCGCTCTACTTTCCTCATGTTCGTGTTACATAACAGTGTGACGTTAGTAGTGAGGTTATCAATGTTGTTTCAAATAAGTGCAGGCTCAATTACCGGAAAGGTAGCAATTTACGTGCCTAGCTAACTATTTTCACGCTTCCTATGACGTGAGTGGTGCGCAAAAACGCCTACGGGATTGGACGAAATTTGATCGCGTTACATGCGGTAAGTAATTTAGATCGATTCAATTCGCAAGTTGTTTTTCAGGAGATTAACAACTAGATAATTAAACCTACCTTAAGGAGTTAGAAGTAAAATTTACTCGTTTGGAGCCAATTGAGTTTAACGTCAATGACTATTCGACATTGGATAGTTTACAAAAATTCCATTGTGTTCAACGGAATTCGATCCCGGGTCTTCATGGACGATACCTACATTCCAACAGATAATACAACTACAACACCTCAACCAGATAATAGGTTTGTTCCAGGTTTGACAGACTGTTAACAGAAATCGACGGAGACATGCGCAGATTAGAAACTGTTGTTCCAGGTCGATCGTAGGTTGACAGTAGTTGGACGGAAACCAACAGCTCGAGTATGTGCGGTCGGGATCTGTCGACAGCTGTCCAACTTCTGCCGTCAGACCTGGAACATCTGGTTCATGCTGCTGCGCATCATTCGGGGTGTACGAACAACATCATTTCAGGCGTGCTGCGTGATCTCGGGATTCCTTCAAATTGAGCTTGAGATCGCAGGGACGTAGGTATGCTGCTCTCAATGCCGTGGATGGTGAAGTTGATCTTCCTGTTGCTGCTAAAGATTGGGCGCATCCATCGCGTGCTGTGAAAATTGAGGATGAAGAATTGAACGAGAGCACCACATTTTACAACATTTTCTCTGACGGCAGCGATTTGAGCGACGGAAAGGTTGGCTGTGCCTTTGTGGTGTATCGACATGGTATTCCATGACCTATCCATCGGCAGTTCTTCAGGCTCGGCTCTAGATGCAGCAATAACCAGGCAGAGGTGTTAGCAGTCGGGGAAGCATTAAGTTGGCTGAGTCGGCAATCTGTGAACCGGGCTTATAGATCTGCTTTGGTGCATACTGACAGCCAGGTCGCCCTCCATGAGCTCGCTGACGCCGGAAACCATCTCCCGGTACTGGAGGACATCAGGGAGCTGTTGCATCGCTTGCGGAGTGAGGGCGACTGGCGTGTGGGCGTCGTGTGGGTTCGGGCACACATGGGGACGACTGGAAATGAGGAGGCGGACAGCTGTGCGAAGGCGGCTGCGGATGATTTAGAGCTGCCAGTGTGTTTCTCAAGGGTGTCTAAGCAGCGAATTAAGAGCGATCAGCACCGGGCAACACTTGATTTGTGGGAAAGGATGTGGCAATCGACACAGGACGGCAGTCACACGCGGCAAATCTTTCCGGCAGCACGGGACCGCCTGAAATTGGCTTTTCCATTTTCGTGGAGGATGACCACCATGATGCTTTTGAGTGGTCACGGCAGGTTGAGGTCATATCTTGCCCGATTTAACCTGGCTGATTCGGCCATCTGCTCGTGCCTGTCCGGGGCGGTTCAGGACTGGGACCATCTTCTGTTCGAGTGCCCGCTCCTTGACGTTCGACGTGCTCGTCTCATGAGAAAATGTGTCCTGCAAGGTACTGGTTGCCCGGCGGCGGTTGGGGACTTATTGCGGAGCCACTGTTCGGACTTAGTTGCCTTCCTTAACGAGGTGGATTTTGGTGCAATTTGTGGCGGTGTATAGAAGTGCGGTCAATGCTGTGTAGTAGAAGTGTGTAGTGAAGGTCAATTCTGCCTATATTTTCTACTATAAATACGATGTCATATCTTCTGTTAAAAAAAATGTCTGTAGTCAAGCTTGGGAGCAGGCTGAATAAACAATTAAAAAAAAAAAAAAAAAAAAAAAAAAAAAACGTATCTGGTTGAGTAGGTGTCTTATGAACTTGTTATAAGACACATCTGAGGCTTTTGTAATTCACTGCCTATTTATAGGTGCCACCTATTAGGTGGAGGATATATCCTCCTCCAGCCTCAGCGGGAATGAAGAAGAACAAGGAAGAAAAGAAGAATAAGAAAGAAGATTAACAGTCTCTTTCTTTCTGCCTCTAGAGCAGGAAGAAAGAGAACTTATCAGTATGCTCGGGAGATCGGTCATACATTTTGACATTAAAAAAAAAAAAACCAGGTAGTCATAATATGAGGTACTACATAATATTATCATGAAGCATGCGATTCCCTAATGTAAGTAGGAATGTAATGATAATAATATTGTTACATTTAATGTCTACCTACTACCACTTAAATGTCTTACCTACTTACTTAATTAAACCATGAAGTGCAGCACCTCTCCTTGTGACTGTTCTAGGGAGAGAGAAACGGAGAAAAAATTGACCAATTTAAACACCCGTTCAACAAAATGTTCATTCCTCACGTGCAGATATTTTTCAGACACCTGTTGATAACAGAAATTTTTGAAAAAACAAACAAACAATTAACTGCTTAGTCGAAACGGCTTGTCAAAACGTCTAAAACCCGATGTTGTGAAGCACTGCTACGTCGTCGTTCTGTCCTTTCTTTTGTAGCCTGCGTGAGAGGTAATATTTCAACAATATAAGAACTTTATAACTATTTGTGTGTGCCCTCGTTCAGGAGCCCAAGAGTTATTTCAAGTTCCCATCCCTGGGATTGATTGTCGATTGCTCGGGGACATTTATTTGTCCTTCTCTTTTCATTTTTTTGTGGAGCTCCGCTCCCTTAGGGCCCTCTGCCCAGGAGCGGATGTTGCACAGAAATGTTGCCATTTCTGTGCAACATCCGCTCCTGGGCAGAGGGCCCTAAGGGAGCGGAGCTCCACAAAAAAATGAAAAGAGAAGGACAAATAAATGTCCCCGAGCAATCGACAATCAATCCCAGGGATGGGAACTTGAAATAACTCTTGGGCTCCTGAACGAGGGCACACACAAATAGTTATAAAGTTCTTATATTGTTGAAATATTACCTCTCACGCAGGCTACAAAAGAAAGGACAGAACGACGACGTAGCAGTGCTTCACAACATCGGGTTTTAGACGTTTTGACAAGCTTTCCTACTAGGGCGCCCCGGATCATTATTTCGACAAGTTACCGACTAAGTGTCCATAATATGCATTTTACTGTAATTTTTGTATGCAGCTTAGTGGGGAACTGTAAAATGTAATTGTTATTAGCTAAATTGAAGCAATCAGTACCTAATCATTCTTCTTTCCTCTTAGGTGTAATGAACTATTTCGAGTTGACATATGGTCCACTGACTGTCGATCCTCTGGTGGAAAAAGTCAAATCACCCGATTGTGGCGCAGTTTCTCTTTTCGTTGGGACTGCCCGGAACAATTTCAACGGTCGTCAAGTAAGTTGTTGCCAGGGAGTTTGTTTTTATAACGAAAATGGTCGACTTTTGATGTGATTTAACACTTGGGATGTCTCATTTTTTCTCTATTGACTCAAAAGTATCTGTTGGCAGGTTACCGGTTTATATTATGAGGCTTACGACCATATGGCACGGAAGAAGTTCTTGGAAATATGTGAGGAAATTCGGTCCAAATGGAGCAGTATCGTTAACATAGCGTTGCAGCACAAGTAAGAGCCAAAAACAACTTGAGTTGTAAGTTAGGCAGATTCTAACATTGTGCAGTTGCCACGAATGGAACGACCTTCATTTGTCCTGTGTTGAATGTTGGCATTTTACCACATTATATAGATGAAAGTTCACATGGTGTGTGTGTGGGGGGGTTAACAACAAGTTGCAGCTTTCCTCGCCCGATCAATTATCATTTTTGTCAGAATGTTATCCTGCATGAGGAAAACAAATTGGAGCCATAGTTAATGATTTCAAAGGAGCGTGCTAAACTGGAGTAGTTTCTATGATATGACAGAACATTAAATTTTCAATTCAAATTTTGAATCGCTTTATTCAGGAATGGCCCTTATGCATTTTTTCGTAATTATATATTCAGGAAAAAAGTGTTTATCTTGAAAAAATTTTATTATTTGAATAAAGAAGTTTTCACTTCAAATTTCCCAAGATGAACATGGCTAGCAACCAGATTGCTTTTGTTAATGGAATCCGAAGTTTTTCGATTTAAAAAAAAAAAAAAAACCAGTCCAGTCAAAGTGTTGTTGTTTACGTGGACGACTTGTTGATCGTGGGAAAAATAGGTGGTTAGAGTTCCTTCCCGAGTGTGTCTGTTTATTCCTCCATGACTAACATAACTTTTGACTGCAAACTAACCTTCCTTAGTGTGTCTGTTTTATTCCTCCACAACCAACGTAACTTTTGACGCCAGGGATGGGTATTGGCAATACCGTATTGCTATTGAAAATCGATTTTGAATCAATTTTAAATCCCATGGGGCTCTGGGGCGGCTACAGGAGGATTTTTTGAAGGGTTTCGACTGTGATATCGAGTGGAGTGTCGTTTCCGAAGTTATTTCGGACGAAGAATCCATTTTTTGGGGTTCAAGAACTGTCTGATTCTGCCGTGAGGATCTATGGGGCATTATTGGGGCTACAAATGCAGCTTTTTAATGGGGTTACCACACTGTCGTCAACAACCAGACGAGCTGTCGGAAACACCTCTCCCCCCGCCACCCATTCACGAACGCCCCACGACCGACAAACCGTCGTTTAGTGCAAAATATTCTCAGAACGAGTCATATCGACGGTTTGTCGGGCGTTCTCAGAAGAGGGGAGAGAGGGTGTCGTGATTGTGACTGTTTTTTTGCCGAGAAACTGCCAAAAAACGTGGTTTTTCATCACTCTTGAAGATTTTTGTTCACTATTCTGACAATTCTGCAAAACCTGCTTAGACGAGCCAACAAATTTTCGCCATATACTTGTTGCAATTCCTGCGTCGAATGCGACCAACCGCACCTCGATAAGTGCAATAGCCGGTTTTAGGTGACTGTTTAAAGTTTTAACTCAAATCGGCAAAAAACACCAAATTCCCAAATTTTCCGTTTTTTTTTTTTCATCACAATGTGCTATTCTGACTGGATATTTAAAAAACTTGTGCTTTGGCATGCTCGTGTTTGTTTAATGAGCGATTGAGCGAGTAACTGGAATGAACTTGGCTCAGCCCAATCCGATCGCTGCATCGGAACATGGTCAGCAGATGAAAGTTAGTGCTGAATCGTGAGATCGATTTTTTTTTTTTTTTTGTAGAGCAGTGTTATTATTATGGCCTCGTGAAAAGTCACTATGAAAAACTTTCTTGGGAACTTCAAGTGGTCTTTTCCAATTTAAGTTGTCGTGGCGGAATGAGCCGTATACATCTGCTTGTAAGGTGCACGATATTTCTGCCCTGCACATTACCACTATGGCGGGTTAGTTTGTTGTTGTTGGGGGTAGATCGTTGTGCGCTTAGGCAGAACTGTTGAGTTGTGGTCGCCTTTAAAATGACTGGATTGAATCACAAAATTATTTCTGAGTTACGCTTGGTTGATCATTTTTATTACATTTTCACTTCTCTGAGTTGGCGAGGCGGCAAGAACCCTGTATTCACACCAAATATGTTTCCAATTGATTCTGGTGGCTTCATAAAAATGTCTTTGTTGCAGGTTAGGAGACGTTTCAATTTCGGAGAACATAGTAGTTGTAGCGCTGTCATCTCCACATCGCGCTGAAAGTTTGGCCGCTATGACGTACATCCTTGACAGGTTGAAAGAGAGCGTTCCCATTTGGAAAAAAGAAAACTATTTAGACACTGAAGGTGTTTGGAAAGAAAATTTCGAATGCAAATGTAGCAATAAAACGAGCTGACTTGAGATCTGGTAGAACTTGTGTTTTTCCCAACCCAAGATGAAATGGCCAAAAAATGCAACACTTAGCAAAATATGCACTATTATATTCACCTGAAAGAATGAATGCACTTACTAGAACAACTGATGGGATAAATGAATTTGTACATAAGGTATCACATGTTAATAAAATTCTACAAAAGGAAAACAAATAATCGCTATTCCATTGTACAAGAGTCAAAGTTAGCGTTAATACGAATTGGTATACAATGTTGAAATAATAATCATACTCTGATATTTACAATAAACAATCTAATTGGAATACAAGGGCACATAGTTTATCGCCATATAGCGAATTTGTTCCAATTAATCAAAAGGGTGAATTGAGTAATGAGTAAAACGATTTTTCAAGGCTACGCATTTATTTCATAAAATTTATTTTTACTTTTATTCTAATGATCCAAGGCTACACAAAATCACCCACATGAGATTTAATAATTGCACAGGTGGACAACTTCATTAACTACGTCCTTTTGAGAAATTAAGGCAATCTGCAACGTGAAGCATACAACAAAAAATATCAAATTAGGAATACGTTAAATAATAGTTTGCAATTGTGCTTAGCGCGAAATGATTGTACACGTGAGTTCCTGATTGAACAATGAATGGCGTGGCACATGAATTTATTTAATTTAAAACTAACGAAGACGAGTCTTTGGCAAGTTGAACACAATTTCCACCTTCCACCACGAGGCCGTTTTGCCCTTTTGAATATGGCGAACTAAAATTTAATATTGAAACGTCGACAACATTTTGCTCCATTTTAATAGACAACATTATAAAACTTGCTGAACTTGAAGACTTCCTCTTAAAAAGGACATCTTTCCTCTAATTGGCTAAAATGTTAAAAGGGGGCGTCGGTATTTACAATAATCCTACGGTTAATATTTACTACAAACCACGAATAATTGAGATTCAAAACAATACAAAATGATTCTCATTACACTCGAGAACAAAATAAGAGAAAAAACTCGTAAAAATCAACCTACAAAAACAAACACGCATAAGGGCCAAGCAACTTGCCAAAACATCTTCAGGGTGAGGTCGAGAGGCGACAAAAATAAAAATAAACCCTTTGCGATTCGATTTTGCTAAAATCACACTTAGAAAAAGAACGTACTAAATAATAAATTAACAAACGAGAGAAAATTACATTGAGCATAAACATGAGATCGCAAACATTTTTCTTTTCATCAGATGGAATATTGCGGTAATGTGAACACATGCTATTTCAACAAATGGCGTCCAACTGTTTCACACTAAACAGCACTAAGGGGTTGGTGAAACGGCGGCTTAAAATTCGTTCTGGTAACGAAAAAAATTCAAGAAAAAAGGCAAAGGGTTGGAAGCACGAAACGGAATTTACCCCAGAAGGGGAAGGGGGATGAAAGAAATTTCAAACTCGCAATTTAAAACATCGTAAAATGCGGTAGTTCCAGCGATCGTAATATTTCAGTTCTAATATTTCGTTTTCCGCCAACAAAATCATTTCATTTGAGTTGAATGAATTTAATGAAAAGGCGAATAAATTACAACGTTCCCGAATACTTCTCAACGAACTTGACAAAAGCAAAAATTGCAATTGGGAGACTTTTTTCAAGAGACAATGTAACAGAAGGACTAACAAGATTTGTACATAAAATGCGGAAACAGTTCGGAAGTACCGGTTTACATATTCCGTCCAAAATGAGATTACAAATTTCGGAACAAATGAGAGGGGGGAAAAAACATGATTTAATAAAAGAAATAATCAACAACATACAAAACATTAACAAAATGAATGAAGAATCAATAACATCAAAAATATGAGTACATATTAAATATACTCCACAAATTCTCCATAATTTATATTTTACAAATTTTGTAAAATGAATCTACAAAACACCTGATTTATGCATTTTATTTATATATTTTCTCCCCGCTCACTTGGTGCGTTTTTTGTAGTTTCTCTACAATAATCTGTAATTATGACTTTGGAAATACGCACAAATGAAAGAAAATTATGCACACCTTCTCCAAATCCATTAACTAAAAACTATCTCTTTACGAAAAATCTCCAAATTGTCATAATTTGTTATTAGGCCCTGTTGTGAAATGTTGATACAACGCCACCGTTGTTTTCTTATCCCCAACAAAGTCACCAAAAAACTTGGATTGAAATTCATCACTACCAACTTTTTATACAATGAAATATATTAAAATTTTCTTAAGCTGACAACGCATTTTTTTTTTTAAATTTGTTCTGTATTCCCAACTTTGTCGAACATGAACGTAACGTGTATATTATAATATAAACATCGACATTTATTTTGCGAAAAGAAGAAGAGGAACGGGGCTTACAACGAGATCCTAATTTTTAACCTCTCTTCGGAATGGCGGCGTCGGCAGACTGAAAAGATAATATCTGTACGTGGGCTGGGACGATGTCCGGTTACCATTCAAACACCAAACATCGTTGAAATGTAGTAAACACATTACCCTCCCACATGTACATACAAATCAATCACAAAAAAGAAAGAAAGAAAAAAAAAACTCTTTCAACCCAATTGATTCACGTTTTTCACGGTGTTAGGCTCCTTAACTAAAAACGTTGTGCCTTCAGCACAAGGCAGGAATGTAAAAACATGAAACTCATTCGGGAATGTCTCACTCGTACATCATTTTGACCGGGAAACTATATGTCCTTTCAAAAATCACGTCTTCAGACACTGTTCCAAAATCCAACCAGGCCGTGACCTTAGCAATAGCAGATATTCAATTTTCGCACAATACAGATTAGATTATCGCAACTTTATGCAAACATTTCGTCGTCCAGCTTAAAATGCCAACGAAAAACAAACGACATCAGATGTCCACCAATTGATATAATTCATCATATGCACCCACTCCAAAGTGAACGGATTTTCCCCCAAAATAAAACTATACGCCGGCGAGAACAACGCCGACACTGTCCAGCTAAATTCCTATCCAGCTAATACCACGCAATACATGAAATAACTTGTGAGAAAATAAAACGAAACCTAAATTATTTATTCATTCGTATAGCCAGTGTATTGATTGAGTAGAGAGCGACATCTCAACTTCTGTTACTAGCGGGTTTCCGGGTGTCCAAACTTATGTTGTACCCGGCGTTGAGGTCATGTCCGGTGACGAGGAGGTTCATCAAGACGGAACCCCCGCCCCCAGGGTCCTGAACGTTCTGGTGTTTCCGCTTCTTGACGCCGTCTTGCCCGACGGACGCGACCCGTTTTCGAGTGTCTGGCTCCACTGGGAAATGAACCCGAGGATTAGTAAAAATTAAAGAGGAAAAAAAAAAGATGCCAATAAGGGCGTCGGTTTTTGTTGGCACTTACAAACTATTTTGGAGAGAAGATGCTCAGAGTTATCGGGTATGATTTCAGTGCCCAAGTCCAAAATCTTGAATTGTCCAAAATCTTGAAGGTTGTCTTCATTTTTCATGCGAATTGGAGACAACGACCTGGAACAGAATACGAAGTAAGTAAAATTTCTTAATTTAAACCGTGGATATCACTCAGTTGGCATCTGAGAATTCTACGGGGCTACAGATGGGGTTCCTGAAGGGGTTTGGGAGTCGAATGGAGTGTGGGCGTCATAGAAATCGGCCTTTTTTTTGTTGATCGAAGTTTTATCACGAATCTAACGACGGTCGTCAGCATAACATTGTAGTTCATGGTTCGGTAGTTCTGACGTGAAAAACATTGACTAAGGGGCCATCCCCTACTGGCTACACCAGCCAAACCCCGGCTCGTTCCACGGGCCGTGACTCACGGCCTGGCGGGCAGCTCGTTCCGCCCTGTCAGGGCGGTCGTTGCGGTCTGGCCGAACGTTGTGACAGTGAAAGGATTCATTTGGAAGGTAAAATCTAGTTCCCTTTCGAAGCTCAGGTACGCCACATGGAGCAACTTTTTGGTACTACCGTTTTGAGGATTCTCGGGGATTTTTAAGAGAATCCTCAAAACGGTAGTACGTGAACATGATGGCCAACACAAACCAGCAGAACTTTTTGGTAGTTTCAGACTTTTCTTGACGCCTACTCGGCAAAATTTATTGTGCTTTATGAATGTTCATAACATGGGGGTTCGATTCTTCATGATCAGGGGGAGGGGGACTTGTTTCTTATAGCTGCGTTCTTCTGCCCCCCTTACCTAGCTCTCGAAGACCCTTGTTGGACCCCCCTTAGCAACTTGGCCCCCTCGAAGATCTCAAAATCTATATTTTACCATTTTCTCCGCCCCCCTTCCCCCCCATTCATAGCGGAGTCACCCCGCAAGCCCCGTCCATCACGCATTCCCAACATCCTTTATAACTGGTCTTACTCCTATTTTTTGAACACTTTTTAGTTCAAATGGATCACATTGAGCCAACTTGTGTTTTCAAACTTTTCTAGAAGGTACCTAACTAGAAATTTAGTAGATAACTGTTATCTACTCGCCAAGCTTAATTTTTCAAGACAAATTTCACAATTTTCTGACTTGTACCCTAGAATAAAGATGGTCCTCTTCGTTCTCCTCCTCGGGCTGGAGCTCCAATATAGTAAATTAATCTCACTGCATGTGGCAAAGAGCTACGTGCACTTCGATTTGACAGTAAAAACATAAGTAACCTCATGAAATTCTCACTTGAAGACGATTCAACGAGCCCAGCGGACCAAGAATACCCCTAATAATAAGACTGAAGACAACATCGATCTAAGGTCTTACTTTTTTCGCTACATCAAAAAGCGGAAAAATGTGATAGGTTGGTTCAGAAATCAATCCACAAATTTGTACGACTAGATTCTTTTCCACGACATCGCCAAGCAAACGTGCGTGTGACATCATGGAAGTTGACTGTTTTCCCTACCACTCAAAATCTCGAAACTTAGACAATAGTTCTACAAGTAAAGATACTAATTTTTGCGATTGAAAATTGGAGAAGGGGAAGTTATGAAAGGCGCTGAAATTCAGCGGCTGAAGCCGAATATGTCAGGAATGTGGAATCCCGGCCTTCTCAATCTGTTGTACGTAAATAGGCAACTAACTGACAATTTTGGCGAATCTCAAAACACAAAGGCTAAGGTTAAGATACTGAAGAATCTGTTACCCTTGAGAGCTACAGTCGCTGGTGACGTTGTTGGTCAAGTCACCCCAAGGGATTTCCAGAGGCAGGAGCATAGGAAGGGTTTCTTCGCTCAGATCATCGTAGGTCTTGAAGTCGTCCCCGTATGAGCCCAAGATTGTTTTCATTGCTGTGTCATCGAATGTTTCATCACCCAGGCCCAACGTGTCGACGACATAGCTCTCCGGGCTCTGGAAAGTGATGATGTTTAAGAAGTTTTGCAAGCATTTTTTCAGCTACGCCAAATTGACGAACAATGCCCTACCTGGGTCAATGGTGAGTGGCACCCGTCGGAGTATTCATCTCGTAACGTGGGGAATCTGAGGCTGCCTGGTTGGAGAGTCGGGTCCTTCCCGCAGTCAATCATAGGATACGCAATCTCTTCGGTTGGGCCGAGCATTCGGATCATCTCGCTGATAGGAGGCGTGTCCAAAGGCACGCAGGCGTCACCAGCCGTTGGAGCCAAGTGGGTCAGATCAGGAAGAGCGTAATCATCGGGGAGGGCTGTAACATGAAAATGAGTCAATCAGGTTCTCTATGAAACAAATACATACATCACATACTATCAATTCAACAATTACTTGTGGCTCCTGTTTCTTCATCGGATCGCAGGAAATCTGTATTCATTTCGGCGGTTTTAGGAGCGAAAATGCGGGAAGTCGCGGGTTTGGGACGAGGAGGCGGCAACGCTTCGGCAGCTTTGGCCGGCTCAGACGCAGGTTTGGGGCTGCCGAGGGGGCTGACCACCTGAAAAAGCCACATTTGAATCATCGCTCTCACCATCTACTACCCAAAACGGCCTACAGGATGGTGACGTCACCTCGGTTTTAATGGTGAACAATTGCTTCGTGCAGCCAACGGGCCGTTTTTTGATGACAGGAACAGGCGAAGGAACGTGCTCCAATGGCTTCACCACGCAGACCTTCTGTTCACATTTCTCGGTGCTGCTGTCGGGCTCTTTCTTTTTGGACGAATCCAACTGTTCTATGGAATAGATCTTGTCTCCTTCGCATTTTTCACTGAAAAAAAAAAAAAAAAAAAACCATATGTATATATGTATACATCAAGACTTTATATACTAGAAAGGTATCCAAAAGGTAAAAGTGAATAATCGTATATTTTGATCGGTTATTGCGTGCTATTCACCTCCGATTTTTATGTAATTGAAATATCAGACTGACGGTAGTTGGAACGATAAAATAGATTAAATAAAAAGTCGGAAAGGCATACAGATTGAAATATTTCTCATAGTTTGTTGAAATCATAGTATTTTTAACTGTCAAGCACCACTGATCGTTGTGTAGGTAGTTACAATAACAATAAAATGGAAACAAGAGACAGATTAGTGAAGATAAACATTGGTTACTCACAACCAAAGTCCGCTGTTGAAGCTACATCAGACCAGAATCATCACTCGCTGCCAGTGTTAAGATGACTACGTCCTGTGGGGGTCGTCAACGAACAACGAATACATAACCTTTTCGTTGCAATTGGCCAGTTATACGACCCAAACAATGCAACAAACCCCTGTGTTCTTCTCTCCTCGACATCCCGATACTTCGGACGACGAATTCTGAGGTTAGTTTTTTTAATTCTACATTTTTATGCCTTTCCAACTTTTTATTTCATCTATTTTATCATTCCAACTACCGTCAGAGTAAGATATTTAAATTACATAAACGCTGCAAATTTTACACAAGCGTTTATTATTCTTTGATATAGGTTACTTGTGCAGAAATTTAATTCTGTGTCAATGAATTTTTTTTTTTTTTTTTCAAAATACCTGTTTTTACTCGGAAAATATTTGACTTCCTGGGATCCTTCGAAAATCCCATTTGTAGCCCCATGAAACCCCTATAGATCGCCACAGTGAAACCGGATCGTTCCGGGACCCCCAAAAATGGATTCTACGTCCAAAAATACTTCGAAAACGACACCTAACTTGATCCCATAGCCAAAAGCCTTCAAAAAAACCCTCCCGTCGCCCCATAGCACCCCACGGGTTTAGGCGATCGGGCTGTAAACCTGGCGGGCACAACTAGATGGTAAAACAAGTATTTTGTCAAAATTTCAGATTTAAAAAAAAAGTCCAACTGCCAAAAACGGCCCGGACGGCGGACGGACATTTCGGTTTTAGAATCTAGACCTCTTGAAAAGGATAATGTTAAATTTTGAGGCTGATCCGAGTCGTCGAACTCCCTCCTCGATTGACAGCTGGACAATAACAAATGAACGCTCTGATTTGGAACAAACGTCGCGACGTTAATTCCAACCGACGCGTCGGTTAATTGTTCTTAATAACCGTGCATTGTTTTACAGCAAAGGGACAGTTAAGGGTCCCCATAAATCCATTCTTTCGAAACTACTTCGAAAACAACCCCTCACCAACCTCCCAAACCTCCGAAACCCCACCTGTAACGCTATGTAATCCACAAAGCCCCACGCAGTAATCGGGACAAACTCCTCGCGGGACTAACTAAAAATGGAAACAACTATTTTGCCAGAATTTCCGATTTTCAAAAAAATAAAATCCTACCAAAATCGGAGATTATTAAACAAAAACGGCACGAGCTTAAATCCTCAAACAGTGTGGCCATGGGCACCAGTCTATTGAATAGAATTTAATAAAAAAGAAACACGTTCAACGCTCTTGGGCTCACCAACATTCAAAACCAACTCAACTGTCAATCTAATGATGACACTCAATTTTAAATTTTGGAGAAATATGCCGTAACCCAACTAGAACAAACGTACTTGAATAACGAATTAAAATTGTCAAAAGTGAAGTTTTGAAGGGCGCTAATGAGCAGGCACACAGCCACCATCTACGAATCATTTTACCACGGGAGGACATAAAATCTTCCAAAAGCAGCCCCGAGTTCGAAGCAGCAGTTTTTCAAAGCGGAGATAAACTCAACCTATCTCAGTGAAAGCCACCACTACAAATAGATATGTTACGAACTACGTGGATTCAAAGAAATCCCAATGTGGGAAGGTTCTAAGGGTTATAGTTTTGTAAAAGACCTAAAGAAAACCAATAATTACGAGGTTAACACTAGTATTCACATTCCTCCAGCATGCCTGCTGTGGAGGTATCTGAGCTCACGAATGGCAAATGAAATTTTACTACACGAAGAAACAATGACTTTTTTACAATAGTTAAATTTTGTATCACAAGAAAAACTTAATCTAAAATACACTGCCAAGGAGATGACACAGCAGCTTCCTCGTTACAATCAAAGTGACACCATTATAAAATGCGCTGAGCGTACCCCTGATTCAATCTTAATGAAACTGATAGGGGACCATCTAGAGCTATACCCACACAATTCCTGAAAATTTGATTGAAATCCGATCAAAATTGTGAAAGTTATGCCTGTTTCAAGAATTTCACGTTAGCGCATGCGCAGAGCGTACCACTGATTCAATTTTTTACCCAAAGCCTGGGTAATCATCTACGGCACAACCCGCGTAATCCCTGAAAATTTCATCAAAATCGGATCAATATTGGCTGAAATCCCCACTCCTTCCCTTTTTTAGGGAAGGAGAGGGGGTTGAAGGAGGGGAAAACGGAAAAAATCCTTGAGGGCGCTCAACCTATCTCAGAACGTACATCATTTTTGAATTTCTCGAGATTTTCAAGAATATATATATATAAATTACGTTCGCGCATGCGAAGGGAGTACCACTGATTCAATCGTGATGAAACTGATAGGGAACCATCTAGGGCTATACCCACACAATTCCTGAAAATTTGATTGAAATCCGATCAAAATTGTAGGAGTTATGGCTGTGGCAAGGAAATTACGTTCACGCATGCGCTGACCGTACCGCTGATTCAATCATGATGAAACTTATAGCTATTATACCATCTCCACCATGTCGTAAATCCCTCATGGATTACGAATTAACCCAACATGTATGATAGTATGGTATATGGTATTACACAGTATAAGAAACAAAATATGGTATGGTATGGTATGGTATGGTTCCGCAAACCAGGCAGCATTCTGCCTCTAAAAGGTTTTGTGTAAAGTGTACAGTGTAAAGTGCCCTCCTCCACCCCTTATAGGCACACCCAACCTCACATAACTGTGGTTATCTTCGTATCCAACACAGCTATCTTACTTAGCTGTACATACTGTGTCGTCTCAGAACGCCACAACGTCATATACAACACGGTTTATACATGTATCATGTAAGTGTCAGGATATTTCACCACCATGAAATATCCATGTATGTATTTCCATGTGTCCAGATATTTCACCACTATGAAATATCTATGACTGCTACTGGGGCAGACATTTCACCACAATGAAATGTATCTGCTCAGCTATATGTACTATGGCTTCCTCAGAACACCACAACATTATGTACAACACGGTTTATTTGGGGAAGGGAGGAGTTATTAAATTAAATTCACACTGAAATTAAATTCTAATTATGAATTTATTTAAGTTATTACAAGAAATCAGAAGGGGAAGGCCGAAAAATTTATTGGGCCTCAGGTGGGACTCGAACCCACAACCTTTGCATTACTAGTGCGACGCTCTACCAATTACGCCACTGAGACCAGCAGTCATGATAGAGCATCGGAGATTGAAGGCTCAACCGTCCTCCTGCCCCCAACGCTTGATTCGGCCTTCTCATATTGTTGCTTATTTTTCCCCCTCTGAACCCTGATCTGATATGAAGCCAGTAGACATCCTACTTTTGTCCCTCATTTTCATTAGCCATTACCTAATGAAACTACTCCTCCTGGGGAATTAAGGGACCCCTAGGAAGAGGGACAAAAGTAGGATGTCTACTGGCTTCATATCAGATCAGGGTTCAGAGGGGGAAAAATAAGCAACAATATGAGAAGGCCGAATCAAGCGTTGGGGGCAGGAGGACGGTTGAGCCTTCAATCTCCGATGCTCTATCATGACTGCTGGTCTCAGTGGCTAATTGGTAGAGCGTCGCACTAGTAATGCAAAGGTTGTGGGTTCGAGTCCCACCTGAGGCCCAATAAATTTTTCGGCCTTCCCCTTCTGATTTCTTGTAATAACTTAAATAAATTCATAATTAGAATTTAATTTCAGTGTGAATTTAATTTAATAACTCCTCCCGTCCCCAAATAAAACACTGTATGAGGGAAGCAGTTCAAAATTCCCTCAAGTCATTACCTAATGAAACTACTCCTCCTGGGGAATTAAGGGACCCCTAGGAAGAGGGACAAAAGTAGGATGTCTACTGGCTTCATATCAGATCAGGGTTCAGAGGGGGAAAAATAAGCAACAATATGAGAAGGCCGAATCAAGCGTTGGGGGCAGGAGGACGGTTGAGCCTTCAATCTCCGATGCTCTATCATGACTGCTGGTCTCAGTGGCGTAATTGGTAGAGCGTCGCACTAGTAATGCAAAGGTTGTGGGTTCGAGTCCCACCTGAGGCCCAATAAATTTTTCGGCCTTCCCCTTCTGATTTCTTGTAATAACTTAAATAAATTCATAATTAGAACTTAATTTCAGTGTGAATTTAATTTAATAACTCCTCCCTTCCCCAAATAAAACACTGTATGAGGGAAGCAGTTCAAAATTCCCTCAAGTCATTACCTAACAACACGGTTTATACATGTATCATGTGTCAGGATATTTCACCATTATGAAATAACTATGACTAGCTATAGGGACAGACATTTCACCACAATGAAATATCTATGTACGGCTATTGGTACTCAGTGTATCATGTTGTATTGGGTTAGTGTCAGGATATTTCACCACTATGAAATATCCTTGTATAGCATGCATCACACGCAATATGAACTCACCAACCTCCTCACGCACGAGACACTGCAATACTACTTTCTTCCCTTGGGAGAGGCGCGGGCCTCTCAACTGCCCCTCTCCCCTACGGAGAGGCGCGGACCTCCCCTCCCAAGGATGCAGGGACCACCGCACCGGCGCGCCGGGTGAGACTGCTGACGGCCTCAGGCGATCCACCAAACATTGCCAACACCATTTTTCAGCCAATCATGATTTAAATCACATTCGCTAGGGAACTAGCGACACTCCCCAGGCAAAAGAAAAAACTGCAAAGACTACCACCAATCCATGGTTAACCAGCTTGTGAGGCAATTATTTGCCAGTGTGCTCCCTTGGCTTCTGAGCAACTCGAACCATTTTATATCTTTGGAGGAGAACCTGCACTGCCTCGTACAACCCTTTTCAACCTTTGTTGGGAATGCCTTCTGAGTGACTTCACTTTGAATTGCGCTAGGTTTTCATGTTTCACACGCTAGTTTCCAGAGCCAGGTATGGGCGTCACCCACTTGCACAATATTTGATGTTGTGGGCATAATGATGTTGTCTTTGACTTCTTCATTGTGTGAATCAGATATCTTGTACTGGGTCGTCCAGCCGTGAAGTTTGGTGGGCCGTGATTGGCTTGGGGAATATGACGACTTGAAATGGTTGTTGATGTTGTTGCATGTTAGCAGAAACCCCCGAGCATTGTAGTTTTCTCTTTTGCCTGGGGAGTGTCGCTAGTTCCCTAGCGAATGTGATTTAAATCATGATTGGCTGAAAAATGGTGTTGGCAATGTTTGGTGGATCGCCTGAGGCCGTCAGCAGTCTCACCCGGCGCGCCGGTGCGGTGGTCCCTGCATCCTTGGGAGGGGAGGCCCGCGCCTCTCCGTAGGGGAGAGGGGCAGTTGAGAGGCCCGCGCCTCTCCCAAGGGAAGAAAGTAGTATTGCAGTGTCTCGTGCGTGAGGAGGTTGGTGAGTTCATATTGCGTGTGATGCATGCTATACAAGGATATTTCATAGTGGTGAAATATCCTGACACTAACCAAATACACACATGATACACTGAGTACCAATAGCCGTACATAGATATTTCATTGTGGTGAAATGTCTGTCCCTATAGCTAGTCATAGTTATTTCATAATGGTGAAATATCCTGACACATGATCCATGTATGTATTGTGTTAGTGTCCAGATATTTCACCACTATGAAATATCTATGACTGCTACAGGGGCAGACATTTCACCACAATGAAATGTATCTGCTCAGCTATATGTACTATGGCTTCCTCAGAACACCACA
This sequence comes from Pilophorus perplexus, assembly GCA_955831195.1. NCBI lineage: Eukaryota > Metazoa > Arthropoda > Insecta > Hemiptera > Miridae > Pilophorus > Pilophorus perplexus. Next base: position 26,330,162 of record OY037007.1, read on the forward strand.
ACATTATGTACAACACAATTCCTGAAAATTTGATTGAAATCCGATCAAAATTGAGAAAGTTATGCCTGTTTCAAGAATTTCACGTTAGCGCATGCGCAGAGCGTACCGCTGATTCAATTGTGATGAAATTCGTATGGGATCTCAAGGAGCCTGATCCGCATAATCCCTCAAAATTGAGCTAAATTCATTCAAAATTGTGGAAATTATGGCTGTAACAAGGAAATGCGGACAGACCCACAGACCGACAGACCGACAGACCCACAGACCGACAGACACGGAACCAAATTTGTTCAGTAGGCTATGAAACGCAAAATGCGAGTGGAAATTTTGAATTCGGACAACAAAATTTTTTTTTTTTCTCCCGAAAGTGAACACAAGGCTTCCGCTGCTTCGCAGACTCGGAAGCAAAACAACTACAACCGTTTGATTCATATGAAAAACAAGCATTCGCCATAAATACGCTACCTTGAAAATAAATACAACAGTGGGGGGGGGGGGGGGGGGGAATAAAAAGGGATCGTTGAGGGTAAAAGGCAGGCACCACTCGATAAGAACTAATCAACTAACTGATTGTGCCAATTGACAGCCCACAACAGTCTATATTTAACGATCAAATCGTAAGACAACTGCCCGGCTAAATATAAAATGTGTTCAACGCCAAACTCTTCTCATCAATTCTATTTTTCATCCGCTCAGGAGAAGAAATCTATTTCAGCACAGGTAAGTCAAACAACTTGAGGAACGCCTCTCTTGTTTACTTGTTTAAAACGGAAATAAATTCCACCAACATTTTGAAATAAAATTTAAGTGCATTAACAGGGTATCTATCGAAATGGACTACGTTCCCATTGATTTCCCAATGTGGTTACCGACCACATCCCCCTTCACACACGTCTAAAGCTTGACTTTAGCCTGTTCACTCGTATCCTGCAGGACAGCCATGCATCGACTGAAGCAATAACAGCCCCAACGAGTGGTTTCAGAATGCGTGTTGGCCCCACAACACCGGCGAAACACAGCAGGGTGGATGCCTGAATTCTGGCCGGAAGGGAAATTGAAAATATCCTCCCGCCGACCGAAAAAGAGCATAATAAGTGTAACCACAAAACTGAAGGATCGGTCACGTCGAATAAGTTAATTTATTCCACGAATAAGTTGAGTCAATACGCACGATCACATTCACAACAAAGCGAACCCGGCCATTTTCGCGTTACTCCAGTGTCACTTGTGCCTAACACCAAGAAAATCAAGAAAAAATTTGAAAATCGAGTTGCACTTTGGTGTCTTTGATTGTAACCAGTGTAGGTGACGTCACCTACAACAGTTTTTGAATCGGCCAGAACAGCTTAAGATGATTATAAACTACGTACAAGACTTTTGTCACAAAAATGATGTATTTTCCCTTTTTGACTTCCAACAACATGGTACAGGATGATTTAACCCGGATTTCTCAATAATTGAGAAATCCGGGTTAAATCATCCTGTACCATGTTGTTAGAAGTCAAAAACAATTATTGTGTAAACTATCCACAACTCTCAAGATCTAGCCAAACTAGCCATCTTCGGGTTCCAGGGGGTGGACGTGGGCGTTTACGGCCTTTCGCCAAAGAGCCGAAAAACCGCTGGTTTTTCAAAACGCTGTTTCTCCAAGACCACTGGTTCAATCATCAACTTTGACCACTGCTTTTCGAAGGATATTTTGTCTACTTTAATTTTGTATAAAGTGGTGATCTTCGAAAAACGCTTAGTTTCAGGTATATAAGCAAAAAACTGAAAAAGTGCCAAAAATTTGAGGTTTTTCCCATTTTTTGATGTGAAGCCGACCTCGGAAGAGGCAGCAAACTTCATATTCGGATTCAGCACCCATAAAAACCAATAGATTCGTTGAGAAAAAACTTCCCTTATTTTGTTACGGAAAACCCACCAATGTGACTGGACTAACCATTTAAAAAAAATTTTTTTAGCGATCAAGGTTGTGTCTTGTAGTGTTTTGAACGCTGAATCGAATGAGACGGCAGATCTGTAGGTGCAATAGCCTAGGAGCTAGAGCGTTTTGAGTTTTATTGAGTGAAAAAAATATCGCTAAAAAATAATCATTATTTTCTGAGTGAAAAATAAAACTCAAATATTGATTCTGAGCGATTCCCAAAAAATAAAAATCACTCAATTTCAACCCCTGCTCAAGATTCAATAACGTCGAGATTCAATAGTTTAAGAAACGCTTTAAAGCCTTTTATGGGCACTTCTACCTTTTCAGCCCACCAGTCAGTTCTTTGTGATAATATTCATTACTAGCTGGTACACCCGTGCTTCGGAGGAAAGATCAAATTCCCGTCCATCACCTATCAAAAATGCAGCCCACGCTTCACTCGGAACAACCGTGAACACCACTGAACTCGGGAGGATATTTACCACTCAGTGGGTCGGTCACGGGAGGATATTTACGTCGCAGTTAGAACACTTTCAGCGAGCGGAAGGATATCTACATGTCACCGGCCAGAAGGGGCTCTCAAAACCCCCTTTGTGGGTCTACAGCTGGCAACTGGATAACCAAGAACCTCCTCAGAACTGGGATCACATGGCGTAAAAAAAAGTCCGTAAAGTGCGATCGGCGATCTGATTGGTGTGGTGGTGGGTAGGGGTGGGGCGATCAGATCTGATCAGCCAATCAGATCTCCGAACGCACTTTACGGAAGTGTTAGTTAACGCCATGTGAACCCAGCTTTAGGATGTACTCCCAAACGTGACGGACTGAACGACACGCTAACGGTAAGCGCATGGCGTTCAACCCCAACATCAGCATTAGGAGGAGCTGCTCAGACTAAAGCGCGTGGAATTAAGGTGAAGACAGCGTTCATAAACAACAAAACTCTTCATTATTTGTGCAATAAATAACAACAAACCATCCCATGGAGATCGCATGCGACGTGCTTGCGATTTCCCGGTAGATTCCATCTAGACGGAGTAGGTAGCGTAGGAAAGTAGACTGCATACGACATCCTCATAATCAATGTAGACCGCATAAGACAAGTGTACCAATTGAAGTTGGCTGGACTACTGACTATCCACAATTCATGGACGTGGATCGTTGAGAAAACAACAATTAAGCTCACCTTACGATGTAGTTGACGCACACGACACTCTGTGGTTTGCTGTTCTTCTCGCAGTAAATGACTGTCGCCTGAGTCGTCACCCAAACGTAGCCGCCACTTTGAGCGAGGAAACGGTACTGGCCGGTCTCAGATTGGCCTTTAGAAAATACTAGGGAAAAGAAAAAGTCGCATTGAAATACAGAAATTGGTAGATTTCTTGATCCATAAATGCGTACAATGTTCAAATGGTCAATAAAAATGAATCTATGTTAGCGTCCAGTAAAATTTACTCGGTATTTAAAACCAAAATCCCTGGGGCGCGCGTTAGGAATTTCTTACCTCTTTTCGCTGAAAAAATTTTCCACAATTTCCACTCAATCACGATGTTCTGAGAGCTTTGAAAATCGATCTACCAACTTTAAAAAAATGTTTATTTTCATATGCATGACTACTTACACCCTCGGAACGCTTTCTCAATGTTGCGGTTGTCTTGAGCATGATGAAAATCGTACACTGATTTCCCCAGTAAGCTATCAGGGTTGTAGCCCAGGAAATCTTGCATCCTGAAATAAACAAAACCTTAATCAAGACTTGACATTGCACATACTCAGTATGTATCTTTATATACCTAATGTAAGGTGGATGCTAGATAGATGTTTTTTTATTGCAACGGCCATAATGGTAATACAATCGTCAATATCATAGTATTATTACAAACAGAAATGAACAAACTCATAACAAAATGAAGGTCATAAGTAGTGATCAACACGATTACTTTTATACAAATTCATCGGCACTACAACAAATTATTTAGTTACATTCGTAAGATAGGAGAAGGAAATCGTCGACGGAGTACAATTCTGCATTAATCAATGCGTTTTTTACTTCATGTTCGAATTCCTTATCCGACGTCTGACAAAGAGATTGTGGTAACCTATTGTAAAAATGGACACCATTCTGTAGCGGGCTACTTTGAAGGAACAGTCATACAACCTAATTCCTCGACAGCTCTCCCTAAAGTGAACACCGAAAATGATTCTAAAAGCAGCTTTTTGTAGCTTGAAAATATCTACGCAAGATGAGCCCCAAAAAACAATCCCATAAGATTCGCGGCTCAGGAAGAGAACGAAAAACACGTCTCGGAGAACCGGGAAGGAGACAGTGCCAGCCGTGGAAGAAGGAAAAGGAAGTTTCACTTCATAGAGGGTGGTGGGCTACCCGCCAAAGACTGCCAAGAGTAACGCAATCTGTGCGCGTATCCTGTGTCACTCGTGAGTACACCCAGCGAGGTGAAAGTAGGGTCACCAGTACACCCAAGCACTACCGGAGTACACCCAGAGAAGAATCGGACTTATGACGCTAGTACACCTGAACGAGTTGTGACGCGAGTACACCCAGTCCGCTCGATAGTGCCGGAAAACACCAGCTGCACGAAGTTGGATTCCTGGCACGAAGTTGGCGCACTTGACGGTAAATAATAAATAAAAATTAATTAAGAAAATAAATACATAAATTTTAGACTGAAGTCATGCGGGTGTACTCACGTACTGCCTTTCACCGCTCGGGTGTACTCGTGCATTTTCCCGTCACTAGTACGTTTACCAGGTGCCCGCTAGGTAGAGTCCGGCTTTGTGGTTCGAAGTTCTCGGCATTTGCGGTTTCCGAATATTCGGGGAATAAAGCCTGCTCCCTCTAGACAGCGTCTGGCACCTGGCGCGCGGCTGACGCCGCCGTCTCCCAACATCCCAGAGATGGATATTAAATTTTATTTAGCGGTAAGACAGCAGTGGGTGTCACCTGGCGCGTGTTTTTGGACGTTGAATCCATTTCGCGGGGTCCCAGAACGATCCGATTTTACCGTGGGGTTCAATGGGGCTACAAACGGGATTTTTGAACAATCCCAGGATGTCAAATAAGGCCTAGTTTTCCAAGAAATTTTGGACGCAAAATCCTTTTTTTTTTAAATGCATATTTTCTTAATGACAAAGAATTATTTGTTTCACAATTAACCTATATCAAAGAATAATAAACCCTTGTGCAGCGTTTAGGTATTTCGTTTAATGTTAAATTTTGAGGCCGTTCGACCTCCGTCGCAATTACGCTCCAGTTTTGGCAACTAACCACCTTCACAGTTCACTACATCTCGTAGGGGTAGCGCTGCAGTCGCAATCCCCCCACCGTTTCACAACCGGGTAGGCATTTTGGGAATGCCGTTTAACACAGGAGTGGGCTTCCTTTCTATTCTTCCATGGGTGTCTGCATAACGACGAGGAGCGAAGTTCACAGGGATTCCCGATTCCTCTCATAATTCCTCTCTTCCGTTCGAAATGGGCGAGATTCCTCTCCGAGTACTGTTGACAATAGTTAAGAGGCGGCATGATTCCTCTCACCTCTGAACCGCCGTACCTATCCGTCTCCGTTCCAGTTCCGAAGCAGAGGCGATCCATCTTAGCAGCTTCAGCGAATCGGAAAGTGACTGATAACTTGTTAGAGTGCCCATCTAAAATTATAAAAAGTGCAATGGAGGAGACATCGTCTCACAACGTTGTTTTTGCGGATGCCACTAACATTAGAAAAAGAGTGTAAGTATCAGGCTAGGCGTAAGAGAGTTTGCCAAGGCTACCAAAATCACGAGAGGATGTACACAGTATAGTAGTACACAGTCGTAGATTTTGAGCAAGGTATCCACAGTGCTGTCCATCTTGTATTGCCAAACACCACAGTTTGGCTGTGTAGGCCTATACGTATACGGAGAATGGTGAGAGACATAGTATACTCTATAGAGTATCGTATACTCTATAGAGTATACTATGCCTTCTTTGAATCGCATGTGAGCTATGGGGTGCTGCTGTGGGGGCGCTCGAGCGGTGCAGCAGGAATTTTTCTCCAGCAGAAGGCGGCCATCCGTATTCTGAGTCGTGCCGGTCGCAGGGACCACTGTAGGCCGCTCTTCAGGAGTGCTCGTGTGCTCACTGTGCCGGCCCTGTATGTCCTAGCTCTGCTGAACAGGATCAGGCGTCGGATCGCGGATCATCGTCGCCGGGGAGATGTGCACAGCCATGGCACGCGATCGCGTGCTGACCTCTGTGTGGAGCGCCATCGTCTCACGCTTGTTCAGGCGGGTGACCCCGACTACCGGGGGGTGCTACTCTTCAACCGGGTCCCTGAACGAGCCAGGGAGTTGTCGCAGGGCGCTTTCGGCGGATGGGTGAAGCGGAAGCTCGACGAATTGGCCCCCTACTCGGTCGCAGAAATTGAAGAGCACGAATGGTCCTGATTTTCTCGTTTGTTGTTGTTGATGTTGTTGTTGTTGTTGTTGTTGTTGTTGTTGTTGTTTCATACTATGAGTAGGTAACCTACCATAACGTTGTTGTACCTATTTGTTGACTTGTGTTACCGACGTTTGTCATAAACCACACTGTTGTTTGGCGACAATAAAAAAATCTTGAATCTTGAGTTTTCGGATGTCGTTTTCACTTGGCACAGGCGTGGTGGAGGAAGATTCAGAACTTAGGTCTGTCCTCAGATTATAAGGAAGTCAATGAAGTGGGCCAAGGGTTTTGGTATGGTTTTTTGGAGCCTTCTGAGGTGTTGGAATGTTTCACTTTTAAATTCCGAATCTCGGCTTTCCTAGTTCTGTACGGGAACTGTTACTTTGAGAATATGAAAGTAACTGAGAGGAATCAGGTTGTGGCGATGACGGCAGGGTGGTAAATGCGGAATATGGGGATAATCTCTTAAGCCGGGGTCATCCTAATTGGAAAGGAATCAGGATCCGTCCGTTCACAGATGCCAGCCGAGCACCGAGCTTTTCAATGTGGCCACACCACGAAATCCTGTTGTCAATCCACAGCCCTAGGAAAATAACCGCGTTGTCCAGCCGACCGTTGAGAAGGAACTGGAGGTCTTGGGTCTTCTCTTCATTGGGCCGGAGCAAATTTGAGGCGCACAAGGATTTCACCGCCATACCCGCCGCCAGCATATCACCCAACAACTCCAAGCGCGTTCGACCAGACGCCAAGACGGCAATATCATCGGCGAATGACTAAATTTGATTCTTTTGAAGTTTGAACTCGCAGGCCAAATCGTTGACGTAAAGGAGGAACAACGTCGGACCCAAAATGGAGCCCTGCTTAACCCCACAAGGTACGGGCGACTCCTCTGAAGCGATGACATTGTAGAAGACAATTTGACTCCACCCTGCCAAAAACGCAGCGAAGAAGGCAACAGACCCCTCATCAAAACCTTAACCATACATAAAAAAGACGATTTCAGACTAAGATATTTATAGTGGAAATAGACTTCGTCTGAAATAGTCTTTTTTTTATCTAACGTTACTATCCGTTAAAGAATTTTTCACAAAAGGAGGCCCTGAGTGATCACGAACTAAGCTTTCATATTTCATACCTTTCATCAGCAAATGTGAATTTCATATCCAACGAATGTTGACTGAGAAACGTGAATTTCCCGAGTGGCATTTCTATATCACTGGGATGAGGAATTGGGGACGCTAGCGAGACGAAACAGTGATCTTCCGAAGCGGCTTCGCCCATCTTGACAAATCTTCCGATAATGTGGAGGACCTACAAACAACACGGTCACATTGAATTTAGTCTTTCGCAAAGTTATCGCTCGACCGCATTTTGTGAGTTACCCACCTTGTAAGCTGAGGATTTTGAGTTGATGCCACGCCCTTTACTCGCCAGGCATTTCATTCTCAAGAAAAATTCCATTTGATCGTCGACGGAAATCTTTCCAGCTAAAAGTTCGTTTACTTCATTGTGATCACAAGGATGCGTGACCTCACAGACATTTTGACCCAAAGCATCAACCTGCCAAATGTGAGGATTTCAAAGGTTAATATTAATGAAATTATCGACTTTTCAAAAAAAAAAAAGTAAATGTTCGGTAAAGTATTCCCTGGCTGAAATTAAGAGAATTTAGAGTTTAGAGTTTTTTTTAGAGTTTATCTCTACCTGCGTGATGCCGAGGTAATTGGTTACATTTTGGGAGACGAAAATTATATCTCCGTCGGTGGAGAGCACCAAGACGAAGCCACCTGATGCTTTCAAATAGAAACTATCGAATTTTTTAGATTCATCGTCTCCCCTCAGTTCAACTGCAACAAAAAAAAAAACACACACGGACCATTAGACATAGTAATGTTGCAAATTGGATTATACAAGTTCATTAGTGATCACTAGATGCTCCGGCTCGCTTCGCTCGCCTACACACCCAGCTGGGGGGCTCCGCCCCCCAGACCCGCCGTCGGGCCTCGCTCCGCTCGGCCGAGAGCTTATTCGGACAGGGGGGCCTCGCTTCGCTCGGCCGGGGGGGTCTGCGACCCCCCCCCTAGAGACACTTAAACGGTCGCCCGAGACGATAGGAAAAATCGGCGTATTTTTATCGCTTACCGTTTAGTCAGAGTAGGCGATTGACATACACACACACACACCCACAGCCAGCCACACGGTGAGAATTAGTGATTTAGATAGATCGAGCATCATAGTGGACAGAGCTGGGACCCCCGCGACCCGATTCCGGAGCCAAAATTGCTTCGAAAACGCACACTTCACCCGACTCCTCGGCCAAACCCCTTCAAAACCACCTTAGAGCCCCACATAGTGTAGCCATCGATGCGGAGTTGACATTTTGTGGTCTCAACTAGGAGGAAGACCTCGCCTATATTGTGTTGTCGAATCCACATATCACGAAACCTAAAATCATTTTGGAAAGCAGTTTCGTGAAATTTGAAATTATGGCTGCTTACAAGACCAGCGAAAAAATGTTTCCAGCAACAACTGAGAAAATTAAATGGCAGTCAGGTTCAAGTCGTGCTTGCCGTCCATCAGCCAACCTAACGAAATATTATGCACAGACCACCCCCAAAGAAACCTTAATCGTTAACAGGTCAACACCCCAGGAACCTCGAGGTAACTAATGTTGGAAATTTCATAAAATGAAAATTTTATGCGTTGAAATCCGATATTGCAAGCCGCTTCATGCTATTGGATGAGGCGACACCAGAAATCCCAGTCCAGAAACCACTCGAATGTATCAAATTGAGTGGCTCCTGACTTGCCCTTTCTACAAAATGATCCGTCTAGTAGGCGACCCACACCTCACAAGGAAACAAACAAACAGATTCACTAACCTTGGAACGAGAGAACGAAGAGGTTCACTTCATTAAAATTTAATCTGACCAAATTTGACAAGAAACTATCGTGAACATCCAGAACTTGCTCATGCACGGGCCGTACATATGGCCCATCACAAAAAATCGGCAAAACGAAAACTAATTTCTAAACTTGAAACTCTACAAATTAAAAACTAGAATAACACAATAATTGTGTTATTCTACTTTTTAATCATTATTATCGGCGGACTTTAATAATAATAATTATTATTATCGGCGAGGATTCATCGCTAGCTGATAAGAAGAGATGTGTTATCTAGGGATGTTGAAAAAGTATCGATACTTAAAAGTATCGATACTTTTCAAAAAAGTATCGATACATATCGATACTTTTTGTCGCCGATACATATCGTAGTATCGATACTTTTTTTTCCGGTATCGGCGCCGATACTTTTTTTATCCCTCACATTTCATCAGATTCAAAACTTACGGCATATAGGTAGTTGACAGTACCTCTAACTTGACCAGCAATTGAAGAAAGTTGATGTAGGTACCTACCACCACCACCTCCTGGTGCTGCACCAGCTCTCATATCAGAAGAATCAGCCATCCTCGATCAAGGGCGGACCACCAATATGTTGGCCCAACCAACCAACCCAACTCACTCATCACAGTAGAAATTAGTGTGACCACAGCTACACCAAACGAGGGAATGTTCCCCTTTTTTGCTACCTGTACCTACCCCCCGAGGCTTGGAGCAAGGTTTTCAGTCCGATCGTCCGAACCCGTGGGGCGCTATGGGGCTAAAATGGGGCAATTGAAAGTTTTTTTAAAGGCGTTTGGCTATGGGATCGAGTTGGGTGTCGTTTTCGAAGTATTTTTGGACGTAGAGTATATTTTTGGGGCTCCCAGAATGTGTGGATGGTGGTTGAACGCTGAGGCTGGGGGAAATTGGAGAGCTCCCTTATAGAAAGGTCTGTTGAAAATTTCGTTCAATTCGATGGAGTGGTTTTGGGGATAAAGAGAGTTAAATTTGTCTATGATGCCATGTGCTTGCCACATGGCAAATAGTGGAAGGTTACATCATAGCCCTTGTGGAGCTCTGAGTCAGTAGTCCTAGTAAAGGAACTGGTACCCCTGGGTGTGATCATTGACACCCCAGTGTTGTATTGAAGGTTGTTTACCCCCACTTTTAGGTGGAAGGGAGTATCTTTTTCCCATCCCACTTGGGGCTCCCCCCCCACCTCATAGGTGGTAGAGGGAGTGCTACTGTATCCCTACTCCAAATTTGGGAGAAGTTGGACCCCGATTTCTGAGCCTCTAAAGCTTGGTCAGGTATCAGGAGACTAGGAGTTAGCAGGAGCTAACTGGAGGGACCTTGTAAGGAGGTAGCCTTGAGGCCCTGTGAAGCAAATCATAGAGGTATAAGGGGTGGATCCACCATTGGTCACAGAGTTCTTGTATTTGGCGATCGTCAGGGACCTCGTATTTGTGGACAAGGAGTGTTGGTCAAGGACCTTGTATTGACGTACTTGGCCCAGAAAAGGACTTAATCTTGCCGAGTAGCCATGGCTGAGTCACTTATGGCTGCTGTGGCAGCAGAACAACCCATTACGGAAGCCACATCCGCAGTAATTGAACTGATGGAGATTTGGGCTTCAGCTGAGGCGGCGTTTTTGATAGCTGCCAAGGAGGCTAAGGTGGGTGCAGATAAGGCAAAGGGATGTCTGGCGCAGCTAAAAGGACCTATTGGAGAAATCATGCGAAAGGTGACCCAGATGGAGGCTGCTCTCAATCGGTTGGATGCAAAAGGCGACGAACGAATTGAGCGACTGATCTGTGCCGTGGAGAAAGCCGGTTTGAACACCTTGAGTGACAACACTGAATCGCTGAAGGGGGTCCTTGAAACCACCGCCGCTCGGATAATGTCTATGGAGGAGAAGATCTGCCAGATAGCTGTGGTGCAGGGGCATACTGCCCCTTCTTATGCTGCTGTCCTGAGGCCGAGAGAACGCAGTAGAAGTAGAGGCCCTGTGGCATCTAGGGAAATCCCGAAGAAAACCTTGGTTGTCTTGAGCAGTAAAGACGAAGCTCCCGAAAAGTCGACTACTGAGGCTGTCCGTGAGACGCTGACCAGAGCAATTAAGCCCCAATCTAAGGGGTGGCAGGTGGTAGGGATGAGAGGCCGCAGAGGCAAGGACCTTGTGGTTGAGGTGGCCAGCCCCCTTGAAGCCCACAAGATTATGGCGGATGTTGACGTTGGAGCTGCCGGGTTGAAAGCTGAACTTCTTCCTAAAAGGAAGCCAACCGTTCTGGTAAGAGGAGTACCTTACAAGGTTGACGGACAGGATTTCACGGACGAAGCCTTTCTTCAGGCCTTGTGGAGACAAAATTTCAATGACGTACCAATTGATGATTTCCAGAAAGAAGTGAAGGCCATACGCAGAATCCCATGGGCACAGACAGGGAACGTCTCCAGTGATGCAAGAAGGGGCAATGTCGTCGTGGAGATGCCGAGTCAAATGAGGGAGAAGTCGGTCGAAAAAGGAACGTTTTACATCTCCTGGTTTAGATGCGCAGTCGAGGACTTTCTAGATGTCAGGAGGTGCTTCCGCTGTGGGGCTTATGGCCATATTGCGGCCCAATGCAAGAAGTGCGGAGACGGGGAAAAGTGCTGCCGTGTGTGTACGTCCAAGGATCACCTGGAGCGGCAGTGCGATAAGCGGGAGTCACCCATCTGCATAGGGTGTCAGGAGATCAAAGTGGATTGCGCCCATAAACTAGGGAGCAGGGAATGTGAGGCCCATCGGAGAGCTGTGGCTGGGCTGTTGGTAATCACCGACTATGGACGGTAGCCCCCTAACATGCAACGCGTGCGGACGTTCCTTCAACTCCAGGAACGCCCTCACCCACCATCTGAGACGGACCCATCCGGAAAGATTTGTTGAGGTCCAGGCGGCAGAGGATACCCCCAGGGGCCGCCATAAATATTGGAGCCAGGAAGAAATGCTCATCATGGCAAGGAACGAGATTAGGATACGAGCCACCCACCTGACGGAGCGAGGTATATGCCAAGGACTGATGGAGCACCTACCTGGCAGGAGTTATGAACAAGTTCGACGACACAGACGACAGCAGTCCTACATCAACATTAGGGATGCCTTACTAATTAACCCGGAGATGGGAGATCGTGTTAGCGAAGAGTTTGTGCAGCCAGCGGTGCCTGAGCTGGACACCACATCAGAGTTGGATGAGGAGACCATCCTAGACCTCGCTATATTGGAAGACCTGGAGACCAATGACGGTTGGACAGAGGAGGATCAACGGCTCTTGCTGCCTGGGATCAGAGAAGTGCTGGAAGGTAGGGACGGCATGCCCAGTATCCACCAGTGGGTAATTGCAAAGTTCGGGGAGCCTCGCCCTTGGCGATCTAGAGCAACTGATGGAGCACGACCACGAACGGCACCGTCGATCAGCGAACTCTGGAAGACAGACCGGCGAGCTGCCCTCGATGAGATTTTGACCGACGGATTGGCACGGTCAGGCGCAGTCAACCCTGAAGCAGCAACAATTCAATATTGGAGAGACCAGTTTGAGCGCGCCTCGACTCCGTGGCCGGACGGCGTGCAGCCTGCATGCCCGGGGAATGACACAATGGTTGGCGTGTTTCAGCCAATCTCTGACCAGGAGCTCGATGAGCACCGCCTGCGAAGGGGAGCGGCGGGCGTGGACGGCATTCTGCCAGGCCAATGGAACACACTGCCGCATAGGTACAAAAGACTGATCTTCCATACGATTCTACGCCAGAAGGAAGCACCTGAATGGATGACGTTGGGGCGCACCACACTTATTCCCAAGGTGACTAGACCAGTGAGGCCTGATCAATATCGACCGATCACTGTCCCGTCGGTGATGTTGAGGCACCTACACAAGATCTTGGCAGCCAGGTTGATGCAGAATGTCCGGCATTGTCGGGACCAACGGGGCTTGATCAGTAACGTCGACGGTATTGGCCAAAACGTAACTCTTAAAGGGACCATATTGGCGGAAGCAAAACGGAAATTTAGGGAGCTGCACCTGGTGGTGGTCGACGTGGCCAAGGCCTTTGATTCTGTTAGCCACGACGCAATTAGAGCTGTGATGGTGGCACGAGGGTGGTCTCCGTCTTTGGTCCACTATATTATGAAGTTGTATGGATCTTCCAGCACCATCTTGGGCGGACAACGTATACGGTGCCAAGCTGGAGTTCGGCAGGGAGACCCGCTCTCTGGCACTCTTTTCAACGCAGTCATGGATCATGCCCTGATGTCGCTACCTAGCAGAATTGGCTTCACTTGCCGTGGGAAACGATGGCGATCGATTGCGTTCGCAGACGACGCGTGTTTGTTGGCGGCATCGGCCGCTGGGATACGGGTGCTCATCAGAAGTTTCCGCGAAGCTCTACAACACTGCGGGTTGTCGATCAACGCCGGCAAGTCTCTCTATGTGCCATTGGTTCCTAGGAAGGGTAAGTTGGCTGTGACTGCCAGTCTGGGTGACCTAGATGATATACCGGTAGCTCGCTCGAATGCCGTATGGAACTACCTCGGCGTAACATTTAATCCCTATGGCCCAGTCAGACCGGATCCCAACAAAGCTATCACGGATTTAGGCAAGATAATTCGGTCGACTCTTGGACCCCTGACGAAGTTAGAGGCAATCAGAACCCACTGGCAACCGTCGCTTGTGCATGGACTTGTTTTAACTGCACACACGAAGAAACAGCTCCAATGGCTTGACATACGAGTGCGAGGAATTTTACGATCATTCCTAAGGCTGCCCAGAGATGTTCCCAATGCGTTCTTCTACGCCCCCGTGGCGGATGGAGGGCTGGGTTTGATGTGCTTTTTAGCGCTTATCCCCTTGCTACGGAAGAAGCGTGTCAGCGAGGCCCGTAATACTTTGTTCCGTGAAGACAACAGTGGCATTGAATCATCGACACTTGACAGGCGCCGCGAGCGGGCAGCTGCATGGCATAACACTGTCGACGGAGCAGACATGAAAATTGCTCGGGATGTTCCCCAGTCAACAGCCTGGATGCGTAACACCAACGAACGGGTGCCCGTGTGGCGGACCCTGGCGGCGATCAAGACATACGCAGCTGCTATACCGCTGCGGGCACGGATGACTAGAGGCCGGGCAGGTTCGGCAGCATGTCGTGAAGGATGCCCCCAACGCGAGACGCCGAACCATGTGCTGCAAGTTTGTCCATCTATGCGTGAAGCACGTTGCAAACGACATAACGCTGTCTGTGCCCTGTTTGGTGAATATGCTCGGCGGAAGGGTTGGAATGTGTGGACGGAGACCCTGATTAGGACCGACGAACAAGCCATTCGACCCGACGTCATAATCAAGAAAGATGACACTGCTTATGTCGTCGAGGTGGCCATCTCGACAAACTCTCCGGCCTTTCCCTTGCGCACCCTCCTGAATAGGAAGAAATCTAAGTACGGGACTCCGGTAGCGATGCAAGCCGTCAGGGAGCTCACGGATTCGACGGTGGTGGAGGTACTTCCGGCTATTCTCCAATGGCGTGGACTCTGGGACGCACACGCAGCGAGGGGGCTCCGAAGGATCTTTCCGCCGTTCATATTGGAGTGGGCTGCCAGGAGAACGTTGGACGGTAGTGGCTTTATATGGGCTGCCTTTAGACGCAGACACCTAGCGGGGGCTCATTGAGCCCCCCCAAGGTCAGTATTCCCGTCCCTTATATTTTCTCCCGGTATTGATGCACCTTCTGATGCGCTACCTGTATTTGTTTCCGATGGACACGGCGAGGGACACAACGCCTCCCTGGGGAGACACCACGTCCCCCTATCCCCCCGGTGCAGCTACCTGGACCCCAAGGACCACGGCGACAAGAAGAGTTTATTACATGAATCATTTAAAATTGTATTGAAGTAGTATAAACCAATAAATATTTGTTAATGGACGTAGAGTATATTTTTGGGGCTCCCAGAAGGATCCAATTTCACTGTGGGGATGTAAAGGGCTTTCAAAAGGGGCTACAAAAGGGATTTTTGAAGGACCTCAGGAGGTCAAATATTTCCTGAGTAAAAAAAAAAAAAAATTAAAAGAAAAACCTTTTTTTTCAAAAAATTTTCATTGAGACAGAATTAATTTTTGCACAAGTAACCCACATCAAAGAATAATAAACCCTTGACTAAAAATTTGCAGGCGTTTTTGAAAAGTATCGATACTTCGATACCGATACTTTATTGAAAGTATCGTATCGATAGGTAGACGCGGAACCCAATTTTTCAGGAGGCTCTGAAACGCAAAACGTGAGTGGAAATTTTGACTTTGGAGAACAAACTTTTTTTCATTTCGAAAGTGAAAACAATGCTTCCTCTGCCTTGCAGACACGGAAGCAAAATATTGATAACATTTTTTGTTGACACAGAATTAATATTCGGACATGTAACCTATATCAAATATCAAAAAATAATAAACCCTTGTGAAAAATTTGCAGCGTTTTCAAATTCAACTCATTTCATAAACAACAAAAGTGAAGTTCTGGGACGAGTAGGTAGTCCACGCGTCCACGGCCCACCTTTGGTTTTCCGCCATTTGTTGTGTGATGTTTTTGTTTTTGTTTCTTTTCTTGTTAGTTGTTATTTTGTTTTTCATTATTGTTATTTGTTGTGTTTTGAACACAACAAAAAAAAAAACCAAAAAAAAAAACGTGTGTGTGGAAAATCACATTTCTCTTTGAATTTGAATTATTCGTCCAACTCACTTGATTGCGGAATGTCGTCATAGCCAAAAAAAACCAACTTCAGTAGGGACTTTCCACTTGTCGGATTCCAAAGACATGAAACATGAAATACGGAAGTTCGTCCGTTCTCTATTCTCACTTACTTGATTTGAACAGGTTGAGGAGCCTCAAATTTGTTATTATCAAGCGCATAATCGACGCTTTGTCTAAATGCTTTACGACGGGCGCGGGAAGAGGTAGAACTGCTGCCAAATCGCTAAAAATTACGCTCTCTTGGCTTCGACGATTCCGGGCAGCATCTCGGGATTTTTCTTTCCGTTTTTCGCTGTTCCTGGAACAGAAAGTCAAATCGAATGTAATTAGTTGATGAGTTTTTTGTAAGAAAGAGTTTTGACGGCATATACGATGGGCACCGTTAATTATTTTCTGAAGGGATATTCCACTTTTTGCGGCTGTGTGAGCGGCGCGCCGGTAAATTTAATTAACTATTTTCAAATTCACGGATGTCGTGATGACAAATATGTACTCAACTAAACACCACAGGAGGGCGTATTCGATTAATGTCAACTTCGCATTACTCCTACGGTTCAAGGTCTCAGGTCGTTCTACAGGTAAATGTCACTATGTGTTCTCTTGTAAATGTCATTCCACATCCCACTCATCTGTTTGTTCTGTTAAATTAAGTAAAATCGTCTTAATAAGAAATTCAGCTGCCTAGAGATATTTTTGTTATGAAGACTTCCAAATAACATCAAGTGAAATTACTTAAGATATCAAACAAGTTTCTTGATGGGAAAATGAGATAGAATTTATGGAGTTAGTTTTTGCACAAAGGTGAACATGGGAAATCCGATAGCTTTCCAATTACCATCGTGAGATTTGTGGGATTCTGAAAATGCTGAAGAGCTCTTTACATCCTCAGAATTTAATATTAAGTAGTGAAACATCAGCTTAAAATTTCTTGGCAAATATCTATTATATTGGAGCACTAGCCCGAGGAAGAGGAGGAGAATGAGGAGAATGCTCATTTTTATTCTAAGGCATTTCTAGATGTCGCAAAAATTTGAAATTGGTCCTTAAAAATCCAGTTTGGCGGCGAGCATAGTACGAGAAAAGTCTGAAAACACCAAAACGTCGGCTCAAAATGGCTCAACAATGTGTTCTAAGTGTTCCAAAAATACTGGCCGTGGGGGGGGGGGGGGGGGGGAATGTTGGGGTGGGGGTGGACGGCGATCGCTGGTTTCCCGACGCGTGCCAGCAATATGCACCACTTTTCGCGAACGCGCCGCCAGACAATCCACCTGAAAAGGTGCCCATTCCCCCCCCCCCCTCCCCCTCCACAAAAAAGGCCGACGGGGACGCAGTTTGCGAGGGTGGAGGGCGGAGTCCGCGTTTCTGTGACAAAGACAAAGACAAAATAGCGGATTTCCCTTCCCCCACCAAGATCACTGGACACGCAGGATCAAAATTTTAAGTGAGATTACCCAACTAACGTTCATCCTGTATTAGGTACACAGTCAACCAACAGCAATATAGCTCTATTTAAAGTCCCTTAATTTTTTCAATTATTACTGAGGCTTCAAATCTCTCCTCTTATTCTCTGGTATCCCATACATTTTTTCAAGCTGAATATAAATTTGAAATTAGAATTTCAATAAACCCTAATCCTCTATTTCTTCAAGAGAAAAAAACCTATTCGTTTTCGAAAAGCGAGAAGAAGTGGTCACAGGCCAGATGGGAGAGGTCGGGGGTAGGCTGGCTTTAGCCAGCAGGGGGTGGCCCCCTATTCTACTGTATTAAAGCCGCAAGTAGAGGCGGATGAGGAGGAGAAGGAGGGTGACACGATTTTGGTCATCTTTATTCTAGGGCACTTCTGGCGGTCGGAAAAATCTGAAATTGGTCGTAAAAAATCCAGTTTGGCGATCATAGTGCGAGAAAAGTCTGAAACCACCAAAAAGTTGTTCCACGGGGCGCACTAAGGCTTAAGACCGAAATGGGCCCCTCAAATAAAAATAATCCAAGAGTGAACGTAATTGCGCCGCGAATTGAGCATCTTTTCTGACGTAAATATCATGCACGGAATTTCAAAATTCATTTACGTTGTGAATGTCCGGCTTAACAGGCATCGAACCGTCCAACAAAACGTTGCTCCATGTGGCGCATCTGAGCTCCAGTAACTCAAGGAAAAAACTAAACATTATCCAAACGCAAGTAGAAGGGGTCTTAGGCCATTTGGAAGAGGTCAGGGGTGGGCTGGCTTCAGCCAACCGGGGATGGCCTAGGTGAATAACTGGAATCTGGGGCCCGTTTCGGTCTCACCCAAACGCCTTGTCAAATTCGTTAGAACCGTTTTGGTCCTCACCTACAGTCACAAAAAACTAGTCGGGGCTCATTTCGTCTGCATGCCTCATTCGCAGGGCCAATTTCAGAAACTCCGATTAAAAAGAGTAGGTGGTTCTTTCAGCCTTTTTTTGAAAGGACGCTTAGTCAAAAAAAAAAAAAAAAAGAAAAAAAAAAGAAAGAAAGATGCAGCATCAATACCCCGTGCAACGCGACTAAGTTTTTGAGAGACAGCCGTCTGCCAAAGATCAGACGGTTTTCCCCTTGCTAGCCCCCCCCCCCCCCCCCCCATAACCAATCGGAGCACCCTTCAATTGTTGTTTGTTAATATCTGCGCTTTTGGTTTATTTGGTATTCTAGGAGTAACACATGTATCATTATACGTTTCAAGATGTTGTAGGATGGAGGGTTTCAAGATGTTCCAAAAATAAATGTCCGTCCGCCGTCCAGGCCGTTTTGGGTAGATTTTTTTTGATTTTTTTTTTTTTTTTTTATCTGAAATGTTGACAAAATACTCGGTTTGCCATCAAGTTGTGCCCTCAAGGACTTCAGCCCGATCGTCCAAACTCGTGGGGCTCTGTGGGGCTATGGGAACCCGAGCAAATACCCCATTTGCTGGTTTTCGGGTATTATATGGAGTGGGGTGTCATTTTTTAAGTATTTTTTGACGTAGAGGTCCAAAAATGATCGTATTTCACCTTTTCAAGGATGCCAGGAAGTCGAATGAGGTGAAATTTTCCGAGTAATTTTGTACGCACAATCCATTTTTTGGGCTCCCACTTCCGCCCACAATCTTCGAGAAATTAAAAAAAAGTTCAATAGTTTATTAATTAAGAATTTTTTTATTGATATACAATTAATTTTTGCACAATTCTTATCAGAATAATAAAGCCATTTTTGAAATTCGCAGCGTTTTTTTCGAAGTGCCTTCGAATTAATTTCTTAATTTGAACACGAATAAGTAATGTTCAGGGATCCCATTATTACTGGAGTTCTGCACTATGATATACGAACGAAAATATTAGTTCTTCAACGATCATGGAATAGTGTTTTTTTTTTTTTTTTGTGTGTGTTTTTTTTTTTTTTTAATAAGGAAAACAATAGATTCCTGGGTGGGAAATACGACCCAAAAAATTCAGGGAATTTTCCTATCACTGGTTACACTTTGTCAACCGCCAACTATCACTCAAATTTTTTGGGCGTTTTAAATCAGTTTTTTGCGTGTGAAATGAAAGTTAGAGAAAGTTTCATATCATCATGGTTCATATCATCAGATGAATCTATAAACGGGGCAGGATAACGAGTCGCCCGTTCACTATGTATTCCACCCAACCCGCTAGTCACGAGAGCGATGCTGGTTTAGTTTGTTTAGATATTGTAGGCGTTTGCCAATTCCGTGCCATTTTTGGTGTACACGTGCGTTTCCATTCAACGATAAAACGGAGTTTCTGGGATTGCGGGAAATTCATCGTCAGGACTATTTTCATACCGTCCGAACGAGAGAAAAAAAAAAAAAACTCGCCGCCGGTGCGTGTTCCTACTGATTTCAACCCCAACATCGTTGACTTGTTATGAAATTTTAATGTTCTTGTTTCCTTTTTTTCTCTACATATATTTTTTAAATAGGTATTTTGTTTGTTTCTTAACTTACTCAAAATAATGATAATTTTATATTATGTACACTAAGGGGGGTCATAAGACCCTATGTAAAGAAAATAAAAATTTTAATTTGAAAAAAATTGAATTTGAAATTTAACCGTTCATCCTAAACTTAGTCATTTTCATTTTTTTTAAGTTGCTCTCTATTGAATTAAATTATCGTCGTAGGTAAATAGTTGATCTATCAATTTAAGTCAATTTGGGTCAGAGGTATTGGATGTTATTGTGAACGTTGCGTAGTCTCTTGCCTAAATTTCGTAGTAGTATTAAGCAAGCTTTCTCTCTTGATTGGCAATTGGTAATAAACCCATTCTCTTATTTATTATTATCTTGTAATGATCAAATTGACTAAGGCGTGAACCTGCCTGGAGGTAATAATATTATAATATAATATTATTAGTAATAATATTATTATATATATTATATAATTTTTTCATCAATAACAGGTAAAGTCAAAACTCCGATTGCAAGTGCGTATGAGTTTATAGAAACCATGGAAAACCAGGAGTTTGAGTCTGCGGCGAGAACGGGAGCCGACGTCACAAAGGATCCTGGCTTCCCATTGGTTGGTGGTTGAGACGTTTTTGTTGACCAACTTGTTGATCTCCAGCAAGTGGAAAGCGGGTATCCCGTGTGCGGTCAACCATCGTTCCCGATGCACATTGAAATTTCCAGTTCCATAAATTCTCGTGCACGGGCAAGCAAAAGTTTGAGTCCACTCTTATTTGAGAGTTATTTGAAAGCCTTCCATCGATTCAAAAAGAATCTCGAGGTCCATTCGTTATTGGCACTGTCAATGTAGAGTCACAACAAGAGACAACACAGCGTTATCCTTCATGCTCGTTTTGTATGTTATTCATGATGATATTATTCATTGAATATTATTTAATATTTCAGGCTTTCAGCCTGAGCTTGTTCAATCTACGTGGCTTTGCTCGATGTTCCAAATTGTTCGGTACAATTATGTCTCTGTTAGAGATTTATTTGCGTGATCAGCTATACTGAAGTAGATACTTCCATGACATTGTCACCAGAACCTCATTGATGCTGACTGGTGAGAATATAAAATCGCGGAGGGAGATACTAGAAATTGTCAAAGCTAAGCCAGTGATTTGAGGCAATGCAATTACTATAGCAATTTATTGGTGATGATGTTGACCGACCCTCAAGAAATTTCCACCCACATAGCAATTTATTTTAGCCGTTGTAGATTACGATCCAGATGGTATGGTACGAAACCCCATCATACAAGTATATTTTTAATCACTTCTGAATGGGTTCATTGAAACACTCGAGTTTGAAGAAACTACTTTCGTGACTTCCGTGAACATTTCACCTATTCCAGCCTCCCTTTTTTGCAGTTTCGTGGCACACAGATACCTCTCTGCGGTCTTGAGGTGGTGATTGTTTTCGTTTATTATTCTTGGAATAATACACCTACGTAATGTAATGTAATACCTATGTAATCGCGACCGAGGTCAAAAATACTAATCGGCCTCAACATTTGACATTATACGTTTCAAGATGTCTACATTCCAAAAAAAAAAGAAATGTCCGTCCGCCGCCCGAGCCGTTTTGAGCAGTAGGAATTTTTTCAAAAATCTGAAATTTTGACACAATACTCGGTTTACCATCTAGTTGTGCTCGTTAGGTTTTCAGCCCGATCGCCCAAACCCGTGGGGCGCTATGGGGCTACGTGAGGAGTTTTTGAAGGTTTTCGGCTATGGAATCGAGTTAGGTGTCGTTTTCGAAGAATTTTTGGACGTTGAATCCATCTTTTGGGATCCCGGAACGATCCGATTTCACTGTGGGGATCAATGCGGCTTTCATGGGGCTACAAAGGGATTTGGGGGGGAGAATCCCAAGAGGTAACATACGGTGACGTTTTCCGAGTAATTTTGGACGCATAATTCGTTTTTTTTGTGGGGGGGGGGGGGGGGGGGCCACATCCGTCCAAACATTGAACGGAATAAATAATTTTTTTTAAATTCTCTTAATGACACAGATAATCTAATTATATTATAATTTTTGTACAATTAACCTGTATCAATAATAAACCCTTCTGTAAAATTTGCTGCGTTTTAGTTGAGCCAAATTTGTGCACAGGGTCGAATTTTGTTGTGATTGTTGGTCAAATCGTTGTGGTAATATTTTTCCGCCTGCCCTCGTTCAAAACCAATCTCATTCAACGAAGTTCAGTCCAAGTAAAGTGGTGTGTCCGTTGGAATTAGATGCAGTCCCATAAAATGTACGTACCGTAGGTAACGTCGAGAATAAATTAGTTTCCATTGGATCTTGTCTCTTTCCGAAGAGGTCATGATCAAATTCGTTCAAACGGAGTCATTTGCAGGTGTGAAAGATAAGGAACTTCAGGCTTCAGAAGACGGATTCGTGTTTATGATGGTCGAAAATTTCAAAAGCCGACGAACTCTCCACGTGATGAGCTAACGGCCTACGTCATTATCTTAAGGAACTTAAGATAACAGATATTGGCGTCTGATTCAGAGTACGATAAATGCTAAAATTACCAAATTTAACACAGTCTGGCCGTTCTCGTCACAGTATGGACCGACCATTCAGGAGAGCGCCACACACCAGACCCCACGGATCGACCGTCTCACGCACTGAACGTCATCCGATACCAACTTTCGTACACAACACTGGCGGAAATCGTAAAAACCCTGTGGATGAAACAACTTCCCCCAGAAACGCAACGAGCACTCCTCGCAGCCACCACAGACAACTTAGACCCAACCTTACCCGCTGTACAGAGCTTCTTAGGTTGTGTCTAAGGCCATTTCTGGCCAATACCAACCTTTCTCGTACCATCTGCTCCATTTCTTCCCCTACGGGAAGTCCACTTATGTTTCCTCAAATTTCTTCTTCTTCTTGATCTTCAGCACTCCCCTAGGGGGAGTACAGCGGACCCTCCAGTCCCCTCCGGCGTTAGCCACACCACTCTGGTGTGCCCAGGATGGACCAACGTGGAGGTGCCGGGTTTTAAAGGAGGTCTTATCATATTCAATTGGCTCGAAATTCTTTGGGACAGGAGTCATCGCAGCGGACCTACCTAATATTCCACCTCTTCTTGTAACTTGTGGTGTTCGGGTCGTTGGTGGCTGCGGAATGTAGCAGACCGTACCTACTCTTCTGCCTCTTCTTGTAACTTGCAGTTTTCGGATCATGGGTGGTTGCCAACCTTACCGTTGGGTTGATGGTTGAGGCCTTGGGTCAAGAAGGCTTGTATAGGTACTATATAATATATAGAACCTATACAAAAATATTATTAGGTACGTTTGAACGTCCCAGACGAACCCTAAGCGCAGGAGCGGCGCCTCAGCAGGCAGCGACAGACTGGCGCGGCACAAACGCTGAGCCATCAGCACTGATTCTGATTAATGCATTTTTAATTACCTCCCACATTTTTTGCCAATATTTTATACCAACACATAAAGTACCGTTTTTGATAGGGAGAAGGGGGTTTCTGCAGGGACCTCGAAAATTCAACAAAATCGTGAGCAGCTGAAATCCGCTAATTTTCAACTGGCGCGTCCGAACGGTTCATCGTAGAAGAAAACTTGAAGAGTAAAACATGTAGGAAATTGTATGTACTTCCATGTGGAAGATAATCTTTTTTTACCAAATGTTGATAGTTTTTAAGCTATGTACCTATACCTAAAAAAACAACCAAAACCGCTGCAAATTTTACACAAGGGTTTATTATTCTGTGATATAGGTTACTTGTACAGACATTTAATTCTGTCAATAAAAAAAAATTAAAAAATTTTTTTTTTGGATTTTTATATTTCAAAAAAAATTTTTTGGGGGGATTTTTTTTCAAAAATGTGTTTTTTCAAAAATTCTTTAATTTTTACTCGAAAAATATTTAACTTCTTGGGATCCTTCAAAAATCCCATTTTTAGCCCCATGAAAGCCCTATAGAACGCCACAGTGAAATCGGATCGTTCCGGGACCCCAAAAAATGGATTCTACGTCCAAAAATACTTCGAAAACGACACCTAACTCGATCCCATAGCTAAAAGCCTTCAAAACACCCCTCCTGTAGCCCCATTTTAGCCCCATAGCGTCCCACGGGTTTGGGCGATCGGACTGAAAACCTTGCGGGCACAACTAGATGGTAAACCAAGTATTTTGCCAAAATTTCAGATTTTTAAAAAAATTCCTACTGCCCAAAACGGCCCGGACGGCGGACGGACATTTCGGATTTTGAATGAAGACCTCTTGAAACGGATAATGTCAAATTTTGAGGCCGATCGGAGTCGTCGACCCGCGTCGCGAAAACATAGGTGTATTATTCCAAGAATAATAAACCAAAATGAGATTTTTGACCTTTTTTGCATTTTTTCAATGATGCGTTACGAAATTTTGCTAGCAAACCTCAGATTCGGACTCAGCCCCCCCAAAAAAACATTAGGAATAAAAGAAACCAAAACTACCCCAAAACTTTCCGTCGAGAGGCTCTTTTGAGCACACATTGACTGCACTCATTTTCGGGGTCAGCTTTTCGCGTAGCATAGTTGGCTAACTTGCATAGATGCGAGAGGGAGAAGGAGTGAGAGAGAGATATATCTCGGCCAATCAAATGATGACATGGCAGCCCACGTCATGTACCACCTCCAGACCTCGGAATTCAAATAATATTATTATGTTTTTAGGAATTGTAGGAAAAACATAATATTATTGTAGGAAAAACATAATATTATTATGTTTTTCCTAAGGCCCTATATATAATAGAGACTCTCTGCAATGTTGACCCCTTTTTCGTAACTTTTGAAGCATGACCTTTCAAGGAAAATAATTTTTTTTAATCATTCAAGAATCTCATTGTTGGCTTTCGACCAAGTGGGCCCTCGTACTTTGTAACAAGTAAACATTATCCTATGTTTGTAAGTGCTGATTGTCGATGAAAGATATCATATCTTCATTATCATCACAGGAGCTCTCGGAAACGTACTGGCCAGTGAAACACGAGCTTTTAGAACACAATTGGTTTTTCGTAAAGTAAAAAATCTCGTGCCAATTGAAATTGACTCGACGTAGCTAAATTTAGTTTGTTAGCAGGTAAAATGTTCCGTTTTCGTTAGAGGCAGCCTTAAATTAAAAAAATTGATAACATCGAAATCTAATTGCAGCCAAGAGAAGCGTTTGTTTCTTACCTAATGGATTCTCAACGCTGAAGTGCTTTAATTGATGGCAATTTTATTAGTCTAACATGACAAAGTTGAACGTCATGACTTTTATGGTTGGTTATGGTTATCAAAAATACTTGAATAGGTACCTATTTGGGCACGATTTGGGTTGAGGTTCGCCCAAGGTCAGGCCTCTAGCCAATTACTAGAACACCAAGTTCACGAGGCAAATAGATTGATGAGATCTTTTCAATGACATCCGTTAAATTGTCATCGTACACTTTCTGACATCCGTGTCAATCTTCATAGATTTGGACTGAATGAGGGTTAATTGCAAATTGTATTGACTAAATTTGTATCTTTTAACACTGCCCAAGAGGTAGTGTAATTCTTGGCGGTTATCATTATAATCGTTCGTCCGTTCCATACCCGCAAATAACTGCCCACCTAGAACCAACTACCTACTCGCCTATCAAAAATTTGGGTTAGTTGCAGTGATAACCAATCCTAACCGACCATTACTCGTATCAATCACTGCTGTCAAGCGGTTGTCTTGAACCTTCACAAGTTACTTTGCTTTTACAGACTAGTTCTTTGTTTTTAGGTATCAACAAGCCTGTGAGTGCGAATCTACTTCTGGTGTTGTTTTTTTTTTTTTTTTAATTTTTTTTTTTAATCTTACAAAATCTCATATTGCCGGAAGTACCTTTTCGTTAATATAAGTAACTACAACAAACCAGTAACTTATATTAAACAATTATAATTGGTCTAGTACCTACGAATACAAATAGTCTTAGACTATTTGTACTCGTGGTATTTGTATTAGACTAGTGGTTATTGTATGCACAGCTGGTTGGTTCTAGATGTTCTGTTCTGGTTGATACTGGATATTTAGCTTTGAAGTGGTTCACCTATAAAGGCGGATCTAATCAGGTCAAACTATTCGGGATTATCACGGCCAACTATTCAATCAATAAATGAGTGGCAGGTTTGCGAAGCGGTCCTTGTACGGTGTTTTAGCCCAAATTTCTCGCCAGCGGTCAGTCACTGAATCAGAATGTTTCAAGTGCAACATGAGATTATCTGCCAGTGACTTGCAATCTGCAAGTGACAGGCTCACAGCTGAAGGCGGAGGATGGAGGCGAAACTATCAAAGTCACGGCTCAAACATTACATAAAAATTTCCTGACACTGGTAAAAGACAATGAAAAATGGAACTATGTGGCGAGTACCGTCGAATGATGGTGGCATTGCACTTGAGATTTTGCATTTTGCACTTTGAAATTGTGGGACCAAGTCAGAACTTATTTTCAGATCTACTTTTCGCATTTTCGCGCACGGGAAGAGCCTTCATCATGAAATTGAAGGAAAGTTCGGGTCCCGAGCATGGTTACCGTGAAAGGGGGAAAAATGTCTGGTTCTGTTGGTAGTATGGTCGTTTCACATTAAATTAAGTTGTTTGTTTGTATGTTTTTAACCGGTGATGATTGGGGTTGGTAATTTTCATCTTGGAGGAAAAGTAAAGTAAAGTTTCCTTTAAAAAAATCGCACCGAATGGTTCAGCTGGGAGAATTATCTACAACTAGTAGGTAGTCATTTAGGGATAGAAGAAGGTGCATACTCGTACATCGCTTGCTGAGAGCCTGAGTTCGTGACCTGGACTTACCTTATATTTTTCGTGATTAGCGTTTGATTTTTCGTTTCAGTATTTTTTTTTTTTTTTTTTTTTTTTTTTACCGAATTGGTCACACGCCTCTAATTTTGGTTTATTCTTGGAATAATACACCTATATAACCGCGACGGAGGTCGAAAATTCAGATCGGCCTCAAAATTTGTCATTATACGTTTCAAGATGTGTAGATTCCAAAAAAGAAATGTCCGTCCGCCGTCCGAGCCGTTCTGCGAGTACACCTTAATACCCGTAGTAGTACCTAATTATCAACGCATTTTGGGTGCTTGTTAAGAGCCGAATGTACTTGACACGTCTGTAAATTGCGGTACCAATTAAGACATTATTAGTATAATATTTGTGAGTTTTAGTGCCAAGAGAATCTATTCGGGTTAAGGCCACTCTAAGAAAGGGCCTCTTATGCAGACGTAAAACGCTGCAAACGTTACTCAAGGGTTTATTATTCCTTGATATAGTTTAATTTTGCTAAAATCTATGTCATTGAAATATTATTAAATAAAATTAAAAAAATCCTGTACAATGTTTGGACAGATGTAGGACCCAAAAACGCTGCAAATTTTACAAAAGGGTTCATTATTCTTTAAAGTTTCTGTACAATGTTTGGATTGATTTGGCACCTCAAAGAAAAACGGATTTCGCGAGCAATATTAGTCGGAAAACACCACCTCATCAAATTCCTGGGGTCCTTCAAAAACTCTATTTGTAGCCCAACAGATCCCCAGCGTGAAATCGGATAGTTCTGGGATCACCAAAAATGGATTCTACGTCCAATAATAATTCGAAAACGACACCTAACTCGACCCCATAGCCGAAAACCTGCATAAACCTCTCCCGTAGCCCATAGCGCCCCACGGGTTTGGGCGATCGAGCTGAAACCCATGCGGGCACAACTAGATGGTAAACCGAGTGTTTTGTCAAAATTTCAGATTTAAAAAAATCCTACTGCCCAAAACGGCTCGCACGGCGGACGGACATTTCGCTTATGGAATCGAGACGTCTTGAAACGTATGATGACACATTTTAAGGCCGATCAGAATTTTCAATCTCCGTCGCGATTACATAGGTGTATTATTCCAAGAATAATAAACCAACAATAGATCATGCGTCCAAAATTACTCGGAAACAACACCTCATTCGAATTCCTGGCATCCTTTAAAAGCGCAACTTGTAGCCCCATAGAACCCGCGGTGAAATGCGATGGTTCTGGGACCCCCAAAAAAATGGATTCTATTTCCAAAAATTTTGGAAAGTATTTAATACTTCGAAAACGCCACCCTACTCGATATCATAACCGAAAACCAGCGGGCACCTCTCCCATAGCCCATTTTTAGCCCCACGGGTTTGGGCGATCGGGCAGAAAACCTTGCGGGCACAACTAGATGGCGAACCGAGTATTTTGTCAAAATTTCAGATTAAAAAGAAAAAAAATGCTCCTACTGCACAAAACGGCTTGGACGGACTTCCCATTTTTTAAACACATCTTGAAATGTTTAATGACAACATTTTGTGGCCAATCATTGGTGTATTATTCCCAAGTAATAAACCAAAACGAGAAAGCTTTTGTATCAATTCATGGAGCGTATTTATGCCTAGTTCAAAATAGGCATGCATACTAGGCTGCATGGTCTACCGTTTAAACTGCGAGGTGGTTGGTTACGGCCCGGGCCCCATGTTCCAGACGTGGCTAACATATCTTCTTGACAGCACAGATATTCGAATTCCATAGTGAGATACCTCAATTCCCGGAAACGACAAGGCTCTAACCCTTTACAACTGGCATGAAATACGCTGGATACGAAAAAGGAAGGTCTCTTGGCAAGGATTCCAAGGGATAAATTGGAAAGAAATCATTCCTTTGAAATCAGGAACTACATGTGCAGTATGCACTTTTTACTGACCTACACTGCACATGGCAAGTCCTGAAGGCACATGAAATACTTGGTCTATTGCATTTTTGTTTTTATTGGACATAATTCATCTATTTCACCTCTATGTGGTTGACTGAAATAACCTCTAACTAATGAAGATAACACTAGATGTTATCAAAATTTTAGAACATGTAAAAACTGTTCGCATAATAATAAATTCTACAGCAAACGATGTTATCAACTCTCAAATTCGTACAGTGTGTGATTCAATCTGTTTACAGTGAGATTATTTTGTAAGAAAACAGTAGTCGGGGAGAGGGTGACCATTTCGACGAACTTTCACACGACGTTTTCCCCTAGAAGAAGTTTCCTTGTATATCATAATGACCACGAGCATTAGCTGATATCTCATCCCCAATCTCTTTACCTAACCAGTTTTCCGGATATCACCCCAACGAAAAATTCAATATTGTGAAAAGATAACCTTCTAAACAGTACCTACGGAAAAGGTTATGCAACTTGATATTTTATTCGTTCGTTAAAACTGCGAATTACTACTTTGTATAGTCGTAAAATAGGAGAACGGATTAATTCAGAACGTCCATAAGCCTTTAATTATTGCCTGAGGGAGTCAATGACCCAGTTTGAAATTAGATGAAACTAACTCACTTTCTTTTCTCCTTGGCCGGAGTCTTGCTTAGTTCCATGGTGATGCAATGATCACAAAACTTTAATCACTCCGATAACACGTAATATGCACACGGTATTTTACTCCGATCGGTAAAAAAAGTAAAAAAAAAAACCAGTTAGGACGTCACACACGGCCCTCTCTTACTATGTACAGATAGAATCGAAACCGAAACATCGCAAGATAAGAGAGATCGATGTATCGAAACCGCTTCCACGCTCAGGTTGGAAACAATCGGCGGAGAGCGACGAAAAAATTGCAGCGAGCTCGTAAATACCGAGGCATGAAACGGCGAATTTTGGGACTAACGGTTTCCCGAAGGTCTCCAAAGATGCGATGTCACGGAAAGTGTTTACTTTTAATCGTATCGAGTCGTATTTCGTATTGTGGGGAGGGGGCTGACCCGGACGGGCGCGCGATTGAGCTACAACCACGATGTGTAGTATACGGCGAGTTACTGAAGCTGCCGTTCGTCAGCGGGTACCTGCCTGGCCGGAGTGTGGGGAGAAGGGGTTGTTGTTTGGGACCCTTGTCGTCCCCTTCCACGGTTTTCAGTGGCCACCCCAGACGGCTCCGATACCAGGGGCAGATACGAGAAGAATTCTGTTTCATGACAGTAATTCTGAAAGCTTCAAATAACATGCTTTGGCCCGCGTGGCCTCGAGTCATGCCATAGTTGAATTTTGGATCGCTAAAACGTTGCAAATTTTACTCAAGGGTTTATTATAATATCATAACCGGGATATTATCCTTTTTTATCAGTTGTGGAAAAATTAATAGGTACCTAGGTACTGAGTCAATAAAAAAATATTTTCTAAAAAAAAAAAAAAAAGTTCTGTATCTTGTTCGGACAGTACCTTTACCGAACCTGTAGGTACATCGTTCGGACAGATATGGCACCTCGAAAATTGGATTATGCGTCCAAAATTGCTCGGAAAATATTTCACCTCGAGGGATCCCTCAAAAATCCCATTTGTAGTCCCATGAGAGCCCAATACTGCCGTCCAACGGAGAAAAGCCGTAGAAATAAGGTAAAGTGAATCTGAGCTACGGCTTTTCTCCGTTGGACGGCAGAATAGATCCCCACGGTGAAATCGAATCGTTCTGGGACCACCAAAAAGGATCTACACATCTTGAAGCGTATTTGTGGTTACGTAAAATTACCACGTGTGGATACGTGGTATTTATGGTTAGGTAAAATGTATAAATTGTATACAATGTATAAAATGTATAAATATTATACATTTATACTTTTTCCCTAAATCCTTCATAAACCTCATCTATTAGCCCCATTTTAGCCACACAGTGCGATAGGACTGAAATCATTGCGGGTATAACTGACTGTTTTGTCTACATTTTAGATCTTTAAAAAATCCCTACTCCTCAAAACGTCGTGTATTTAGTAAGGCCCAATTGTGAGGCCGATTGCAATTTCTGACCCTCATCAATTATTCTGAAAAATGTCCTCACCTACGGACACCCAGCTCTAATTATTTCATTTTCCGGTTCTCATTGCTCTAATGACTAGTCTAGTCGATATAGCGCCGCATTGGCCCACGTGACCGAACGTGATAGAAATTCAAATTTGACATATTTTTGGACTAAGTAGCCTGAAAATTGTTCCTCACATTTCTCGTAAATCACCTAAAATTACAGACTAGATGAGCTATTCACTTGTAATTATTAAATACCTAGATACCCAATAATTAATTACATGTAGGTTTATAATTTTCGTCCATAGAATGATCTAGAATGTTGGGGTAATCGGACAATTTTTCCCCGGACGAATTTTCCCGGTCAATTTTTCCCCGAGGGCGGACAAAAAATCCCCAAGTTGCCAATAGACTGGAAATCGCATAAATAATAAAATTTTGAGTAAGGGAAACTGCCCGACCAGGAGGAAACTGTCCGAAACGCCCTCCCTGGAAATTCGGGGAGATCGGGACCTCGTCTGAAAACTCACCAAAATTCTGATCCTCAAAACTCCCGAAAAGGTGGAACGAGGATTCTGCCAGAAAACAGAGAACACAGATTGTGAAGAAGGGAAACTGCACGAATCTGTCCGAACTGAAAACTGTCCGAAAGTAGGGTCGTAAACCCCTTCAGGTACCTGTTTCCACCGAGGACCTTCGTAAAGGGGCGCAACATGATTGAGACCGGTGCTTTTAACCAGCTTACTGCATCCAGGGAATTAATCCGTAAAACGACACGATTAGGACCGCAGTTTTGCCGGGTTGTGGTAAGGCTAAGTCAAGTTCTATAATAGAATAATTGCCCCGACACAATATGTACCTACTTGGTTACCATCTAGTGGTAGGTACCTGCAAGGTTTTCAGCCCGATCGCCCAAACCCGTGGGGCTCTCTGGGGCTAAAAAAAAGGCTACGGGAGGTTTTGTTTATGGTTTTTGGCTCTGGGTTCCAGTTAGGTGTCGTTTTCGAAGTATTTTTGAACGTAGAATCCATTTTCGGGGGCCCCTGAACGATTCGATTTCACCGGATCGAGCCCATATGGGGCTACAAATTGATTTTTGAAGGATCCCAGGATGTCATATATTTTCCGAGTAATTTTGGACGCATAATCCATTTTTTGAGGACCCACATCTGTTCGAACAATGTACTTTTTTTCAATTTTTTTTATTGGCAAGGAAACTATTTTTTTGCACCAGTACCTATACTACAAGAATAATAAACCCTTATGTAAAATTATATATAGCGTTTATATATATATTTGTAAAATAGCGCTCCCCCCCCCCCCCCCCCCCCCCTCATGGATAAATCCTGGCTACGCCCATGCATCCGGATAAGCTATACTTACCTAACCGTTGCCATGCTCGTTTCGAATCATCGATGTTTACCCACAAGGTGAAAAAATTTGCGAGCGGTCTCAATCGTATTGACCGAATTGACAACACCGCATGCCTGCTTAATTATGATTAAATCACCATTCTCAATCCTACCGGTCTCAATCGTGCTCCGCCCTCGTAAAGAAATGCGAACGTAAGTAATGATGGACTCCCAAGTTCACTGCCAACAACAGTTACTGTAGGCCAGTAATATTAAAATTTAATGTTACATTTAATGTAACTGGCCTTCTATTGATGGTGCAAATTTTGCACCATCTATCTAGGCACCAGTGGGACGGGAAAATACCTCATTATACGGCATGTGGCTGTGTCATTGGCACTGTTCCCCCCGCGTGTAGGTACCTCTTGCGGGTCGGCTCCTCCATCCCTCTATATTATGACTAGGGGGGATTCATAGGTTATACCTTTTTTAGATATAGGTATGTGTCTGGTTTTTACCTATCTTTTCCCTAAAGAGAATTCGAATTATTCCCGACTGATCGAATATTTGTCTGAATCACGAAACATTTCGTCCCCCTCCGGGCAGAAGGGCGAATATTGCAAAACGGCGATTTTGAGTTAGGGCACCCATCTTTTTTATTTTATCCTCCTCTTTCCGAATTTGAAAAGAGCGGGACGATCCAATCACTCTGAAAGATCGATTACAAGTTGACTCCTTCCGCTTACTCCAATTATTGACGTCACCAGAGAAAATCGCGATTTCCCAAAATTCAGCTTTTGCAATATTCGCCCTTCTGCATTTAGGGGGCCGATTTGATCATATAATATGACTTGGGAGTTGGAGTCACAACAACAAACACCAGCAGAAATTGGGTTCGACCACCTAAAAGGCAAAATTATTTCTTGTCAATGTTGTCAATCATGAGGTTTAATATGGTTTGCACCTAGTAGGTACAATTCATACATTCGCTGTCAATAAACATTGATTAAAATTATAGGAATTATTTTTGTTGTTTCTAGTCGCATTGCACGTGTGTACCTTTTACAGGTAAATTGCACGAATTTCCCTAAAGAGTTGGTACTTTGTTCACTTGGGCGTTGTCAAAAATACTCCCAAAAAGAGAAAGTCGACCAAATCCGAGAAAATTTAGGTCGTGGATGCTCCCGTTGAACTGACCAGAGTTATAGAAATTCGCCGACACTCCGTGCCTTTTCAGTACATTTCAAAACGCTGCAAAATGTGAGTAACATTAAATTTTAATGTTACTCAAGGGTTCATTAACTTCTTCACAATTTATACCAAAGAATAATAAACCCTTGTCTAGAATTCGACTGAGATAAGAGGGCATTTCTTGATTATGAGTGCATCCGATTCTGAGGTTCGAAAACTCGTTAACGGGAGGCGGGGGGGGGGGGGGGGGGGGGGTTCGCAATACAAGGGGGAAAACGCTGCAAATTTTACACAAGGGTTTATCATTCTTTGATATAGGTTACTTGTGCAGATATTATTTCTGTCAATAGAAAAAATTTTTGAAAAAAAAGAAAAAAAAATTTTGGATTTTTTTTTTTTTTCAAAATTTTTTTTAAAGAATTCTTTATTTTTTACTCGAAAAATATTTAACCTCCTGGGATCCTTCAAAAAACCCATTTTTAGCCCCATGAGAGCCCTATAGATGGCCACTGTGAAATCGGATCATTCCGGGAGCCCCGAAAATGGATTCGTCCAAAAATAAAAATGGTACGTCCAAAAATACTTCGAAAACGACACCTAACTCGATACCATAGCTAAAAGTCTTCAAAACCCCCTCCCATAGCCCCATTTTAGCCCCATAGCGCCCCACGGGTTTGGGCGATCGGACTGAAAACCTTGCGGGCACAACTAGATGGTAAACCAAGTATTTTGTCAAAATTTCAGATTTTTAAAAAAAATTCCTAGGTACTGCCCAAAACAGCCTGGACGGCGGACGGACATTTCGGATTTTGAATGTAGACCTCTTGAAACGGATAATGTCAAATTTTGAGGCCGATCGGAGTCGTCGACCCCCGTCGCGAAAACATAGGTGTATTATTCCAAGAATAATAAACCATAAGGGGTAACTTCAGGTGCACGTCCTGCACTTATTAAGAATAATAATTATTATTCAACCTATCGAGCTCATTCTTTTTTCTACTTACTCCCAGTGTAGTCCTCGTCAAAATGGTGGCTTAAATTTTTCGATCCGAGCACTTCAAGAGTCAGGGCAACCGAAGGAAAAAATCCTCGGCTCAGCCCGATACGCGTTCGAAATTTCATACTTTGAAGTCGCCATTTTATAGCCCCACTCTTGCTTGTAATGATGAAAAAAAGAACAATCCGATATCTCAGCTAGAACCGGAGAAAAGTGCACCAACGTCGCGAAAAACGTCGTTTCGAGAAAAACCCGATCAAAGTTTTGGCAGCATGTACCTACGCGGGCCACTCGACCACCCACCATGTAATGGGCGTCCGCAGGTCTTCCTTTAGGGGGGGGGGGGGGGGGCTCAAACATAATGCAGGTAGACATGCTGCCAGCAAGGGTACCTAGTTAAATTAAAATTTAAAAAGCTGCAAATTTTACACAAGGGTTTAAGTATTATTCTTTGATATAGGTTACTTGTGCGAAAATTAATTCTGTGTCTTGAAAAATCGAGTTAAAAAAATTATTATTACTTACCTATTATGTTTTTCAAAATCTTTTGTTTTTACTTTTTTTTTTTACTCGGAAAATATTAAATATTTTTTATAAAGAGATCAATTTTTGATCTCTTGGTACCCTTCAAAAATCCCATTTGTAGCCCCATGAAAGCCCTCTGGATCCCACAGTGAAATCGGATCGTTCCGGGACCCCCAAAACTGGATTCTACCTCCAAAAATACTTCGAAAACGACACCTAGCTCGATCCCATAGCCAAAAGCCTTTAAAAAAACCCTCTCATAGCCCCATTTTAGCCCCACAGCGCCCCACGGGTTTGGGCGATCGGGCTGAAAACCTTGCGGGTACAACTAGATGGAAACCACGTATGTTGTCAAAATTTCAGATTCTTACTGCCCTAAACGCCCCGGACGGCGGACGACGCACGGTGGTGCAAAACGGCCATATTTTGGGGGGAAAACTCTGAAACCCCCCATACTTATAGTATTCGTAAATTTGACGCTGATCACGAATATACCCCATGTCCCTGTACCTAAAATGGATTATGAGCCTTTTTTTTTCCAAAATACCTTTAAAAAACACGTTTTCAGTACATTTTCCAGTACATTTTCCAGCCAAGTACCTAAGGATTCTCCCGAAGTTTGTACATAAAGAAAAGTTGTAGAGCAATAATTTTGGCGTCGATTGATCACCGTAAAATTGAAAATTACTACAAAAATGAGGTCGAAGATGATTTCGATCGAACACTCCTATGATTTCTGATGGAACCCCGTAACATTGATGAATTGAAATTTTTCTACTTGAAGACGGAAAATTTCTGAGCCAGATTAGTTATTTTCATGACTTTGTAAGGTAAAACAATGTGGCCTTTTAAATTAAATTTTGTTTCGAAGGTTCGAGCCAGAAATATCTCGCTGTAACTTATTTTTTTATCCACTGCAATGACTCTAATTACTAGGGTCGAGAAATCGAGAAAACAAACTATGAAATCATACATATACCCTATTATAGGGGGGTAGGTAGGTATAATATACCTACCTACATACATACATATTATGTATGTTTTCATAGTTAGTTTTCTCGATTTCACTAAACGATCGCCGTAACTATCGCAGGTTCTCTGAAAGGTCTATCTAGGTAAGGTCTATTCAGCGCATTTCTCACAATTTCACGCATTTATCTTAACATCTGTAGAAAAAACGGACGCCATTTATCGGAGTTGTTCTGTACATAGGGCACTACATAGGGTACCCACAATTTTCCAAAATCGAGAAAGGTATACTGCCCGAGTCAGGTCTGCAGTACGATCAAGTTGATGACTTTTTGATCCGAAAACTATTCATAATGTGAATAGTTTTTGGATCAAAAAGTCATCCACTTGACTCGTACTGTAGACCTGACTGATATTATCGACCCTCCAACTAATACTGAATGGAATATAATGATTTTGAAAGGATTTAAAAATTTTTTTGATTTTTTTTTTTTTTTTTTCACCTGTGGACCACTGTGCGGCAACGGTTCCATTTCGTTTTTGGAATCTAGACCTCTTGAAACGAATGAAGTCACATTTTGAGGCCGATCCGAATTTTTGACCCCCGTCGCGATTACATAGTTATATTATTCCAAGAAGAACAAACGAAAATGATCGTAACTTTGCATGTAGGTATTTGGAGTGCGGAGTAGGTGTGATATATCATGGTACCCTATATCGTAAATTATTTACGATATAGTATTATTATAATACTTACTACACCGCTTGAGTAATAAAACAAAATAACATACAAATCATTTTTACAAAATCAAGTGTTGTAGTTCCCCTTTTTCCCCTCTTAATATACCTAAAACCTTTACACAAAATGTACACAACATAAGTACCTACCCAGCAATGTCTTGATTTTTTTCACTTTAAATTTACAACATGAGCCGGCTCGGGTTCTCTGCGAATTTTTCAACCACTACTTCCTCTTTTTCTTTATTTTTATCTGAAAGTGTATATATATTTTCGTTTGTCTAGGGGGGGGGGGGGGGGGGGACCCCTAGCCCCCCCTTGCGAACGCCTATGCCACCCACCCGCTCGACCTCTCATCCATCTCATGTTCACTTGACTTGGCGGATTCAGAATAATGACCTATAGGTAGGGTGGCCAGATGTACTGCTTTTTCCAGTACAGTAGTGCTTTAAGGTATGTGATACTGCTGTACACAGAGACCCTTGTGTACACCTGAAATTTACTGCTTTTTGAAACTAGTAGAGTTTTAGGCTCGCTACTTCCTGCCAACTTACTTACGTACTTGGCAATATCTTCCATAAAATGATGGTGCCCAGACGCCCGGACCCTAAATTAGATAGAACACCTTTTAACAATTAGGAGAAGAAGAAGTTGGTTGGTGGAGCTACGGTTTTTATGATTTTCAAACGGGTTCTCTAGTTTTTAAATGCAGCCGAATAGTATTGATCTCTCGGTATGGATCTCCTTTATGGGATGTAGATTATATCATAATAGGTATGATATAATCTCTCTCTCTCTCTCTCTCATAATATGATATAATCTACATCCCATAAAGGAGATCCATACCGAGAGATCAATACTATTCGGCTGCATTTAAAAACTAGAGAACCCGTTTGAAAATCATAAAAACCATAGCTCCACCAACCAACTTCTTCTTCTCCTAATTGTTAAAAGGTGTTCTATCTAATTTTATATCTATTTATATTATATCTATTTATATTATAGTCATAATATTTTTGGTGCCAGTGGCGATGATTTAACCAAATGTGATGTTTTATTAGACATTGAAAAACTTTTTTTCTGTATCTATAGACAAAAATTTTAATGTCTAATAATAGTAATTTTGTCTATAGACAAGAAAAGGCTCTTGTACTATAGTAGGTACTATATACACATATACTATATATATAGTATATAATACTATAGTGTCCGACGACTATTTGTTTAATGTACTGCTTCCTCGAAAAAAATATCTGGCCACCCTACCTATAGGACACAATCATAATTGTGTCCCTTCCTTGTACCTACCGGTACCAAAAAAAAGAGAAACTCAAGAAGAAGAAGGAACAACAAAATTTAATAGAGTTTGTTTTGGTTCTGAAAGAGCGATTTGTTCAGTTCCGATTCGTGCCGGTGTTGTTTGGTGTATAGGTACTCGCGTCTTTTTCTGAAAGTTTTGGTATTTTCCCGCTGAAATAGGGGGAGTGAGAAAATTCAACTCGCGGAAGTTAGCCCATCGAATTCCCTCCTCATCTGAGGAAGAAAGATGAGACTCCATCCGGCGTTGAGTCAACGTCATCAAAGAAGTTATCCCCTGGTCTTTCGGCTTATACCCAATAAGGTGAGAATAAAACTGTACATAGTAAATCTAAAAGAATTTGCCAACTTCATCTTGGAGTTTACCCGTTGTGTTCCACGATAAGAAGAGGAGTTTGAGAGAGCAGAGGACGGTCCGCCGGTACGAACCGGGAGCATTTTAGCCCGCCCACTACTTGAACTTTGAGGCGCGCTTTTCAACTGTTCTACTTGAGCTAAAAATTTGAAAATTACATTTTTTAATTCAGAAAATTGTTTTGCCCCCCCCCCCCCCCCGTCGCCCGTTAATTCAAGAGCGTGATGTTACCTGCGAAATGTGCAGTAGCAACCCCCAACGCCAACGTTGTAATAGCGAACCTCGTTTTGATATAACTAGTTATAATTAATAGGTAAGTAGGTAATATGTATTATCAAGTGTTGATATTATTACGTTGGACAGTTCTGAAGGTTTCTAGTCCGGGGAATGAAACCAACTGCTATGTCGTTCTGTGTCCCCTTACTCTTTACTTCCGCGAGCCATGTTTTCAACTATTAGGTACCAATACTTTCTGTCGCTAATATTGATTTTTTTTTTTTTAATCAGTAACTGATAAAACTCCCAACAACTGTTGGTGTTCATAATAAATTTAGTATAATATACTTACTAAATTTATACTAGTTTTATACTTTATTTATTTTTTTCACGATATTATCGTGAAAATAGATAGTCGCTCAGTCTGGGGGGTTCCCGTTTCGGCGAATGGCCTCAAAATGACAGCCCGTTTCGGCGAAAAGACAACCCGTTTCGGCAGAGGCAACTGCGCCCGTTTCGGCAAATGGGAAAAGTACAAGTATGAAAGGGTCATTGCTGTCACTCACCTAGTTAAACTGCGCGTATGTAGTACGCTGCGTCGAAACTGGAGAATTCATTCAGAATCCTCGGATTCCCGATTTGACAAGTCTTCACAGATCGGTTTGTAGCGGTTGGCGACATCAGAGAGAAACTTGATTACATGTAATGCTGGGAAATGTTCCTGGAGGAAAGAAGAAGAAGAGAAGAAGAGAAGAGAAGGGAAGAGATGCATCTCTTTCCTCCAGGACCATTTCCCAGCATTCCAAAAGAAGTGCTGTATGCTGTTTCATTTCGCTCCTGATAGTGTTCTGGCTTCCCCTCTGTATACTTTTCATTTTCAGGGCAGTTGCGCATTGAATTTCCTTCAGTACATACCCGACCATGTGAACATTTGGGTGCGGTGCATAAAATTGTCTATTGTAATCCGCATGGTACGACTCAGCCCCATTTGTTGTTCTGACAAGGTTGTCCGGCGGAGCTGCAGCCCAGATGTGTGGAGGGAATAAACAGTCTTCCTCAATATAGTTGGTCAAGACGTAGTAACTGAATTCATGCCCTTCCAGTGGTGCTTCGTACATCAATGTAGTGAAGGCATTGTACACCATTTCTGGTGGTAAAAAACTAAGCCCAATGATCATTTTAAGCCATTTTCCTGTATCAGTTTTTTTGACGATTGATGAATTTACATTCGCCCAAACGAGCCCTGAACAGCTCGTAGGCCTTTGCCGAAACGGGTCCCCGTTTCGCACCACTACCGCGGGCCATTCGCCCAAACGGGTTACGCTCACCAGTCTGTATCCGTAGTAAACTTCAACATTTTACATTTTGTTTACACTTAATGTTTACATTGGAGATCCGTTTGAATACGTTGATACTAGGCGTAATCTCTCGTCAGTGCTGTAATAAGTGCGTAATAAGTGCTGAACAGCCTACCTCGGGTACACGCGGTGCAGTACGGAATACACTATTTAATGTCATCAAGTTGTTGGAAGATCCGACTTTATCGCAAGTTTGAGCCTACGTATCTCTGCAACTGTCCCCGAGAAATCTAAATTTCCGACGCTTTATCAGTTAATTTCATAAGCTGAACGAGAGGGCATCAGATGCCCTTTTGTTGAGTTTTACGGATTCTGCCCTTTTTACTCCTTGGCCTGTGGCCTTCGTCGATTCTGAGCTGTTGTTCTCTCTGATATGTAAAGAACCGGAGAGCGTTGTGGGTCGAGACCAATGATGACTCCGAGAGATCGATAAGTACGACGATTTATTGATAAAAACTCAGCAACACCACCAACCACGTTGGAAACATGCGTTGGGAGTTCAAAATAAGAAAATATACCCAAAACGTAGGAGGCTTCAAGAGAAAATTATAAGGCGTTAATCAGAAAAAATGATTGAGGGGTAAGTGTTGAGATCGGGGGATATGACAGATATTTTTCTTCAATATTTTAGCTTCAACATGCGTTGAAAGTGAACACAAAAATAAATTAAAATAAATCGGTAGCCCAACTAAGGAATAGACGATTTCTGCACAAGCCAGCTTTTGCGTGAGTGCAAGGCG
This sequence comes from Pilophorus perplexus, assembly GCA_955831195.1. Classification (NCBI taxonomy): domain Eukaryota; kingdom Metazoa; phylum Arthropoda; class Insecta; order Hemiptera; family Miridae; genus Pilophorus; species Pilophorus perplexus. The sequence continues at coordinate 26,370,733 of OY037007.1, forward strand.
GTTCAGTAAGTAACGGGGATAACCAGTGAAACAACTCCATTAACGGGGATAACCAGTGAAACACTCCATCGTGCACGTCAGATTTTCCGCCCTACCCCGTTCATGTATGGTGTTGGTCCACAAACTTACTGTTTTAGCGCCGCAAATAAATATTACGGTAGGTATCTCACGTACAAATCAAAAATAATATTTTATAATATTTCCATTTTACTATATTTACAACGATAGTTATATAAAATATCAGAAGAGGATTGTTGGCAATGAAAAGCTGGATGGTGATAATCAATGTGTGGACGCAGTTATGGGCTGAAAGAGCGACCAGCTAGTTTTAACCCTAAAGGGTAACTTAAAAAAAACGCTGCAAATTTTACACAAGGGTTTATTATTCTTTGATATACATTACTTGTGCAGAAATTTAATTCTGTCAATGAATTTTTTTTTTTTGGATTTTTATCTCAAAAATTTTTTTTTTTGGATTTTTTCGTTCAAAAATGTGTTTTTTTCAAAAATTCCGTATTTTTTACTCGAAAAATATTTAACATCCTGGGATCCTTCAAAAATACCATTTTTAGCCCCATGAGAGCCCTATAGATCGGCACAGTGAAATCGGATCGTCCCGGGACCCCAAAAAATGGATTCTACGTCCAAAAATACTTCGAAAACGACACCTAACTCGATCCCATAGCTAAAAGCCTTCAAAAAACCCTCCCGTAGCCCCATTATAGCCCCATAGCGCCCCACGGGTTTGGGCGATCGGACTGAAAACCTTGCGGGCACAACTAGATGGTAAACCAAGTATTTTGTCGGAATTTCAGATTTTTAAAAAAATTCCTACTGCCCAAAACGGCCTGGACGGCGGACGGACATTTCGGATTTAGAATGTAGACCACTTGAAACGGATAATGTCAAATTTTGAGCCCGATCGGAGTCGTCGACCCCCGTCGCGAAAACATAGGTGTATTATTCCAAGAATAATAAACCAAAAGGGTTAACCTTAAAGGGTAACTTTAAAAAAAAGTAATTAGGTACTCTTTTTATCACTTTATTCTGAAGTTGTAGTGTGCCGAAGTGCAGAGATTCGCCTAATGGGAGATCCACCGTATTGAAAAATTTGAATAGGTGGGTATTATTTAGCCCCCCCCCCCCCCCCCCCCCCCCCGGCTGTTGAAACTGTGTCTGAAACTATGGCAAAATCAGTTGTTATGCCCGCAAGCTTTTCACCCCTATCGGTCCAACCCGTGGGGCTCTGGGAGGCTAAGAGGGGCTACTAGCGGAGTTTGAGAAGGTTTTTGGCTATGAAGTACGTTAGGTGTCGTTTTCGAAGTATTATTGGACGTAGAAACCATTTTGAGGGTCCCAGAATCATCGCATCACCGCGGGGATGTAAGGGCTTTTCAATGATGCCCGGAACGAGGTGTCGTTTTCCATCATTTAATCAATTTTTTGCGGTCCCAAATCTCTACAAACTCTGTACGAGAATTTTTCTTTCTTTAAATACACTGGTTTACAACCAAAATTGATTCCATCACGTCACGTTTTCCTGCAAAATTTGATTTCTTACCCATATAAGGGCTGTTCAGATTATTTCTCGTAATCACTTATTTCAAGTTTAAATCGTTGTGAAGAAGGTTTAGCTAAAAATTAATTCTGTGTCATTAAGAAAATTTAAATATTTTTTGAACAAATTAAGAACTTCATATGAAAAATGTTTCCTGTATAATGTTTGGACAGAATCTGTCCACACATCTGATGTGGGACCCCGATAAATGGATTGTGTGTCCCAAATGACTCGGGAAACGACACCTTATTTCACCTCCTGGGATCCTTCAAAAATCCCATTTTAGCCCCATATGTAGGTCCCAGTGGATTCGGATTTTTTTTTTCTTATTTTTTTTTTAAATTTTTGTTTGTGAGTTAAAAAAAAATCTTTTGATTATTAAAGCAAAGAAAAAATTGATCAAGAAAATTAGGCACCTACCACTTTCATCAGTAGAAAAAAGTAATACTATTAATAATGATAAGTATTCTTGACCTTGAGTGGTCTTGACTGTGTTTTGTTGAATTCATTTTTTATGGAAAAATAATTTTAAAGAATAAAACGCATAAGTGGAACTATTACTTGATTCGTAACAAATGAAGTTCGTGGAACGATGGATTGACTCAGAATTCTGTGCCCATCACTAATCAAACGCTATTAATGTTGAAAATGTATCTCTCAAATTCCCAAAGTCGAGTATGTACTTATTTTGAAACATTGCGAGGTGTATGGTAGTAACCGAGAGCTACTCCTGCATAGCGGTATTCGAGTAAAAACCCATACATGTACCTGCCCCCACGAAAAGATCTCCCGAGCTCTCATGCCTCTTGGTATTCACTTCTCATTAACTGACTGAAGTTGAAAGGTGACGATCACGGCCTGTTGGTTTACCTACGTGAAGAGACTTCCATCTCAAAGTGGTTGTTTGCCGATGGTGCAGAGGTCTAATCCAATGAGGTGGTTAGGGAGAGAGAACGACTCCTCTGCTGGTTTGAATAGTAAATTGATTATTTCACTAAACTATTGTAGCGTGGGGACCGGTTTCGAGCAACTAAGCTCATCTACAGCCCTGACAAGAAAAACATTTGTCATTAGCATCAGAGAAAACCATAAAATTATATTATACAGAAGGTATAGGAACAAGTGCAAATAGTGTAAAGTATAACTGATGAAATCGGTCCAGAATGGAGGTAACTTGACAATAGTAATTTTGGATTATGGACCCACTGTTAAAATTGGCTCCTGATGGCCAGTGAGACTTCCATCTCAGTTTCGTTGACGTCATTAGGTACTGTCGTTGACAGTTTTTATGACGGCCCTGAACTCCATACTCCCTATTTATTCCAAGATCCCCGTTCTTCACTTCAACCGGTTGAGTTTGCACAAAAACGTCCACCTCTTCAGTTAATCGTCGAGAGGGTGAGACCAGCCAGGCCATTGGCGTGGGGGATGCAAGGGCGTATTGGGCAGTCAAGTACAGGATGCTTATCTCAGCTGTGGGACTCACGCCAAATTCTCTGTCGATGGTGTTTTCCCTGCGATGCCTCTTCCGCTGTGATAAAAGATAACTTGGCCTGAAAGAAACGGGACCGTTCGCTCTGATATAGCGCTATCACCCCGAAGGAGTTGACTACCTAAGCGTTTCGCGTCTATATATGATAGAGAGGTGACCAACACATTCCTAACTTGCTTATTCAACAAAGCTCGTGTATACCGTGTCGGTATTATGCTTTTGATTACGCTCTTAACTTCAGTGGATCTCACACTAGGAAGAATTCATCAAGTGGTTCTTTGAAAATATTCCGCTTTGAATGCGAGTAATTCCCTGAAGGAAAAAAAACCGCTGCTAATTTTACACAAGGGGTTATTCTGCCGTCGTTAGTAAAAACACCCTATCTCATTTTTTTATTTCGAGAAAAAAGCTGTTGAATGAGATTTTGAAGGCCATCCACACTATTCGAGATAGGATAAAGTCTTTTACCGAACCTTTCAAATGGAGATAGGAGAGATAGGAAGTTCTAACTTGATGCAAAAGACGCGCCACGCCGAAATCTACTCAACCATGCACCTAACTCCAAAAACACCAAAATGGTCGATAGGGTGTTTTATCCTAGGACGGCCGTCCATATTATTCTTTGGTATAAATTGTGCAAACATTAATTCTTTGTAGGTACCTAAATAATAACTTAGGTCGGTATTGAAACAAAATTTAAAATAACTTTCGAACGGGTTATCGCACAGAAATCGTTTTTTGCTCGTTGAAATCAGTGTGAAAAGCTCGTTTTAACAGACGTAGTTTCGTTCAAAACCGACGGCAAAAGTTGTATCGGGTTTCGGCGTTTCGAAATTATTTTCCTAGTAATCCCTAGTAACGACGCTTTAAGCGTGATGTTACACAAAACGACACATAGACCAAAAGACCGGAATTTCTGTACAGTGTACAGAATTTCTGTACTGATGAGGAACCGATAAAAATAGATTCTACGCTTAAAAATACTTCGAAACGAAACCCTACACGACCCCCTACCGTAAAACCTTCAAAACCCCCTCTTTTAGCCCCACAGAGCCCCAGGCAAAAAAAAAAAGCAATTAGGCTACAAACCACAGAGCAATTGGGCTAAACACCACAGAGCAATCGCGATTATAGCCCGCGGGCTATAAACCAGAGCATTTGGGGGCTTTTTTGGGTTGTGTACATGGTGGACACAACTAGATGGTGAACCTACTTTGTCAAAATTTCAGAATTTAAAAAAAAAAACCAAAACGGCCTTGACGGGGACGGACATTTCATTTTTTAAATCTACACATAACGAAATGTATAAGAACAAGTTGTGAGGCCGATCAAAATTTTTACACCCCCCTCCCCCCACCCCCAAATAAATCCTAAGGGCGGATTTATCAAATGTAGGTTCCAGTGTTCTTACTTGTTCAGACTTTTTAGACCTCCGTCCTGCCAAGCGTTATGTCCTGCTTTTTGTGAGAAAGTCCTGTTTTGTCCCGCTTTTTGCCTGTTGGAAGTTAGGTAAGCAGGCAAGTACCTACCTAGTTCAAACCTACCAGCTAGGAGGAAATGCAGCTACTGAGGGAAATAGAAACCAATCAAGCTGAAGAGGTACCTACTTCGTTAGGTTATGAAACCAGTGATGCCAGATGTAGGGATTTTTCCCAAATCGTAGGAACTTTTGGGTGTGAGATGGACTTAGGGAATCCCCACCCAAAACGTTGGGATTATTAAATATTAAGGAAATATTGGGATTATTAATTACTTATTGTTGTGCCTGGCTGAGACTGAGTTGAAGAGTGAGAGCGAGTTATGAGTTTAGAGCTCTGAAAAAGAAGATACTTTTACTACGATTAAGAGGATGGCGAAGTTGAGTCTAGAGAAGGTCCGTTGAAATCTTCTGTTAGCCAGGAGCTTAGCTCGACTGCAACGGTGTTGTTGGAGACACGTCACGCCCCCGCCTAAAATAATTGCTTCTTATTGCGCCACGCACGTTTTGGGAATTTATTGGTAGGTTCAAACAAAAATAGGGAAATATTCCCTACGTAAATTTCTCTATACTTATTATATAAAGTAAATAATATTTCCTTATATTTATCAGTGTTTGTCCAAATTTTGGACAAACACTGAAATTTCCTGATATTTTTAGGAAAAAAATGAATGAATAGGTTTCATTGGGGGGGGGGGGGGGGGGGGTATTGGCATTGCAAATGAAGGCGAACTGGTATAGACCATAAATCGACACATCTAAAATCTTCGATAAATCCAAAATCACTTAAAACTCACTTAAAACTCGACATCTCACTCAACCTCCTGGCCGAAGCCCTTTAAAAGTCCCTTTGAGACCCACGATGTGATCAGGCCGGTTGGGAACCCTGTTTGTCGGTTCTACGTTCGAAAACTATTATAGGTTCATAATAAACCACTTCAAATCCCTCAAAAACCTCACATGCAGTTTATAGCCTCACAGAGCCAACTGGAGGCAGTCGGGCGGAAAACTTGGCTGACAACTAGTCGGAGAACCGATTCTTGGAATACACCGATGTAATGGCGACGGAGGTAGAAAATTCTGATCGGCCACAAAATTTGACATTATCCTTTTCATGACTCGTAGATTCCAAACAGGAAATGTCCGTCCGAGCCGTTTTGAGCAGTAGTATTTTTGTTTTTAAAAATCTGAAATTTTGACCAAATACTCGGTTTGCCATTTACTTGTGCCCGCAAGGTTTTCAGTCCAATCGCCCAAAGCCATGGGGCGCTATGGGACTAAAATGGGGCAACGGAAGGGAGTTTTGAAAGTTTTCGGCTATGGGGTCGAGTATGGTGTCGTTTTCGAAGTATTTTTGGACGTAAAATCCATTTTTTGGGATCCAAGAAAGATCCAATTTCACAGTGGGGATCTATGGGGCTTTCATGGGGCTAGAAATTGGATTTTTGAAGGATCCCAGTAGGTCAAATAGGGTGTAGCTTTCCCAGTAATTTTGGACGCAAAGTCGATATTTTCAAGGTCCCACATCTGTCCAAACATTGTACTGAAACGCTGCAAATTTTACGCAAGGTCTTATTATTCTTTGATATTGGTTACATGTCCGAATATTAATTCTGTCAACAACAAAAAATTTTATTCTTTTTCCAAAACAATTTTTTACTCTGAAAATATTCGACCTCCTGGGATTTTTCAAAAATCCAATTTGTAGCCCCCTGGAAAGCCGTATCTAGATCGCCACAGTGAAATCGGATCGTTCCGGGACCCCAAAAAATGGATTCTACGACCAAAAGTACTTCGAAAACGACACCTAACTCGATCCCATAGCCAAAAGCCTTAAAAAAAACCTCCCGTAGTTCCATTTTAGGCCCATAGCGCCCCACGGGTTGGAGCGATCGGGCTGAAAACCTTGCGGGTACAACTAGATGGTAAACCAAGTATTGTGTCAAAATTTCAGATTAAAAAAATTCCTATTGCCCAAAACGGCTAGGACGGCGGACGGACATTTCGGTTTTGGAATTTAGATCAGGTCTAAGGAGAGGTCCTCTTGAAACGGATAATGTCAAATTTTGAGGCCGATCGGAGTTGTCGACCTCCGTCGCGATTACATAGGTGTATTAGTCCAAGAATAATAACCAAAAATTTTATTTTTTATTATTTCAAAAATATTTTCTTGGTGAAACAGAACTAATTTGTGCACAATTAACCTATATCAACGAATAATAAACCTCTGTGTAAAATCTGCGGCGTTTCAATCAAAAATCACATTAAAAAAAAGATTTTTTCCTACTCCCTAAAAGTACCTACCCGTGCGATGGAAGGACATGCAGTGTGGAAATGTACACATCGTGGAACATTACAGGACAACAGAGTAACATTACAAGTTACTTATGAGACCCCTTCAAAATTTCCGACCCCTCGAAAACATAGGTTGATTCTCAATTCAATTCTCAATTCTCTTTATTTGCAGTTATCTCTTTGTACAGACATTGCAATTGTCAGTAAATACTACAACTAATTTTCAAAACATCGTTATAAATGAAGAATCATGTCAATATTCAACTTGTCATCAGTAAAAAAGCAACCCTAATAGTGCCTACAATTAGTCAAATTTTAAACGAATAAACAGTAAAAATTACATTACATTTAGTCAAATTTTAAACAAAGACACAGTAAAAACAACATTAAATTTAGTCAAATTTTAAACATAGATACAATAAAAACAGGTCAAACGAACACCGTATCATAAAACTCCTCAATTTTGTAAAAGGACTCCTTTTTGAAAACCTCGAGGACATTATGCGAGAATTTCGATAAAGGAAGATCACGCCAGGCAGCAGGGAGGTGATTATAGAAATTGATTCCCTGGTGACCGTGAGTACATTGTGTACTAGCGAGCCTCGCAAATGGACCGTCCAGTTGATCCCGTTGCCGGGTATTGTATTCGTGGACATCCCCCCTAATGTGTAAGGAGTTTTTTTGTTTGTGTGTAAGGCAAACCGCTTGATACACGTACAGGGAATAAACTGTGAGCAGTCCCAATTTAATGAAAATCGGCTTGGCATGGTCATCGAATTTTGCTCGAGCAAGTATCCGCACAGCTTTTTTTTGTAAAAGGAGTATTTTGTCTACTTCAGCTGCGCCTCCCCATAGTACCAAACCATAAGACATGGTTGACACGAATAAACTATGGTATGCTATAAGAAGGACAGACTGTGGCACGGCCCTGGCTAAACGTCTGAGCAAAAACAGAGTTTTGGACAATTTTCCCTGTAGTAACTTAATATGGCTCGTCCAGTGCGCTTTGGAGTCGAGGTAGAACCCCAATAGCTTAACCGGTAAGTCAGGCAGGGCATTCTTCTTGTTGGAAATCGTGATTTTCTGCAGTTTGCTTTGATTTACCTTCATTTTATTTGACGCGAACCAGTTTTCTGCCTGTGCCACCTGGTTTGCAGCAGCTAACTCAAGTTCGACTGGATCCCTGGAGCTGGTAACAAATGTGCAGTCATATATATAAGAAGCAACCATTTCCCGCCTGACCTCCAAGATCATTCATGAATATCATGAACAACAGGGGTCCCAGGATTGAGCCTTGAGGGCAAGATACTCCCGGAATCTCATACAACCTGGACTGCACTCCGTTAACTACTACGCATTGTTTTCTGTTCGCCAGGTATGATGAAATTAGGCTTAGCGGTGTACCGCGCACTCCATATCGACCAAGTTTCTCGAGCAGTAGTAGGTCATGCGGTATGAGTTCAAACGCCTTACTGAGATCCGTCATACTAAATCTGATGGAGCATCTTTTTTCCAAGCCGCGTGTTACCTGCTCCATGAGTCTCTGCATGAGGGTTACAGTCGACTTCCCCTTTCTGTATCCGTGCTGTGTGTCACTCAGGAGGTTGCATCCTTCGAAGAAACTTACCAGGCTTTCCGCCAATGCAGACTCAACCACCTTCCCTACCAGTGGTACTTGGGCTACTGGACGGAAATGTTCTAAAACGGAAGCATTTTTTATCTTTGGAACTGGAGTGATCTTACTTACTTCAAGTTCCTTCTCCACAAGAGAAAATTAAGTTTACTAGGTTGCACAGGATTGGAGCTAGTTCATTCTTGGTGGCTTTCAAGAATTTTGCCGATAATCCGTAGACATCTTGAGCTGGAGAGTTTTTAAAACCCGTAATAATTTTCAAAATCTTTTCCTCTGTCACCGGTGCCAGAAAAAAAGATTTGCTATTTCTTGGAACTGTTCTCTTTAGGATGTTAAGAGGATCCTCCGTAGACCGTGGTAAGCCATTGATACAAGTGATCACGGAGGAAGCAAAATAGTCCGCAAACTCCTGTGGTGGGAGTAGAGATTTTTTCTGACTAACCGCATTCGGCCCCCTAATCATTTTCCAAGCTGTCTTCTGTTTGTTTGACGACATTACCAGTTGATTACTTTCGTAGTTCCTTTTTGACTCCCAAATTTGTGCCCTATACGTTCTCGTTCCTATACGTTCGGGGCTGAAAAGAGAAAAATGTGTTAACAAGTTTACACAATTTTATTTTTATTTATTTAATTTATTTACTGGCATGCCCAATTACATTTTACACAATACGTCATTCTAGCGGGGGGACGAGAAAGAACATAAAATTATAAGAAAAACTAATGACATTCAGAAGAAAAAATACACTGCCAAGGCAATGGCACATGAGCTTCCTCGTGCCAAGTTCAAAATGAACGTAACAACTGTAACAAGAAAATTACGTTCGCGCATGCGCAGGGAGTACCACTGATTCAATCGTGATGAAACTGATAGGGAACCATCTAGGGCTATACCCACACAATTCCTGAAAATTTGATTGAAATCCGATCAAAATTGTAGGAGTTATGGCTGTGGCAAGGAAATTACGTTCGCGCATGCGCTGAGCGTACCGCTGATTCAATCGTGATGAAACTGACAGGGTACCATCTCGAGCTATACGCAGACAATTCCTGAAAATTTGATTGAAATCCGATCAAAATTGAGAAAGTTGTGCCTGTTTCAAGAATTTCACGTTAGCGCATGCGCAGAGCGTACCGCTGATTCAATTGTGATGAAATTCGTATGGGACCTCAAGGAGCCTTATCCGCATAATCCCTCAAAATTTGAGCTAAATTCATTCAAAATTGTGGAAATTATGGCTGTAACAAGGAAATGTGGACAGACCGACAGACCCACAGACCGACAGACACGGAACCAAATTTGTTCAGTAGGCTATGAAACGCAAAATGCGAGTGGAAATTTTGAATTTGGACAACAAAAATTTTTTTTCTCCCGAAAGTGAACACAAGGCTTCCGCTGCTTCGCAGACTCGGAAGCAAAAGGAAGTGCAATAAAGTTGTGGGTGCTTTAATTAAAGATACAGGGGGATCTGGCAATGGTAGATTTGAAGTTCGAGTGGGGAGAATGAAAGAAATATAAGTCGGGATTCATGGAGAGAAAATTTAATATTGATCGCATATTAACTCAAAGTTACCATTTTTGTCATTTAATTTTATCAATCCCAATTAACATAGGTAAGTGAGGTAAAAATAATTATTATAATATAATAATTATTTATATTATCCGGGCTTTTTTGGTTAAAATTTGAAATTTTCCTTCATTATTCAACTTGGGGCGAATTTATCTATCTAATAATTATCGGTTCAAGGGGGTGAGTCACATCATGTCTTTATTGGTTGGATTTGAGTCCAAACCCTCAACTGGTTCATCTGAATAAATTCTGATTGAACTGTTTTTGTCATGCATCAATGGAAGGTTCAAATTAAACATAGGTAAATACTTAGGCTATTTCATGTTTTACAATCCGTGATAATTCCTGTGTTTGTGTTGAATTTTATTTAAAAGAAAAAAAGCATTAAATTTCACAACTAAGTTGTAAGTCTTATATAATATTATAAGGAATGCACATATACATACATTTCAATTCATAAAATTTATTACTTTTAATGTTTCAAAAAATTGAAAATTAATACGATAAAAAAAACGGAAAACTGTCTTGCAATTCGTATTTGTGTGCAAAAATGGATTTAATCAAAACCCTGAAAAATTCTGGTGGTGTGAATTGAAGGCGGTTGCATTAGTGATGGAGTGAATAACTACAATTCCATGCTTCAAACGCCGGTAATCCGATCAGCCCATTCGAATAGCAGAGAAAACGGGTTAAGTCTGAATATAGGATAAATCAATCGTCACCAGTGAAAGTGTGTCAAGTAAACAACGGCTTATATTTTCAAGTTTAAATCGTTCAATATCGCAGAATTTTGGTACAAAGGGGTTCATGATTGGTATTTAAGAAATAGGTGAACGAATTTGATGGGTATTGGGTTGAAATTTGGTGAATTTGGAGGCTTTTAAGGGTTTGTTTACATCGGTTTAACCTATATAGATGTCGCGCCGGGTGTTGACATTGGGAATGCCTCCCCCAGAGTTTTTTCCCTCTTTTTTTTTGTCCAATACCTTTCGGGATGACTTCCGTATAAATTTAATGTTGTGAATGAACATGGAGGGGGTTAAGGGGGATGGGGGAAGGTGTGATCTTGGTTCCACTAGGGGTAGTTTGTAAGGGGTTGGTGTGACGTAATGGTTGGGAGAACAATTGCAGGGTGAAGGCTTCACAGTGTGCTGAGTGGAGCCCACGGACACACAACTCGGTAACTTTCAGTGCGAGGGTGAACAAGAAAAAAAAGGTTTCCGTTTTCCGGGTGTGAACATTTTCGGACGGCGAGCGTTTGTTTACGTCTCGGGACGACGACTGTGAGGATATTGATTGGATTTAGCCTTGAACAAGTGTGATATACAGCTGTGTTGATCGATTGGCGGGAGTGGTGAACTTGCGAAGAACGGAAGGTGAGTGAAGCCCCAGAAAAAAGGACCGGTTGTATCCCTCGGCTGCGGGGCGTGGTAAAACGCTATAAAGGGGGTACATTTGGGGGAGACTTGATGCAGCTGCTTCTCTACGACATATGTCAGATAGTGGCAACCCGTGTGCATGAGGGTTAAAGCCAGCCAGTTCGACAAAGACCAAGCACCTATCCGTATATGTGCGGCTCCCGCCTTCAGAGCGCTCTACTATAGAGAGTATTGATCCATCCACTTGGTGTGCAGTAGCCTACCACGCAAGCTATGGACAAACCTCCGGTGAAAATGTTCTCCTTCGGTCCTTACTTGCTTCTATTCGGGTGTTAATATTTTTAATCGTCGGTTAAAATGTGTGATAATAGTGTGTAACCGGTCGCCGCGGAAGGCTCATCTCTCCCTCTATGAAATACCATGGACGCGATCGTGGAAATGGCGGAGAATCAATCGTTAGGAGAGGGTCTAGTGTCAGTGGAAACGGTCGATTCTGGGGGGCTAAGCACGCATGGCTTGATGTCTACCAGAGGCTTGAACATTTCCCGGCCTGTCGTCACAAGGAGAGGAGTGCTTTGCGACGACTTGGAGGTTGACGTCAAAGAGGAGAGTGGAGGCGAGCTATCCGAGTGCGAGGAAAGCAAGCAGCTTTCTGTTATAGTTCAACCGCACGATCAGGACGACTCAAGAGATTCCCGATTACTTAGCCCTGGAAAGATATCCCCTTCCTCAGTCAGTGGTATTTCAGTGAGTGTGGCAGGTATGATAGACGCTGGAGATTTTCGTTCATTACAACCAGAACCAACCTACCAAACCTTGACTTCTGTGAATGGAAGGATGTCTCCTCCGGGATTTAGTCCTGGGTCATCATACGCCACACTAACTCCACTCCAACCCCTACCACCGATATCCACAGTGTCAGATAAATTTGCCTATGGCCATACAGGAAATGTCAGTGGTTCCTTCACTGTTATGCAGAACAACGGACTCGGTCTAGGTATGGCTGTCAACTCCCCTTATGGGTATGACAAGCTTCCTAGTATGGGTATGTCACCTCATCATTATTCTCCTAATAATTTATCGGGAATGGGACTTTCACAGCAACATTCACCTCTGTCACCACAAAGCACCTATAGCCAAAATGGTCTGAACTCACCTCCAAAGAGCATGTCACCAAATGGTTACGATTCTCCATACAATCAAAGAGATCTCGTAAGAGGTGGGCTTGGAGGACAAAGTCCCCAATTAAGCCCACCTTCAGCCTCATTGCACTCTCCTCCAAGTACGCTCGTAGCTGGATTTACGACAGGTACATTGCCTACTTTAAATGGATTGACAACAATCACACCTCATCCTCAAACTCCCACTGTAGTTGTATCTCCTCATCAGTCTCCCCCAGCTCTCGTACAACGGGAAGCTGTTGTTGTTACCGCCCCTTCCCCTCCCAAGCAATCGCAACAACAATCTCAGCAACAACAACAATCCCAGCAGCAACAACAAACATCAACCATAGCCCTCAAGACAGTTACCCAAGGTTCTTGTCCATCTGTAGGCGCAGCAAACAGCGAGCTTGAAGAAATCAACACCAAAGAACTGGCTCAAAGGATATCAGCGGAACTCAAGAGATATAGCATACCTCAAGCTATATTTGCTCAACGGGTCCTCTGTAGATCACAGGGAACCCTTTCCGACCTTCTGCGTAACCCAAAACCTTGGTCGAAATTGAAGAGTGGGCGAGAAACGTTTAGACGAATGTGGAAATGGCTCCAAGAGCCTGAATTTCAAAGGATGTCCGCTCTAAGACTCGCAGGTAACAAAGAAATTCTTAACAATGTATTCCGCATGATTTTTTCCCGTTTTTTAAAAGAATTATTGACACCTGCACACTATTTACAAATTGGCCGACCCCCACGTGGGTTAAAATGGGCGTAACTGTTATTGATCTATAACATGTGAGGCCCAAACAAACAAACTTGAGTCAGGTTAAGACTTTCTACCTCCGAATTCGAAATTAAAAAAAAAAAGAAACTTCAAACGTAGTACTCTCATTTACGTTACGGCACTAAATACCTAGTCCAATGCCGGTAGAATCCCCTTCCGGCTAAGCCGTCATTCACCGTCAATAAACGAATTAAAAAAAGTTGGCTCGTTGTGTCGTATGCACGTCGTAAACAGCGAATAGAACGACTACACATTTTTCCTTTTGTTGCTTTTCATATGGTTCCTGGCGGTAAATGATGACTGGCTTATCTAGCTCAACTTACCGGCCTTTTGTACATATTGTTAATACCAGAAACACATTAAATTCACCATAGTTTTAATTTTAATTTGTCATATACCAAGTTATAATTTGGTTTCATTAGTTTTTATGCAATTTATCTTATTTTTGTTCAAAATCAGATCATTTGGTTGATTTCACTGCATGTAGCGAAATTTGGTTTTCTTGGTAGTGAGAGGAGGTGGTGGTGCGTTATTTTGTTGGTATTCGTGTCCTTCACTTCTTCTTTCAGAAAGAAAAATCAAGACGAACCGATAAAAAATGTTATGGCTAAAGAAATATAAAAACAAATTAAGCATAATCCGCCTTTTAGTTCCGCGTTATTTTGCCACTTTGTAACATAGTAAAATCTACATTGTTCACCATCAAGTAAATTCCTGAAGTAAATACTTGCGGTCAAGAGCGAGTAACGTCAAGATATTTGCTAGCTTTTAGCGTAATTTGTCGATGTTGGCCTAGTAAGTATGCTCCATTTTGGTAAATCACGTAGTAAATTGCATGCGATTTATTGTCGAGGGGTTTCTCTCAATAAATTTCTTCATTTTTAAAAGCGAATTACGTTGGGCCTCGATGATTTCCGTGAACTTTAAATGACAGTCGAACCGTTTATTTCGTGTCACTGCGTCTGTAGTTTTTCATTGGAAATTTAATTTTCATGCCCAATCGCTATCCGGAAAAGGATTAATAAATAGTCTTGTTTGACCTTGCTGGTCGATTTGGGATCTCTCCGTAAATCGTCAACATTTGAAGGGCAAAGTGGTTATGGTTGACTCGTATTTATAAAACTCTTTGGGGAGCTGCTTCATCCTGTTTTATGAACAATGGGAAATAAGAATTGTAAAATTTTTTACATATGATTCTGAATAATGACGGTTTATAAACGCGGAGCTTTTACGACGTCTTACATTCCGTTTGATATGAATGAACGTTCTGGGTTGTTTTACTCACCTAGTAATGAAAGTCCTGATGATGGGGTATCGAAACGGTTTCGAAACGTTCTCACTGTTCTTTAAAATCATGCGTTTCCGAGTGTTGGATGAGGCTGTGTTAAAGCGAACGGTGCTGAATTTTGAGATGGATGTCTTCAAACTCTTAATTGAATACTCCTACCTTTACTTGGAAAATGTATGAAAATTTCATAAATTTTCCAAGTAAAGCTTGAACATTTCATTTAATGAAATGTTCAAGCTGACTTGATTATTGATAGGCTGCCTGATTAAATCGGGATTCGGGAGTAGAAAGCGTGTTCTTGAGCGGATCGTTTTGTGACAGAGGTTGTGAAAGGTTTGCCGTAAGTCGGAGAAATCCCAAACCCTAAATAATATTAATTCCCTTTTTAGACATTCATGATAGAGTTATATTAATTAAATTAAAGTAATATTAATTGTGGATTATCAATTATAGGACAGGTTCCTCTGAAACGATAAATTACCGCCAAATTCTTTAAATTTCAAGAACTTAACTTCGGTACTTCGGTGAAAATTTACAACTTAAATAATAGGGTATCTAATCCTAGTTTATATTTATAATAAAGTCATCATATTTAAAAAAATAAAACAAATTGAAATTAAAATTTCTCTTATTACCTGTTGTAAATAGGGACAATCCCATTTCAAATGTTTCTTGTTGATACGAAAATTAGGAACCCACACCTGAAGGGTGCCATATGCAAATGCGGGTTTTCTGCGTTTCTGGGTCCCGGACGACAAGGTTCACTTGCAGAAATAAGAATTAGCCCCAGTGGCGCTTGGGCCCTTTTGCATAATATGCCATATTATGGCACCCTTCACCTAGGTAATGAATTTTTACACTATTGTAAATGCCTCAACTTCAAATTGTCGTCGATTTTCCTTTAGAACATTAACTAATTTGAGAGTTACACCCCGCAACAGTTTTCATCAAGTACCTCATATGGGGAGAAAACATGTCAAATTTATTCTGAAATAACAGAGGTAGGATATTTATTCACTACGGGTGGGAGAACCCCAGCAGTGCATGTCCCGTCTTTCTTCTAACATCCGTAGGTCTCTCTCAACCTGCGTTAAAATTTAGTTTTTAGTCCATTTGATATGCAAACACGCTGTTTGTTACATTCTGTTACCATTAGGTTTTTGTTTGGTCCACAACCGTTAAAATTCTGTCGAAAATCGTGAACGTAATGACTCGGTTCGTGAACGTGATATGCATTCGTTAGAGAAAACACGACGACCCCCCCCCCCCCCCCCCACCCAAAAAACTCGACATCAAAACATACATCTTCAAAAACCTCTCTCGTAGCCCCTTTTTAGCCCCACGGGTTGGAGCGAGGGTATAAGTTGGAGAACCAGGTGGTGAAAGGTGTTTTGTCAAAATTTCAGATTTACAAACGACATTTCAATTTACAATCTGCATGTCTTGAAAGAGAAAAATTTGGAGGTCCATCAAAATTGTTAACCCTCATCGCAAAATAATAATAATAATAATAATAACAAATAAAAAAAAAAATTTATTTAATAAAATAAATAAATCATTCAAGTTTATATACAGACTGCATTCGGAAAAGCCAATTTTTCAATTTTCAGTAAATGCGACAGTCTCAACTGTTGTCTTCACTACCATTCCAATCGTCGTTAGACTTATCCCCTTATAATCAAACCAATCATGGCGATCCATCACGCGGCTATTTGCAATTCAAATTCGGTTCCAATTTCTGTTTAATTGTCTAAACCCCATAAATTTTCAAAATTCAGTTTATCTTATTGGGTTTCATGAAACGGTCAGCATTTTACGTTTCTTACATCGTGTGTGGATTCAGAACCTTCTAATGCGCCCTCTTACCAATTTTTAGTTTGTAAATCCATATAGTTACGCATTGAACTCTTATAGACATTTTTGAGATTTACGACTGAAAGCGGAAGCATATTACGTCACACATCGAACATTGCCCATTGCGCGTGTTGCGACTAAACACGCGCGACACGGCAACCCTGTTCACATCAGTTCCCAAGAACGGTCAAACGTGAATGGTCGGTCGTGTTGATGGACGAAAAGTTGGGAACGTTCCTTAATAATTTGAAGGTCGTTGACAAGTGATTTCCCGTCAATTGTGATATCGCCAAAAACTGCTTGGCAACTCACTGACCAATAAAAAGCCCGGACCTTGAATATCATACAATAATATAAAATATTATGAATATAATGGAGGCGGTTTTCTGCGATGTTGACCCATTTTCGTGAGATAAACCGTTTTGAAAGGTGATAATATCATCATTATCATAATATATAATAGATTATATCCAGGAAAATGTTTGAAAAACAAAACTTCATCATCATTCAAGGAGCTCATTCAACCCCCTAAATGATTTATAAATTATTTATAAAGTTTGTCCGAATCGTAGAATTTTTGAAGTCATTTCACCTAATCCATTGCCTCATTTAAAATCAGCTGTTCAATTGTAATTAAAAACAGAATATTCTTTTAAGAAAATGAATTAACCAAAACGATGGGAGTCAAACAAGTGCAAGTTTCCTCGAGCAGGGGCCGTAAAATATGTACGTATTAGTGGCAAAAAAAAGAAAAAAGAAGATGATGTAGCTGGGACAGAAGGGGTGGCGAACGGATCGATAAGTGATTAACAAGGGGTGGGGAGAGTGGATGAGGGTGAAGAAGTGGAGGGGGAGGTTTTGCTATAAGTGGCCCACTGTATGGAGGGTGTATAAAGAAAGGGTGGCGATGAATCGAGGGACGAGGCAATAGGACCTACATTTTTCCGGAATGTACTTGCAAATCCCGCGTCACCCTTCAACTTCCGGGAGACAAATTCTGATTGCTCATAAAAATACGCGCGACGATGCAGAAAAAATATTTATGAAGTTTGTTCAATTGAATATCGAATTCAATTGTAGGTGATATTGCAATGTAATTGATTGCCGGAATGTAATAATTCCGGTGGAAAAAGGGCCCTTGTGCAAGATTTGCGTTTTGAGATATCGCCCTTCAAAGTTTTCATTTGATAGCTATTTTAATTTGGTTTACGTATTTTCTGATGAAATGAGTGCACACTTTTATTCAGGTCTTTCTTTAAACGAAATTATACCAAAATATAACATTTATGGTCAATATGAACTAGAAAATCGAGTTTGCAAAAATCAAAATGAGGGCCCTTTTTCCACCTGACGACTTTTCACTACAGATAATTGAGTGATTCGACGCTTCATATTTTCAAGGTATTAAAAGCCACGAAATAAAATAAACCCGTGTTTTTTATTATTAAATAATAAAAGATAAATAATAGGTATTAGACAAATTTAGATAAATTAAATTAGATAAATTTTATCTCTATAAAAATGATTGCCAATCTGTGAACTCACTACCTAAAACGCTGCAAATTTTACACAAGGGTTTATTATTCTTTGATACAGGTTGCTTGTACAGACATTTAATTCTGTCAATAAAAAAAAATAATAAATTTGTTTTTGATTTTTGTATTTCAAAAAAAAATTTTGGGGGGGATTTTTTTTTCAAAAATGTGTTTTTTCAAAAATTCTTTAATTTTTACTCGAAAAATATTTAACTTCTTGAGATCCTTCAAAAATCCCATTTTTAGCCCCATGAAAGCCCCTAAAGATCGCCACAGTGAAATCGGATCGTTCCGGGACCCCAAAAAATGGATTCTACGTCCAAAAATACTTCGAAAACGACACCTAACTCGATCCCATAGCTAAAAGCCTTCAAAACACCCCTCCTGTAGCCCCATTTTAGCCCCATAGCGCCCCACGGGTTTGGGCGATCGGACTGAAAACCTTGCGGGCACAACTAGATGGTAAACCAAGTATTTTGCCAAAATTTCAGATTTTTAAAAAAATTCCTACTGCCCAAAACTGCCCGGACTTATTCCAAGAATAATAAACCAAAACCAGTAGAGTGTTTGGCACCAAACGTTTGTGAGAATGTTTGGGATGCATTGTGGATGGGTGTTAAGAAGTTTGTTCAAAATCGGTCTAGTCCTTCATCGTGAACGAGGCTTTCCTTAGCGACGAGAGCCGGGTCAAAAAGCCTCATTACAAAGGATTACCTACTATGGAAATTCTCGTAACGTCAAAACCCGGCACACCTTTTGGCGTCTGTTTTTAACGGAACTACGACGGTTAAAAAGAGCTGTTTACGCTGAATTCAACGAGTACAAAGCGATTTCTGTACGATAACCCGTTCGGATGTTATTCAAAGGTCATCGGTTGGTGGGGAGTCTTCAATTCGAGGCAATTTAATAGGTACTAGGTAAATTCATTTCAGGGACAAAATTCCACCACTACTTCCCTCAAACATACCGCACACCATAAAAGCACACACACACACACACACCCTCACACAAAAAGGATATAAGAACCAAACCATTGTAGTGCACACATTCGAGGAGCAAGAAACGTTCGAGATCTCTCCTCAGTATAACATCGATATCTCTTTGAGTTTTCGAGATATCGATCTGAAATTTTTTGAGGATACTCTCGACGTATAGGGTAGGTAGTTCAAAACTGCAAAAATAATAAAAAGGGCCTTCCAGCGCTTTTTCCACCTGGCGCCTCAATTGATAGTTGCGAATGATTGGGCTTGTCGACTCATCCACATTCCGCATTACTCATCTTTCACTTGAGATCACGTACCCAAGTCATATCAGGCCACTATCAGCACATGTCACGCTATTGGAAATCTAAATGGTTAGTGACGTCAACCAGTTTCTAATCTTGTTCTACGCTAAGAACTTGATCGAATTCACAGTTTTCTTCCACAAAATTGGCTATTGCCTTTGCAGTTCGGAAACGAACGGAATGCTTAAAGTGAAAATTGGAATGGAATGGCAAAAATTACGTTTTTCGTGCGAGTTTTGGTTTATAATTTTCTCACAATTGACAGAATTTCTCCTTTTGTGTTTCGACATGTCGAGACTAAAAAGAGGCAGTTTTCGTCAACAATCATTAGCTTTGGGAATTTTATTTTAAGGGTGCGGGGGGGGGGGGGGGGGGGGGGGGGGGGGGAGGGTAAGGGGTTCGGTAAAACTAGCTCAAAATTGACCCAAACCCGAACATCCAAAAAACGAAGGACCTTCAGCGTCAAATTGTTCCGTCTACTCCAAGTAGTAGGTAAGAGGAAGTTACACCTCTTCGAGCCGCGAGTTGTGGTGGAGGGGGGGAGGGGGAGATATTAAATTAAATTAAATTTTCGTGTTTCGCCGTTTTTCGTTCATCGAAAACTATAGGGTTTAACGCAAAGGTTACCCTAAACTAAAATAATCGAACGAATGCGGGCGGCCTTGTTCCTTGTTTATGTTTGTTTTTGATTTTACTTGTTACTCGTTTAAATAAATAATCGACATTACATTTTGAACAAAAAACGTACCAAACCATTGTTTTCGTAAAATGAACGGCTACAGAGATATGGAAGAGGTAAAATATGCTATTTTTCAAATTTTTTTTTTTTGGTGTGTTTTTTTTCCGAAGAGATACTATACCTACAGTAGTAACTGGTTTGTTTAATCTGAATAATGTGGTAGGAAATCGGAAAGAATGGAAGAATCAGAAAACTCTTTTGAATTAGGAAGAACATTTGACAGAGGAAATTTTCCGTTTCTACCTCTCCATTACCCAATTGAAAAACATGTAAATAATACATATACATGATGTGTATGATATACATAAATCGTTCTGTGTATACCTGTGTATTGTATGAATTACTTTCTTTTCTTTAACAGGAATATTGAAAAATGGCATATTTTACCCTTCCATATCTCCGGAACTGTTCATTTTACAAAAACATTTGTTAGGTAATTTTTGTTCAACATTTAATTTAGAGTATTTTTGTACAAGGTAAACTTTGCGTGAAACCCGCTAGTTTGAAAATATGAGGGAAAAACCTACGTTCTAGTAGGAGCAGATAGCACAATAAGGCGCTGATGGACTTCGGAGGTCGACGACTCAGATCGTCCTCAAAATTTGACATTAATGTATTATCCGTTTCAAGTATAGATTCCAAAACCGAAATGTCCGTCCGCCGCACGCCGTCCAAGCCGCTTTGGGCAGTAGGATTTTTTTTTTAAATCTGAAATTTTGGCAAAATACTTGGTTTACCTACCATTTAGTTGTGCCCACAAGGTTTTTCAGCCCGATTGCCTAAACCCGTGGGGTGCTATGGGACTAAAATGCGCTATGGGGCTACGGGAGGGTTTTTTTTAAAGGCTGTTGGATCGCTATGGGATGGCTATGGGATCGAGTTGGGTGTCGTTTTCTAAGTATTTTTGAACATAGAATCCATTTTTGGGGGTCCCGGAACGATCCGATTTCACTGTGGCGATCTATAGGGCTTTCATGGAGCTACAAATGGGATTTTTGAAGGATCCCAGGAGGTGAAATATTTTTCGAGTAAAAAAAAAAAAAAAAAAAAAAAAATTCATTGACAGAATTACATTTTTGCACAAGTAACATATATCAAAGAATAATAAACCCTTGTGTAAAATTTTCAGCGTTGTTTTTTTTAAATTTTATATAATATATAGCTCGAGACCCATACATTAAATATTATTTAATGTATGGGTCTCGAGCTAGTTTTACCGGAGGTACTCCGCGTTTTCACACAATTTTTGACAGTGGGCTACGTATTATGTACGTAGAAAAGGTCAAATACTGGATGTTAAGTTTATTCAGGGCATTTTAGCGGACACTTTAACCCCAATTTCATGAAGACCGGCCGATTTTAAAGATAAAATGTTTTGCCGTTTTCTTGAATTTACTCACTTAATATTCAACTCATTTTAATGAATTTGTACTAATAATGTTCAGAAAGATGTCCCCAAGAAGCAGCATCATCTTCTTCTCGTGATCGCGAGCAAAACCGTTGTTTCTACTTTTCACAATGGGAGCCCCAGAAGGTGGGGCGATATAGGGGCTTAATTATAGGTGCTGTTTTCGAAAGTGGAATAGCGAGTGGGAGGGGGTGGCATTCCGACTCAATTTCTACTAATTATGGGGATTTTACTTATGGGGGTATTTTCTCCAGGGGGTCGAGCAAGGTGACGTTGTCGAAATACTTTTGGACTGATAATCTTTTAATGGGAGCCCCAGGCCTGTCTGACCACTCTTCGTTCCACACACGTTCCATTAGTGATAGTAATAAACTCAAATGTTTTCTAGTTGGCACCTTTTTTATCAAAGTTTCGGTTCATTAGTAATTATTTTGATTGATTGCAAATTAATTTTTTATAATAATATTAATCATTGCACAATTATTTGTGATTCCCATTTAATTCAGTGATGCATTCCTACTGTAAATAAGAATTGTTTATTTAATATGAAACTCTTTCGGAAAAATGTCATTGAAAAATTGTCAACAAGTAGATTTAATTACGTCTTTACCAACATTTAAACATAGATTTTTCTTATATTGTATTAGCTCCAAAACCTGAAATACTGTAGAAAATTTAGCACTTGATGTTCTACGCTTCCCTGACCAATCACTTTCTATAGGTTTCCATTGACTGATGTTTGGTAATTTCTTCCGAAATTAAGGTATCACAGGATCACTTGCGGTTAATCTGGATCGAGTACGAATACGGAACTGCGATAATGAGGCACTCAACTCGCGTTACTGAGCAGCGTTTATTTGTTTAATGGGTTTCTCGCGATGGAATCGAGGCATAGGCCTACCTTTTGGCACAGTAAAGGCGACTTCTAAAATTTTTGTCAATGTACGAGTATATAACTGAGAAAGTTACAAAAATATGCGCTATCCAATATTTAAAAGATCCCCGTTTATATGCGCGAACTCCTTTTTCGCAACTTGCTTCTTACTTGAAATATCATTTTCATTTTTAAATGAAATTTCAATTTATTTTTACTTGATTTATCGATGAATTTTCTTACGACTGCATACGTATGATTATTGTTACTACCTATATATAGGTAGTAACAATAATCATATATCCCAGTGTGCTCTGTAATATTCAACTTTTTTCCCTCGACTCATTCCCCCCCCCCCCCCCCCCCCTTATGTACTACGCACTTGAATTTATATTTTATGCATTGAATATTGAAGAGAGGCGGTTTTTTAGTGGAAGTTGGCGAGCTATCTCGTGGAAAACAAATCTTTTTTCGTGGGCGAATGCACTCAGTCGACCGAACTTGCTCCTATCGAAACGATGTACACGGGTCAATAATTCCACGCTTGATATGAATTTAGGGCACCGCATTAGTTTCTAAAATCATTGTTGAAGCCGCTTTAACGGTTTCTTTCAAACTCTATATTTATTTTAGCAATCAAAACAATTCAATTAGATTCATTTAATCGGAAACGTTAGGTGTCCAATGAGCAAAACAGCACCTCTTAATTTTCATACTTGACCTTCTCGATCTCCTCAGACAGCTATTGTAACCGATGGAACGAATGAATGACAATTACGGATGAATATTCACGAAATCGACGCTGGTGTTGTGATATCGACGAATCTCGGTTGATATTCTTGGGTAGAATGACTAAATCGGTACGTCGCGCTAATTCTCGCAGGGGAAAAATGGGTCTCGGAAATTAAAGTTGCCGCCGAAACAAAATTTGCCTTATGTTTTATAATGTAGAACATTATATTATAATGCTCAACTCTTTAGGTTAGCTTACTGTAGTAGGTACAGTCAAGTGCAATGGTATACCATTGGATGTTGAAAAAAGCATTTCTAAGAAAATTATTCTGGGCTTAAAGCATAGTAAATTACGGTGTTCGATGAACTAGTAACAAATCTCACTGCGCATAACAGTTATTGATTAGTTACTAATCTAACTAGAACGAAATCACAAAAAAAAAAAAAAAATCATTTCCTTGAAAAGAAATGCACAAACATTTCCTTATTTCTCTGAATCTGATACCTAGTGGTTGTAACCTGAAAGTTATTATTCTTCTCAAAACGAGACCTGATGGTTCCGCGGTACTAGTTAGGGGTTGAAAAGATAACAATTCGGAGAAATAATATCAAACCTCGGTTTGCTTGAAGGACAGTTAAATGGAGGAACGTCCCCACACTTTGAAACCAAAGATTTTCAATGAGGAGCTTAAAGAAGGGGTAAGTTCCAACAGGGATGTAAAGGTGGCAAATATCCGGTGGGTTGGTTATTTGAAAACTGAGTATTTACCAACCCTCTAACGTTCCCATAAATAACCTGTTTTTGTTCTTTTTTGCATCGAATTAATTGTTGGGGATCTCTTATCTGTCCAAACACTGCACAGGTGTACTTTTTTCGATTTTACTTATTTCTCTTCAACGATTTTGGTTTATTGATTTTTCTGAATAACCAACCTATCTTCTATCTATCCCAAGGTCCCAAAGGTTTTGACCCAAAATCGGACTTACGAGGTTTTCTCGATTTACTGTCGATATTATTATGATTGATTAATTATGAACCTGCGTTTAATACGTGCACCGTTATTAATCTATCTTCTATCTATCTATCTTCTATCTATCTATCTATCTATCTATACTTCTATAAAATCGGGTTTCTGTCTGTGTATCTGTCTGTCTGTCTGTCGTGCCTTATAGGCGCCTAAACGGCTGAACGGATTTGAATGGGGTTTTTTCCTAACGGTCTCGGCTGCGATTGCCCCCAACATAGGCTATATTAAAATTCCGCGCGACGCGCGCAAACCCGCGAATTTGCGCGAAACGTGTTTTTCGCTCCCCTATACCTAACCCCCATTTTTTATCGCGGATTCCGATTCTACGTTTAATTCTACGTCCGAAATACCTGTTGCGCGAATTTTTTGGCGCGCGCGAATTCGCTCAATTAATTTTTTCGATTTATTCCGCCGTTAATAGACGGATTTTGTCCGCGTTTCGTCCGTAGCCTACCTAGAGATCCGAATTTTAATAGGAGATACTGAACAAACTCATTCCGAAATTGAGCGAATGTACACGGCGAATTTATTTTATAGGATTTGAAGTTGTACGGACGCAAAAGCGGGTGGCGGCTCACGGGACGGGCGCGCGTTGGTATGAAGGGCTCCACCCAGGGGTCGGCTCGGCACCTTACAGACGACACGCTGGAAAGTGCCAATGGGAGGAGCCCCTCAGGGCTCTGACTAAACGGTAAAAATACACCGATTTTTTCTATACTCTCGGGCGACCGTTTAAGTGTCCTTAGGGGGGGGTCGCAGAAAAAATTTATAGTAGCTTTTATTATAACATCATCTGTTGATGTTATAATAATGATGACGGCGGTAAGTCAGGCAATCAGTCCTGGACACTTAAAACTCATCCCTGGGACTGCCCCGTCCTCCAACCCCAAGTTTCTCACCTTCCGCCGAGCTCCCCTCAGCCGAAGGGAAACAGCCCTTATGAACCACTTTGGTAGTAAGGATTTTCCCACTGATCCGCCAATGTGTAGGCTGCTCTTGAGGAACGCGTCGAATTCGCAGTGGAGGGCGCCTGTCACATTCATGTCATTCATGAACAAACCAGTGGTGTGAATGACCCTCTGAGATCTTCAGCCGCTCGGTCATACTTCCTATTTTTTTCGTTTGCAGCAATCTGACCGACTTTCCGAGTCTCCAGGGAGAGATGAGGCAGCGTCAGCATCAACAATGCGATTATTAAAAAAAAAAAAAAATCATGCGCTGGCGTTTATATAGTAGATATATTAGTTACTGCATCTACCAAACGCTGCAAATTGGATTAGATGTGGCTTAATTATTGTTAATAATCTCATGACGTAGTAGGATGGTCGACGTTTGGGGACCCCCATTAATCGTTTCTATGTCTTGAAAATGTCACCTCACTCGGCCTCCTGGTCAAATATCTTCAACACTCTCTCCTGGACCCCCGTTTTCTACATCGTGCCCCACTGTGGGAGCATAATGACTTTGGGCAAACAAGGGAGAAGGGGGGATAGAAAAGGCCATGGATACCCCGATTCCAATGACTTTGGGCACAAGCAAAAGCTGTGTTAAAATGAAGGGAGGGCCAGGACTCCGTCCCGTCCCCTCATTAGTCAGTGGCATCGGCTTAAGAAAATTATAAGATTCCGTCCCGACCCACCTGAGTCGGCTTAGCAAAAATGAAGCACTCCGTCCGAAGAGGCTAAAGAGAAAGTAAGGACTCCGTCCAAAGGGGCTAAAGAGAAAGTAAGGACTCCGTCCCTCCATGGAGGTTGCAACATCTGTCTTTGAAACTTGATTTTTATTAAAAATAGAAGCATTGAAAATAATGCCATGTCACGAAAAAAAAAAAAACAAAAAAAAAAAAACAAGAAAGTCACATATTATATATTATTAGGTAATACACATAGGTTGTACTGTACAACCTATGTGTATTACCTAATAATATAATATAATACATTATATTATAATGTACGACCTATGTGTATTACCTAATAATATATAGTGTAACACGTATCAATAGGTTGTACACGTATCAAATTTAGCCACGGCGGAGACAAAGTCCGCTCTAGAAATGGCGTGCGATTTGTACAAGTCCATTTGAATTTGCACTGCGCTTTGACGAGCTACAGTACGGCGGTCATGGAATACATGATTCAATGTAATGCTGTTCAATTTGATGTACACTTCGTTCTGGAGTTTTGTTAATGTGTCGGTGAAACGAAAAATGTCGGCATGCGAACTATTGAAACTATCTCCTAGGTGACGATGGAATGATTAGCAGCAGTTAGTTGTTCTATTTACATCGGAAGTTTGTTCAGCCCATAAGTGCGGGGGATTTACACTTGTGCAGGAAATATAGTTCTTTTCCAAGTAATTAACAAATTTGGTGGCACCGCTGTTCCTGGGTTTTCCTGCCCGCAATTCATGAAATGCAGGGGCTACGTCTGAAGGAGGCAAAAAGACGAGGCCAAAAAATTTTTTGAGCCACAACCCTATCATGGTTCGCAAGTAGCAGGTTTGTTGACGCCAATCCCCAAGTTTCTCCCTTCGCAGCCCCTGGACGGAGTCCTCACAAATTACTTGGCCGATCGTAATCCAACAGGACGGAGTCCTCAAAAAGTTTTGAGCCGGTGTGACGTGGAATCGATTAGCGTCCCTGATTTAATTAGGGGGCGGGACGGAGTCATAAGCCTCCCAAAATGAAACACAATGACATTGGGCACAACGTTTGATTTGGTAGGTACCTATTCGTGTTTTTGGAGGTTTGAGCCTCACGGCTGACTGTCGGCATCTTTTCCGGCATCTTAGCCGACTAAATTTTCCCAATTTAGGGGGACAAAAGTCAAGGAAGGCACTTATGTTAAAGGAAATTTCTCGCTGATCACGAATATACCCCACATGACGGTCCTTAAATCACTCCTTCACATCGTTTTCCGTAAAAACACTACTTCTCAACCCGTTTTCCCAATAATTTGGTGGTTTTTAATTCCACATCTCCAAGGTAGCAGAAACCGAATTCTATAGAACTATTTCCTATAGTATTGAACAATCAACCTATAGCTGCTTATGAAATTAAGATAAATTCACTTCACTTTGTGTGTGCCGTTTCGATTTTGAGCCACGTTCTCATGTGGCCAAATTCATTGCAAACCGGCCTTATTAGTGTGCCCAAAGTCATGGTGATTTTTGCCCAAAATCATTGCGTCTCCATCCCCATGTGCCCAAAGTTAAAACCCGTTATTAAATACAGCAGAAAGTTTTCTCCACTGTGGAGAGGTCTTGGAACCCCTAAAATTGATTCTACGTTCAAATTTAGTCCTAATACTAAATGTGGGGCGGTTGGGACAAAACCTTGCAGACCCAATTAGGAAGAGAATCGAGTATTTTTTTCAAAATGCTCGGTATGGCAAAAGAATCCTTCTATCTAAAGCAGCGCGGGCGGTTTACTGCGAAAAAAAAAAAACATTCGATTTTATGATGTATTCATCATGAAGCACAAAATGACTAATTATGAACCTTGAAAATCGTCCCATTGGTCATAGGCATTCTCAGCGTGAACTTCATTTGTGATCATATCTCAGTTGTTTCATTCATATTCAGCAGCTTGATTAAACGTACTGCTGCGAATTCGCAAACTCGACTCCCAAGAATTGCCGACTACCATCCGGACGAAAAGGTATTTCCCATTCTACTTCGTCGAAATGGTTCTTCACAGGGAGATGACATCCTGCTCGTCCGCCAAACGCAAATGCGATATCAATGTCACATCCAACATGCAGTCGGCGCCACTTCCCGCGCCCAACCTTTGAATGAATACAGAGCAGCTTTTTGTATTGTTCGTCGTCTTAAGGACGTAGTTCGCATATAGAGCAATGTTCGGGTTGCGTCAATTGGTTCGTTTCTTTCGGACAATTGCCAAGTCGGCCTTATTCTCCGTACAGAGTCAAATTGCCCGAGAACAATGACCGGCCTGAGACGCGTCGCCGAGAGGGCGAATACCTCAAATTTAGCAGTTAACTACTCTTTGTCGAAAGGTGAAATTTCAACATTTTTACCGCATTGTGGTTAACATTTTCCCATTTAAGGGTTGAAACAAGATGGAAACAAGAAGATTGAGTGATTCCAATCCGTCGTTTTGGTATAATATTCTTGGAATAATACACCTATGTAATGGCGACGGAGGTCGACGACTCGGATCGGCCTCAAATTTTGACATTATCCGTTTCAAGAGGTCTAGATTCCAAAACCGAAATGTCCGTCCGGGCCGTTTTGAGCAGTAGGAATTTAATAAAAAATCTGGAATTTTGACAAAATACTTGGTTTACCATCTAGTTGTGCCCACACAATGTTTTCAGCCCGATCGCAGAAACCCGTGGGCGACCTACGGGAGGGGATTTTTGAAGGCCATGGGATCGAGTTGGGTGTCGTTTTCGAAGTATTTTTGGACGTAAAATCCATTTTTGGGGGTCCCAGAACGATCCGATTTCACTGTGGGGATCTCTGGGGCTTTCATGGGGCTACAAATTGGAATTTTGAGGGATCCCAGGGGGTCAAATATTTTTCAAGTTAAAACAAAAAAAAATCTGTTTCAAGAGGTCTTGATTCCAAAACCGAAATGTCTGTCCGCCGTCCTGGCCGTGTTGGGCAGTAGGATTTTTTTTTTAATCTGAAATTTTGACAAAATACTCTGTTTACCATCTATCCTAGTTGTGCCCGCAAGGTTTTCAGCCCGATCGCCCAAACCCGTGGGGCGCTATGGGGATACGGGAGGGGTTTTTTGAAGGCTTTTGGCTATGGGATCGAGTCAGGTGTCGTTTTCGAAGTATTTTTGGACGTAGAATCCATTTTTTGGGGTCCCGTAACGATCCGATTTCACTGTAGCGATCTGTAGGGCTTTGGGGGATCTGGGGCTACAAATGAAAATTTTTTTAAATATAAAAATTCAAAAAAAAATTTTTTAATTTCTTTCATTGACAGAATTAAATTTCTGCACAACTAATCTATAACTATGAAGGAATAATAAACCCTTGTGTAAAATTTGCAGTGTTTTTATTTTATTTTTTTAGATTTGTCAAAAAAGACGTGAAAATAATCAACTTAAAAATCTTACGAGACCGTAGGAAAACAAGACCTTCAAGTTTGGAATGTCGAAGTCAACGTGGGGGCTAAAATCGCACAGGTATTTGGTAATAAAATATTTTGGAGTTGAGGTTTTAACGGAAGAGGGGTTGAAGTAAGGTAATTAATACCGGGGTTAGGCTGCCAATCAGGAATTCCGATCCTTCCCTCCGCGTTCTACCCGACCCCTCGTTTTCATATTACTTTTAAAAATCTCTTCGTACAAGGCATAAATATGCTCGGCATTCTAGGTATCGCTTTGTAGGGAAGGTTTCTATAAAGAAGAATGCCGGGAGAGGTTTGAGGGGAGGTGGTGAACGGGAAGGCAAAATTATCCGATTCTGAGAGCCAAAAAGGGCCCAGATTTTCCCACACAGGTCCTCTCTAAAATACCCTTCGGATAAAACATTACATTGATGGTGTTTTCACATAGCCCTGAAGCCGCTTCTCGAAACCGCATACCGTCCTGACCACGGAACAGGGGGAAGTTCCTGCTCAAAAGCTTTGACCCACCTATCATACACCAATACAACACGACTACCCGCGTTCCTCTCACGTACGAAGGAAAGATACATTCTGTCTTGCGATTGGCTGATTTTTTTTTCTTTTTTCAACATTGGATATAGAAGTGATTCCAATATCTTCCTCCACCTGTTTGGAATTCCGCTCCGTCATTTTCAGCAAGCTATTCAATTCATGGGATTTCCGCTCCTCAATCATTAGATCGTTTCAAATCCTGAACCAAAATCCGTACTAAGAAGTTGGTGAACGGATCTTCTTGAAAAAATTCCCCTCTAAACCACTCTCACTCTAATACACTCTAATATTGAGGGTGATTTGTGCTACATTACAACACAAAACAAGGGGAGGGAGTTAGGCTTCGGAACTCCGCTTGTTTATTTTCGGGTAGAAGTGGGTATCCAGTGGGTAAGCAGATGACGTATGTCTGTTTCAGTCTCCACTATCTCAGCTGCATCTCTATTTGAGGCAACCTCACACCTCCCATACCGTGTTTTGTAACCCCTAACACAGAAATCAACTCGTGATAAGCAGTCAGTTGTCTCGCTAAACTTCCTGAAATAATAGCCTCAAAATTGGTCATTATACGTTTTAATATGTGTTGGTTCCAAAAAAAGCTATATCCGTAGACCGTCCAAGCCGTTTTGGGCTGTAGGTTTTTTTTTTTACTATGAAATTTTCATGGAATACTCGGTTTACCATTAAATGTTAAAACACTAAATTTTAGTGTGCTCGCAATGATTTCAGCTCGATCGCCCAAACCCAAGAGGCTACATGAGGGTTATTTCAAGGGTTTTGGCTATTGGGTCAAGTTAGGTGTCGTTTTCGAAGTATTTTTGGACGTAGAATCAATTTTATGGGTCGACGAACGATCCATTTTGGTTTATTATTCTTGGAATAATACACCTATGTTTTCGCGACGGAGGTCGATGACTCCGATCGGCCTCAAAATTTGACAAACCGAAATGTCCGTACGCCGTCCGCCGTCCGGCGAAGAGAAGGTTACCGGTGCCCTAACCTCTTCATACTGATAATAGGGCTTCACCGCAATGTGCTAAAAATTTCATATTTATATGTCATATAATTTATTCTGCTAAACCTACATAGATATTATATCCACTGATCTACAATGAGTCTAGTCGTAAAAATTTAATATTGACACCATAAATCGTAAGTTATTCTCAGCATCATTCTTTGAAGCTGCACATGACTGTTTTCTAACCTCATTAAATTCTCTCTTAGTTTCCTGATGTATATGACAACAGTTGTTACTCATCTGTAGTGCTCCGTTATAAGTTACTTACAGTTGCTGTAGTATAAGTTGCTGTAGTATAAGTTACTTACCATCTGTAGTGCTCCGTTAGACGACGATTGTACTTCATTCAATCTAATTCCATAAAATACTTTCAGGTAAGACTTATTGACCAAATAATAGCGTGTTACCACCTATGACATTACAATTGTAGGGTACTATGTTACCCTTTTGGGTTGTAGGTTCTGAGGAAGGGTTCTTAGCAAAACCCAAAAGCTAGTCACCATGGATTAAAGGTACTTCAACAACCCGGCCTTTTTCTTCCAAGACGTTCAATTCATTTTCTGAATCTACGCATAATGAAACGTAAAAGGACAAATTTTGAGAGCGATTAAAATTTTCGACACCCGTCGCGAATACATAGGTCTATTATTCCAAGAATAATAAGCCCAAAGCAGGGAGTGAGGTTCGAAAACTATCGCTTGTATGATTTTTCACTGGTATGGTTTCACGAAGAGGTCCACCTTGGCTTACTGAGACAAGTTCTGGCATAGGCTTGGAATCTGAAAGAGAAACGTGTATATATATCGTCGCTATAGAAGCAACACCGCCTAACCCACATCTACCCAACTTGACAGGTGACAAAAAAAAACTGTTTCCATTAAAGAAAAAGTGTTTCGTTAAGAAAAAAATTGATTCATGTAACTGTTCCATTTAACTGTTTTATTCAGCTGTTTAATTTATTAACCGTTTCTTGTATAAGCTGTTTCATTTTCCGACCGAAGTGGGTTAGGCGGTGTTGCTTCTACAGCGACGTTATAAGTCTCTAACGATAAATAATATTCGAGCCACATGTCAGGAGACTTTTTTCATTCCAAACCTACAGGACAGGTGGAACCCGGTTTGACGTGGGGCACCTATTTCTAATCTCTTGCGCTTTTCTTACGCATGACGTTTTAAATTCGGGCTGCGTAGAATTTACAGTAAGTTCAACCTGTAAGGTGACCTTTTGCCCGCCCTGTCTCTGGGCGTTCCGAAATAGCCTTTTACCTTTCCAGCTGTGGGCGGAGAAAAAAAAAAATCTCTCCCTCTCGTTCGCCAACTTCTGCCAAGGTATTACAGCTCAACATTTTAAAGCGGTAAACACCTTGTCGGTAATTTTACGTTGGAAAAATCGCCTGGTCGCCTTACGGGAATCGTGGAAAACCTTTTTCAACAGGCAAATACGTCGGTGTGTTATTAATCACGGCGGGGTTGTCGGAATGATGTATGCCCGTACAAGGGTGGGTAATGGCCCATAAAACCCTTTCAATTTCGGCATTCATGTCACTCGAGAACCATTTCGCACCTGTATTGTCGGTGACTGCGCTTAACGACGAAGGATCCTGAGGGGTTACGTGAAATAAGGATCCCATAGGGACTCTTCCATTTGCTAGTTTGTTTTTCGTGTAAAATTGTGGGATTCGCATTTGGTCACAAACTGTTGCTCATTTCACGGAAATCCAAAAATACTGAAAAAATTATCAATTTTGTTATTCGTGAGTTTGAAACGGGGGATCCTACTTTGGGGAAAATAAACGAGTACTTAGGGGAAACGAAAGAAAGACGAAACTGAAAGGATCGAAGCAAAGAGCCGAGTCGTGGAATGCAGAAAAAGACATCAGTCAAAAATACAAATAAGCACCATCATATTTTTACTCATTGTGTATCGCTTACTCACTGCAGTCGAGTAGGTAGTGCATCATATTTTTGCCTTTATATACGTGCCCCACAGTTCTTCCAGGGCTTCCATCAGGGCGAGGTGTATGATCGGGTGTGGAGAGTAAAAATTTGTTGAAATCACTCTGGAAAGATCCACACCATTTGTCGTGCTCAAGCCCCCCCTGTAGCCCCTTTTTAGCCCCACAGAGCCCCACGGGTTTGGCCGATCGGAGTGAAAACCTTGCGCGCACCACTAGATGGTACACTGTCAAAGTATTCTGTCAAAATTAAAAAAAAAAAATCCTACTGCCCCTATGTTTTCGGAATCTACACAACTTGAATTATATAATGTGAAATGTTGAGGCAGAATTTTCGACCTCCGTCACGAATACATAGGTTGATTATTCCGAGAATAATAAACCAAAACTTGTGGCTTCCTTTGACCTAAAAGCATTGCCTGTTTTTGCCTTAAAACCATTGCGCCCACAGCTCCCTTTCACCGTCCATTTCCCCAAAGTCATTATCCTCTTTGAAACGCCTTAGCTGAAATACATGATCAAATCAAATATATGTTGCCCAAATTTTCCTCAAATTCGCCAATCATGTTTTCTTCTCGTGGGAGCATGAAACGGAATTCCTTCCAACGGAGTTTGCCACGGAAGAGAAAAACATGGTTCAGGAGTAGTTTTTCCCCATTAGGGCGTCGTCAGTCTGGCTGTCGTCTGTTTACTGCGTGAGAAACCGCCTGTGGTTTTATTCATCTTCTAATAAACCAATTCCATATTGTGAAAAACATTAATTGTGTATAACAAGTTGGAATTGAACTGTTTTCACCAAGGAAGGAAAGGAACTTAAAGATTACACTGCTCTACAAATAAATAAAAAACGCTGCAAATTTTACACAGGGTTTATTATTCTTTGATTGGTTACTTGTGCAGAAATTTAATTCTGTTAACGAAAAAAATTAAGAAAAATGTTTTTGGATTTTATACCTATTTCAAAAAACCTTTTTTTTTTGGATTTTTTTTTTTCAAAAATTCTTTTTTTTTACTCGAAAAATATTTAACCTGCTGGGATCCTTCAAAAATCCCAGTTTTAGCCCCGTGAAAGCCCTACAGATCGCAACAGTGAAATCGGATCGTTCCGGGATCCCCATAAATGGAGTCTACGTCCAAAAATACTTCGAAAACGACACCTGACTCGATCCCATAGCTAAAAGCCTTAAAAAACCCCTCCCCGTAGCTCTGTCGTGAATTAAGGACAAGCCCCATTTTAGCCCCATAGCGCCCCACGGGTTTAGGCGATCGGGCTGAAAACCTTGCAAGCACAACTAAATGGTAAACCAAGTATTTTGTCAAAATTTCAGGTTTTGAAAAAAAATCCTACTGCCCAAAACGGCCCGGACGGCGTACGGCGCATGGACATTTCGGATTTAGAATGTAGACCTCTTGAAAAGGATAATGTCAAATTTTGAGGCCGATCGGAGTCTTTGACCTCCGTCGCGAAATCATAGACCTATGTTTACCTGTGTATTATTCCATACACCTGTGTTTCATTCCAAGAATAATAATAAACCAAAAATCGATCTCATGCTTCAAGATGTCTGATAGTGCTTCTGGGGATTTTCGAAGGTGCTGAATCCGAATCCGTGGTCCGTTTTGCCCCTAGACGCAGAGGTCCCGCTGTACAGTAACCAAATGTTCAAAAAACTCACTTAGTTTCCAACTGGTACTATTCTTACATGAAATTCAACACTGAACACGCTCATATATATATATATATATATGAGCGTGACTTCACTCTACACGTCACATATATATAGATATATGTGACTTCACTCTACACGTCGATCCACCACGAGGACGGTCTCAGGGCTGTGCGTCGGTTTTTGGATGAGAGACCCCTGGGGGCTGAGCAGTCGACGGACTTCATCGTTTCCCTGATCGAGTTCATCCTGAAACACAACTTCTTCACCTACGATGGGACCTTCTACCTGCAGCAGCGCGGCACGGCCATGGGGACGAAGTTTGCTCCTGCCTATGCGAACCTCTACATGGCGTTCATAGAGCAAGGTTTTTTGGCGTCTCGTCCACTCCAGCCGCTGGTATGGCGACGCTTTTTGGATGATATTTTCCTTGTGTGGAGCCATGGCCCGGAGGAACTTGATGACTTCATGAGGGCTCTCAACGTCTTCTCCCCTCTGAGATTCACTCACTCCACGTCGGGTGAGACGATCACTTTCTTGGATTTGGACGTCACTCTGCAGGGCGGTGGCTTCCGCACGGGGATACATGTCAAGCCGACGAACGCCCAGATGTACATTGACTACGCAAGCTGCCACGCACCACACATCAAGAGATCTATCCCCAGATCGTTATCTATTCGGGGACACAGGCTGTGCAGCGACCCCAACGATTTGAGGCTCTACCTTGATTCCTTGAGCGTGAGGCTCATGGAGCGTGGTTACCCGCTCCAACTGCTTCGCCGACGGATTGTCCCACCAAGCGTGGCATATCACGGACCGGAGCAGATTGTTCCAAGGGCGGGACCTTTTCTTGTGACGAACTACTTCCCGGGTGTTCAACGTATTAATGGCGTACTCCGTGAACTGTATGCCATCCTTGCTCGTGATCCTCGCACCCGTGGGGTCTTCCCTGACGTCCCCTCTCTGGCTTACCGGAGGAACCGCAACCTGGGAAATATGCTCACTCGTCGCAGCACACATAGGGGGGAGTCCAGAGGATTGGAGCCATGCGGTCGACCTCGTTGCAAGACTTGCGAGCTGGTGTTGCCTGGGACAACATTTTCGTCCCCCAACACTGCACACGATTATAATGTCAGGGGCACTGCGGAGTGCCAGTCCCGGCTGGTGGTTTATCAGCTCCTGTGCCAGCATTGTGATGCTTTCTACGTGGGGAAAGCATCCCAGTTAAACCTGCGGGTCAATAATTACCGCCATGCGACGGACAGGGGCGAGAGTCAGTCGGTTCCAGAGCACGCGGCGATCCATGGACTGGCTTTTAACGACTGCTTCAAGATTCGTGTGCTCAATAAGCTTCCGGACTCAGCCTCGGTGGTGAAACTCCATCTCACGGAGCAGGCCCATATCTGGGTCCTGGGAGCCCTCCGTCCACCGGGGCTCAACCGCAACGACTGAGTCTCGCCCCTCCTGATTCAAAAAAATTTTTTAACATTATTTTTCTCATTTCAATAATTTCTTATCATATCATTTTTTCATTTCATTTCATTTTACTTCATTTCACCACGTCTACCTATTATTTATTTATTTTTCTCCAAATTTTTTGATTTTTAGTTTTGTTCCCCTACCTTTTAATCCTTATAACTCTACCCACCTACCTCGCTCTTTCGGCTTCCTCCCCCTTCCATCATGACGTCACGACATCGCGGGTTCCCGCCATCTTGTTCCCGCGTCGGACTGCAGCTGGAGGAGGTCATTGACTGATGACGCTTTCACGCGAAACGTTTCGAGGTATTGTTTTATTGTGTTTTATTTGTTTTATTGGTCCAATCTGACTAAAAGTTTATTTTATATATATATATATATAACAGTATATATTTTGATGGGTCTAAAATGCTTCCTTCTTGTGTTTTTTGCCGAAAAACGTGGTTTTTCATCTTGAAGATTTTATTCACTATTCTGACGATTATGCAAAACCTACAATACTTAGCCGAACCAACAAAATTTCGCCATATACTTGGTACATTTCTGCATCGAATGCGACCAATCGCACCTCGGTAAGTGCAATAGCCGATTTTTGGCGACTGTTTAAAGTTTTATCCCTAATCGGCAATGGGATGTATGTGGCGAGGTAAGGAAGACCACCTTCATGATACGACGTGACCTTGATGAATGAGGAGCCTGTGCTAACTTTGATCTGCTAACCATACTCCGATGCTGCGATCAGACTGGGCTGAGCCAAGTTCATTCCAGTTACTCGCTCACTCATTAAACAAACACGAGCATGCGAAAGCACAAGTTTGTTAAATTTCCTGTCAGAATAGGAAATTTTTTTGATGAAAAAACGGAAAATTTGGGAATTTGGTGTTTTGGTCGATTTGGGTAAAAACTGTAAAAAGTCGCCCAAAATCGGCTATTGCACTTACCGAGGTGCGATTGGTCGCATAATGCGACTCGCATTCGACGAAGAAATGTACCAAGTATAATATACTTATGGCCAAGTATAACATACGCCGTATAATATTAATTAATAGTATAATATTATGGCGAAATTTTGTTAGTTCGGCTAAGTATTGTAGGTTTTGCAGAATCGTCTGAATAGTTAACAAAAGTCTTCAAGATTGATGTAAAACCACGTTTTGACATTTTATGTCTTGACTTTGGCACATAAACGAATATATATATATATATATTGCCGCCTGTGGGTGTATTGCCGCTTGTGATTTGTGTAGATCATGGTACATGATTGTCTTATGACTTTCCTGTGGGACACCCACAGACCCCCGGAGTATCTAAGTTTTGATCAAGGATCATAGCAAGGAAACATGGTACATGTTTTTCGGATTGGTATATTTAAATTCGCGATAAAATAAGTTTATTTAATAAAAGGGGGTTATACATTTAAAAAAGGCCATAATTTAATAAAAGGGGGTTATACATTTACAAAGCCAGTGTCGAATCATGATGAATGAATCATGAATTTAATTTAATTCGCGGGGTTGCGCGCGTCGCGCGGGATTTTAATATAGCCTATGTTGGGGGCAATCGCACCGTTAGAAAAAACCCCATTCAAATCCGCTCAGCCGTTTAGGCGCCTATAAGTCACGACAGACACACAGACAGAAAGCTCAACATCTCAAGGGGGGCTCGACCCCCCTAAGCAGACATAAACGGTCCACTAAACCAATAGAAAAAAATTTCATAAAAATCGGATCAATATTGGCTGAAATCCCCACTCCTTCCCTTCTTTAGTTTATCGGGTGGCAAGGGGGTAGATCGGCGAAGGGTTTACGGGGGGGGGGGGGGACTTGACTCGCATTCCAATCCGCATTCCAACACGTTTCGCGCAAATTCGCGGGGTTGCGCGCGTCGCGCGGGATTTTAATATAGCCTATGCTGGGGGCAATCGCACCCGAGACCGTTAGGAAAAACCCCATTCAAATCCGTTCAGCCGTTTAGGCGCCTATAAGGCACGACGGTTTACGGGGGGGTTACTTCAAAACTCTTACATTCCAATCCAGAGAACGTACACACAGACAGAAAGCTCAACATCTCAAGGGGGGCTCGACCCCCCTAAGCATACTTAAACGGTCCACCAAACCAATAGAAAAAATCGCCGTATTTTTATCGCTTACCGTTTAGGAGGAGGAGAGGAAAAACCATGTACCATGAGAACAAAATTTCGAAATTTCGCAGGGTTGCGCGCGTCGGGCTGGGTTTTAATATAGCCTATGTTGTGAGCAATCTCACCCGAGATCGTTAGAAAAAAAAACCATTCAAATCCGTTCAGCCGTTTAGGCGCCTATAAGGCACGACGGTTTACGGGGGGGGGGGGGGGGGTTACTTCAAAACTCTTACATTCCAATCCAGAGAACGCCCGTAAAAACATGTACCATGTTAAAAGAGTTACGTTGCGTCCCTAGCAACGACTAAACTAAAGACATAAAATGTCCTAATGTGTTGCAGACTCGTATGCAAGCGTTTGATAATATCTTGATGCTTCTGCTGAAGGTTTTTTCGGTAGTTTTTCGGCAAAAAACACAAGAAGGAAGCATTTTAGACCAATCAACATATATATGGGCGTGTTCAGCGTTAGATTTTCTGTACTATAATAGCACCTGCTCGTTGAAAATTGGTGACTATTTAAAATCCACCCGGCAACGAAGCATTCTTGCGACGAAGACGAAGACGACAACAATGGCACCAGAGGCCAATAGATTTAGTCGAATATTTTGACGAACAAATGTACCTGCCTACAAAATTTGTATACATCTAGTACATTTAATGTACTAGATGTAAATTTTAAATTAGTATATCTAGTCGCATTGCACCATTTTTACAGGTAAACTGTTAGCACGCATTTCCCTAAAGAGTTGATTATTTCGGACACTTTTACTTGAAAACTTTTTTTCCCGTGGTGACGTTTGGGCTGGGAAAGTATTTTCCTAGCGAGTCTGAAATGGGAATATTTTTTCCGCTGCATTTTCTGGTTCTTCTTAAACCATTACCTAGTTTCTGATTTATGGTGAGGGCTTCTGTTTCTGATTTAACGTGGAGGGCTGGAAAATCTAAATCTCGTTCATTTTATATTCAATACCATGAGCTACCGAGTTTGAACGGTTACATGGCGCTTAGCTGACAGCAGGGGGTCATGCGAGGATGTTCGACTGAAAAAGTGTTCCGCCAGCTAAAAACTTTGGGAACCTGAACTAGATGAACATTAATTTTTTTTTATCCGTATAAGACATACTATAATATTTATAGCATGTCATCTACGGATAAAAAAAGGCAAAATTTGTCTATATTTAATATTGTCTTTTCCGGTGAATAAACATGAAACCTAGTTTTTTCCTGGAATCTTCCTTTTCTTCAATTTTTTGAAGGAAAATCGAAAATTGCCTTCACAATACATACTCAATTGCAATTGGATGTCGGAAATAGTTCATCGCAGACGACTCCTATTCAAGGTGTAGCCCTATGGACCATACAGGGTCATCGACTCGGCGATTCGGTTTAGTAACACCGTATTGCCAGGTGTGAGCAACAGCTGCCGCCCCGGGCGCCCCAAGTTGGCTGTCATTTTTTTGAAACACATTCTTGCAATGCGATGGCTCCGGTGTGCTTTATTGAGCTTTATTGTACATTTTCGTCCGGGTTCTTCGGGGTTTTGGAAGTTTAAACTTCCCATTCGGGAACGGCAACTTGGGACTTCACCCGAAAATCGCCGCTGTTGATCATCAGGCAGTTAAAAATGATTGAAAATCGTGTTATTCTCGTCGGAAAATCCCCAACGGATTTCGGAGTTGTCAATTTCCTTTTGTGCAAATCAGAGTGTTGATGACATGGGGGGGTTACTTTGTCAACTTTACCGCTGTTTCCCGTTGAATGGAAGAAGATATCTAAAATCTGGTTTCAGATTTGGATTCGGCACACTGAAAAACCCCCACGTCAACTCTTATTAAATAAGAGTTGAAATTTTCCTCGGCACCAAACAACACCTTTTGGTTTATTATTCATGGAATAATACACCTGTGTAATAGCGACGGAGGTCGACGACTCGGATCGGCCTCAAAATTTGACATAATCCGTTTCAAGAGGTCTAGATTCCAAAACCCAAATGTCCGTCCGCCGTCCGGGCCGTTTTGGGCAGTAGGATTTTTTTCACAAATCTGAAATTTTGACAAAATACTTGGTTTACCATCTAGTTGTGCCCGCAAGGTTTTCAGCTCGATCTCCCAAACCGGTGGGGCGCTATGGGGTTACGGGAGGTTTTTTTTTTAAGGCTTTTGGCTATGGGATCGAGTTAGGTGTCGTTTTCGAAGTATTTTTGGACCTAGAATCCATTTTTGGGGGTCCCAGAATGATCCGATTTCACTGTTGCGATCTATAGGGCTTTCA
The DNA here is from genome assembly GCA_955831195.1 of Pilophorus perplexus. Lineage (NCBI taxonomy): Eukaryota > Metazoa > Arthropoda > Insecta > Hemiptera > Miridae > Pilophorus > Pilophorus perplexus. The sequence continues at coordinate 26,410,988 of OY037007.1, forward strand.
TGGGGCTACAAATGGGATTTTTGAAGGATCCCAGGAGGTCAAATATTTTTCGAGCAAAAACTAAAAATGTTTGAAAAAAAAAACCAAAACAATTTCTGAAAAAAATTTTTTTTTCCAAAATTTTTTTTCATTGACACAGAATTAAATTAATGCACAAGGAACCTATATAAAAGAATAATAAACCCTTACGTAAGATTCGCAGCGTTTTTTTTTTTTCGCCTTTGTTATTATCGTTGCTCGAACTCGCGTGATGAAGTCCCTGTCTTGTTCTGGCTCTACGTTGGATCTCTCAAAAGCTTCCACCGTATGAGACCGAATGCCCAATGACCGAATTTGCAGCTAGTATGAAGAAGACTCGAGAGTCTGGCGTTCTTGGGACTCTCTCGTGAGTTTATTTGGAAGTGAAAGGATATCACTGATCAGGCAAGTTTCTGTTAGGAATTCCTAACATAATCGGAACTATCAGAAACATCTGATCTGGGACAATCAGATGTGAAGATAAGGTTTATTTCAATGTTCTCGTTTATCGAAGCTCTTTCATGGAATCTTATTCCGAATGGTTCTTTTTCGGACTATTTTTGCCGTTCTGCAGTAATTATGCACAATCCTGATGATGGATCTGTATTAATGAAGGGTAATGCTATGTGCATCGGGAAAGCCGGGTGCAGGTCGCGGTAAAATTACACGTTAATTATGTGGGAGAACCCGTGCCTACCGTGTGTATTGTACATCGTGTGGCTATGGTGACTAGGTATAAACAGTGCCTCGCCTGATCAATACCCACGTGGGGCAGTGTGGTGGTGTCTGAGGGAGCCGATCTCCCCTTCTCACTCTCACTCTCTGCTTCTATCTCCTTCTTGCCATCTTTTCTATCTCTTTATCGTGCATTCGCCGGCTGCATAATGAGGGTTCACAGAAAACCTCTGTCTAAGGACTTAAGGAATTAATCAAACGTTGAAAGCGTAAAAGTAAAAATTACCATAAATCGCTGCAAATGTTGTTTTCGACCGTCAGAGATCCGGAGTGGCCGAAAAAGTCTGCCTACCCCTTAAAAATTGATTGTGCATCCAATTTCAATTATTCAACCGTATTGAAGCCTCCTAGGTTAGGGTGTCCTTCAAAATTCGACTTTTTTGAATACCTCCTGAACTTTTTTTATTTTTGTCCTTGATATAAATGGACGGTAGGGAAAAAATTTCAGCTTGATTGGATCGCATTTGACTCCGCCACAAGCCCTTAGAAGATCGGCTAAATCACGAATTCAGCTATTAATTCAGAATAATTTACGTAAAATTTAGGAAGGTTCTGTTCGTCAACAACGTCATGGTGTCTGTAAGTCCTATGGCCGTTGGGGATATGTGCGGGAAGAAGAAGAAGAAGCAGCAGCAGCGCCTCACAGGGGATGTGCACTTTGGATTTGCCCCCATTTGTTGTATTTGCGAAGGGATTTTTTTGGAGTGGAAGTCTCGTGGGTGCGTTGTTTTTGGTGTATTATGTCCCGACGTAAACTACGCAAAGAAGAATTTCTAATTGGTTTTACACAGCAATCACAGGCGCACGTTTGCCATCAATTGGTCAGGTATTGAGATGCCTTGTTCATAATTTACGTGAAAACCCCTAAAAAGGCTCGATAGCGAAAGCATTGAATAAGACCGCTGAAGAAGTTCTAAATTTCTGGCAGCGAGCTGCTATCCCATCAGTGCCAAAAAACTGTGTTGTTACAAAGTTGAAAACGCTTCACGCGGAATGGAAATCCCTGGGAAAAACTGCAAAACGGCGTGATAAAACACAGGCGGCTAGGGAAACCCATTTCAAGAGAAACTTGGATACACTTTTTGACATTGCCACAGCAGACGCAATGAGCAGAATCAAAAACCAGGAAGACAAGGATTTCCTAGTGAAGCAGAGAGAAGGCCGTGTTGGATGTATGGCACATGCTGATATGAAGCTTTATCAGAAGCAGCAGCGCGCTGCTGAGAGGAAAAATAAGGAACAAAAAAACATGGGGTTGAATCCGGGAAAAAAGGGTGCCTTTCTTTCGAGGAATATTTTGGAACCTCAGACTGTGACGGAGAGTGATACTGAGATTAATTCAGACCCAGAACCCCCCAGTCGCAGCAATAGCACTACTAACGTCGTTCCTTCTTCATCCACTGAGCCTGTACCGAAAAAACGTCGTGGTCGTAAGATGGCAGTGTCTGAGAAACTCTCGGCGACTTTAGATACCACCAAAGTTAGTGTGAGAAGCGCTACTAAGATTTTATTTCATTCTGCTGAAACATTTAAGCTTGACCCGTTGGAGTATAACGTAAATAAAAGCACACAACACCGTGTAGGAACAGCCAACGTGTATTCTACGTCCAAAAGTAGTTACTTACTTCGAAAATGACACCCCTCTCGATATCACACTGGAAAACCATCAAAAACCTCTCCAGTAGCCCCCTTTTAGCCCCACAGAGCCCCACGGGTTTGGGCGGTCGGGCTGAAAATCTAGCGGGCACAACAAGATGGTAAACCGGGGATCCTATGATACGCTCCCGGACCGCGAAAACCATTACGATACGCTCTCATATGAATATTATCATACGCTTCCGCGATTATGATACGCTCACGCCATTACGCCAATTTTATCATACGCTCCTGCCATTAGGATTCATTGGTAGGTATGTGAGCTATCATCGTTACCAAGAGGATACCGCACAGTGGGACAAGCTAGAGATAGGTTGCAGCTCAGAAATGATGTTTTTCCTAGCAAATCATCTGGTGGGACTCTCTTATTTTTGTTGCAATTTTCAATTTTAGGGTGTTCTATCGACGCAAAATATATTGCCATACAACTTTTTTCGGGTTCAAACTTCGTGAGAATCCTTGTTTGGCTTCCAAGCTCGAAAATATACTGAAAAACGTGAATTTTGATTTATTATTATACATCGGGTATATTCGTGATCGGTTTCCTGTAACTATTGGGGTTTTCAGAGGTTATTTCCAAAATATGGCCGTCAAATCCATTTGTATACCTACCCAACGTTGGTATTGGAAACCCAAAAACCCAATGCAGCCAATCCGCTTGCTTCACTAGTCTCTTCCTTGTAAACCGATGCCAAGACCATTTGTATTCCATTGCCACATTATCGCATGATCCCATTATCCCACGTAGGAGCGTAAGATAAAAGTTCTAGAGGTCCACTCTAAACGAACGGGAGCGAATGGTAACTCGAGCGAGTGAACTTTCACTTCCGAACGGCCCGTCGGGAGCGCATAATAGTTCGCCTGGTTACCAACTACTTTCATCAAAATTTCAGCTTTTCAAAAGAATACCTTCCGCCCAAAACGGCTCGGACGGACATTGCGTTGTTGGAATCATGACATCTTGAAACGTATAATGTCAAATGTTTAGGCCGATCAGAATTTTTGACCTCCGCAGAATGCGTCAGTTATATGGGTCGCATTGCAATGTCCGTGGACAAAGTTCTGATTTCTGCAGATTCCTATAGAAAAAGTCTCGCTGGACACGATTATACCCCATATTAGGGGTCGCAGGCCGATTTTTCCCACTAAATCCCCCTTTTACATTTTTATTTTATTTTATTTTTATATTTAAGAACCGATTTTTCCCCCGAAACCCCCCTTTCATGTTATGTTTCATACAGATCTAAATTCGATCGATATTCCCCCCCCCCCCCCTCCCCCCGTTTATATTTTGCGTCTTGAAATAGAAAAGTTATTATAACCCTCGAAATTGCAGGTTTTTGCACCTAATCGAAGTGGTTTATCCTTCTTGGATACCTCAGGAATGAACCCAAATAGATTAGGGGGTGAACGGTTTCGCACATTTTTAGATCGGGTCCATCAAAGCTTCATAATTCGTTTCGGCGAGACAATATTTTTAATAAACGTTAACTAAAACACCTATAATCGGGACGGAGCACAGTGCGTAAGGGGGTGGAGAAATGTCGAAAAATCGCCCACCATTTTCTGGTCCGGAAATGACTTGGATCCTCCCTCAGATAGTTGGTGACCTCACAACAAAAGATATCAAAGACAACATTTTTAAAATAATCCCGTAATATTTCTTTCGATTAAATTATTATTTGAATCATTCTTACCGTTCTCCGAGTAGTTAGTAGCACGGAGATTAGCTCGATCCGATCACTGAAGATATCACGGAGCGATATCGGGTGTCCGTCAATATGTTAAGATTTGCCAGCCTAAACAAAATTTTCTGATGATGATTAATGCTGATTTCATCTTTGAAATAAAGGTGCAAAAAGTGCGCGAATCGGCAGAAAATCTTTTGTTGTGAGGTCACCAACTATCTGAGGGAGGATCCAAGTCATTTCCGGGCCAGAAAATGGTGGGCGATTTTTCGACATTTCTCCACCCCCTTACGCACTGTGCTCCGTCCCGATTATAGGTGTTTTAGTTAACGTTTAAAAACCAAAAATGTTTCTCTGCCATTTGCAATGTGTTGAAAATTGGCGCATCGGGAATTTTAAAATCGATACTAGGAAGAAATGGAACACTGGGAGGATGCTCATGGAATGCTCAACATTGTGTATCAACCAGAGTTTCCCATTTGTTAGAGTGAGGTTTGTACGTGAATTCAGAATTAATTTCACGTTTTTACTCAAAAATTCCACAACTACCTACTTCAAATCGGTTATCAGTCACTAGAACCGGTTGTCCACCACTTCAACCTCGTTTCGAGCAAGCTTAAACTGGTTTTCAGACTCCTTTTGAGACCACTTGTAACCCATTAACAGAGCTTGAAGCAATTTATCAACCACTTCAAACTGGTTTTCTGCCACTTCAAGACAGGTGACTGACTGTACGTGGATTGCGGGGGTACGTCGACGATTTTCACCTGAAAAAGTGGCCCGTCAGTTGAAAAATTCGGGAACCCCTGAGCTAGATGAGCAGTAATGTTTTGTATACATAGACGACTTCTGAATCACTCAAAAACTAATGCCCGAAAATTCGACATGAATCCATGGATTTAAATATCTCCGGTGAGAACAACAGCTCGAGTCTTTGGGTTGATGTGACATACGATCCTGCCTTTCCATTGATCAGTGATTTCAGTTCGTTCAGGGCAAGAGATCACCTGCTAATGGGAAGCCGCAGCTAGTTACCAACCAACAGGACGCGAGGATCCTGTGTGAAGTCACCCAAAGAGTTGAGACCTTGTTCCCACCACAGCTTTAAATTTCTAGTCTTGAATAAATTCTGTAAATTCACATGCACTCGCAATCTAAGCAAAAAAAAAAAAAAAACTTCTAATTTGATATTGGGTTTTATTTCTTAATTATTATTATTATTTTTTTTTTTATTCGACAGAATTTTAAATTGAGCAAATCGGTTCGTGCACCCGTTCAGATGATTCTGTGAATAAAAGTTGATCGAAAAATGAACAACAAAAAAACCACAACTGTGGGCACCTTCCAACTGGGGGAAAAAGGACATTCTAACTGGGGGGAAGATGAAAGTCAGGAATACGACGCAACTGGGGGAATTAGTATAATATATATTAGAAATATTATTTCTTTTATAGTCGTAGTCGTTCGTTCAGTTCATTTAGTTGATTCTTCAGGTTATGCACTGGTATCATCGCGAATGGTATATTCGCGGGTCGGGATATTGCGGGTCGCGACGTTAGTGAGGTAGTGTTGAGGTACATCTTCCCCCTCATTGTACTCCTCCCAGCGTTCCATCAAAAAAGCAAGTTGGCCTCTCGTCTGCTTTCATGAAATTAGAGCATAGTTCCAGTCTCTGCATATATCCCTGTCATGTGTCAAGAGTAACTCATGCTAACTGTTAGCAAAGCTGAACCAGCTCCTGGATACCCCCAATCAGAGCTTCCATGTGGCAGGAGGTAGTCAAGCTGAATCAGAACCTGGAAATTCTAAAACAGAGCCTGGTGGCTATTAGCCAGCCTCTGTCACCTGCTGTCCAGCTAACGCTGCGAACCAGCGCTTGGAAATCCAGTAGTTAGAGCTTGGTGGCTCTCAGCCAGTCTCTGGAAACACCTTTGCCTAATCGCAAGCAAAGATAAGAACGATCGCACGACACTTTGACAGCCCGTGAGGCCCCCAGTTCGATTGCTTCTTGCGGCTCAACCGTTTCCCCAGTTCCGCTGTCCTGCTGACGCTCTCCAACCCCCCCAATTCCTCCAGTTCGAATACGCCACAACTGTAGTCGTAGAACTACAACGACTCGGAGTCGTCGACTCCTAACTCGATCTCTCTTCTAAATCCCAATAGTAACTACTACTGTACTCCCACAAAGCTCCTTTATCTTACCAATTGGGGCACATTGCATCCTTCGAATCTGTTCTATTAAATAGAAAATTCTATTAAAGTTCTATTAAATTTTAATAAACCAAGAAACTCTGCGAATTTAATTTCAGGAAGGTTTTATAATGTTTTACTGATGGGACTTCCATTCCACGTATTAAATTTCTAAAATTCATCAAATTTTCAGTGTTTAAGATTCTGTTAAATGGATGATAATGTACCTATGCGTTTCGAAGAGAAAATTAGCTACGCCACATGCGTTGGAAGAATGACTAATCCACACTGTTTAATGACACCCTACTTGACTTTTACGGTTGACGTGTTTGGACTTGTTCATCGTCCAAATTTATGAGTCCACCCTGTAACGGACTCCCAACACGCTCTTTACATCGATTTAATGGATTCGGCATCGGCTTGTGTACGACAATCATTTCATCTCAGGTGCCTCAAGGACTTGCACGTTGTTCCCGTTTGTGGATCATGCAAGTTTACGCAAGAAGCTTTGGCGGTCGTTTGGAGCCCGATCAATGCACATTCCTCGGCAAGGTGCAACCTGTTGAAACAAGGACGATGGGTGATAAATTGCGCCCGTACATATTCAAACATTTTGTTTCTCAGGCCCTTCCAGTCGGGGTTTTTTTTTTCACTTTGGGATTTTCGTTTGGCTGTATTTGGTTGACTTGCAGAATCAACCAGTGTGCTGGTTGACCCTCATAACCTTGGTTCTTCTCTTGGAACCCCTCACTGAACCATATGCCTCTCATAATAATTATTTGTTTTGTTAGTTGTTGGTTCATCGATGAAATTCGATTTTCATTTTGGCGTAGGTACTGATCCAGTTCCCCTGCCATTGTGCAGACCATGAGTTTCTTGAATCACTCTCACTATTTTGATCAAAATTACAATATTCGCTGAATCACTGTGATTGCTGAAAGTTACCTACTCTTTTCTTAATCTCAGGAACTACTGATACATTGAGACGTATCTTTTGGAATTATAGTACTAAATTATGTGCGTAGGTACCTACTTATTAATGATTAATTCAGTACTAAAAATGATATTTTTACCCTCCAAGGTGAGTGAAGGATGGTGTTGTTCATGAGTTGTAGATTTGATTGATTTGTAGTACCTTCTTGTCTTTCCCTGTGGTGAAGGTCTCTTCCTTTACATGTAGCCTCAATTCGACTTGTAGTTTGCAGTTTAGTAGTATTAAGTGCTGGGAGATGGTGGTGGCCGTGAGTCGCATGTGGAAACTTTTGCCAATGCTGGTTTTTCTTTTTTCTAGATTCGGTGGAGGGGACGTTTAGGGTTTGTTTTGACGAAGGCATGGGAGTTGAGAGACAAAACCATTTTCATGTCGAAATTAATTTTTTTCAAAAAAGCCGTATCAATCTTCTAATGTTTGTCTTCTTGTATCGTAGGCGGTGAAAATCAGAGCTACGGCGACTCGAGGATGCAGGAGGCAGACGGTTAGTGAGTCCCTAAATCAATAATTACCAAATAGTTAACGAATGTGCCCTTTTGCAAACCTTACGAATTCTCTTTTACTTTGATTTGCAATTTCTCACTACCTAGGCCACCAATTAGTGAATTTTTAATGACGAATTTTACTTGTATTATGCCCTATTTTCAGGGTCATGAGAGGCATTTGTGTCGCTTATTTGGGAGTTGCGGCATTCGAACGGATTTGCTGCTTTTGTAGTTATTTAGTTGGAATGTCCAATTGGATTGCTTTGTTACACTGTTTAATGAGACATAACCAGGGAGATTCAGTACAGCATTTGATATCGTGGAGAAGGATATTCATAGGGTGGTATTATAAACTATTCTTTGGCCGTGACACATGGTTCATTGGGCAGTATATTTTGTTTACCGTAGGTTATTGTTGGGTATGATGACCAACACAATATAGGAGGACCTTAGAGAATATTTATCATTGTCTCGTAATTTTTTCAAAATTTTGATGAAACGTACCAGTAAGAATTAAAAGTTAATAAAAGAAAAAAGGGGCTTATACAACAGCAAATTTAAATTTATTGAAAAACTTCTTTCTTATTCTGTCTTCCGATAGAGTATAGAATAGGTTCACATTGTGTGATATAATAATTGAATATGTCATTGGGTTCCTTCATTATAGGAAATAGTAACTAATCTTTTACATCATGTTCCAGGCCACTTAAGGGTCAACTTCATGTTGACGTGTTGAGGTCAGGATCCTCTACAGCTATGTTAGCCAAACATTACGTGAAATAGATGCTCACAAGTATTGGGAACAGTCTGTTCCCTATTTATTAGATCCTAGATTACGTTAAACTGAGATCACTGGGGACAATTTTGTTGCCAACTAGAAACATTTATAGCTGACATCTACTCACGATCATGTTGTACCACAACTCGAAACATTTCTTAGTCCATTGACCTTCAAACCACGTCCCCCCAAGTTTAATAGTACTTCTTAAATTTATGACGAAGTAATTTTTGTACTGACGGCGCACAAGTTATGTAGAAAACTAGTATTTGGCTTTCACCAAATTTGTTTTATTCCTGGTCACAAAATCTTTAAATAACATGGGGTTGAGTAGTGTTCAAATGAAAAATTGTCATTATGGTTCAACATTTTTGTTGAACGAATTTTGTTGATACCCACTCGTAAAGTGTCCAAACAAAAACGTTACTCCTCTTTCTTCAATAATGATTTACGTTCTGCCTTGGAAGGCAATGTAGCTCACGTCTTATCATGACGTTCGGAAACCCACATGAGCGATATGGAAGGGTCCTTGTTTGAGACCGCCGTTTAAAACTTGCTTGTCTTGGGCAAACTGCGAAAGTGATGTCCGTTTGACAATTGTACACGTCTCCACTCGTCCGGAGCTCGAAATAGTCTTGAAGCTGATACACAGGGAACAATGTCGCGTGATCGTGGGAAATTGACAGGGGCAGAAGAGGCTTCCCCTCCCCTGTTGGGATCTTGGCATTGGCGTTTTCGCTTACTGATAGACTGAGATGACCCAGTAGTCTCGTACGAAGTGTTGGTCATCTGCATCGGTGATAATGGGGACTGAATACCTAATTGTACTTGTGGGAAACATGGCATCTGCCGATTGAGGGAAAGGTTCCAATCGAACTCTATCTAATTGAACGCTTGAATTGTTTATCCGGAAAAGCAAAAATCAAAATTTGGGATGTATTAAAAAGTGAAACTTTTAGGATCCTCTAGAAGGCCGCTGAAAAAGAGTAAAAGCGCGTTAGAAAAATGCCGTTGGAAAGGAGGGAGGAATGTTATTTTTTATGCAGAGACCATGTACCTACTGAAGGTAATGTTGAAGTGTACCAAATGACGCGTTTGGCACGGCCCCGTCATTTAAAAACCATTGGAGTTGGCGCTGAGGGAGAGGGAAGGGACTCTCAAGGTAAATGATGTATGAATCTCGATAAGCCGAACATTGCTTTTTAACTACGTGGCATCTCCACCATCCTTCCGGCCTTCTTCCTTACCAGCTATTCTCCCGTCACGTCATTTCTCGCGTTATTTATTCTTATTTGTGCTCCCAAACGGGGGGAGATGGAAGCTTTGTTTTCTCTTTACACGCCGATTTTTGCGATCACCCCCAGAGTAAATTTCAACCTGTCTAATCGACTGAGTGTTTTCAATTAGCATGGAGCATGCTTTAGCCGTTACCTAACTGCCCAAAAACGTTAGTCCGGGAGGGAGACGTGGGAGTGTCACGTTTATAAATTACGTATTATATAAAATTTGTATTAAATGGACGAGAAATCACATACAAACACTTTTATACGTATTATATAAATATACATCAGGCCACTAGTTCGGCATCCTCACTTGCCTTACCGTTAGGCCACTAGTTCGGCATCATCACTGGACGTACGTTAGGCCACTAGTTCAGCGTCCTCAATTGTCTTGCCATTAGGCCACTAGTTCGGCGTCCTCAGCTGTCATACGTTAAGCCACTAGTTCGGCATCATCATTTGTCTCACCGTCAGGCCACTAGTTCGGCGTCGGACATTTACTTTTCCAATACGCAAGATGGGTTTCAATCCCACGGCTAATAAAGCATGTTCCATGCCTCTTGAATTTCAGCCATAGGCTCTAAGGATAAAGCATCCGGGGGTCCAGGGGCCACGGCGAGGGTTTTTTTTTTTTTTTTTTCAAAACAATTTTTTACAGTTCGATTTGTGTAAGAGGCACCTGCCGAATCGGTTCAACAAAATATAAGTTAAAAAAGGTTCAAGTAAAAATATTACGTGAAACCCACATGCGTTGATATCGAGGTTTTCCCCCCAGATCCCACAGATTTTCTGCAAGTGCTGAGATCACTCAATACACTATTGTAGGCAATTTAAAAAATGAAATCATTTCCGCAACTGGCCATATCCGATGTTCCCATGCAGCACAGATCGTCGGAGCAACGTCGGGCTATGGTCAGTATCGTCGGGTGATGGTTGGTCGAAGGACGACAGTTATCCGACGGCGGCCCACCGGTAATTTTTTGAGCGGCAGGCGCTGATTTCTGACTCGATTTCGACGACTCTCCACCCACATTCCAAAGCGGACATGCCGATCGTCCGGCTACCATCGCAGAGTGCGTCAGTTATATGGCCGCATTGAACAAAATTATGATTTCCGCAGATTCCTGTAGAAAAATAGTCGCTGATCACGAATATACCCACCCCATATTAGGGGCCACAGACCGATTTTTTCCCACTAAATCCCTTTTTGATATTATTATTTTATTTTATTATTTTTTTTTTTTAGTTTATACCTATTTGAGAAGAACCGATTCCCCCCCCCCCCCCCCCCCCGAAACCCCCATTTTATATGTTTCTATTTCATACAGATCTGAAATTGACCCATTCTTTTCACAAAACCCTATATTTCGCGCCTATATTTTCCGTCAATAGATAAATTGTTATAGGCCTTGAAGCTGCAGGTTCCTGCTAATTTAAGTGGGTTTTCCGTTTTTGGATATCTCAGTAATGAACCCAAACAGCTTGGGGGGTGAACGGTTTTGCACATTTTTAGATCGGGTCCATCAAAGTTTCATAATTCGTTTCAGAAAAGACAATATTTTCAAAGTAATCCCGTAAATATTTCTTTCGATTAAATTATTATTTGAATCATTCTTACCATTCTCTGAGTACTTACTAACACGCAGATAAGCTCGATTCGAAGTCAAAAATATCAATGAAAATTTCACGGAGCGATATCGGGTGTCCTTCATTATGTTAAGATTTTCCAGCCTAAACAAATGCGGAGTTCACCGTTGAAATAAAGGTGCAAAAAGTGCCTGAATCGGCAGAAAATCTTTTGTTATGAGGTCGCCAACTATCTGAGAGTGGAACCAAGTCAATTCCAGGCCGGGAAATGGTTGGGGATTTTTCGACTCTTGCCCACCGCCTGGCGCACTGTGCATCGCGTCGTCGATCTCCGGGACGATCCTGTGCTGCATGGGTTTCTTCTGGATGTCGTGCCACGTTTCTCAATTCTAAATTGATGGAAATCGTTTTATCGTGTACTGGTTGTTTTTAATGTGGTCAATATAAAAAAAAAGAAGTTATTAGATGGGCAGCACTTTTTTTTAAATGTCTCAATTTTGGAGAGCTTGGTTGTGTTGGATTCTAAATGGGATTTTTTCTCTCGTTTAAATTAGGTACGAGACTCGTGTCAAGAAGACCCTCTGTGGTTCTGTGAAGTACCTAGTTCAAGTCTGGCTGACGAGACGAAGGCCTACCGTACATATAGCGGAAAAGGATCGGGTTCGGGCATTGTTGTGAAGGGAAACGGAACAACAAAGGGGAGGCTCACTGGGGTTAACCCTCCGTCCCCAAGCTCATCTTCTGGCGCCCGAGCTGGATCTCAACTTATTATAAATCAGAGCCCTATTCTCGCTTACGAGGCGGGGAGGGATTCCCCGCGTGGAAGGCAGCATTCGTGCTTGGATGATGAGAATGAGTCATGCCACAGACGAGGAGAGTCGCACAACTGGACACACTCCGTGAAACAGCGAAGAAAGAATGGAGTAGAAAGTGCTAGCGAGTGGTCTTTCAAGAGTGAAATCAACGAACTACCTCAATAGTACTTTCCATAATTAACTAGAGCTATAAGGAATGGACGTGACTCGAAATTATTTTTTATTGATAGAATGTGAAAACGTTCCAAATACATGTATGTGGATGGTATGTATCCCATCAAGGCAAATTTTTCAAGAGAGTGAAAAAACCGCTTGATGTGTTGAATATCTTGTACCTATCCTCGCAACTTGGAACTCCTGTAAGTAGTTATAAGAAATCCAGAGATCTTCCCGAGAAAAATCATTCTGGACGCGAAAACGATCTAAGTTCCATTCCACTTGCACCTCATAATGGGCGCTGAACTAATTCAGAGCGATGTTCGTAGTCTCGACAATTTGCAATCCCGACAATTTTTCTGAATTCCGGGGTCGAGGATTTGTTTTTAAAGTGAAAAAATTGATTTAAAACAACGAAAACGTGTGTTTCTTTACAATTAGGAAGTGCGGTGTTTCTGATTTTTTTTTTTTTTTTTTTTTTTTTTAATCGATAGAATGCTTCCAAGTAACACCGAAAATGTGGTTAAACGTTTTAACTTAAAACCCAACTTGTTGTTGCAAGTTCGAATTTATAGAAAAATCGCAATCTGAATTTTCGGCGGAAACCAGCAAACAGCTCCCATTGGTCGTCATTTGCCAAGTTGAGCACCATTAAAAAAATTAAAAACTAAAGAATCTTCCTTCACTTTCATAATTACATAAAATCAAGTCGATATAAGTTTACCATACACGATCACATTCACAACAAAGCGAACACGGCCATTTTCGCGGTACTCCACTATTCCCAGTCACCGAGAAAATCAAGAAAAAAATATGTTAAAATCTATTTGCACTCTGGTGTCTTTTTTTTGGGGGAGGGGGGGGGGGGGGGAGGTAGACTGGAAGGGCCGTACGTGACGTCAAGATAGTTCTTTTTGAATCGACTAGAACAACTTTGGATGAATATGAACTATGTGAAAGACTTTTTAACAACATAAATAACATAAATAATGTATTTTCTCTTTTTGACTTCTAACAACATGGCACAGGATGACTTCACCCGAAATTCGAAACTTCACACGTACATTCCTAATTACTTCTCTCACAAAGGGAAAATTTTTCTAGTGTAGGACTACTTATATTATGTGCTCTTAGAAAGCACACAAAGTTGGGTCAGCCAGTTTGCTTCTTAGTTTAGTCGAAAATATTCCCGAAAATATGTTAATCACATTCACGACCCAGACTTCACAGTTTTCATCTTAGCACAATCACTCGGCCTTCGATTTTCCGTTATTCAATGATTTTTTTCCAACAAGACTTTTCGTACGAGCAATTTTCGAACGAGGTGCAACTAAATCGTCACCCAATGGAATGCCCCATACCCCTCATACCTATGGAATAAAATAAGGGAAAAAATAAGATTTAAGACGAAGTAGTCTATTTCCACGATAAAATATAAATGTAACTTGTAGACGCGTTTCGGTTGATTAGACCCTCATCAGCACAATACAGACTATCTCGCCGCATCCACATTAAGATGTGGGAATCCCAGGAGTCCTTGTTCCAACCACAGACTAAAATGTACAGTTGTTTATCAATTTTATAAATTCGTACGTCCATTCACGCTGAATCCAAATTTTGAAATTGGTTTTCCAAAAAAACGATTATTCTGTATTTTATTTAGGCTAAACACGTGGGAAAACGAGTCCCGTAGCTTATTCAATAATTTGCGAGGCTTTCTAATTTAATATTTTACACTCTTCGGTATCACACATGAGAAATCGAGTTGTTGGGTCATAGGCCGGGTTGGCTGGCGAATTCAGTTCCGTCTTCATTTTTCAGCTCCATGAAAATAATTAAATTTCGGTTAAAGAGGATTTTGAAATCAAATTCACTACCACTGAAAAAAAAAACACAACAAGCTAAACACAAATATTTATGTAATTCGTCACCACGTAATTGACATTTTGACGAAACTAGGTTTTTCATTCCATTTGATAGGTATTAATGTAGCCGAAGGCATGGTAACCAACCTAAGGGCTCCTGGAAACTTAAAAACGAGGAAAACACGAAAATGACTACAGCGCATCTCTTCTCTCTCTCTCTCTCTCTCTCTCTCTCTCTCTCTCTTCTCTCTCTATATATATATATATCCACTTGTTGTCTGTCTGTTCCCTTATAACTCAAGACCCAGACAACAAAAATTTTTAAATAACATTGTCATGGGGAAGGTTTTAAAATCATACCCGGGCAAGGCCGGGTATTTGCCCACTAGTAATTGATAAAACAGCTCATAACTGAGAAAAGCAGCCCGCAACTGATAAAACAATGCGTAACTGATTAAAAAAAGCGGGAAACTGATAAAACAGCGTGTAACTGATGAAACAGCGCGTAAATGATAAAACAGTTTCTTGCCTCTCCTGTAAAGTTGCGTGAATGTCAATTACGTCGTGTTGAAACTTATGTGACGATTTATAACGATCTCGATTACGTACAGAAGCCCCCTCTCTTCTATCAGACAAAAGGTTAAACCCGCCATGGCATTTCATTGTATAACGTTATCAACCGGAAGGTATTTGTAACTTATACGTTACTTATAGACAGATAGCGACAATCTGTCAACGAAACAGCCGATTTGTGTCACTAATTATAGGCGTTCAATCTTTCATCGCGCCATTGAGAGCTAACTGCGGAGCGAATATTCTGAAATTCGGCAACGGGTAAGATGGATTTGATAGATTTACTGTCATGGTCGAATTAGTGAAGGGTTGTAGTAGTGAATTCTCTAGGACGAGGGAAATGTGTTTAACGGTTCACAATGAATGGTGCTATCCAAGTTTAGCCATACGTACGGTTAAACGGTTTAAATACTTGAAAGGATTGAGTTTGAACGGGTTGAAGCAAGTCAGTTTAAAGTGGCATTATCGGATTCATTGAGACAGCTGCCACTGGGTGCGTGCACTTTTCTCTGAAAGACTCTGGTGGATTGGTCTTGGTTTTGAACCGTATTCCCTTTATCCTTACTCTTTTCTACATTGTATGACAAAAATCTTTCTTTGCGTTTGTTGTATAGCTGAGTACATCCCTGATTTCCGTGTTTGAGGTCAAAACGTGAAATTTCCCTTAGAAGAAATGCTCAAACCAGATGAATGGCCGGTGGATGTGGCTGAACCTGTTCAATCTAGTTCCTTGGGGAGTGTAATTTATTCCAGGGGCAATCTTGAGGGACAAGGCTATTGTGAGAGGTTTATTAAAGGTTGCAACATAATAGGGGGAAGGGTACATTGTCATCCCTAGGGGATGGGTTGTAGGTATTGGCCCGTCCCTATCCTTTGGATTCATTTACTTCTTTGGGCATTCCGTCTTTCCATCTCAGCTCAATCGGTACTTTCTGTTATCTCTTCTACAAACTTCTTCATTGAAATCTACCATTCTGCTCTTTTTTGGGTCTTTCCTCTTCTCCAAGTGAGCAAACAGGAATCATCCCGTAAGAACGGTTGTTTTATTCATTGGAGAAGAATTCTAGACGTATACGGGGATGTTCTAATTGAATACTCGGTTCTTATGTTAAATACGCAAATACCCCATCACAGGTTTCGGGAGAATGTGCGAGTCTGTCCCATAGATATGAAATAAAAAAATATGTTATTCCATATCTACGGTCTGTCCACACTTTTGCGATTCCGGATGATGGAGCCGTAGAGCGCTGACCACCCACTTAGAAGCCACTTTTACAAGAATTTAAGGACGAGATTTAAGGCTGAAATGGCGGCTCAGCCGTTTTGAACCGAGTTGCCTCCCAAAAACAGGCTAGGCTGACAGCACTCGACACACAGGTGTCTTCCAGCGCTTGATAATGTTGTTCCTCTTGTCTTGAGAATAGTTGTCTTTTCGAAATAAAATAATTATTTCAGTGAGGCATAAGCGTACGCGGGGGGGGGGGGGGGGGCCCTGAACATCCGGAAAAAATATATATATAGACTTTCAGATCAAAAGAAAGAAATAAAGGAAGTAGTGGTTGAAAAATTCGCAGAGAACCCAGGCGGCTCATGTTGTAAATTTAAAGGGGAAAAAATTCAACTTGACATTGTTGGGTACATTTGTGTACATTATGTGTTATTGTTGTAAATTTAGAGGAAAAAAGAACTACAACACTTGATTTTGTAAACATGTTTTCTATGTTATTTTGTATTATTACTCAAGTTAAAGCTGTGTAGTATTATTTACAATATTAGGTTGCCACCTATCACACTCTTTTTTTCTTTTTTAATTTATTTTGATTAAATTCGTGTAAAGTTTAAAAGTGTAAAGTATTATTCTTGGAATACTACATCTTTGTAGTCGCGACGGAGGTCGACAACTCCGATGGGCCCTCAAAATTTGAAATCCGTTTCCAGAGATCTAGATTCCAAAACTGAAATGCCCGTCCGCCGTCCGAGCCTTTTTGGGCAGTAGGAACTTTTTAAAAAATCCGAAATGTTGACAAAATACTTGGTTTATCATCGAGTTGTGCCCGCAAAGTTTTCAGCCCGATCTCCCAAACCCGTGGAGCGCTATGGGGCTAAAATGGGTTTGGCTGCGGGGTCGAGTTAGGCCTCGTTTTCGAAGTAGTTTTGGACATAGGGTTCATTTTTGGGGGTCCCGGAACGATCCAATTTCACCGTGGGAATCTCTGGGAGCTTTCATGGGGCTAAAAATGGGATTTTTGAAGGATCCCAGGAGGTCAAATATTTTCCAAGTAAAAAAATTAAAAAAAAAAAATTTCTTCAAAATCTGGCAGCAAGCCTACCTGCAATATTCGAGTCGAGTCTCCAACGTTTTCAGCTCGACAGCCCTAACCCTTGAGGCTCTGTAGGGCTAAAAAGGGACTGCAGGATGGGCTTATGAAGGATTGGCCAGGAGGTCGTCGAGTGCGTTGTCGTTAGCCTAGTAATTTTGGGAGTAGAATCAATTTTAGAGGGACCCTACTTTGTCCTAACGCTGTACTATAATTGAATAATTATCCTCTCATTGTGGTTCATTATTCTCTGAATAATCGAATGTATTCGCGACGGGTCATCAATAATTTTTCAACCAATATGTATTGTATTCGCGACGGGTCCACCATTAAACATGAAGAAAAAATTTCCGTCCGCCGTCCAGGCCATTTTGGGGAGTAGGTTTTTCTTTAATCTGATATTGCTACAAAATGCTCGGTCCTCCATTTACTTGTGCCTTCAAGGTTTTCAGCCCAATCGTACCAACCTGTGGGGGCTCTGTGGGGCTAAAGAAGGGGGGGAGGGTTTTAGGGTAGGGGGTCTAGTGGGGTGTAGTTTTCGAGGTAATTTTGGATGTAGAATCTATATTTTCGGGTTCCCTTATCTGTTGAAACACTGTACGGGTATACAGTAAGTTTACTGCATACCCGTACAGTGTTTCAACAGTTAAGC
The DNA here is from genome assembly GCA_955831195.1 of Pilophorus perplexus. NCBI lineage: Eukaryota > Metazoa > Arthropoda > Insecta > Hemiptera > Miridae > Pilophorus > Pilophorus perplexus. The sequence continues at coordinate 26,428,775 of OY037007.1, forward strand.
GAATGAAAAAAAATAAATTTTATTTAATATTTCTTTTTTTTCCAGAATGATTTTTTTTTACCTTCAACATTTTCTTAACTCTTCATCAGATGTAGAGATAAAATTCTCATCTCTCACATCGGGCTCGACAAAAATAAATAATTACGGGTTTAATGAACCGATGGTATTCAAAACTCCTCGGCCGAATGTTTCCGCGTTCTGAAATAATAATTTGAGGCCGATCGATGGAGAAGTGAGGGTTTTTTTTTTTTTTACAACAGCCAATGTTGAGAAAGCTTCTTGTCTCTGTCCTGGAGACCCGACGCTTCCAAGGTCGGCGAAACATCGGCGGCGGCCACATGGTTGAAGAGAAATAGTCTTGACATTAGTTGATTGCCAAACAGATTGTGGAGAAAGTGGGAGGGGGCTTGGCAGAGGCGAAATGGCTGTGCGAAAGGAAGACGTTCGTAGGGAGAACCAATATGTACTACAGGAATGAGCATTAGCGGCCTAACTTTCATTGTAGATGCCTTATTTGTTTCAATCTTTGTTGTTAAAATACTCGGTTCCTCTTTTGTATCCGCAGGGTTTTCCGTAGAGCTGTGAGGGGCTCGCTTTCTTCTCAATTTAGTCAAATGTGTGTCCTGTGGAACGAATTCGGTATCTTGTACGTGATTGAGAATGTCAATATGTCTGCACCGTTTAATTGACGATATTAGCCGCCCATTCGATCTAATCCGCATCCTGCGAATTGCAAGTCCTTGGCCCCGTTAGAGCGTTTTACTCTGTACGGTCCCCTGAACTCGAAGACGTGTTCTTCAAAGTGACCCTGTTCTTTAATTAGCTCCTCATTGAGTTTTTTATCAAACTGAAAAAAATCAACATTGTACAAATTAAGAAGCGTGATCAGGAGCGCATTTTTCTCAAATTTCTTGAATTAGGTAGACGTATTGGTTTATTATTCTTAGAATAATACACCTATGTAATCGCGACGGAGGTCGAAAATTCTGGTCGGCCCCAAAATTTGACGTTATACGTTTTAATCAAGAGGTCTTGATTCTAAAAAACGAAATGTCCGCCCGCCGTACGCCGTCCGAGCCGTTTTGGGCAGTAGGATTTTGAAATTTTGACAAAATACTCTTGGTTTACCATCTAGGTTTGCCAGCAAGGTTTTCAGTCCGATCGCCCAAACCTGTGGGGCGCTATAGGACTAAAATGGGGCTACGGGAGGGGTTTTCGAAGGGTTTCGGCTATGTGGTCGAGTTTGGTGTCGTTCTGGAAGAACTTTTGGACGTAGAATCCATTTTTGGGGTCCCAGAACGATCCGATTTCACAGTGGGGATCTATGGGGCTCCATTTAATGGGATTTTTTAAGGCTTTCAGGAGGTCAATTAAGGTGTCGTTTAACATAAATGTCCATATTGTGGGGCTGTTGGATGACTTTGGACGGAGGTCGAAAGAGGTGTCGTTTTCGAATTAATTTTGAACATAGTATTCATTTACGGGGTCTCAGACTCATCCGACTACACCGTGGGGATTCAAGTGGCTAAGAGAGAGGTAACAGGAGAGATGTATTTTTGAATGTTTTTAGCCATGGGGTCAATTGGGGTGCCTTTTGCGAAGCGGTTTTGGGTGTAGAGTGCATATAATATAATATATTGGAAAAAAGCAGGTAAGTCACATTTTCGAGAAAATCGATTTTTCAGTTGCTATCGATAGATTATGCATCGGAGCCTCTTCTGAAGTGCTCGAAAGGGCAAAAAACCAGGTTAGTCGAAGTGTAATGGCCTTGTGAAGTTTTGTTGTGCTGCGAAGAAACAGGGTAAAGTCAAGCGGTCAGGGGAAAGAACCAGGTATGTTGGAAAGTTGATAGAAGGTTGCAGCACAATCGCTCCCTAATCACTGCTTGTTTCTGTACTTCACACAAACGAAAAGCAGTTTTTTGTTTTTATCAATGTGATTTAAACGTGCTCGTCGTTCTGTGTCCTCGCGGATCATCTGTTGGTGGATATCTGTCCACGAATCATGTCTGAATGTTCGGATGAGGATAATAACTGCGTGGAGAAGTGTAGAAAAAACTCTAGAAAGAAGTCTAGAATGAAAACTGGACGGCTCAGATGCTGGTACGAAATTTCGTATCAGTTCTCACGTAACAGGGACTCCTTGCAACTGTCAACGTTTCAATTGCTTCACTTCTGTTTCTGAGGATGGCAGAGGATAAATATTACGCCGATTCAATGTTCCCGCCTCTCAAAATGTGCAAAATCAATTTTTGTCGGGTTTGATTAGGTAGGTACTGTGCTGCGTGTTCATCGAATGAGGCCACGGCTAGATGACGATATTGCCAAATATCGAAATGCATCTTTTGCTTACCGGGTGCGAATCAATGTCGGGGATGATTCCTGGAGTGATGTTCCAGTTTGTGTCAAAGGATTTCGTGCCATCCACGGTATAACCAAAAGCAAATTGAAATAGGTAGGTACATTCAGCGAAGCCTTAAGATGAGGGGGGATGCTCCGTCAGACCAGAGAGGGAAACATACCTCTGTGTTCAGAAAACATGATGAATCCATAGAATCCCAGATTGGTGACCATATTAAAAGCGTCAGTGGACGCCAAAGTCACTGTAGTGACTGTATACAATCTTCATGACAAAAAAAAAAAAAAATTTACCGGAAGAACTCACGGTGAAGAAAATGTTTTAACTCTTCAAAGTAAAAAAGACTGAAATTTATAGTACGTCCAACAGAGCTAAAGCTATTAGTAGCATTTTTAATGGATAAGAATTCCGATTTTAATCATCTTTAGTGTCATGTTTGTAATGACTTACCTGCTTTTTGCAACTTTTGAAAGGGAGTCACCCCTGATTTTTCATTATTAACGTCTTCAACTACTTTTGAACCCCTGAAATGACTTAAGGTTCTCATTACATATATATATCAAGCGCTGTTAATTATTTTTTGGAATTTTATCTTACATTCAGTACATGTAATTGCGTTTTGAAACTAAAATTTCGTTTTTCTCGAATCAAGGGTGAGTTGACTAACCTGCTTTTTTCCCCTTACCCTTCATATGATGGAGGTCCCAGACCCATCCGACCCCACCGTGGATGCGTGGAGCTTCTATGGGAGCCTGTTACAGGTCCCAGTCCTTCAAAATAGAAGTAGGTCAAATGTGGTATCGACTTTTTGAGTAATCTTGGGCATGGAATCTTTTTTTAAATTAATTAATTAATTAATTAATTTATTTATTTATTTTTTGACCGAATCAAATTTCTGCAGTATTTATACTAGGGAATAGTAAACCCTTGCGTAAAATCTGCTTTGGGGATTAAGTTCACTTTTTAGGTCTGCAACAAACAATAATAACCTTTAATAATTATTGTATATCGTGAAGATGGTTCCAATCGATTCAGATTTCGAGAAGTTTCGGACTCAAAAACTTTCAAAAAAGACCGACCACTCCAGTGCTCTATAAGAAATTAGGTATAAAAAACCCATTGGTGAAATAATTTGTAGCGTTTCTGTATTGGTTCAAAAGGTTTGCGGCGAATCAGACGTTTTTGTCAACTACCTTATTGAACGGTTTGTAAAAGCTAACGCAGTTCAAAACGTTGAGTGTAACCATTTGAAATTGACGAAAACGAAGAAAATGGCAATAGTCTAATTGAGTAGAAGACTTCATGTGACGTTTGATAAAGCCGATCAGCTGATCTGTCGGAGGCGAAACAGAGTTGCTACGAGTGAGCCGAAGCTGCGGGATAAGATCGGTGTGTACGAGGGGTGAGAGTGTGAGTGTGTCAGGGTTGCCATAGTCACGAGACGCCGATCGATACAACCTCCCCCCCCCCCCACTTCTCCCAACGTCCTCCGTACCGGCGCCGCTGATCAAATTATCCCCGTATAGATACCACCTCAGCTGCATAACAACCCCCCCCCCCACTCCTACCGCATCCTTCCCATTGCACATGATCCTCCCCCCCCCCCTCTCATGTATCTCAGATCGCGTTAAATCCTCCCTCTTATTCAGCAGCAGGGATTTAAGAGCACCGTCGCGTACTGTACGGTGTTGTTAATAAAACGAGAAGATTGAGCACCTGTAGCATTTTTCCCTCGTTTTGGTTTATTATTCTTGCAATGATACACCTTTGTAATCGCGAAGGAGGTCGACGGCTCCGATTGGCCTCAAAATTTGACATTATCCGTTTCAAGAGGTCTAGATTCCAAAACCGAAATGTCCGTCCGCGTACGGCCGTCCCCCGTCTACCGTCCGAGCCGTTTTGGACAGTAGGACTTTTTTTAAAATCTGAAATTTTGACAAAATACTTGGTTTATCATTTAGTTGTGCTCGCAAGGTTTTCAGCCCAATCGCCCAAACCCGTGGGGCGCTATGGGGCTAAAATGGGGCTACGGGAGGGTTATTTTAAGGTTTTCGGCTATGGGGTCGAGTTGGGTGTCGTTTTTGAGGTATTTTTTGAACGTAGAATCCATTTTTGTGGGTCCCTGAACGATCAAATTTCACTGTGGGGATCTATAGAGTTTTCATGGGGCTACAAATGGGATGTTTGAAAGATCCCAGAAGATCAAATAATTTCCTAGTGATTTTTTTTTTTTTTCAAAGTTTTTTTCATTGTCACAGATTTAATTTTTGTACACTCTACTTATATCAAAGAACAATAAACCCTTGTGTAAAGTTTTCTGCGTTTTTCCTATGTTGATTATACCATAATATGGTATTTAATATTATTGAAAATTGTTCATTTTAATCAATTTTTATATAGACTTATATACACACATTATGTGTATAATATGCATGATGCATGCCCTACCTACTGAATATTATTCAAGGAGATAGATTACGTTCCATCGAGTCGAGCACTAGTTATATTTTGCTCAATCCGAATATCAGGACAGTTTTCCCGGGGTCACCAATGATGACTCATCATGTTTTCAATTTAAAATTCGTACCATTTTCTCCTTTTTTCAAATCTCATAAATGACAAAAATTGTTAGACGTTGTAGGCTATTTCAGATTCCTATTCGCTTGTTATTCTAAAAACTTGTTTTTCAGTTTTGGTTGATCATTCAATTAATAAACGATGTTTTCACGACGGGGGTCGAAAAGTTTAATCGGACTTACAATAATTGTTTTGGAATCCACGCATTATGAAATAGGTATATAAGAACAAATAATTTGTTATTATATACCTATTTCATAATGCGTGGATTCCAATAATGCCTTGTCGGTGAGAATGTTTTTTGCTTCCGAGTCTGCGAAGCAGCGGAAGCCTTGTGTTCACTTTCGGGAGAAAAAAAATTTTTGTTGTCCGAATTCCAAATTTCCACTAGCATTTTGCGTTTCATAGCCTACTGAACAAATTTGGTTCCATGTCTGTGGGTCTGTGGGTCTGTGGGTCTGTCCGCATTTCCTTGTTACAGCCATAATTTCCACAATTTTGAATGAATTTAGCTCAAATTTTGAGGGATTATGCGGATCAGGGTCCTTGAGGTCCCATACGAATTTCATCACAATTGAATCAGCGGTACGCTCTGCGCATGCGCTAACGTGAAATTCTTGAAACAGGCATAACTTTCTCAATTTTGATCGGATTTCAATCAAATTTTCAGGAATTGTGTGCGTATAGCTCTAGATGATACCATGTCAGTTTCATCACGATTGAATCAGCGGTACGGTCAGCGCATTCGCGAACGTAATATCCTTGCCACAGCCATAACTCCTACAATTTTGATCGGATTTCAATCAAATTTTCAGGAATTGTGTGGGTATAGCCCTAGATGGTTCCCTATCAGTTTCATCACGATTGAATCAGTGGTCCTCCCTGCGCATGCGCGAACGTAATTTATATATATAATATATATAAATTACGTTCGCGCATGCGCAGATCACAATATTATTCTTGAAGATCTCGAGAAATTCAAAAATGATGTACGTTCTGAGATAGGTTGAGCGCCCTCAAGGATTTTTTCCGTTTTCCCCTCCTTCAACCCCCTCTCCTTCCCTAAAGAAGGGAAGGAGTGGGGATTTCAGCCAATATTGATCCGATTTTGATGAAATTTTCAGGGATTACGCGGGTTGTGCCGTAGATGATTACCCAGGCTTTGGGTAAAAAATTGAATCAGCGGTACGCTCTGCGGATGCGCTAACGTGAAATTCTTGAAACAGGCATAACTTTCACAATTTTGATCGGATTTCAATCAAATTTTCAGGAATTGTGTGGGTATAGCTCTAGATGGTCCCCTATCAGTTTCATTAAGATTGAATCAGGGGTACGCTCAGCGCATTTTATAATGGTGTCACTTTGATTGTAACGAGGAAGCTGCTGTGCCATCTCCTTGACAGTGTATTTCATTTTGAAATTATGACGAAATGTTCAGTTCTCCATTTACTTGAACCTGAAAGGATTTCAGCTCCATCACTCAAATCCATGGGGCTCAGTGGGGCTAAGAAGGGGCCAACTGTTGCATGTGGAGTTTATTGAGGATTTAGGCTAGGGGGTCGAGTGGAGCATAATTTGCATGGCATTTTCGAACTTAGACTCCAACGAAATTGTAAGAATCCATGGGGCTGTAAATTAGGCTTTTGATGGGCTTTGAACCAGAAATCGAATGAGGTGTCGTTTTTGAAGTTACTTTGGACGTAAAATCCGTTTATAGCGAATCCAGACCCATCCGACTACACCGTGGGGTCCTGTTGGGCTGAACGTGGGCTACAAGAGGGGGTTTGAAGGTTTTCGGCTTGAGGGGGACTTCGGGTCGAGTGGGATGTCGTTTTCGAAGTATTTTTTGGTCATCCAACCCATTTTGGCTTCATAGTATGTTCCTTTTGAAGGATGTCAGGAGGTATCATTTTCGGAGTAATCTCGGGCGGAGAATCCATTTTCGGGGTCATTAATCTGTCCTATACTATACAGGAAGGTATACATTATTTTAATCCATAATTTTTAATTGACCGATCAAATTTTTGCAAAACTTTATCATTTTCAGCGGTTTTTTTTTAAATTTGAAACGTTTGAAGAAACGTTTGACCCTAGTTGTGTCAGCCCAATCGTTTTTGAAACAGTATTGGACGTAGGATCGATTTATTGGCGTCCCAGACCGACAGATACGACTGTGGGGCTATTATAGCTATAATAGCTAAAAGTGGTCCCCACGTTGCCCAAGGTGTTGTTTTTGTTCGCAAAAGCGATGTACTGGTCCCAGACCAGTCTGAACACACTATGGTGCTTTGTTAAGCTTTTAAGAGGTTTTTATTTAGAGGGCTTGCTCCGATGGGTTGATTAAAGTATCGTTTTGGAGTGGTTTTAGAAAAATATATGGGAGTTGCGTCACGTTACTACCACGTCAACTAGTCTGTAAATACGGTTATAGAGCATTATCAAGGATTTTGGTTAGAAGTAATTTTGTACCAGACAAGTCCCTCACAACTATGTTCGATTATTAAGACCCACACTAACTAACCGCTACTCCCACTTAACTGTCTAATCCAATTTTCAGAGTTTCTCTATTCATCGTCGTTTCATGAACGATTTGGATGACTAAATAATGGAATGATGAATTATAATTGTTTCTACATTACATGTGTACTTGGTGTTAATAAATTATTCAAGCCTCAAGTAATAAACCTCGTCCTTGAATCGTAAAATACAGCTTCATACATTGTTACTAAACAACCTACTACTATACGCGATGTTGAAGATAATTGATGTATTTTTGGAATGAAGAAAACTAGGAAATTTTTACAGACACACTATAAAATTGATTAATGTTGAAGATACCGGATAATGGCCAATTATAATAATTATAATTCATTCCAAAAATACATCAAGATTTATTACATCAAACAAATTATTTGTTTTATGTGGTCGACATTTGAGGAGTTTACTTTCAAAAAGCCTATATCCATTTTTGAAATTTTACGTTTTTTTTTTGCATTTTCAGAATCTTTAGGATGAGCCCCATCGATCTACGCGTTGTGTTGTGGTCAAAAGTGTTTTTATCCTAGTTAAAAAGTGACTTGAAAAGTCAGTTTGTGACCAAAACGGCTGTCATCCTCCCTATGTAAGAATTTGCTTTTTTCACACCAAAACGGCTGTCATCCTCCCTATGTAAGAATTTGCTTTTTTCACACCAAAACGGTCCTTATCCATCTGAAATGCAACGCTTGAGATTTTTTTTTTTTTTTTTTCAAAAGGGCTCTCATCCAAATGAGTAGTTTCCCTCCGAATTTTCAAATAAGTTCACGGTTACCCGGTGGATGGCAGCGCAATGCAGGACGCTGGAACTCAAACCTCAACTTCCTCGCCAAACAGCTGATTTTGTTTGGCGCGTCTTTTGCACTCAGGTTAGACACTGTGCGTCCTCGTTCTCGGGTCCCCATTTTTCTAGGAACGCGTCGCCCGTGTTTTCGGCCCTTTTCCACTCGGATTCCTCCCTGTTCCCACGGATTTTTCTCGCGCCTTGACTTCGCCTTGACTTCTCGCCCACTGAAATTCATTTCTGATGAAATTCTGTGACTGTGGATACCATTAAAACGTCTAAATCGTGTTTCTAATCAAAATTTAGTGATCTCCAGTTCATCAATCATTATTCTAATATTAATTTAGTCACACATCGTTCAATTCACGTGTGCAATAATAAAAAAAATTAAAAAACAAAAAAGGTACTGACTTTTTTATTTTTTATCATTTATTCGGGTCATGCCACGGTGTTTGCGCGAAGGGTCAATTAAAAATTATACGGGGATGTGTTATTTCTGTTACCTAGATACTTTGATATATATATATATATAACTGTTTGGAGAAATATGTATTTTTCTCAGGTTTTTACCCGTTTTTCGTTCAAAAGAGCCTATATCCAAATTTCACACCAAAACGGCTCTTATCCAAATTGAAAATGGCTGTAACTCCCTGAAATATTTGTTTAGAAATCTCACGTTTCGGGAACTTTCTTAGAGATCTAAGACCGAACTAATTTGGTAGTTTTGAAAATTGGATCAGTTCTATCATGCTCGTTAAAAGTTTTTCGCGATTTCCCAGAAAAAAGCAAAAGTGGATATAGGCCGTTTTGAAAGTAAACTCCTCATTTATCAAAATCAGCTAAAATTTATATTTAAAAAAACAAACATTGTAACACGTCAATGAGATAATTCAACGCTCCTGAGGTTAATTTTTTCAGAAGATTTCAATAATCTAGGTTTTATGATTTTATAAACTTGTTGCAAGGAGGGCCAAATGAAGGTGAAAGTAACATGAAATAAATTAATGTGGTCTCAAAGCTACCTATTTGAATATAAGGATAGACAGTAAATATTGTCCACTCATACGGGTTTTATTGGAAAATTTACATAGGGGACCGGTTTCGGGTTTTAGCGCATCATCAGCCTCTGCAAATCACAATTAACGCAATTGTAAATATCCTGGGCCTTATATTATCTATCATGTTCTGTTATACCATATTATGCTTATGTCACATAAATTATCTGTCGTAATACTATCAATTAATGTAAGTATACAAGTTAAAGAACTACAAAGACACTAACTAAGACTTAGTACTTAGTACTAACTTAAAATCGACGTGAAGGAATGACATTTTGGGAAGAGAGGGGAGAAAGGGGAGGGGGGAGAGAGAGGGGAATTGAATTTTGAACCCATTTCAGCATCTAGATCGTAAAACATATTGATTCCTCATCATCATGGAAGTATCCACATTGACTTGGAGTGATTGAATCGTCCACACTATTGAGGTGCATTCTTCCAAGTCGTTGAGGATTCCCTCTTTCAAAGTTCACTGTCAACTGTAGAAGCTTTTTTTTTTTTTTTGTGAAAAGTGAAGCATGGGGTTCAGGCACAATTACCTCTACACAAACATACAACTTATTTAAAAAAAATGGTGGCAGAAAACTTAGTTTTCATTCGTCCACGTCATTGAGAACAATAAACGTACATCCCTGACCAAGTCCGCTGGAAAGCCCTTTTGGAGTCAGTTGAAAAACGGAATTTTCGTTTGAGCCTCCAGTGCCTTCACGTACCATTTTTTTCCATTCCGAAATTCCTCCATGGAGGCCGTGGGGAAATATTTATGATTGTTCCACGACATTGAGGTTTTACTTCGGATACTGTAGTTTTCTTGTATCTAATTAACGATAAATTTACAACAGGAAAATTGAGTTTCATTGTTTCTCAGCCAGGTCAACTGCCACTTATCGGAAAATCGGACTTATTAGGGGGTGTGAGTTAACAGAGGATGAACCAGCATCAACACCTCAAAATATGCATTTGGATACTATCACGTCATTGAGAAACTTCATCTAAACATGCAATTAAAATGTTCTTCTGGGGTCTAACACCACCCCTAAACGTTGTTCCTCGCACAGGAACAAGTAATTCTATGACAAGTGTCCCCAAGACAAAATCTCATTACTTCCTGAGTGAAGCTACTGAGACTTGAAAATGTCCCTTTTTGTGATATTCACCCAGAAATGAATTTTATCGTTTGCGTCTGTTCTGTCGAGCTGCGTTGATTTCGGGTTTAATATAATATTATACTAACACGAAAGGGGGGCCCCGCTTTCCTTGGTCGACGACTTTCTCGGTCAGGGGTCTCGCTTCGCTCGCCCATTTGAATAATAGGTCAAGTGGTGATTTATATAAATTTTAAATGCGTAAAAACCTCCCTATCTTTGGAATTCTAATCCGGGGTCCGTGAGTGTTGAAAATACCTGAAAGCTGATCGTTGGAAAATGTCTCGCCCGAGTTGGGAGACCTTCACAGACCTCACCCATCCCAAGTGCGGCCAGCTCTGGTGATTCAAGAGCAGACGCATGCGCGGCCCCGCGCGCCAACGGACGAACTGAAAATTCGTTTCCACTTCGCTCGCCGTCAAAACCTCCCGAATCTCGAAATTCGTTAGTTCGAAATTTAGTAGGTACTTATTAAAATTCGGATCGCTATGTAGGATACAGTGGAAACGCCGTTTCAATCGGACTGTAAACAACGAAGATAGGGATAGTTGTGCAGAATTGGACGTAAAATTGGCCGATCCGAGTCGTCGACATCCGTCGCGAAAACATAGGTGTATTATTCCAAGAATAATAAACCAAAATTACAGGTTCCCATACGAAATAATAAAGTTGAGCGCAAATGCGTCAGTTTGCGTGCATTTTGAGGGGATCTAAACCCTCCTATTCATAGGTAAACGGATCAGCGAGACGATAGAAAAAATCGGCGTATTTTGATCACTTATTGATTTACCTTGTGATCATACTCAGTTAGAACACGGTCTGAATTATTGGTACAGATGGTACATTAGTATACCTATAGGTACGTTCTCGTTTGGAGATTCAGAACAAAATCTTCAGTATGTGTCGCGAAACCTGTTCATCGGACCCTCTCGTAATCTTTTTTAGTTTTTGTTTATTCTCAGAAAAATCCGCGGTCTGAGTCAAACATTTGGATCGCCCTCAAAATTTGCCCTTGTCCTGATTTTGGGAGCAAGCTTTGACATAGAATTGATTCTTGGTGGTCCCAGACCTGTCCGAGCACGCGTTGAGGTTCTGTAGGCTTTCATCGAGCTACAGTTGGGAAAGATTTTGCCACTACACTAAGTGTAGTGGTCGAGTGAGAGACTGATGAAGCGCTTGTAGGTACAGCGATTCGGTTTCTGTTATATTTCATTTTTCATGCCTTCTTTTTCTGATTTACCATTCTACGACATTTTTCATCATTAGGCATACGATTCAGAAGAGTTTAAAAAAAATCGAAATACATTTTCTTCGATGTACGAAGTTAATTAAAATTATTTCACTCCTGAAACATTTTTTAAGGGGCTGTGTGACCGAATTTCAAATTGCAATTTAGTATAATTTCTCTGTGGAAAAATCAAAAACTGTAGGTACCTAACTGTAAAAATGTAAATATTTCGCTGTATTGGAACATCAGCTAAAATAGGATGTTGGGATTGTTTTAACGACATGGGACAGTTTTTTTGCATTTTTCCAAGAGTTTCAAAATGGTATCCCCTTTTAAAACAGGTACTCAGTTTTCTATTGTGGAGCGTATCATTTTTTAACGGGGGTCCTGCACAGCGGGCTTGGTCTGCTTCAAGTGTACATCGCGAGCCGGCCTGGTCGGGTTGGGAACGTCGGAAGGCCGTGTGTCGTATCGTCGCGATCGATCCGCGTCTTGTCGTCATGGCGACGTCCACTTCGCACACGGGGTTTCTGAGTAACTTCCATTGTCATAGCTCTCCCACCTTGAAGACTCGCCACCCTTGTGACACCTTGTCAGGGGCCATCCCGCACAACAACCAAAAAAAAGAAGTCAAGACCCCTCTCCATAACTACAATAACTTGTGGGACATTCAAATGTTCAAGAGCTCGTTAGCCAATCGGGGGCGAACAGTAATCGAATTTGCTGAGTGGGATTTTATTAAAGGGAAAAACAAGTGAAAGACGCCAATGCTAATCCAAAATCGCGGAAAATTGGATTACAGACCAGTTTATTATTATTAATTGTATTATTTGTTGAAAGGTCGGACTGGCCTAGAATTTTAAATTATTTTTCAAAAGATACCTCACCAAACCAGACCCTTCAAAAAGCCACTTTCAGTCCCTTTAACGCCCCCTGTGAGCACAACAGTAGTGAAATTTCCAGGCCAATCACACAGAGCTTGCTGGCATCAACTTGCAGCTGCTCCTCTATGTTCACGGAGTGGGGTCGTTACTCTTACATGGAGGGCACCCACTCTTCAAGCCAGTTTCCAACAAAAACCCTGACGTCATGGCGAAAATCGATCCTCAGACTCGAGTAAGGTATCGTTTTTAAAGTAATTTTGGATATAAACTGGATTTATGGAGGTTCCATATCTATCCGTTCACTCCTGATGGGCTGCTGATAGTTTTTTAAGGAATTTGGCTAGAGGGTCGAATGGAGTGTCGTTTTCGAAGTTGTTGTGGGCATAGAATTGATTTATAGTTACATACCGATGTTCGATTGAGTACGTTTTCTTAAGAGACAAGTGTTCTAGCGTGCTAGTTCTCAACGCCCTTGCGCTCCCAACGAGTCCGACCATGGTAAAGAAGTTATGGAATTTCTGGAAAATTTGCTGAAAAGAAAAAATATCCTTCTGCAATTTGGAATTTGAAAGCGATTTTGATATTCGTAGTCCTGTCGTTCGTTTCTATATGTACACCATGTGCCAGGAATAATTTATGGTGGATGCCAACATGGTGGACTCAACGGTTCCCAAACACGGCCTATCCCAAAACTATCCTGGTTTGACTAGTATTCGTAACCCTACACTTATTACGAATCATGCAAAATGTCCGGCGGGGCGATTGTAAACTGGGCCACATCTTCGGATGATGCATGTAAATCGGGCCCCAAGAATCCCCTTTACCTGTTTGATACACAGCCCCTCTTGTAAACTGGGCCCCTTGCGGACGACTGTAAATTGGGCAATGGGCTTATGGGTGAATCTACGAAAAGTGCCATTTTCTTGTCCCGGCACAATATCTCTACTTCTGGGCATGATAAGAAAGCAAATTTTGCTTCCGAGTCTGCAAAGCAGCGGAAGCCTTGTGTTCACTTTCGGGAGAAAAAAAATTTTTGTTTTTTTCCCTATGTGTCTATAGGTACGGGCTCCATTCTTCCGTGTCAGTTGGTGTTTTTCAGTTTAATATTTCACAGGTAAAATCTGGGTTGAATGGTGAATTTTTCATTCATCTGGCCTGTCCCCATCATGAGGTAGTCAACTTTCAGCATGTACCGCACCTTAACGTGAGAAGGAAAAAATCAGCCAATATGTTTACTAGTGCCTATAAGCCTGTAGATTACGAGCATGTGTCTTTTGAATATTTAGTTAATGAAGGTTAGCAACTACTGTTGATAATCGTACTGTCCCGAGCTTTCAATTCATTCATCTGGCTCCTGAAGTTCATGCTTGGTGAAGGGAGTGGCACCACTGAAGCCCGTGGCACCGACACGTGGCACCACACATGGCACCACAAGTGGCACCACTGAAGCCCGTGGCTTCAATCCCTCACCATGAGGTCTCTTTATTATCCATCTTGTAGGCCTCCAAACAACATCTCTGGGAAATATCAGGTGCGTGACTTTTTTGTTATTCATTGTTCTGGTCATGGTTGTGGGTGTTCCAGTAGATCAATCAAAACGCTTGAAGTCCATTTTTTAGAAACACCTGCATAGATTATGATGAGCTCTTTGTTTTTTCTGTTTTACCTTTATCTACTAGTACAAGTATTTATTGTAAAAAATTGCATTCATCTGGTCTTCATTCATCTGGACAACAAACATTCTTGATGACCAGATGAATGAATATCACAGCAAAAGAAAGCCAGCAAATGACAGCGCTGGAGTTTGCCTTTACTCAAGATTTTGTCACTTTTCGTTAAAACATTATATACCATGGTTTCAATTCGCTGGATTTCTCTTTTAAATTCCGTCTACACTCTCATTTTTCATTCATCTGGTCTTAATCATTCATCTGGCTGTCAAACAACAGAACGATGAAAGTAGCTGCGTAGCCACTGATACACATTAATGACCAAGGTAATCCAAGTTTATTACCATAAAAAAAAGTTCGGAATTTCTCGCTTTTAAATTTTCAAATATGTGACCCCGAAAATGTCACTTTTCGTAGATTCACCCTTATAGAAGAAGTCAATCATTGCAGCGAATTCATTTTAAATGCGTGTTTTTAACTCATTATAAGTACGTGTTTAAATGCGCCCCACAAATAGTCAGAAAGTAAGTATGCCCATGGAAATGACGCGCGGGACAGCTGCTCAGGCCCCTATAGGCGACAATATGCTGTTAGGAGCCTGGAGAACTCTCCTTCGTATGATTGAATTTGACGACCAGGACTCCCACGCCGACAATAATTCGGTTAGGGAAGCCAGTCCATAAAATTTCAATTTAAATGCGAGCTGTGTTAGAAGCATGCCATCCACGACTCTTCGTGTTTGATACCGGATTCACCACAGACCCGTTCCAAGGGAAGACACACTACAGGACAACTCAACAGTTCCTGCCATCCTGTAACTCCTGCTTCCTCCAATACTGTATCGACATATCCGATTAAGCCCGCAGACCACGGACTGACATGGCCCAGTTTATCACTCACTAATGTCCCACAGTACAGGTTAGTGCTGTGGAAACTGCTATAGAGCCGTTAGGCTATCAGCAGGCCCCGAAGGAGCTCCACCAAGCTCCTACAGAGGGGTTCACGGTGGGGCCCAGTTTACATCGAGAGTTGACCTATGCTTTTTGGACTCCAGCTCTCGTGGCCCAGTTTTAGGGATGGGAAATCGGTAAGAAGTATCGATTTTTTGGATCGATTCAGAATCGGATGCTCCAAATCGATTTCCCAAAAAAATCGCCATAAAAGTATCGATTTTTTGGAAAATCGATTCAAAAATCGGTCTTACAAAAAAAAGGTTTTTTAATGAGTGAAAACGGTAGATAATATCTACCGTTTTCACTATGAATATATCGTCGGCCGGCAGGTAAAAGGGAACGCTGCAAAGAAACGCTGCAAATTTTACACAAGGGTTTATTATTCTTTGATATAGGTTACTTGTACAGACATTTAATTCTGTCAATAAAAAAATTTAAAAAAAAAATTTTTTTTTTGATTTTTATATTTCAGAAAAAAATTTTTGGGGGGGATTTTTTTTTTTCAAAAATGTGTTTTTTCAAAAATTCTTTAATTTTTACTCGAAAAATATTTAACTTCTTGGGATCCTTCAAAAATCCCATTTTTAGCCCCATGAAAGCCCTATTATAGATAGAAAAAAGCCCTATCTATAATAGATCGCCACAGTGAAATCGTATCGTTCCGGGACCCCCAAAAATTCATTCTACGTCCAAAAATACTTCGAAAACTACACCTAACTCGATCCCATAGCTAAAAGCCTCCAAAACACCCCTCCTGTAGCCCCATTTTAGCCCCATAGCGCCCCACGGGTTTGGGCGATCGGACTGAAAACCTTGCGGGCACAACTAGATGATAAACCAAGTATTTTGCCAAAATTTCAGATTTAAAAAAAAATTCCTACAGCCCAAAACGGCCCGGACGGCAGACGGACATTTCGGATATTGAATGTAGACCTCTTGAAACGGATAATGTCAAGTTTTGAGGCCGATCCGAGTCGTCGACCTCCGTCGCGAAAACATAGGTGTATTATTCCAAGAATAATAAACAAAAAAAAATCGTTAAAAAATGTATTTAATATTAAAATTGTATAGTTTTCAAAAATTTCGATAATAAACATTTAATCAGCCGAGTTATCAGTTTCGCTGTCTGAAAAAGCCATGGCAGACGTCGCTTGTAACTAGTGAGTTTTGTTGTTATTAGCTGTTAAACATAATTTTTAATCGACCTAAGACTCGAAATTTGCTTGAAATAGTAAACTAATTTTTATAAATGACGAAAATCGATTCAGTAGTAAAAAAATCTATTCACGATTTTTACAAAAATCGGAAGTAAAAACGCTGCAAATTTAACACAAGGGTTTATTATTCTTTGATATAGGTTAGTTGCGCAAAAATTATTTCTGTGTAAAAAAAAAATTTTTGGATTTTTTTTTTTCAAAAAATTTTTTTTTTGGATTTTTTTTCAAAAAAAATTGTTTTTTCAAAAATTCTTTATTCTTTACTCGAAAAATATTTAACCTCCTGGGATCCTCCAAAAATTCCATTTTTTGCCCCATGAAAGACCTATAGATCGCAACAGTGAAATCGGATCGCTGCGGGACCCCAAAAAATGGATTCTACGTCCAAAAATACTTCGAAAACGACACCTGACTCGATCCCATAGCCAAAAGCCTTCAAAAACCATCTTCTGTAGCCCCATTTTAGCCCCATAGCGCCCCACGGGTTTGGGCGATCGGGCTGAAAACCTTGCGGGCACAACTAGATGGTAAACCGAGTATTTTGTCAAAATTTCAGATTTTTAAAAAAATTCCTACTGCCCAAAACGGCCTGGACGGCGGACGGCGGACGGACATTTCGGATTTAGAATGTAGACCTTTTGAAACGGATAATGTCAAATTTTGAGGCCGATCGGAGTCGTCGACCCCCGTCGCGAAAACATAGGTGTATTATTCCAAGAATAATAAACCAAAATCGATTCACCTAAAAAATCGGAACCTGAAGATCGATTAAAAAAATCGATAAATCGGAACAAAAAATCGACTTTTTGAAAAAATCTGAAATCGATTCCCATCCCTACCCAGTTTGCACCCGCCCGTCCGGCGGTCTGCCTAGCCGTGTGATTTCGTTGTCAAACGCTGACGTTTTCCGACGGGAATTTGACACGGCGCAGCAGTCACAGGAGTGCAGTTGTGATCTTCGCCTAAGTCAAGGACGCTTGCCACCATTTGTTCTAGAGGCGGAGGCTGGAATTCGAAATCAGAAAATAAGGCAGTTTGACCTAATGAGATAACCGAAAGCCGACGTCATCAGACGACAGATTGTCACGGTCAAATATCTTGTATCAACACCTCCCTAGGGATTTTCCATTTAACCAGCTTGTCCTTAACAAGCAGGCGGCCTTGTTGCGCTGTTGGGAAAGTGAAAAACAACCTATCAACCTTCTGAGCTAATTATTTATCGAAGCAACTTCGGCGTCCGAACTTGAGTCTTGAATTTGAAACGTTTCTTACTTTTGTATTCAGCACTTTCCCAAAAATCCATCCCTTCATTTCGTCTCAGTTTGACGGGATAATGTGCGCGTTATTGACGTTATTTAATTAGATGGAAAATCCCGAAGAATTCTGTTGCGAACTGATTGGGTGAAATCAACGGGATGTATTAGAACACTAATCTGGTAATAACTGCCCGGTTATCAGTTTTGTTTGTAGGCCGAATGACAGAAGTCGCACATTGAATAAACAATTGACATGACATTGTGAATTGAATTGACACATTGTGTGATTGATGGGATAAATTGAAGTTTATTGTAAAAAGGCAAAAAAATTAAAGTTCATTTAAATCCTGATGGGGAAAAGTAGGTACGTTTTGCTTTTAGGAAATGGCAATCAATATAAACTTTAATTCGTAAAAGTGGTTTGAACTTTTCAAACATCCCGGTAAATTTACGGGCAATGAATAATTTTCAAAGACTGATGTGACCCGGATCCTCGTCCGTGTAAGCTTCAGCGGATGAAGATAAATTAATTTGTTTCATCAGGGACGTCGCAGAAAGTGTCTTCATGAGGCTACCCCGGGCCCTTTTCCTAGATGGCTTCCAATTAGGATAAAGAGGGCGAAGGCACTTTCCTCGTGATTACTCACTCCGATCACCCGTTTCTACTTTTTCCGAGTCAGTGGTTTAATCCGTGGTAATTTTCTCCTTTGCGATTTCGGCCACAATCCGCCCTTTACTCTAAATCATGGTTGATAAAATATAATGAATTACAGTAGAGCACCGTAAAAACGTAGCAAAAACAGTACGTTGGTAAAACGGTAAGTCAAGAAGAACGGCATTCCTATCTATCTATCAGTCCCTGACATTGTGGGCACAGGGGGGGGGGGACTATGATATCGTAGGCTGCCAGATGCAGCAGCTCTTCTATGCCCATGGGGTTGGGAGCGTTACTTACTCGGTGGGAGTCCACCCAAGCCACTTTATCCCCAGCTAAAAGCATGTAGGTACCGTCAAATCCTGACGTGATGGCGAAATTTGGTCTTCAAATTGTTTAGCACTCCTCAAAACATGACAGACCCCCGCAGACCCGCTCAGATAGTCTGGTGCTTTTTTTTGCCCTCAGTAATAAATTTCAGTAAAACGTGAAAGTTATTTCAAAACTAAATGTCACGCAGTTGACACATGATAGAGAATTTCAACCAAAGGTGATGTTTCTTGAAGTTATTTTTAACTCTATTTATCCTTCGTTACAACGCGTAGGCCCGTTTTAACATAATTGCTCAAAGTGGGTCTCTTATCCTGAATACATCGTTGTTGATAACCGTGTCTACTGAGGTCACTAACCTTTCACTGGTACATCGTGTCAATCAAGGGTCCTGTTCTACTGCCGTTCGTATATTCCCTCGAATGTTGTGATTGAGTTGGACGAAGTGAGAATTTGTCATTCTATTCCATTTTCAAAAACACCACCAACGAAAACTCCTAACTAATTTTCAGCTTCTCTTTAGTGAGGATCCCTCGGAGTTGGAAGAAAGTCTCTAGTTAAGTTACAACGCTCCCAGATGACGAAGCCAGAGAGCTGACATCACTTTACACAACTTAGTTCACAACTTTGCGGGTCGGTTCACGTCTCCTCAGCCCCACCACTGCTACGAATCATCCACTCGATGTGATTAGTTGCCTCTCATCCTCGTATTTTCCCTATCATGACCAGAAATGTAAAATACCCGGGTAATTGGTTTTTTCGGTAGGGTAGCTACCCGTGTAAATACCTGATTTGGGTATTTTAACCTCAATGAAAAAGGGTCACAATAAAGGCATATAAATCGTTCTTAAGGCCGCTTTACACGCTACGACAAATCGTAACAATTTATCGTCCAGATGCGATTTTTACAAACGGTCGACAGAGACGATAGGAAAAATCGGCGTATTTTTTATCGCTTATAGTTTAGTCAGAGTAGGCGATTGACATACCCACCCACAGACAGACAGACTGAGAATTAGTGGTGTAGTGTGCCGAGCTAAATGGGCGATGTTTCGTGCTCCCACCAGGCGCTTAAGGGAATATTCATAGGATTGGTTGAAAAGACTAATTAGGATTACTTGAGTTATGCTTGGTTGAGACCGGGCGATCTGACGTTCGTTGCTTCGAATTATCTGTCACAGTGGTCTAGAGAGCCCGGTGCGAGGGTTGGTCCTGGACGGTTCCAGGTGTAGCTGGGTCGGTCCGCCGAGGGGTGGGTGGTTGGCCAGGTAGCTTCTGCCACAGCGAAGTCCCTTTGTTTAGGGTTGATGTGTCGTTGTGGAGGGTTTGGCCGGCTGGCCGGTTGGCTGGCGAGTGGGCTGATTGGTCAGCTGGCTAGCTGTTTGACTGGTTGGCTGGCTGATGGCTGGGGTTGTAGTGCGGCTGTCCAAAGAACCAGCTGGGGGTCCCCTGGGGAAGGGTTGGAGAGTCAGCCACAGATGATTCTTGATCGTCTGGTTGGCCGGCGCGTACGCTTGCAGGGCCAAGGCTGGAGAGTCGGTGTCTTGACCTGTTGATCCCAGACTTGGTTGGTTGGAACTCTCCTGGGGGAGGGAGGACGGCATCCTATATAGGCAGCCCCCTCCCAGTGGATCCCCCTTCCTGGTGACCTGCCCTCTCCCTGGCAGGCCTCCCCTCCCTACCAGCAGCCCCTGCCTCACTCAAGGGGCAGGGGAAGAGTGCAGGGGGAGGGGGGAGTGAACCCAAAGAGGCTCATTCCCCCTCTTCCATCCTGGGCACAGTACAGTAAATGGGACAAATCGTAACAATTTATCGTTCAGATGCGGTTTTTACGATTTATCGGAACGTGTAAATGGGACATCGTAGCGATTTATTGGAGTTGGAGTTGGGTTGGAAGGTTGATGCCGGTCCCTCCAACTAATCGCTACGATTTGTCGTAGCGTGTAAACACTCCTCCACCTTTCGATTTATCGGAGCGATAAGTTGGTGCAACCTGATCGTTACGATTTGTCGTAGCGTGTAAACACTCCTCTCCCATTCGATTTATTGGAGCGATAAGTTGGTGCAATCTGATCGGTGCGATTTGTCGTAGCGTGTAAAGCGGCCTTTACGGCTCAAAAGCCAGCCTGTGCCCAAGTTTCAACATTTTCGAGTTCATGATCATCCTCTAACAAAAAAAAAGTACATACATGTGTACCTACATGATCATGTGAATGTGAATACTTACATGTACATTTGAATCTGATTTCCCCCTACCTTCAACTCATAATCGTGAAATCACTCGCTTGGCGCCGCTTCCTTGAAAAGTGCAAATTTACTTCCATTGTAATAATATTACAGTGATGTTAAGGAACGATTTAAACATTCCCAGTAATAATAATATTATATTCTCTAATGAAATTACAAAATTTTAAGATTTTTGATGAAACATTTAGGTATTCATCGGAACGTATTTATTCGAGGCTTGAGTAAATAAGTTTAAACTTATCCAGTTTTTAAATACCGTACCGACTGGGTATTTACCTACCTCATTTTCATCCTTGATCATGACTGACTTAATTTCACGTCTCGTAAAGTTTTCATGGATACGACGTTCTTGAAACCCCTGGATGATGTGTTTTGCAGTGAAAAGTCGATTTTGTTGTGTCGTATTGTTTCATGTTCGCTAAATATAACGAGTGAGACTCGTGACGTGATTTTTTATTCAATTTGCTGTTTGTTTCAGGTAATTGGCTGGCTGTATCACCCACTGATAGCGGTAAAGTACACTTTTTGATCTTTATCATTTAGGTATCACATTAATTTTCCACTTCACCTAAATTGTAACCCCACAACGCAATGGGGCCTGTGATTTCCTGTATTTTCCACACTCCATCTTCTCGAACTTTTCTCCCCGTTTTTTCATTAAAAAAAAAAACAATTCGGAAAGGTGCATGAAGCTCATTATGCACCTATTGTAAATAATACTTATTGCACGGTAAATTGCGCTGCTCACAGACTTTTTTTGCCTGACAGATCCGTTGAAAATCGGGTTCATCAAAATGGTTACTAACTCGCAGCTTTTTGGTTTTTCCACACTGTGATTTTTTTTTTTTTTTTTTTTTCGCGTCTAGGACGTAGCGTCTGTATAAGTCCCTACAAAACGAATATACCACCTTCTTGCACTTCGTTTCAATCGAACCTCAGTGAAGCACAGTTTGAGTGCCTTGTTAGCGTCAGATTTTGCACTGTAGCTAATATGCAAAACAACCCATACGAGCATGCCTGTTTGTGCGGCTAAACAGTTGAGAGGAATATGAGGAGCGTGAGGGCATTTTTCTTGTTGAGTAATATTCAAAACGACCGCAGAGGACCTTTGAATTTGTGGAAGATTTTATCAGGTTATTTGTTTCCCTCATCAGAAAGAGTGTAAGAAAAAGGAGATGAATTACAAAAGGTTAATTCGCGTGTTTACACAAAAATTGTGGACAGGTTTTGATATTCAAACCATCGATCGTACAAACACGGAATTCCTGAGGAGTGCAAGAATTCTAATCGGGATGAATTTGAATCCTTGATCCAGCGTTGGGCGTCTTGGGGAGGGGCTCACTCCCCAAGAAGAAAATTTATATTTAATATTGGTTCCCACAATTCCAAGGACTTCAGAATTCTCTCTGCTTACGAAGATTCGCCAACCATTTGCTGTCCGTGACACGCTTTCCTTTAAGATGCTTGTAATAATTATTGCCTCGTATCATCTGAATACAATGTCATACTCTCCCCAAACCTTTTTGAGTATGATGGCAAAGACGTCCTCCATACGGTACGGCGATGGGCACAATCATGAGATGATCCACACGTTGACTTTCATTTCGTAAATAGCGGACGAATTTTTCATCTTCTATTTACGCGACTTAGTTTTCCGCTCTCTCTTGTTTAGTATGATACTAAAGCATTTTTTCCAACTTCCTCTTCCTGGGAATCACGTGGACTTCACGGGCCGTTTGGAAATTTCCATTGATGGATTGGATTTTTCTCACACTCCAGCAGTCAGGATTTATTGATTTTCCTTATGAAGATTGTTCGAAGGTGGGAGGGTTTGAAAACACCCACAACTACCTGTTGATTCCAGCAGTTGTTTACGGGGAGGGTGACTCGCAATCGGCGAGGCCGAATTATTTACACGTACGAGTTCGTGCTCTTCAAGCTTTTGCCGTCGGTTTATTCGTGTTAATGATAAAATCGGTGGGTGTCGATGGCTCAGTGGATTTTGGAATGTGCCGTGGGTCTGTAGTTCGGCCGCCGCAAAAATTTAATCCAACGTACTGTCCTTCAAGAGCCACCTTGCGGAAGGCAATTACTAATCATCGAGAGTACTTTCCCCAAGAAACTTCTCACATTTGCTGTTCGGACCGGCATAAAACAGTTCCTACTGTGGATAGCACCGCCTGACATAACATGAGGCTGATTTAATATAATAGAGATAAACGAACTATCGTTCGTCTGTTTTCTGGCTTCTCCACTCAAAGAAAATATAGTAATTTTCTTTAAAGGCGTAACAACAAGCGGCAAAAGCTATTACACCGCATGTGTTGGAATTTTATGAAACTTGATTAGAACGACATTTGAAGCCGCACGTTACAGCCTGGAAAATTTCCAGGCTGTAACATTTAATGTGCGATAACGATGCGTCTCTCTGAAGGACAACTTTACGATCGTGCAGAAATATCCGCATGAAAGGCTGCAAAATATTTCATCCCATCAACAAGTTTCGCCATGTTGCCTCGTAATACAATGATCTCTTCTGGATATGATAGAATAGTGCTCAAATGTCTCCCGCGGTTTCATTTCTCTCAATGCGCTCAGATTTTGAAAGAAATCCATCGTTCATGTTTTTTTTTCTTCGACCAATTAAACCCTAGAAATGGCCTCAAGTATCACTCAGCATTTCGTAAAAGTAAGGCTCGAGCCTGATTCCTCAGTTTTACTGACCCTTTGCGAGATGATAGAAAATGTTACCGATTCAAATTTGAGTGACGTTGAGATGTCCCTTTTCATAGACCTACGGAGCCTACAACTTCTACTAGCTTAAAAATTATTTGCGCTGAAGGTCACAGCTGGTGGTGAATGACACAGCTTTTGTCATCCATTTCATCCAAAAGAAAGAATTTTTCCTTATTCTCTCCTGGATCAAAACAATAACACGGACGAGTGCCTGCTCGTCCACCAATCTGGAAATCAGTGAGAAAGTGTCAGATGGAGACCGTCGAACTGACCTTACACCAGAGGTGCAACTCCCCCACCGAGATCGTTCAGCTCGTCCTCCTGTACCTCTACACCTATCAAGAAAACAGGTTGTTGGTGATAGAGGGACCGATTTTAAATTAAATTAATTCTTAAACGATTAATAATCGTTATTTGTAAACGAATTATTATCTCAAAATTGGCAGTTATTAGTAACAAGAACACGGATGATGTGTCATCGTGGCGCGGAACTGCTGGTGGTTCACGAAGAAGTAGATTACTGCTTTTCTCAGTTTCTAGCCACCAAACTGGATAAAATGTGCGAGTATCTCTCGAACAATTACACTTACAAAAACTATAAATTCCCACCAATAATGTGGTCATTTTCCCCAGATTGTCCGGACAGTGTCGCTCAACAAACAACAAATGCGTGCGAGGTAAGACGAGCCTTGTAAACTTCTACAAATTTTAAAATACTGGGGTGCTGGAGCTCAGGCGTGCGTGGTAAGACTCTTACCACGCACGCCTGAGCTCCAGCACCCCAGTATTTTAAAATTTGTAGAAGTTTTGATCGAATCGCATTTGAGAGAAGGACGAAATGTGTCTTTAATATGACACCATCGGGCGAGAGAGAGAAAAGTGTCAAGCCAGTACCTAGTTCACTTTACCAGTTCTAACTAGGAAATTTAAGGTGGGCGAGTTCGACAGTCCAAGTAGGCCAGATCGACCAAGTCAGAAGGACGAGTTCGACGTTAATGAACGAGTTCGACCTCTCCCGATAAAACATTGCAAACTCAGACATTGACCCCCTGCGTTTTTTAAAATTTTTAATGCAAGGATCTCTTCTTATTTACAGTTTTCATTTTTTTTTTCATTTTAGGTAATACAAATCATCAATTAGGAAAAATTCAAGGGGTTGTGGATATTCGTTTGCGGAAAAAATTTCCCTGGAAGTCATTTCCCCGAGGAAGGTCCCTCTGGAAATTATTGTCCCGGCCAAGTTTGCCATCCCGGAAAAAATTTCCCCCCAAAAAAATTAATCAACAAAACTGTAGCATGATTACTGTCTAATGTAATGCGATCCATGACCGTACCCATCTACCACTACCTACTTATACATCGTCACTCAGTACTAATAATTAAAAGTTGTATGAAAATAATTCCATTAGTTACTCAGTATTTAGGGGATGGTGCCCTGCCTTGGACAGGTGGTGGTTTACCCTAGACATGTAAATCCCTCGAGCTCGGCAAAATTATGTAACATGCAACTAAGTCTTGTAGCCGATACAAGTGTTGTATTGGCAACAAAAAAGAAACGACGACTTGGGGTAACGATTCATTCATTTAAAAAAAATCAGCTTACCGCAGCCAAACAGCAACACATTCACAACAGACTCAACACACGAGATCGCGGTCGGGGAAAGATTTTCCTCGGGTTCAACTCGGTTGGGGAATATTTTCCCTCCAATGGGGAAATAATTTCCGGGGAAATAGTTTTCTACATTCGTGGAAATAGATTGATGGCAGTGGCAACTACATGTCCCCCAACACTTGAATTTGAGGCTTGAACAACTGTTGGACATAAGGCCAGCAACAGAAAATTTGGCCTGACGTTGGAAATCAAAGAGAATCATCGGATGATCATCATCGTCGGTTGTCAACTACCCCCGTTGGGGAACAATCTAATTAGGCCACCAGTTTTTGGCAAAATGGGACCTCCTAGAGCCGAATTGGGGTATATTTTTGGGGATCAAAAGTCCGACGGTTCTTCACCCAATCGTCACAATAGATTCTTCATTTTTTTTGTACAGTAATGAGATGATCTTGACATCATCTTCCACTATCTTTAAGTCCGTAAATTAGTGAAGAGGTTTTTGAAACTGCACCATTTCGATAACGTCTTCAATCGAAGCCTTTCATAAACCCATCGTATTACTTATATGTAGGGTGGCCAGATTTTTTTTCGAGGAAGCAGTAGCCTACATTAAAAATACCTAGTCGTCGGGCACTAGACAAAAAAAGTGTTAATGTTTAATAAAACATCACATTAGGTTAATTCATTGCCACTGGCCACAAAAGTATTACGACTATATGATATAGCAGTATATCTGGCCACCCTACTTATATGATGTAACTACAATCATTATTAAAGAGATAACGAAATAAACTGTCTTATGGTTGACTTAGGGTTGCCATACCTCCTTTTTTGAGAGGACAATGTCATTTCCTTTTTTTGGGGGGTCCTTTTATGTCCTTTTCTTTTTTTGACTTAGCTTCCTTTAAAAAAAAAGAGGACGCAAAATAAGCCACTCTCCTTGTCATTTTCTTGCACCTTCCAACATCCTTGTTTCATTTGCTCAGCCTGTGTTGGTTTGTGTATGCCTTGTCTGCTGTCTTTCTGCTTGACATTCAATAATTTTAATGAACCATAGGCCTTGTATGAGTTGCCCTTGTGCTGATCGTATCTGCTGTTTATCTCGGTTTTCGTTGGACAAGAAAGTTGGCTGTAGGTTTTATCTGTTGAAACTGTGTAGCATCGTGAGTGCTAGTATATCGCACAATCAGTGCAACCGGGCCACATCTTTTTTTCTGAAGACGTTTTTCAGGACGAGCGTTCTAAGTTTTTTTAGACCGGGTAAAAAAATTTAAAATATTATTCTTTAAAATTTAAAAACTAATTGCCAGATTGGGTCGAGAGGATGTTAAACAATTATCTTCAACCTCATTTTGCCCTTTGAACCCTTTTCACTACCTACCTACTGTAACTTATGTGGCGTGTTGAGCAGAAATTTTCGCCCAATATTGCAGTCAATCCGTAGAGAAAACGATAACGTCGGATTTTTGGTCGTATTCTATGTTTTTTTGGGGTGCTGAATCCGAATCTGAAGAGATCCAACAAATAGGGGGAGAGTGGGGCACCATCAACCAGTTTTGAATGCAAATGCAATGGAGCCTAGGGTATTCATTTTTTTCTAAAAATTATTCACCCAAAGGAAGGCCAACCTATCTGGCTATGAATTGCCGTGGCCAAATTTTCTCAAAATAAAGACCAAAATGCACACAAATCATTTTTGTAAATTCGGATTTTCGGTTGAAACTGCCCCACTTGTGGGGCAGAATCAACCACCCTATGGGGCACTTTCAACCATACGCCAGAGGGTCGAGAAAATTCAGGTTTGGAACAATGAGTTACTTGAAGGAACTTTATTGGTAAAATTCGAACACATGAAGCAATAATATTATAAATTATGTCATTTTTAGAATGTTCTCAATCAATCCTTCAAAAATCCCATTTTTAGCCCCATGAAAGCCCAATAGATCGCAACAGAGAAATCGGATCGTTCCGGGACCCACAAAAATGGATTCTACTTTCAAAAATACTTCGAAAACGACACCTAACTCGATCCTATAGCCAAAAGCCTTCAAAAACCCCTTCCCATAGTCCCATTTTAGCCCCATAGCGCCCCACGGGTTTGGGCGATCGTACTGAAAACCTTGCGGGCAAAACTAGATGGTAAACCAAGTATTTTGTCAAAATTTCAGATTTTTAAAAAAGTTCCTACTGCCTAAAACGGCCCGGACGCCGGACGGACATTTCGGATTTAGAATGTAGACCTCTTGAAACGGATAATGTCAAATTTTGAGGCCGAACGGAGTCGTCGACCCCCGTCGCGAAAACATACGTGTATTATTCCAAGAATAATAAACCAAAATCAAATGGGGATGACTAAACAACTGGTGGGGTAGAATCAACCGGCGGTTGAAACTGCCCCACCCGGCGTGGTTGATTGTGCCCCACAAGCAGTATTGCTATAAAACATAATTTTTTGCATTCCAAGAAATTGTTAAACAAAAAAATCATATGGGAACGTTAAACTAGATATTATAGTCAACCAGAGGATATAATAAAGTTTTCAAAAAGTGCAAGTGTTCATACAATGTTTTCAGTTTGAAAAATCGCAATTTTTTTCCTTGGCGAGACGAAATCGATGCGACGCCAAATGAATGGTCATAACAGTTGGGACGGTGCTCATCTGTTTCCAGAATCCTAGAGGCGACGCATTCTCGCGAACAAGTGACAATTTGAAGCAGAATATTAGAAACTCGCGGATATAGGTAGGTGGTTGATTCTGCCCCCCTGGTTGAAAGTGCCCCACTCTCCCCCTAATATGCGTTTTGAGATACCTATTCGGAAAAAATTCCAAACGTTTGAACTTTTTTCAGTTTTTTGCTTATATCTCCGAAACTATGCGTCCTACGACAAAAGCCATCAGTATCAAAGCGAAAGAGCATTAAATTTCCTATAAAATTCATCGGTCAACGATGATTGTAGACCCAATAGTTCAGGAGCTAGAGAGACTTGAAAAAAGGCGATTTTTTACACATCATTCAAAAAATCACTTTTTTGCGATTCAAACAGCTGTACCTTCATAACGGCCGGGCCTATCGAAAAATTTTATATGACAAAAATTGTAGAGCGGTAAATTTTCTATTGGATTGGCACCCCAAGTCGAAAAGTGCCTACCGTACGAATGGAGGGCAGAGTTGTAACATGACATGTATCATATTTTGATACGAAAACGCACCAAAACGTACAAAAAAGAAACAAAAAAAAAACACGTTTTTCGGTACCTACATTTTTGGCTGTAGCTCAGAAATTATTGATCCTATTCATTTTTTTTTTTTTTTTTTTTTTTTTTTTTTCACGTGAAAGCTTATTAATTTCCTATCAAACCTGATAATATCAGGTTATGTGACGTTATTATCATATTATGTGACGTTTGGATGAAGGTTTCTATCACGTAGGTAGCAGCAGGACAAGCGTTTTTGGTAACACTTTTTTCCTTTTTTTTTGCGTGTACCTCTGAAACTATACGTCCTGCTGCAATAGTCACAGAATGAAAGTGAAAGAGCATTACATTCCCTATAAAATTTATCGGTCAACTTTGATTTTAGATCCAGTAGAGCAGGAGCTAGAGCGCGTTGAAACCCGATCACTTTTTTCCACTTGTGTCTAGCCGACTATTTTCTTCTGCTCTCCATTTTTCCGACACTATTTTTGGTAACCCTTGGTGCTAAATTAGCATGGCCTCAGGAGTCAGACGCTTGATTGAAAGGTGTTTTTTTTTTTTTCCTCATGGTAATCTGGTGTCCTTTTTTTGTCCTTTTATTTGAATTGTATGTCCTTTATTCACAGAACATAGAAAGAGTAGAAGCGGCACCCCGGCCTCCTAGCGCAGGGAAGTGTGGCTCCAGCAACACCCAAGCCCTGCAGATTCTCTGTTCCCTTGAAACGGAGAGGTTTCTCAGGAATTCAGCTCTTTTCCCGACCTTTAGGGAATGGAGAACCATAAAAAAAGAAGCTTCTAGTATAAATATAAGTGTTTATTACAAAGAATCACAGATGAAAAAATTAATGTGGTAGGTATACAAGCACTTAAACTCCTACGGAATAGGCAGGTCCATATCACATCTAATTAAAAACTTATTGGCCACTGAATAGGTAAGATGAGTATATATACTCATTATTATATTATTATATATAATAATTAAATAGGTGTTTATTACATAAAATCACAGTTGAAAAAGTTAATATGGTAGGTAAATAGACTCTTAAATTACTAAATAATAGGCAGGTTCATAGAACATCGAATTAAAAACTTATTGGCCACTGAATAAGATGACTTTTTTTCTGGTGGAATTCCTCATTCATGACTTTGACATTATGCACCATTCTGTACCGGGTTCAATTACTTATCCTATACCTTCACTATAATATACCGTGTTCTCTCTGAAGTTAATGACTAATGTGTTTCTTGTTAGGGATGTAGATGAGTGTAGCTGCTCGAAAGTGGTCCCCACGCTACAATTGTCTATTTGAATAAACAATTTAGTACTTAGCAGAGGAGTCGTTTCCTCTCCTTAACCACCTCATTGGATTAGACCTCTGCACCGTTGGGAAACAACCACACCACATTTAAAATGTTTAAGAGAAAGACTCAAAGTGTATAATATAGCATGAGCAATGAAATGAGGGGGGGGGGGGGGAGTATCCAGAAAACTTCTAAAAAAACCTTATGTGAGGGAAAGGAAAGGAAAAATAAATACCTAAATGAATGAATCATGATAATAAAATAAATAGGTTGGGATGTAAAAAAATCAATGAAGGAAGAATCATAATATATTATCATATCATATCATATCATATCATATACAATCATATCATATATCATATTCATGTACAATAATATAAAATTGTGTTGGCCGACGGCGTGTGGTAGCCGTGTGGTTTGTTGGTACGGGATAACGTGTTCCCGAGTGAGTTTTTTCACTTTCCGCTCACTGGCCGTTTAGGGGGTCGAAAAAATTACGAAAAAATACGAGCCGTATAGATCAGACCTGGAGGAAGACGTCGGTCAAATCGTAAATCCGAAATTCGCCCGGAAAATTCGTCGAAAAATCGTCTTTCTCCCGTTTGTCCTACGTTTTCCACTTTCAACTCGCGCCAAAGGCCGTTTAAGGGGTCGAAAAAATTACGAAAAAATACCAGCCGTATAGATCAGACCTGGTGGAAGACGTCGGTCAAATCGTAATTCGGAAATTCGCCCGGGAAATTCGCCGGAAATTCGTCGAAAAATCGTCTTTCTCGCGTTTGTCCCACGTTTTTTCGTGTTCAAAAATACCCAGTAAGGAGCCATTTTTTGGGTATGGTATCCGCGAGCCAAATGCGCGCCAAAATATGGCCAATCCGATTCCGAAGTCGGATTTCAAAAAAACCGAGGGGGAGGGGGCGATTTCACGGTGAGAAGACAATTGGATCGTTTTAATTCGCGCGGGGTCAGGGATCTTAGAAACAGAGGGTCCAGGGACCTTTGGTAGGTGGAGAGGCCGGGAAACTGGTCGGCCGAGTATACAAGTGATTTCACTAGCACTCTGACAGGGGGGGCCTTACTTCGCTCAGCTAATCATTTTATTGGCCAGGGGGCTCGCTTGGCTGGGCCATCCATGTAGGTAAGTAGTTCTATTATTATTGAGGGAAAACTTTTCAAATTTGATTAGACAGAGAGGGGGGGGGGGGGGGGTTGCTTCGCTCGGCTGTTCATTTTCTCGGCCAGAGGGGGGGCTCGCTTTGCTCGGCCACCCACATAAGTATAATATATATAGTTTCTTGAAAATCTCGAGAAATTAAAAAATGATCTACATTCTGAGATAGATTGAGCGCCCTCAAGGATTTTTTTACGTTTTCTCCTCCTTCAACCCCCTCTCCTTCCCTAAAGAAGGGTAGGGATTTCAACCAATATCATTTTATCAGCCAGGGGGCTTGATGTTGAAGGAGCAGTTGACCTTGATGCAGGGTTATAAACGTGTCCATCGATGCTCCGCACCCCACTAGGGGAGTGAGCGAAGCGAGGGGGAGGGGGCGAGTTCATGGTAAGAAGACAATAATTGGATCGTTTTAATTCACATGGGGTCTGCAGGCGGGTGATTTGAGGCACAGGTTTCTGTGTCTGTCGTGTCTTATAGGCACCTAAACGGCTGAACGGATTTCTGTGTTGGACGGGTGTGTAGGCAATTGGATCGTTTTAATTCGCGCGGGGACGAGCGGACATAATACGGATTTCTGTGTTGGACGGGTGAGAAGACAATAGATCGTTTTAATTCGCCGGAATTGTAAGGAGCCATTTTTTGGGTATGGTATCCGCGAGGCAAATGCGCGCCAAAATATGGCCAATCCGATTCCGAAGTCGGATTTCAAAAAAACCGAGGGGGAGGGGGCGATTTCACGGTGAGAAAACAATTGGATCGTTTTAATTCGCGCGGGGCCAGGGATCTTAGAAAACGAAGGGTCCAGGGACCTTTGATAGGTGGAGAGGCGAGGAAACTGGTCGGCCGAGTACAGGTAGTTCTATTATTATTGAAGGTGGAGTTTTCAAATTTGATTTCACTAGCACTTTGACAGGGGTGGGGGTCCTTGCTTCGCTCGGCCGATCATTTTATCAGCCACGTTTTTTCGGGTTCAAAAATACCCAGTAAGGAGCCATTTTTTGGGTATGGTATCCGCGAGCCAAATGCGCGCCAAAATATGGCCAATCCGATTCCGAAGTCAGATTTCAAAAAAACCGAGGGGGAGGGGGCGATTTCACGGTGAGAAGACAATTGGATAGGTAGTTCTATTATTATTGAGGGTGAACTTTTCAAATTTGATTTCACTAGCACTCTGACAGGGCGGCCTTACTTCGCTCAGCTAATCATTTTATCGGCCAGGGGGCTGTTATATTATTATTGAGGGTGGACTTTTGAAATTTGATTTGACTAGCACTTAGACAGGGGGGCCTTGCTGATGTTGATGTTGAAGGAGCTGTTGACCTTGATGCAGGGTTATGAACGTGTCCATCAGCCAGGGGGGTTGATGTTGAAGGAGCAGTTAGCCTTGATGCAGGGTTATGAACGTGTCCATCGATGCTACGCACCCCACTAGGGGAGCGAGCGAAGCGAGCCAGAGAGACTAGTTACTAATAAAATAAATAATAATAATAATTATAAAATGGCAACGGCGAAATAAAAATATAAACAATTTTAATAATAATTATTGAATAATTTCAATTATTGAAAAAAAAAATATATAAAAAAATAAAATGAAATATGAACAAATGGAGGGATGGAACGTGAAATAAATATTGATTGATAGAGAAAGTGGGTAGGCCGAGCAAAAACCTATTATTAGTGAGCATATTAATAAATTAGATTTACTAAATACAGCGTTGTATTTATCAAATACAGAGGTACTTACATAAAAGTGCAGGGACAAGAGCATACGAGATGGCAGCATACGAGAGAACAGTCGTTGTCGTGAAAAAACGAAATCATGTACAGAAGGACTGACAAGAGTCGATGGAGGGAGACATTGAGAATTTGGCAAACAGATTTCAAGGGATGCCGATTTTTAGGAATTTCTGAACGGTTTGGCGGTCGTCTAGTGAGCAATGCAGGTGATAAAGATGTTAACGGACTCCCTTTATGGATCAAGTCACAGTAACGTTTACTTGGCAGTTGGAAATCTATCCTCCAATTAACGGTTTGATGTTTGTTTGGTTCAATATGAACCATCTCTAACATCTCCCTTTGGAATAGTTTGGGTTCTTTACCCTGCTTAACCCTTTCTATCTGGGTTCTTACTAACTTAATGATCTTATACCTTCTTAATAACTGTTATTAGTAATACCTTCTTAATAACTGTTAGAAGGTATAAGATCATTAAGTTAGTAAGAACCCAGATAGAAAGGGTTAAGCAGGGTAAAGAACCCAAACTATTCCAAAGGGAGATATGATATTAGTTACTAATATCATATAAATCTATGAGGACTGAGAAGAAGGAACATGAATTTTTCGGCGGAAAAGACGTTTTCCGAGATTTGGTTGACTGGAATTGCATTGACAAGCGGCTGGCGAGTGCCACCCTGCACTCCTGGACTGCCGCTCTACTCTTTCTATGCTCTGTGCCTTTATTTGCGAAAATCGACATGACAACCCTAGGTTGACTTGTCTTTATAAATAGTACAAGCGTCGACTTTGGAATAACATCGGAACGTCGTTGGGACAAGGCTATAAATAAAATAAAATACGTAAAATGTGCTACTAGTTGTGGACAAAAAAAAGCCAGGAGCAGTTGCAAGTGAAGTGGCAGGTGAAGGAGTTCCCAGGATGCTTTTAGCTCCCATTTCTCTTCTCGGACTTTTGTCATCCTCCCCTTCCATCCTTCTTTTTTCTCCCTTTTTATTTCGTCTCTTTCCTCACTCTCTTTCTTACTTTTACTGCCTTCTTAGACGGCAATAATTAGGCTGAGAAGGAGGGCCGACGTTGCGGGATAAGACTAGCTTCCCGAAGATAATTCCTGTGCTGACTTGGATACTTTTTTTCGCCTTTACTTTTCTTCTTTTATTCACCGAAGTGGAAAACGAAAAAGCCGTTTTGCGGTAAATCAAGCCAATCTCTTCCCCGTGACCTCGAATGTGGATGATGCTTGCTCTTTTCTTTTAGGTAAATTGTCTCGTTGGTGGGCCTCAGGGCGTTAGAGGTTCTTGTTACTCGTAGCTAAGGATCAGGGGTTTCTCAAGGAATTTCCCTACCTTCGTGTGTTCTTCTCCCCAACCTGCTCTTTTTTCCACTGTCTCCCACTTTTTCTTTTGAGTGGGAGGGTAAAAGTCTCGTTATTAAAAACACCAACTTGTTTGGGATTCTGGTGGGATTTGGCACGTGATTGATTCACGCGTTTCGCCGTATTTTCTCTCTCTCTCTCTCTCTCTCTCTCTCTCTCTCTCTTCGCATCGTCTTGTTTTCATTTAACGGACGTCCTACTCCGGTTTGCCTGTCCTTCGTGAAGTGGGGAGACTTGTGAAAGACGCCTTCTTCATCCTTTTTTATAAAAGGAACCTATAGGTGATTTGAATTTACCGCACTGCCTCCGTCCATACGTTTCTTTTGGTTTATAATTTGTATTTACAATACTTTTGTAAGTGTAATACAATTGTATTTACAATACTTTTGGTTTATAATTTGTATTTACAATTTGTAAATACAATTAACCGGTGGTTTTTATTATCGGTAGTTCTGTGGCACTGGTTTTGTGGCACTGCCTCCGTCCATACGTTTCTTTTGGTTTATAATTTGTATTTACAATAATTGTAAATACAATTAACCGATGGTAATCATTACCGGTGGTTTTGTCCACTGTAATTGTTCTTCACCCGCCTGCATCATGTTTAAAAAAGTATTGCTATAGACAAGAAGAAATATTTTACTGAAAGTAAAATGTTTCTTCTTGAACAATTATTGTTCTTGCAGCCGTGCAAATCGTTTAAATTTTTGGCAAAATTAGTTTGTCGTGACTTAGTTTGGTCTTTTCCCCAAACTTATTAAATGTTGTTAAGCTATAATGAATTCATCGAAACGGTACATACCCGCTCTCCTCACTCGGAATGGTAAAAAGGCAAAAAGTTTCTTTTTGTAGATTTTACCGTTTCACTCACCCACACACGCTATTTTGAAGCTAAAAGATCTTGGGTTTCGGATTTTTCTGCTGAGTAAGATCCCAGTAGACTCCATAGCGCTCTGGGATCCCGGCAGGGTTGAATAATATTTAATCAAACAGCCGGAACGCCTTTCCTTAGTCTCGTACATTGATAGCTTTAATGAAGAAAATCATATCATTAAAGAAATACATTAAAATTTAATGGTGAGACGATGATTTCGGATTGAAGACAGGTTATTATTAAATTTTAATTTTAATTTTTTTTAAAATTAAATTTCAATCCGAAATCATCGTCTCACCAGGCACATATTTACGAAACACAAGCTCGTCATCAATTCTCTGTTCGTTCTTTATTCTTTCTTTATTCTCAAAAAAGCAACGTGAAACTTACGGCTCTACATTTAATGTAGAGAGCCATTGATGAAAGTCCCTACTTCACATTGACAACAAAAACCCACTCAGCCTTCACACCCAAGTATTAACTTAGTTTCAATATTTTCAAATGAGTCAATTGATTCAAACTTTCAAGGTTTTAAAATGATCATTTTACACCTTATTGTGAAATCGGGAACCCGCAAATATGAAACGTTCCTACAAATAATTCGTTTCATATCACTGTCATTATTGTCGCTCAAGCTACTATAATTCAGTATTTAGTATTTTTATATATAGAAAGCTATATGGCCAAAGTAATCGTTGGCCTAGGTAAGGAACCTTCTCCCATAAGAATCTTTCCGTTGATTTGAAATATAGAATGGGTAACCTAACCAGATGATCGTCATCACTTGACTGAGTTCATCCATGATCCTAAAACTATCTTTGGTTTCCAAGTAACCCTTGAGACTAGAATGGTATTGAATTGGTTTTTGCCCTGACCTGGTTGGTTATGATCTTATTAACTGGCCAGCCTGTTTCATATATGATCAATGTTTCTGGCGACGTCCAAGAAACCATTTTTTGGGCTAACTGCAAATTTAATATATCCTCGAACCGCCCTTGTATTATCTGCATATTTGGCGAAAAGACTGCCGATGTTTTCTTTATCCAGTTAGACCCGTGAGTGTGAAACGTATGAGATTGCTGTTGACTGAATAGCACTTTCGTAATATTTCCTTCAATTTGGCCCGGCCGTTTTCCATTTCTTCATTTGTTTATGTTGTCTTTTTGGTTCTCTTCAACCGTAACTGTCAGCAGTTTCACCCACTCTGTGCAATTTGGCCATTATAATAGGGAGCCATGTTGCATCAAGTTACATAGTCACCACATTCCCGTTCAATACTTACTTGAATAAATTTATCGTTTTTCTTTTATAAAAGAAAACTTAATTATTATTTTCTCATGCTAGGTGGAGTGTGTTTTAAATTTCTCCTTAGTTTATAACTGCACATAATAATTATGTCAAGTCAATTATTGACTTGAATAATTATTTTCTTCGCGTTCTGCGTTGTAGTAATTCCGCGTTATAACAACAATCTGTATAATATACTGAGTTGTAGATATTATCAATAACCTATTTTTCCGCTGGTAAACATAGCTATTAGCCTGATGACGTGCTGCAGGCGGGCAAATTTTGAGTCAATATGTTTATAAACCGGTCGCGAAACTGAATTCTTTTGTCAGGTCAGGAACGTGGTGAATCTTTGAGCTTTGCTGAGATAGAGACGTACATTGGATCCTTATTTAGCTGAATCAGATCTCCGGGCGAGTCTTTCAGCATCTTATTACAAATGCCGATGTGGTTTCTTGGTGTGCTGTATCAGAGCAAGAACCTAAATTCATTCTATCGTCTGTACTGTGGGCTTCTTATTTTCGAAAGTGAGTTTCTGCCTGGGATCTGCGTTTACCGGCGTGTGGTTTTGGGCATTGGGAGTAGAATAATTCAATTATTGGCCCCGATCGGCATCGATGTGACGATTAAAAACAATTTGGTCCTCTGAAAAAACTCGTGTTCGACTTCAATTTCAGCCAAGTTTTAACATCCTCAATTGAATTATATCATTTTCGGAGCGCAACTAGCAATGTTAGTCGAACGCGTCGACGAAACCGCGTGCAAACCGTCAAATCTCAAAAATAGGCGTTCGATTGAATCGAAAAACAAATTTTGTGTTTAGGGGTTTGACACTTTGAGTCGGTCGAGACAGTGTTTTAAACCGATTCAACACGTTGTCAAATTTTATGAGGCACACTTATAAATTTAAATCATCTTAACCTATTATATTTAATTGATTCCATTCGATGTTTTACTACCAAGTCATTTTTCGAATGTTTGAAACGCTACGTTCCCCTTTTGATTTTTAATTTCGTCAGGTGTATTTGTTCAACCTTCCGCTGTCTCAACAAAGTGTTCATGTGTCCTCTCTCTGTGACTGAAAACGACAAACTGTAACCTACAAATCAAATCTTTTGATGACCATATTAGTATTCTGAGTTTCCAACCCATTTCCCCTCGCCGTCTGCCCCAAATAATGGTTTTTACGCTTGAAGTGTCGTTCAAAGCTCTGAATTACGGCCTCCAAAGTCATCATATCTACTGACAGTTCACGAACTTGCTACCTACTACGTATATTGCTAGTGTGGCTAGTTATAGGGGTGTAAAATGAATACCGAGAAAACGTGAATCGCAATCCTTCAATTTATCCTTCCAATTCAACGCCTAAGGAGAACCAAGTTTCAATCAAGTTGGGTTAGATCGGATTTAGGTCAAAACGCTAACACGAACTAACTTCTCACGAGCCCTGTGCCAATGTTTGAGTTGCCGTCAATCAGTCGAAATTCGGAACTTTTTGATTTGTAATCAGCTTATGAAGCCTCGGAGGGTCTGTGTTTCGCAATTTAGAGCGAGTCAGCACTTCGACATACTCCATTGTTTTAGATATGAACGAGAAAATATTAGTATTGCGGTTTAAGTCAGGATTTGGTGAAGATAGTGGAAAAGGTGAGAAAATAAAGTGAAGCCCATTTTCAATTTGACATTCCCATTATGGGGTCGTGTGAGTGAATTTTACCGGGTTATTGTAACCACTGAGTTGCCATGCGTTCAATACATACGAAAGCTGCAACCGTTTTTCTACCCACCTTGCCTTTACATGCATTTTTAATTTATTGTTTCATTCGTCAATGATGTAATTTACACGATCCTCATAAGTCTAGACGGTTCCGATGGTGTGCACATCATAACCGGCTGATAACGGAGTTTGATAACATTCGACTCTGACATTTGAAACGTTAGCATTTCGAGAACGGCCCGGGCATGAAGATCCCCAATATTGTGAAACGCGAGAACATTTTGGAAAACTAGGACCTCGTATCCAGTACAACATTTTGGGGCGTAACCGGGAATTTTCTTCGGTCAATGAATTTGTCAACTTTGAACCTGAAATGGTCCTTTTTAACTTCTGGAAGTTGAGTCGAGTTGATACCGTGCGGTGTTATTTAGGCTAAATCATGAACAGCTTGGCAGGCTGCGACAACATATTTAAAAATTCCGATCCGCTGTTTCGAGATTCAGAACAGCAGAATGCCCATTTTGTAGATTACATTTTGTTGAATTCAGAATTTGGCCCCATTGAAAGAGCTCACGTTAACTGAAGAACAAACTGTTCAACGAAGAACACGAACTAAAATTTACATAGATTATTTTTTATATGAGCGTTGAGATGTTTAGAAATCAACAGGCAGCAGTCCAAATATTGAAATACTAATTTTTCGGTCTCGGTCTCCCGAACTCCCCAGTAAATCTAGAGGGGTTCCTTGGAATTCTTGTAGCATTTGTTATAGGAGGGTTTCCCTTCTCAACTTGGGTCTCTTGTTTCCATTGCAGACTCAACTGTGCGCAATGTTTCGACAAAACGGAGGAAACAGGCTTCTGCTAGTTGTTTGTGAGTCCAATTCATGAAATACCTAACTCCTCTCTATCGAAAAGAACAAGAACCGCTCAAAATTGCATGACGAAAGCATGCCACCTGCATGCCCACCACCCTTCATTTTGCATCAAAAACGACATCCGCGCTCTCGGACCCTACCGATGTTCTCCATGATTGTTTCGACAGATGACATACTCGTTAAATTTATGTAAATTTAGTTTTAATTATGCAGAAGTGTGTAGAACCTAGTTAAGAGTAAATGTCGTTCGATAATTGATGTTTTGAATTTATATGTATATATTTCGTGTTCCACTTGAGTCAATTTTGACTAACGCTTTTTTTTTCTATTTTAGCTGCGCAGATCCCTCAACGCGGAAGTAAGTAATCCAGAATTACAAATCGCCTATTCGTGAGTAGCTTTTTCCCTTTATTTAGTTCATTGCATCCTAATAATAAGGATATTAGCCCATGTATACTTACCACCCCACCGTTAAACTCTTACTTCACTTTACTTCTTTACGTTAAACTCTTGCTTCACTTTTGATGTTTGGTTCTTCTTTTTCAAAAACCTTGAAATCTTGACTTTAAAATTTTTTTCTTTTAATCCAGCGTGTTTTCCAAATCCTTTCACTTGGCATCAATTGGAAAAACACAGTGGTTTCTTGACTCTTGATGCTCTGACCGGAATTTCAAACCACATAAATTGTATAGAGGAGTGGAAGTTGCCCGCCGAGCCAACTCCTTGTGCTTTGCTACGAGACTGGAATATGTACACAACTTCAAAGGAACGCCAGAACTTCCTAATGAGCGGGAAGTCAAGGCGAACATCAATTATTCCTGATTCCCTCGCGAATTCCACCCCGGGTCGATATGTTGAGCCGGCAGTGCGTTGACGTGCCAAACAATTTGGAGATGTAAATAAAGATTTTGACGGAAAGTGCTGAAACATGGGCAAGACGTTATCGATCATCGGAGTGTGCAAACACCTGCCCATACACGTGGTGGCATATCACTTTTCAAACTGAAGGCTCGGAGTGAACGATAAAGCTTCTTTTTTTTTTTCTTCAATTTTTTTTCTTTGGGGGTTCTTTCTAGGTCATCGCCTACTTTTTGGAATTCTACCTCTACAGTTTTATCGAGGTGTTCATTCCCGAAACCTACTTCATAAACATATAAACATGACTTGGGCTCCTGCAACATCTCATTTTGCAGCTAGAAGACAAAATAAAAATTATTGTAGTTTTTATTCTGAAAATTCCTCCACTATTCCGGGCATTCTACGACATTTATTCAATTTTCTGGTGAGGTGAAACATTGCTCCCCTGAATTCCTTAAATATAACCAGGGTTCATTCTAGAACAATTTCTATATTTTGAGCCAAAAATATCACACCAACAATGACAGTAAATCACTATTCATCACATAATTTCGGTTTATATTTTCAGAATAATAAACCTATGTGTTCACGACGAGGGCCAACAATTTTTATCGACCCAAAATTCGTCGTTATACGTGTCCAACATACGAGTCCAAATCGTACGACATAATAATAATTATTATTGTTGGAATAATACTTAAAGCTGGAATAATAGCTTTAAGCTATGTCTACACTTGTGCAACTTTTGTTCATCAGAGGCATGCATCATAGCGCAAGGTGTGACGCACGTGATGAAGTCCAAGGGACATGCCTCATCCGAGTTGAACGGGAGTGTTGAACGGTAGGGAAAGGGGTAGGTAGCGCATGCCGAACCGCAAGGGTTGGATTTCTGTGCATCACACCGTTCATCTCGCGTGAGTTTTCCATTGAAAAAGTGCCGTCTTCAAGTTTTTTATTGTTTATAAAATGTCTGATGCGAAGGAAACGCTTGAATTCATCGAGGATTATAGTAAATTACCTGTTAGAACAGAACTGTGGAATGTAAAATTTACATTTTATCATTTAATGATAAAATGCACACTAACAAAATCTCGCGGAATGATGCGTTGGCCATTTTGGGAGCAAAGTACAAGTTGGACACCAAA
Organism: Pilophorus perplexus; assembly: GCA_955831195.1. NCBI lineage: Eukaryota > Metazoa > Arthropoda > Insecta > Hemiptera > Miridae > Pilophorus > Pilophorus perplexus. Next base: position 26,469,562 of record OY037007.1, read on the forward strand.
AGTGTTAAAAATAAAATTAAAAGCTTAAAATTAAAACTTATCAAAAGTAGTAAACTCGCATCTTCTGCTGACTCCATCGCGAGGGTTGAAAGAAACCTGACGGGCAAATGTGGACAGGAATCGCTTGCTTCTAGGGCATGCGTCAGAGGCAATCTTCATGAGGCAAGTTGAAAGACGCTAGTTGAAAGACGCAGGTTGAAATTTGAAAGACGAAAACGCACAAGTGTAGACATACCAGGTAGGTATTCATGGCAGTGGTGGACAATTTTGATCGACCTCAAAATTTGTCATTATACGTTTTCTGACAAAATAATTGGTCCACCATCTAGTTGTGCCGCAAGGCTTTCAGCCCGATCGCCCAACCCCGTGGGGCTACGGGAGGGTGTTGTTTTAGAAGTATTTATGGACGTAGAATCCATTTTCGGGGTCCCAGAACGATCCAGTTTCACCGTGGGGGTCTAAGGGGCTCTCATGGGGCTTTTGAAGGATGCCAGCGAGTAAAATGAGGTGTCGTTTTCCTTGATTTTTTTTTTTTTTTTTCAATATATAGAATTAATTGTTGGATGTGTTATAGCAAACAACAATAAACCCCGTGTAAAATTTTTAGCGTTTTTAAAATCTGGAATGGGGGCAAAACTGGGGCTTTTGAAGGACTTTGATCAGGACGTCGAATGAGGGTTCGTTTTCGAATAATAAGCTCCTTGAATGACTTCTTTTTCATTTTTTACAGGAAAGGGTACTTTTTCGTTATCCCCCCCCCCCCCCCCCACGCGTTTTCGTGTTTCATACACACCCCTCCCGATGGTTTTAAAGGCACCCAAATTCGAGTACTTTTCCGTTATAACACCCCCCACCCCCTCCCACTCGATTTCGAGTTTCATACACACCCCTCCCGATGGCTTTAGGGCACCCAAAGCCAACCAAAATCGCGGGGGAGGGGGGGGGGGGGTTATAACGGAAAAGTACCCAGGAAAGGCCATCCTTGAAAAGTTTCGTATACGGATCGCTGAAAACTCGTATCCATTATTAAATGATTTTATTGGGCCTTAGAAAAAATAAAACACTTACAGTAGAAATCGGTTGTAAAGAACTCCAAGGGACCGGAGATTTGGTTCGTAGTAGCCGGAGTACGTACTAGCCGGTTATAACGAACAGTTCGCAATATCGTATACTACGCACTGTACGTTATAACCGGTTAGTGCGAACCGTTCATCATAGATATTAACGGAAGTAGTTATGTAGGTAGAGAAATTAGAGCATCGGTCGTGGCATGACCGTGAATTGGACTAATGGTGATGAAATCCGAACGAAAAACTGACCCAGAACCTGTTGATTCTCTGATACAATGTGATGATTCTCAGATTGAATGTTATTTTGTATTGTATATATTCGTGGATCAATGATTTTTCTCCTAGAACTTCAACGCAAGAAAAGTCGTGCATGGTTCGCAGTAACCAATATTCCAGACAAACCGTAGCCTGTTTTGAGACCGGGACCGGAGGTTTCGTTCCATGTAGCAGCCGGTGGTTCGTTCTAACCGGAGTTCGTTGTCGGGGGAATGGCCAACTCCTCCGGGATGTACACCAACTCCTCAGGAAGAACTCCTCCGCCGTAATTACTTCTTACCAACTCCTCCGGCTTACTTTTTCTACCTGAAAATGAGATAGTCAACTCCTCCGCAATGAATACGGGAGAAATAATACACTGCCAATGCAATGGCACATGAGCTTCCTCGCGCAATCGTGATGAAACTGATAGGGGACCATCTAGGGCTAAACCCACACTATTCCTGAAAGTTTGATTGAAATCCGATCAAAATTGTGGGAGTTATGGCTGTGGCCAGGAAATTACCTAGTTAGTTCAGGAGGCTCTGAAACGCAAAACGTGAGTGGAAATTTTGATTTTGGAGAACTTTAGGAGATTTTGGTGATGAAAATTGGGCATTTAATTTCGAATGGAAGGCTTCGCAACTGTTAGTGGTTCGTTGAAATGATACTTCTGCGGCTGCCCACAAATGTGGAGGAATTGCGGCATCAGAATCTATGTAGTTGTCCACTAAAATCTAGTGACTAGATAATCAGATAAGCAGATTCTGCAAAACGTACCACGTTTTCATCAGTGGGCATCTCACTTTTTTGAGAACACCTCCACTTCCACGCATTTATGGGCATCCATCACTTATGTAAGAGGCAGGAAAACGACAACTGACCTGCTCAACGGACGGAGGAGATGGTCACTTCTCTTATCTCAGTTTGTATCATTCCAGAGGAGTTGACCTCTAAGATTATTTACTAATTGATAACCCGGAGGAGCTGGGAGTGAGCCCGTTGTCGTGATTTCTACAGTACCTACTTGAATTCTGGGGCCTCAGTACGTGACGTTCCAATAATGAGAAAATCATTTTCATCCGTTTTCGATTGGGCCGAGAGATGCAAGTTTGCCCACTTTGCCACGCGTCAAGCCGTTTTTGTCGTCCAAGAAAGAAAAACCATTTGAGAACCACCTTCAAATTCTTGTGGAACGTTCGCAAATTCGCGTTGGAATAGCGTACCTAGTAGAATTCACGTTAGCGCTCCGCAGTTCTTGAAGACGTTTAGTGATGTAGAAAGGATCGTAAAAACATCACTGCAGGCTCTGGCGGTTCGACGCGTGACGTAATATGCTTCTGCTTTCAATTCTACATTTCAAAAATGTCTGTAACTATCGAAATTAAAATCGCCATGAAGGGATTTCATAGGGTGCTGAATCAGAATACAATATTAGAAACAGTAGTTTTTGTCATTACGAAATTTGGTTGGATGATTTTTATTCGCAGAATTGAATTTTTGCACAATTTATCCAACAAAAAATACACTGCCAAGGCAATGGCACATGAGCTTCCTCGTGCCAAGTTCAAAATGAACGTAACAACTGCGCAGGGAGTACCACTGATTCAATCGTGATGAAACTGATAGGGAACCATCTAGGGCTATACCCACACAATTCCTGAAAATTTGATTGAAATCCGATCAAAATTGTAGGAGTTATGGCTGTGGCAAGGAAATTACGTTCGCGCATGCGCTGACCGTACCGCCGATTCAATCGTGATGAAACTGACAGGGTACCATCTAGAGCTATACGCACACAATTCCTGAAAATTTGATTGAAATCCGATCAAAATTGAGAAAATTATGTCCGTTTCAAGAATTTCACGTTAGCGCATGCGCAGAGCGTACCACTGATTCAATTGTGATGAAATTCGTATGGGACCTCAAGGAGCCTTATCCGCATAATCCCTCAAAATTTGAGCTAAATTCATTCAAAATTGTGGAAATTATGGCTGTAACAAGGAAATGCGGACAGACCCACAGACCGACAGACACGGAACCAAATTTGTTCAGTAGGCTATGAAACGCAAAATGCGAGTGGAAATTTTGAATTTGGACAACAAAAATTTTTTTTCTCCCTAAAGTGAACACAAGGCTTCCGCTGCTTCGCAGACTCGGAAGCAATAATAGACCCTTGTGTAAAATTTGCAGTGGTTTAATTTAGTGCCTCAGGATGTATGACGTATCTGATTTACCTTTGAATCATCACGTAATAACGTCTCTTCCTTTACTCAAGAAACGACGGAATTGAGTGAATTGACTTTTGAGAGAAGAAAGAGAACATTTCCGGGGATGAAAATACAGAGTTTCTTTCGCGTAAAGTTCTAAACAACATCGTAACAAGTCTCTTATCCATCCAACGAGTCAAGTTTCATCTCAACTTTATATTTTATCTTCGTTCCTCCTTTACATTACATACTATGTACATTACATATTATGTGCTTTATAATGCTTTACCATTACCTGCGTAAATGGAATGGACATGGGAGAGATTTTTTATTTTGTTTTCGAGAGCTTCCAAATATGTTAAACGTGAAGTCAACACTTTTATTTCATGTAGGTATTTCATTCAGGGAGTTAATTGAAAACTGGTTGTAAATTAAATTATATCTGATGAGCCAGGATGCAAACGAACTGAAATTGAAAAATAAATATTTATTAATTTACTAGTTAGTCGTTTCAAAAATTGGGCTTTCGTATGGCAGAAATATGGGCAGCTGAGTTGTGGCATCACGAGAGGGAGCGAAATATGTCCATTCGCATGCCGATCATCATTTTGGCGCACTTACGTCCAACTGCCGGACAGACTGAACTGCTCAAGGACAACCTACCGAGCCTCCCCGACTTGATGAATGAAACCCGACGGTTGTACCGATATTACGAGCGTCAAGTCGCAACTTGCCAACCTTGAGATGTGATCTCGCCAACTTTGACGCATTTGAGCGAAAACCGGGAACGGGCTCAACAACAACTTCGTGTAGTTTAGGAACCTGATGTTAGTAGTACTAACTTAGTACCTATTACACTCGTAACTCTTCCTCCAATGCTCGGGGAGGAAAATGTCCTCATAAATCCAAAACCGAAAAAAGTGTTGACAGAAACGAAATGCGAGTGTCTACAATTCCACGTGCATCGTTCTCTCATTTACAAGTATTATGCGGCTAGTGAAATTTGAATTGAGCTCACCGAACAAATTTGACTTGTTATATGAGATTGTTGAATAGCGTTTCGTTGGTCAAAATCTCAAGAATGACCCTATTTGCTGTATTTGGTGGCTGTGACGTCACGGGTGACAAGATTTCATGAGCCACCTTGTCAACGGACCCCATCTCCATCTTGATTTGAGAGACCCAATCTTGTCCAAGCTTGTTAGTAAATGACTGGCAGGACTACTGTGGTTTTCACAGTGAGGGTGTGAGGGTGAGGGAGGGTGTGTGTGTGTGTGTGTTTCCAGCTATTTATCATTATATTTACGTACTTGATTAAATAGAGATTTTCTGTTTATCAAATAGTTATCATCTCACGCCTTTCTACCAGTTGTAATACCGATAAGCATGATTAAATGTAGAGTTTATACTAGATAATCCTATTTTTCATCATCTTCTATTTGTGAAAGCGCTATTACCAGGGAATGATGTCTGGAAAATTCTTATCATTGTTGAGTACTTTTTTAATACGATGAACCCTAAGGCATGGAGATAATAATTATCGTCCTAATCTTCTAGACATGTCAAATAGTAGAAAAAATAGATTAGCCAGAATTGAATGACAAAAGCCGATTGAAAAAAAAAAAAAATAAATAAATACGTATAAGATAACATAGTAAAAATCACTATTTTAGATAATCGATTTCCGACAGATTGACCTTTTATGTAAAACAATATAACACCTTATCAACGCGCACACGTAATGTATGCGTACTACACATATATAATGTGATTACGTATAAGTAAGGTGGCCAGATATTTTTTTCGAGGAAGCAGTACATTAAACAAATAGTCGTCGGACACTATAGTATGATATACTATATATATAATCTATGTGTATATAGTACCTACTATAGTACAAGAGCCTTTTTTTGTCTATAGACAAAATTATTATTAGACATTAAAATTTTTTTGTCTATAGATAGAGAAAAAAAAAGTCTAATAAAACATCACATTAGGTTAAATCATTGCCACTGGCACCAAAAATATTATGACTATATGATATAATCTACATCCCATAAAGGAGATCCATACCGAGAGATCAGTACTATTCGGCTGCATTTAAAAACTAGAGAACTCGTTTGAAAATCATAAAAACCGTAGCTCCACCAACCAACTTCTTCTTCTTCTCCTAATTGATAAAAGGTGTTCTATCTAATTTAGGGTCCGGGCGTCTGGGCACCATCATTCTTTGGAAGATATTGCCAAGTGCGTAAGTAAGTTGGCAGAAAGTAGCGAACCTAAAACAAAAAGCAGTACATCTCAGGTGTACACAAGGGTCTCTGTGTACAGCAGTATCACATACCTTAAAGCAGTACTGTACTGTAAAAAGCAGTACATCTGGCCACCCTACGTATAAGCCAACAGTAACTTTGACTTTTAGAAACCCCATTTCGAAATATAACATTATTCCGTTCTAGTATTATATCCCATGTAGTCCACATTGTCGGGCCAACGTCACACAGTGACGCTAACAGGTGGCGGTAATTTGAAAAATTAAAAACGCATCTGGCCGATCGGTTTAATGGTGATTCTTTAGCTGATATTATATTGTTAGGTTGCTGAGCGAAGGCTAAGTGATTATGGTAACCTACAGTCAAAAATACACGTTGTTATTCGTCTCGGAATTTCACTGCAAGTCACTTCTTTAACAATATATATATATATATATATATATATATATATGAACAAAGAACCATACTGGTTTTGTCGCTTCGAGCTGTGTTGAGGGGAGCAGAGGGGTGGAAAGTTGGGAATCAGCATTTTTACCAATACAGTTTTTTCGCCCCACATATTAGTTAAGCCATAAACCACTATCGATTTGTATTCAGTCTATGCATCCGAAGACATGAAAAATATTCGCTTCATTAAATTGGCCTTCATCGATTGTACGGATCAAGAAAGCTGAAAAAAACGCTGAACATTTTACACAAAGGTTTATTATTCTTTGACATAGGTTACTTGTGCAGAAATTTACCTATATCTGTGTAAATAGATTTTTTTTTTTTTTCCAAAATTTTTCGTTTTTTACTCGAAAAATATTTAACCTCAAATTCGAACTTTTGAGGATCACTTGGGTTCATCTCGATACTCTCTGCTAACATACTTATTTCGATACATTTGAGGACCGGCCTTAAACTTTGTTTTATAAAATTGTACCTATATTATAGTGTTGCAACAGATAAGAGACCCAAAAATAAATTCAGCATTCAACAAATTCTTCGAAAACGACACCTAACTCCGACGCCAAAGCAGAAAGCCTTCAAAAATCCCTCTTGTAACCCCTTAAGCCCCACAGACTACGGGTTTGGGCGAACAGGCTTAAATCATTGTGAGTACAACTAAACGTGTACATATATTGTGCCAAATTTCAGATTTTTGAAAAAAATTTATAATATACCTAACGTTTTTCAAAAATCAATCTGAAATGTACTATTATTTAATATGATGAATATTATGTATGTAATATTATGTACTAGTTACGTACACAAAACGGGTGGACGGCGGAAGAACATTAAATGAAATTTTCATTTATGGAATTTACACACCACGATACAGAACAAAACATTTAACATAAGAACAAAATTTAATCTCGAGGCCGATCAAAATGTTCGACCTTTGTCACGAACCTTACTTCCAACTTACCTTTGTTGTTGGTAAGATAACTGAGCAAGTTTTGCGACAAGTATTATAGACCTTGACTAAAATCCTATGATTGTGATCCAAGTCTAGTCATTTTGCCTTGGGGTTAGGAGTTGGAACTAAAGCGTCGTTGTGGGAGGTTGGTCGTTGCCCTGAAAGATAAGCACAGAATGTGTCACGATCATTTTGGGAGCCCTAATGTTCATCAGAACATGCACAAACAGAAACCTCAAACTTCGTCGAATATCATACAGTTAGTCATGGAGGGTCAACGCTCTTTTACGACATTTAATTGGTTTGCTCTTATTTATATCTCCAAATTTGGTATACCAAATTCTATAGTTCAATAAAAACTTAGTTCCATTGGATATTCTAGGGCTCCATTCGTTTCCCAGACTTTTGAATGGATGGAAATTGAATCATGCGGGATTTAACTTTTGGTTTATTATTCTTGGAATAATACACCTGTTTTCGCGACAGAGGTCGACGACTCCGATCGGCCTCAAAGTTTGACATTATCCGTTTCAAGAGGTCTACATTCCAAAACCGAAATGTCCGTCCGCCGTCAAGGCCGTTTTGGGCAGGGAACTTTTTTAAAAATCTGAAATTTCGACAAAATACTCGGTATACCATCTAGTTGTGCGCGCAAGGTTTTCAGCCCGATCGCCCAAACCCGTGGGTCGCTATGGGGCTTAAATAGGCTGCGGGGGGCTTTTGGCAATGGGATCGATTTAGGTGTCGTTTTCGAAGTATTTTTGGACGTAGAATCCATTTTTGGGGGCCCCGGAACGATCCGATTTCACTGTTACGATCTATAGGGCTTTCATGGGGCTACAGATGGGATTTTTGAAAGATCCCAGGAGGTCAAATATTTTTCAAGTAGGTAAAAAACAAAAAAAAATCCAAAAAAAAAAAAATCCAAAAAACTTGAGAAATAAAAAATGTTTTTCTAAAAAATTTTTTTGATTGACACAGAATTAAATTTATGCACAAGTAACCTATTTCAAAGAATAATAAACCCTAGTGTAAAATTTGCAGCGTTTTTTAAAAGTCACCTTGCGATGTAGCCGCCTTGTATCGATGGGTGGACATGTCAAGTTGCACATCTCGCAAGGTGACTTTAAAGGAAAAAACCAACTCGTAAAGGGCCGCAAAAGGACTAAGTCCCCAGGTTGAAGAATCAGGTTCTCCCGGGGAGAGTTGTGCTTACGTGACTTTCAACATACAACAGGGCCGTACAACGCAGAAAAAATGAAAAATGGCAGAAAAAAAAGTTGGCGAAAATTGATTGATTCCAGAGAGAAACCTGTATTTAGTGGGCTATAGCGACGTTTTGCGGAACGAGGTCTTGTCCCGTCAAACGAGATTACAGTCATTAAGGGGGCTGTCTTCAGTACCTACGCAATTATTCGCGGTGCCCCTCTCTGAACTTCTTAAAGGCTTTTGATTCGGCGAATCCCTGCGAATACTTTAAACATAGAATAACTTAAGGGGCCCACGTGATACGCGTTTCAATCAAGCGGAGGTCCCTCTCATTGATTTGAACGGTGTGGATCCGCCCACGTTTGTCGAGCCGCCCATACCGTCTAAATTCCACTTTCCCCCTCTCGGTGAATTTGTACTTTTACTGAGACAGTTCTGTCTCAGGTCAAGTCAGCCTGTTTTGTTTCTGACAAAAAAGAATCGCGAAACCTTCCCACCTCCATCAGCTTTCTTCGTGAAACCGCTTCATCACTTTCCACTTTGTCCAAAAAATCAACATGATTTTATTTCAACACGATTACGAATGCGATAACTCATATTTGATTGTGATTCAATATTGAATTTCATTGATTTGAAGAATTTAAAGTGAGCAAATATGAGGTGCAACACGGCAAATTTTATAATTCAAAACGCTGCAAATTTTACACAAGGGTTTATAATTCTTTGATATAGGTAACTTGTGCGAAAATTAACTGAGTCAGCAAAAAATATATTTTTAAAAAAATGCTGTACATTCGGACAGATGTAGGTCCTCGAAAATTGAATTATACGTCCAAAATTACACGGAAAATATTTGACCTCCTGGAATCCTTCAAAAATCCTTTTTGTAGCCACGTGAGTGCCCAATAGATCCCCACGGTGAAATGGGATCGTTCTGGGACCCCCAAAAATGGATTCTACGTCCAAAAATACTTCGAAAACGACCCCTAACTCCACCCCATAATATGGGTGGACTAAATATTATTTAGTCTTTAAAATGTATTTTAGGACAATTTATGTGAGGGGTTACAGATTTTTTCATTCAATGCGAATTTGAGAGGTTAGGGGTGAAATTCCTACCAACTGCATATCTAACTGCATCGGAACATTTTGGTTGTTAGAGTGACATTACCTCAGAAACTTCGTAAAACGACATACATTGTGTGATGTGAAACGAATTTTCAGTAGATATTTTCAATGTCGACGAAGAAACGAACAATCAACATTCTATAACCTACCTACGACCTGTTGACTCGTGGTCAAAATATACTACATATTTTCAAAACGGCGAAGGACAACCCTAATTTAAACAGTTCAGTTTTATAAGTAAAATATTCCAAGATGAATCAATATCAAGATCGAGATGAATCTTCTTGGCCCCCAGTTGACCTTCAAAGTTTATGTAACGTTGCCTCGTAATATGTTCCATATGCAGTTTTACCTTCGAGCCTAATTCGATTTCATTATGTGGTTTGTTGAGAATCTCACATAGAACGTTGGGCCTTCCCTTGTAGACCCTTCGATAATTACCTATAATTTTAGGGCAATAATCATTGATACAGCCCTAAAATGCCTCGAATGGTCTGACATGCTGTATCAGTTTACGCCACATTTCATGTCAAAACTGACAACTCAGTTTTTTTATATTCGGTCAAACTGGGCATTATAATTTCATCGTTGTCCAGATGGCGAGGCCGTCCACTGGCGACATCGATGGGGGTCTGGAGGTTCTTGGAAAAGAGAAGGCGGGAATTCTTGGAAAGCCTGAGGGGGTTCTGGTGGCCAAGAAGATGAATGTGTGTTGAATCCTGGCGTCAGCTTATATGGATGAAACGGGGATCAACCATGGGTGGGTTACGTTTCGAAGAAATCCCCTCTCCCTGCCCACTTCGCTCAATTTAAAATGATGTATGATGAGTGAAGGCCGATTTAATTATTGCGTAGAACCGTCGATTCCTTCATGTTTTTTGGAGTTCTTCGTTAACAATGTTCACCTTGGCTTCTATTGTCAATCAATTGAAATTGTTTTGATTGCTACAGCAGAACCCACGAAAAACGCCGCAAATTACACAAGGGTTTATTATTCTTTGATATACGTTACTTGTGCAGAAACTTAGTTCTGTCAATGAAAAAATTTAAAAAAAAATTTTTTTGGGATTTTTATCTAAAAAAAAATTTTTTTTGGATTATTTTTTCAAAAATTCTTTATTTTTTACTCGAAAAATATTTAACATCCTGGGATCCTTCAAAAATCCAATTTTGAGCCCCATGAAAGCCCTAAAGATCGCAACAGTGAAATCGGATCGTTCCGGGACCCCAAAAAATGGATTCTACGTCCAAAAATACTTCGAACACGACACCTAACTCGATCCCATAGCTAAAAGCCTTCAAAAAAAAAACCCTCCCATAGCCCCATTACAGCCCCACAGCGCCCCACGGGTTAGGCCGATCGGGCTGAAAACCTTGCGGGCACAACTAGATGGTAAACCAAGTATTTTGTCAAAATTTCAGATTTTAAAAAAAATTCCTACTGCCCAAAACGGCCTGGACGGCGTACGGTGGACGGACATTTCGGATTTAGAATGTAGACCTCTTGAAACGGATGATGTCAAATTTGGAGCCCGATCGGAGTCGACGACCCCCGTCGCGAAAACAGGTGTATTATTCCAAGAATAATAAACCAAAATACACTGCCAAGGAGATGGCACAGCAGCTTCCTCGTTACAATCGAAGTGACACCATTATAAAATGCGCTGAGCGTACCCCTGATTCAATCTTAATGAAACTGATAGGGGACCATCTAGAGCTATACCCACACAATTCCTGAAAATTTGATTGAAATCCGATCAAAATTGTGAAAGTTATGCCTGTTTCAAGAATTTCACGTTAGCGCATGCGCAGAGCGTACCACTGATTCAATTTTTTACCCAAAGCCTGGGTAATCATCTACGGCAACCCGCGTAATCCCTGAAAATTTCATCAAAATCGAATCAATATTGGCTGAAATCCCCACTCCTTCCCTTCTTTAGGGAAGGAGAGGGGGTTGAAGGAGGGGAAAACGGAAAAAATCCTTGAGGGCGCTCAACCTATCTCAGAACTTACATCATTTTTGAATTTCTCGAGATTTTCAAGAATATATATATATATGGGTGATTCCACGAAAACTGGAAATTTTTGATGTCCAAATATGAGTGAAAAATTCTTTCTAGCAAGAATAGAAAAAGCAAGAATAGAAAATTTTGTAAATTACGTAAGATGAGGGAATGAGGTAGGTATGAGAGAATGAGGAAAACAAATAAAATGAAATGCCAGATTGATTTTGAATGTATAATAAATTGACTCTCGCGTACATTGCGTTGGTCTACTCAATTAATGAAAAATAGGAAATATATTTAGGTAATATAATAAAATGGTAAGAATGTAGGATCATCCTCATTCTCTCATTCCGAACCTCATTCTCTCATTTACCTATGATTAACGTGAGAGAATGAGAATGAGAGAATGAGGTTTTTGGCTTCAAAATAGGATGCTATTGCACACATTGTTATTACTGCAATTTTAAAAAATCACATGGCACAAGCACTTAGCAACGCTCACTATGCGACTGATAATCAAAATTCTGAAACTTACCGCAACTAGCTTTATGACAGATGAGAGAATGAGAATTCAAGTGCCGAAAGATAAAATTCTCCCACAAAACAGGACACCGACTGAAGAGGGAGGATATTTTGACAATGACGGTTTCTCGACGTGCAGACGCGATGTGTGGAAGTGTTGGTGACCCATTTTTCCGGTCCTACTAGGGGCATGGCGGACACACGACTTTCTCAAAATAATGTGAGAGAATGAGGTGACTACCTCCGTGACAGCCACATGATGTTGTCCTTACTCAACACGGTTCACTGTTAAAATCCGTATTCTCTACAAAGTTGAAGGTGAAGAGCAGGTGAAAATAACGATACATTGGATTTTGGCGAAAATCTACTTGGTTCATCGTCAGTAGTTGTTGAAGTTGGAAACTCCAAGAAAGGGACACGTGAGAGAATGAGGATATCGAACTTCAAATTTGAAATTTCATACCTAAGTTTTCAAGGAAAGGGATGAAACTTGATTCGAATGAAAGCTATCGTCTTCTCCCTTAAGCCTTTTTTTTTAATCAAATAGGAGAGCCATCCTGTCTGAAAGACCTAAAATTTCCAGTTTTCGTATAAATACCCATATAAATTACGTTCGCGCATGCGCAGGGAGTACCACTGATTCAATCGTGATGAAACTGATAGGGAACCATCTAGGGCTATACCCACACAATTCCTGAAAATTTGATTGAAATCCGATCAAAATTGTAGGAGTTATGGCTGTGGCAAGGAAATTACGTTCACGCATGCGCTGACCGTACCGCCGATTCAATCGTGATGAAACTGGCAGGGGACCATCTAGAGCTATACGCACACAATTCCTGAAAATTTGATTGAAATCCGATCAAAATTGAGAAAGTTATGCCTGTTTCAAGAATTTCACGTTAGCGCATGCGCAGAGCGTACCGCTGATTCAATTGTGATGAAATTCGTATGGGACCTCAAGGAGCCTGATCCGCATAATCCCTCAAAGTTTGAGCTAAATTCATTCAAAATTGTGGAAATTATGGCTGTAACAAGGAAATGCGGACAGACCCACAGACCGACAGACACGGAACCAAATTTGTTCAGTAGGCTATGAAACGCAAAATGCGAGTGGAAATTTTGAATTCGGACAACAAAAATTTTTTTCTCCCGAAAGTGAACACAAGGCTTCCGCTGCTTCGCAGACTCGGAAGCAAAACGTCGCCCACCGTAACCTTGACTTTCAAGTTTTCACGTGTGAGCGAAAAATCCAAATCAATTTCGTCACGGTACACCGCAAAAACGTTCTCGTACGTCAGCCAAGAAGTGAATAATTTTCATTTTTCCTGTTCTTATCAGTGTATCTCTACACTTATGCTACTCAAGCGCTATTTTCATCCCCATTCTCCATGTTCAATTATATAAATGGACATCGCAGTCGTAGATATTAGGCATATTTCATTTTAGCAAATTTTCCAAGAGAGGCAATTTACTAATTAACAACACACATTTACTAATCAAAATTCATAACAAACTTATACATCCTTGGTGTCAAGTATGGGGACGTCAAGGTGGTCGCTTTCGTGCTGATTTTGAAATAGATATGCAAAACTCACCTCTCCGCTGTGGTAATGAGAAATGCGTTATCTATTTTTAATTCATTTTGTTTTTTACGGCTATAGTTATTGCTGCAGTTTTTTCTCAGAAAAAAAGAACGTGGATTTTTTCATGTCGGTACTTATCTGAAAACATCCATTAACATAATATGTTATTTCTCATAATTCTCATAATGTTATTTATGGATGTATCGCGTATGATATGTTCAACAGTAATAGTTATTGTTGTTACTTTCAAAAATACCTTTTTCAAGGTTGATTGAAGAGGGGAAGAGGCGAGAGAGAGAGATTGTGTATAACATGAAAAAAAGTGCAACTCGTACTTCCAGGGAAATTTCGTTCAGTCTCTGTCGACAGTGACTCGGCCTGATCCAAAAACGTTTATAGAACCTGTCATATTTGAACGCAATGTACTATCAACACCTAAACGAGAAGGACTCATTGGATTGTGTCCATTTCGCTTTTGTCGCTGGACAACGTTATACAACAAATCTCAGGTGTGATGTAGAGCAGGGATAACCAGAGAAGAATTAGCCCATCTCTGCGTGTAGCTCTCCTGAAAAACAGTAATTTAATTCATGGCCGTGAGAAGCTTTGAAGACAAAATAGTTACAGATGATGATCACCGACTTCTCAGAACGTTGCAGCGAATGCGCTTTACGGAAATACTTCTTTCGAAATGTCTAGTCCGTCAAGATGCGCAAATGAACAGGTTCTATGATTAATCTAATTATACCGAATTTATTATTTTGGGTTGTAAGAAGCCTGGGTTATCAAAACCTTTCAACGCTGTCACGTGTGTACACGTTCACACAAGGGTTTATTATTCTTTGTATTAATTCTGTCAGTAAAAAATTTTGAAAAAAACAAAAAAAATGCTGTACCTACATTGTTCGGACAGATGTCGGACCTCGAAAAATGGATTATACGTCCAAAATTACACGGAAAAGATTTGACCTCCTGGGATCCTTCAAAAATCCCATTTGTGGCCTCCTGAGAGCCCAATAGATCCCCACGGTGAAATTGGATCGTTCTATGACCCCCCAAAATGGATTCTACGTCCAAAAATACTTCGAAAACGAGACCTAACTCAACCCCATAGCCGAAGCCCTTCAAAACCGCACCCCCGTGACCTCTTTTTAGCTCCGCAGAGCCCCACGGATTTGGGCGATCGGGCTGAAAACCTTGCGGGCACAACTAAATGGTAAACCTAGTAGTTTTTCAAAAATTCCTACTGCCCACAACGGCCCGGACGGCGGACGGACATTTTTTTTTAATCGATAGAAGGCTTCCAAATAAAACCGAAAATGGGGTTAACACATATTTCAAGTTCGCCCGAATTTATAGACTTTGTAAAAAAAACGCAATTTCAATTGCCGGCGGAAACCAGCGATCAGCTCGCATTGGTCGACGATTTGCCATTAAAAAACTGAAGGATCGGTCTCTGAGGTTACCCACACATAAAATCAAGTTCATATAAGTTCATGTAGTAATACATGAGCACATTCACAACAAATCAAACTCGGCCATTTTCGCGTTATCCAATGTCACTAGTGCCAATCACCAAGAAAATCATGAAAAAATATGAAGAATCGATCTGCACTCTGGTGTCTTTGGTGGGAAACAAGCCGTCACACCGGCAGGGCCGTACGTGACGTCACGCACGTCCTTTTTGAATCGACCAGAACAGCCTTAGATGAATATAAACTGCGGGAAAGACTTTCTGTCACAAAAATGATGTATTGTGCACGTTTTGACTTCTAACAAAATGGCACAGGATGATTAAACACGAAATTCGGGTGCAGGTCCATTCCTAATTGTGCAAAAATTAATTCTGGGTCAATAAGAAAATGTTTCTGAAAAAATAAAAAATTTCTGTACAATGCTCGGACCACAGAACATAGAAAGATTTCTGTGTTCTGTGGTTCGGACAGATGAGGGACCTCGATAAAAGGATTATGCGTCTAAAATTACTCAGAAAACGATAGCTCATTCTCTCGGATCCTCCAAAAATCCCATTTGTAGCCCCATGGATCACCACGGTGAAATCGGATTTTTCTGGGACCCCAAATAATGGATTCTATGTCCGAAGATACTTCGAAAACGACACCTAACTCGACCCCACAGCCGAAACCCTTCAAAAACGCTTCCCGTATCCAGTCTTTAGCCCCACTGAGCCCTCCGTGATTGGGCGATCGGGTTGAAAACCTTGCGGGCACAGCTAGATGGTAAACCATGTATTCTGTCAACATTTTAGGTTTAAAAAAATCCGTCACGATTGCATTGGTGTATTGTTCTAGGAATAATAATAAACCAAAAGAGGCTTATTCTTATGAATAAAAATATCCTGCCGTTTCGTGCAGTTGTAATTTCCATTTTAAATCTGCAATTTTTACAAAATATTAGGTTATTCAGAGGGGCTACGGCGGTTTTTCAAGTATTCAGGTTAGGGGGTCGAGGGGGGGGGGGGGGGAGGCGTTTTCAAAGTATTTGTGGAAGTGTTATCCATTTTTGAGGGTCTCTCATCTGTCCTTTGATTGGAGGATTCCCTTTCTTTCTATTTCTAATTCATTAAATTATTATTTGTTTTCAATTGACATTGAATCAAATTTTGCACACTTGATGCGGAGGGAAGGGTGCGAGATTTGTTTCTCCATTTCATCTAAACTAATTTGGAAGAGATTGAAACGGTTTAAAACCAGTTTGAAGGATGAATCCAAAATTCTTGAATGACGACGAAGGACTAATAAATTTTTCTATCTAGTTTATGGGTGGGAAGGGTAGATGCTCCAGTCAATTTTATATAGAAATTCAGCCTTACGTTAATTCTTTATCTTCGTGCTCCAGAAGTCTGGTGGAGCGACCACCTTCTTGAAACCCGTTGAATAAAATACTATGTCGAATGTAGAAGTCGGCTGAAAATTTGGCCAATTGGCTTCTTGAAGCAACGACTTAATGAATAGTGAAACCCCGAAGTAACGTCTGAGCCCTTCCGCTCTTCATGCCACGAGGTAGGTAAGTACATGAAATCATGCTGGTGCAAATCAGTCAGAAGAGTGTTTTATTTGAATCCATATTTTACGTAGATGTTTGAGCCAAAGGGAAAGGCTCAAACGTGAATGGTCAGGCAAGTTCCAGCGTAGTTTAAAAAGTAAAATTCTGGTAATATTCTTTTCGCAAGTTAACAACAGGGAATTTTTGAAAATCCATTTTAAATCCCGCATGAATTCCTGTGAGGCGCTTTAGACTAAACCAGACTCGACGGGCTGCTTTATACAGGGGACCCGAAGAATTCAATTTACCTACTTAAATGAAGACTCCCTTTGAAGGTTTTTGCTATTATCTCTCTTCCCATCCCCACCCCACCATCACCCCCTATTCAAAGAATATCCTCATAGGTCTTCTTCAAAGGTTTACGTGGCAAAGGGAATACATGGTTTGTATGGTGGAGTGGCTTTAACGATTTCTTTATTTACAATATTGGGGAATACCTTACGCGAACGGGAGAGGAACGGAGGGCATAAAGGGGGCAATAATGTTGCCAGATGGTGACAGCATAATGTCATAGGGGGAAGTGACGTATGTAGCGTGAGGAAGGAGGTGGTGGAGGTCTTTCCAATAATGTATATATAAGTGCTCAACCAATAAGGAACCGTCCCTTGCAAGTAAGCTGAGCACAACCCACAGGTGCTCTAACGACACCTAATATAACTTATTTCAACCCCCCTCTCCACGTGATGTATCTTATGCGTCGGTAAAACTGTTTTCAGCGCAGTAACAAGTGTGACACAAGTACCTTTGAATGAACAGACATCTTTCATTCATATCCTCTTCTCGGCAAAGACTCCTTTCAGAGATATTTTATCGTTGAATCTGGAATATGTTTCAGAAAATCAGTTTGCGTGCATTGCACTGAAACACACACAGCGCTTCAAGTTTATGTTTTTATCAACCAAAAATAGCGTTCAAGTGACGTCAATGGCGTTCTGAAAGATTGTGCATTCGATTTTAAATGTTTAAACTTCAAATTTTAAGTTTTATTTACATTTTAAAAGCCATTAAATTCATTTTAATTACAATAAATCCGACAGGAGAATCGTCTTTATTCTCAGGTCATCGGAAAAGAAATCTTCCCGGCAGGCACGAGAAAAGTCTTTAACTACCAAAAAGTTGCTCTATGTGGCGTCTCTGAGCTCCTAAAGCATGACTAAAAGGGGTAAAAATAGATTTTTCTAATCCCTCCCCCCTTCACTTTCACCGCCTTCCGCACTGAGAAGCGACCACATATTAACTTCTCCTTGAATTTAAAAGTAAGTAGAATCTTTTTTTTGTAGGGTGACCCTGACAATATTTCGGGGTTTTCCATCAGGAATCCGATTATAAACTTCCCTTCGGGTTAAACTCCCCTTCGAAAGGTTTCGCCTATGGGGTCGAGTTAGGTGTCGTTTCTGAGTATTTTGGACGTATAATCCATATTTTGGGGTTTCAGAACCATGATTTCATCGTGGGGATCTATGGAGCTTTCATGAGGCCACCAATGAGACTTTTGAAGGATCACAGGTCGAAATTTTATGAGGTGTTGTTTTCCGAGTAATTTTGGACGCATAGTCCATTTTTCGAGGTCCCACATCTGTCCAAAAATTCTATTCCTTTTATTAAACGTCCTATTAATTTTTTTTTTTTTTTAATACATATTTTCTAATGACACAGAATTAATTTTTGCACGATTAATCGTAAATCGGTTAATCGTAACTTATAACCAAGACTAATAAACCCCAGTGTGAAATTTGCAGCGTTTTTGCTGATGTAACCAAGTTGGTTTTCAAGATAGAGCAGGATCCGACTTCGTACTTTACTTGGAAGCTCTTTAGAAATGACTTGCACCAGAACCGTAATGTTTCTCGCCCTGAGTGAGAATCGAACGTCAGGTCACCATGAGCGCACGGCCAGCTTGACCGAAGGACCCTTGTTTGTTAAAATTATTTAATTTTATTACATATTTAATAATGAACAATCGTAAGATTGTTGAATATATATTGTTGTATACATACATATTAGAACAGCAGAGGAGCCACCTTTCTCATTAATCTAATATGAATTGGTCCTCTGCACCTCCAGCTAACAACCACTTCGTTATAATATAGCGAAGTGATTGTTTGCTGGAGTTATATAAATTCTATATAAAAAAAATCTATATAGGAAATGCCTTGATGGCATTTTATTTATTTTTAGAGTATTATGATTGGAAAAAAGCGTGGAGGTCTCGTACCTCCCAGCATTTCCATTCAACACATTATGGCTCCGTTATAGCCTGTTGAAGAGCATAAAGACGAAGCGTCGTTATTACGTTAATACGCGTCGTTATTTCGTGGTCCATCTATTAACTGTTTCGTTTAAAAGCCCTTTTCTAAACTAATGCACTGTAGATGAAGGGCCGTTTAACGAAACAGTTAAACGATGAACCACGTAATAACAAATGTTAGATATTTAAAATGTAGGTAACTGATATGATTTGATTCATTATAATATATTAAATCAAATCAAACCAGTTGCATATTATTTATCAGTTAATATATTTATTATTTCGGTTCATCGTCAAACGTACGTTCATCGTAGCACTTCTCTAAACAAAATTATAGGTTTATATATATTATGAGCATGTATATATTATAAATTCACCACATTATGTTTTGAATAACTCATTACAAGTCATAGTTATGGTTATAGTTATAGAGGTCTTCAAGGGCGGGTCGATCTCAGCATGTTAAGTTTTAAATGTGTTCGAGTCAAGAATAGGTATATAGGTACCTACTCAAACTTTGTAATCAGCCGTGCCTCAGCCTAAAAAGCTGAGGGGTAGTAACTTTCGACAACATCCACCTTCGTGTTATGCATGTAGGCACCAGTTTTCTCGTTTTCGTCGTTTTGTTTTCAGTTCGTTCTTAAGGAAAGGGATATTGTTGTGCCGATTAGCATTAATAATTAATCGAATAAATTATTGGGACATGGCACGGCGGAGACGGCAATCTTCCTCAACTTGTAAAAATCTGGACAAAATGTATTCACTCCTATGGCCCTTCCTTCTTCTTCTTCATTTTGCTTCCGAGTCTGCAAGGCAGAGGAAACATTGTTTTCACTTTCGAAATGAAAAAATTTTGTTCTCCAAAATCAAAATTTCCACTCACGTTTTGCGTTTCAGAGCCTCCTGAACAAATTTGGTTCCGTGTCTGTCTGTCCGCATTTCCTTGCCACAGCCATAACTTCCACAATTTTGATCTGATTTCAATCTAATTTTCAGGAATTGTGTGGGTATAGCCCTAGTATAGGTAGATGGTCCCCAATCAGTTTCATCACGATTGCATCAATGGTACTCCCTGCGCATGCGCGAACGTAATTTTCTTGTTACAGTCACAACTACGTTCATTTTGAACCTGGCACGAGGAAGCTCATGTGCCATTGCCTTGGCAGTGTATTTTCCTCTACTTTTTCGTGATAACTCTTCAACGTACCGCGTCATCGCGTGGACGATGGTGAGCTGCGGCCGGCTTAGTTAATTGACGTTTTGGTTTATTATTCTTGGAATAATAGGTACACCTATGTTTTCGCGACGGAGGTCGACGACTCCGATCGGCCTCAAAATTTGACATTATCTGTTTCAAGAGGTCTAGATTCCAAAACCGA
Organism: Pilophorus perplexus; assembly: GCA_955831195.1. NCBI lineage: Eukaryota > Metazoa > Arthropoda > Insecta > Hemiptera > Miridae > Pilophorus > Pilophorus perplexus. The sequence continues at coordinate 26,489,916 of OY037007.1, forward strand.
AATGTACGTCCGCCGTCCGAGCCGTTTTGGGCAGTAGGAAAATTTTTTGAATCTGAAATTTTGACAAAATAGTTTGTTTACCATCAGTTGTGCCCGCAAGGTTTTCAGTCCTATCGCCCAAACACGTGGGGCGCTATGGGGCTAAAATGGGGCTGTGGGAGGGTTTTTTTTTTTTTTTTCAGGCTTTTAGCTATGGGATCGAGTTAGGTGTCGTTATCGAAGTATTTTTGGACGTAGAATCCATTTTTTGGGGTCCCAGGACGATCCGATTTCACTGTGGCGATCCAAAGGGCTTTCATGGGGCCAAATGGGATTTTTGAAGGATCCCAGGAGGTTAAATATTTTTCGAGTAAAAAATAAAGAATTTTTTTCATTGCCAGAATTAAATTTCTGCACAAGTAACCTATATCAAAGAATAATAAACCTTTGTGTAAAATTTGCAGCGTTTTAATGATGATGATGTGCGGCCCGGTAGTAATGGTGAGATGCCTCCTCTACCTTTGTGAAAGTTCAGCCCTTCGGACAACGTTGTGAACCAAAGGCAGTACTCGATAGGAGTAGGCCTACTTTATCTTTTTGCCTTTCGATGGGTCATGATCAAGTTCGGATAATGAGGATAAATTAGAAGAAAACATAGACGTTTTTGCTTCCAAGTGTACCACCTGTGGCGTCTATGGCGTATCTTTCAGCCTGCCGTCGCAAAATATCCGCCGACGAATACTAAACATAGGTATTATGTTTACTAGATGATTTTCCATCTTTAATAATCTTCAACATTCTTGTGCGAATGCATCCTCAGCTATTGCCTGGCGGCATGGGCGTACGCAGCTCTTCCTTTAGGGGGGGGGGGGGGGGGGGGGGGGCTCAGAAATATTGCAGGTAGACATGCTGCCAGCAAGGGTACCTAGTTAAATTAAAATTAAAAAAGCTGCAAATTTTACACAAGGGTTTATTATTCTTTGATATTTGATATAGGTTACTTGTACGAAAATTAATTCTCTGTCTTGAAAAAAAGAGTTAACAAAAATTATTATTACTTTCCTTTTTTTTCAAAATCTTTTGTTTTTACATTTTTTTTTTTTTTTACTCGGAAAATATTAAATATTTTTTATAAAGAGATCAATTTTTGATCTCTTGGTATCCTTCAAAAATCCCATTTGTAGCCCCATGAAAGTCCTATAGATTCCCACAGTGAAATAGGATCGTTCCGGGACCACCAAAACTGGATTCTTCGTCCAAAAATACTTCGAAAATGACACCTAACTCCCACAGCCAAAAGCCTTCAAAAACACCTCTCGTAGCCCCATTTCAGCCCCACAGCGCCCAACGGGTTTGGGCTGAATACCTCTCGGGTACAACTAGATGGAAACCACGTATGTTGTCAAAATTTCAGATTCTTAAAAAATTCTTACTGCCCAAAACGCCCCGGACGGCGGACGACGCACGGTGGTGCAAAACTTCCATATTTTGGGGGGAAAAACTCTGAAAACCCCATACTTATAGTATTCGTAAATTTGACGCTGATCACGAATATACCCCATGACCCTCTACCTAAAATGGATTCTGAGCCTTTTTTTCCCAAAATACCTCTAAAAAACACGTTTTCAGTACATTTTCCAGTGTGCGAGCCAAGTAAGGATTCTCCCGAAGTTTGTACATACCTAAAGAAAAGTTGTAGAACAATAATTTTCGCGTCGATTGAACACCGTAAAATTGAAAATTACTACAAAAATGAGGAGGTCGAAGATGATTTCGATCGAACACTCCTATGATTTCTGATGGAACCCCGTAACATTGGTGAATTCCATTGAACACCCTAGAATTGAAATTTTTCTACTTGAAGACGGAAAATTGCTGAGCCAGATTAGTTATTTTCATGACTTTGTAAGGTAAAACAATGTGGCCTTTTAAATTAAATTTTGTTTCGAAGGTTCGAGCCAGAAATATCTCGCTGTAACTTATTATTTTTTATCCACTGCAATGACCCTAAATTACTTTCTTGTAGCTGAGTAAAAACTGAACAAATTCGATGTCTAACGAATTTTTTCACGTGCAAAATGAGTCGGCTACGATTCTCCGTAAATAGGTCTAATACTGCTCCCGTCAACTCACAATTTTCCAAAATCGAGAAAGGTAAGTACTGTTAGAAGTGGTTTTTAAACCAAGTGAAAATCCACTTCACACGGAAAATCAAAAACGGCGGGAGACGCTGGTTCAGCAGTTGGAGCTAAGGCAGGAGGAAGACACGCAAACGGAACTCGCGGTCAGTCGCCTAGAAGCCGCTCATGATGGAAGAATCGTCTGTCCCGATGATCTCCTAGCCAAGGATCATCGGTGGCCACCCACGTCATTCACTCAGGTCAGATCCAACCATTAGTTTACACTTTTGGAAAACCCGAATTTGCCTCCGGGGGCCTCGCGTTCGCGTGCGGGCGGTTAGGGCAAATTCATCAATTTGGTGGAGAGATTAGGTCTACAATTAAGGGTCAATTCGACAAGCAATATATAAGTTATATTGGAATATTGTTTTCTTGTTGACCTGATTCCATCAAGGGATTTGGAGACCTGGGGACGGGGTAAAAGGAGGATCGGCAGCACATAAAAGATCCTCCCGGTCACAACGTAAAACAATTTAGCTGCCAAATTTTACGGTGGGCGCCGGGTTGACAAAAGCAAATCTTGACAAAACAAGACCGTCAATCCCGGCTACCTCACACCTTTTTTTTTTTTTTTTTTTTATTGAGGAAAATATGAAGAAAAAAAAAGGTGTGAGGTAGCCGGGATTGACGGTCTTGTTTTGTCAAGATTTGCTTTTGTCAACCCGGCGCCCACCGTAAAATTTGGCAGCTAAATTGTTTTACGTTGTGACCGGGAGGATCTTTTATGTGCTGCCGATCCTCCTTTTACCCCGTCCCCAGGTCTCCAAATCCCTTGATGGAATCAGGTCAACAAGAAAACAATATTCCAATATAACTTATATATTGCTTGTCGAATTGACCCTTAATTGTATACCTAATCTCTCCACCAAATTGATGAATTTGCCCTAACCGCCCGCACGCGAACGCGAGGCCCCCGGAGGCAAATTCGGGTTTTCCAAAAGTGTAAACTAATGGTTGGATCTGACCTGAGTGAATGACGTGGGTGGCCACCGATGATCCTTGGCTAGGAGATCATCGGGACAGACGATTCTTCCATCATGAGCGGCTTCTAGGCGACTGACCGCGAGTTCCGTTTGCGTGTCTTCCTCCTGCCTTAAGGTGGGATTTCCCTGACGCGTCTGCGGCGCGCGGCGGCGGCTCGCGTCTAGACGCTCCCCACTCCTTCAGTGTTGTTCAGATGGAACCGATTTCCCCAGCGCGGCTGCGGCGCGCGGCGCGTCTCAGCGGCTACATGGGGTTGAAACTCACTATATGGGAGACGCGCGGCCGGCGGCCAGACTGCTCCCCCTAGCAGTCAAGCCGCGCGCCTTCGCGGCTGGGGTATGCAAACCCTCACAATGTCCCCAGTGGTTTTCTTTGACTGTGAATCACAGAATTGAGCCTGCTCATGACTCAGCAAGTAAATAATGAGTGGCGGGGGGAAACGAGTGAATTTTATCTTTCCGTTTGCGTTTGTGTGCTTGTCTGAAATGAAATTCACCCACGAAGAGGACGAACTTCTCATCCACATCGTGGCATTCCAGTACGATAGTGAGTCGGAAGACTACAAGGACATTGGGAAGAAAGAAAAAACATGAGTAGCTGTACCATCTTTCGTCAGGTCTTCTCTCACCAGTGAAACAACGTAGGTAGTCAAATTGTTGGAAATTCAACCGAAAGAACGATCTGAACCGTTTTTCGTTCTTTTTCAAGTGGCAGTCGATGAGAATGTTAAAAAAAAAAATCCCTCTTCTGTTCGCCTTAAAAACATAGGGGCGTGAGGCTCCCTATCCATCAACAATAATCCCTCTTCTTCGTCCTTCTCTGACAATAAAAGGGCCACAACAATAACCTCGCTCGACTGAAGCTGGGGCCAAGGTAGGCGGTCTCTGGCCGCCGCCGCGGCCGCGCCTCTTTGAGAAACCACTCTTCCATAGCGCGGCGCGGCTGGCGGCTGAGTAGAAACATGACAAAATCGCGAGCCGCCGCCGCGGGCCGCAGACGCGTCAGGGAAATCCCACCTTTAGCTCCAACTGCTGAACCAGCGTCTCCCGCCGTTTTTGATTTTCCGTGTGAAGTGGATTTTCACTTGGTTTAAAAACCACTTCTAACAGTACCTATACTGCCCGAGTCAGGTCTACAGTAGGTACGAGTCAAGTTGATGACTTTTTGATCCGAAAACTATTCATATCATTCCTCCAACTAATACTGAATGGAATATTGGTAATGATTTTGAAAGGATTTAAAAATATTTTTTGATTTTTTTTTTTTTTTTTTTTTCACCTGTGGACCACTGTGCGGCAGCGGTTCCATTTCGTTTTTGCAATCTAGACCTCTTGAAACGAATGATGTCAAATTTTGAGGCCGATCCGAATTTTCGACCCCCGTCGCGATTACATAGGTATATTATTCCAAGAATAACAAACCAAAATGATCGTAACTTTGCATGTAGGTATTTGGAGTGTGGAGTATGGTGTGATAGGTACCCTATATCGTAAATAATATTACGTACACCGCTTGAGTACCTAATAATACAAAATAACGTACAAATCATTTTTACAAAATCAAGTGTTGTAGTTCACTTTTTTCCCCTCTTAATATAAAACCTTTACTTAAAATGTACACAACATAAGTACCTACCCAGCAATGTCAAGTTGATTTTTTTCACTTTAAATTTACAACATGAGCCGCCTCGGTTTCTCTGCGAATTTTTCAACCACTACTTCCTCTTTTTCTTTATTTTTATCTGAAAGTGTATATATATTTTTCGTTTGTCTAGGGGGGGGGGGGGGGGGGGGAGTTTCTGATGTAACTGGGTTTGCGTTGGTTATAACCAATAACCAAATTAACTTTATTTAGGTATTTATTTTTTGGGTTGCCTTTTCTGCGGCCTCAGATGTTCTCAATTGAAATGATTTCATGACAAATATAAGCCCGTTTTTTTTACATTTTTGGACAAGTCTCGGTGCGGGACCCAACATTTTTGACGACTTATTTTATCTTTATTTCTTCTTTATTGTTTTTTACGATTTTGACAAATTGCGGGACACACATAAAAACATTTAATGTTTTTGGGATTCAGCCTACTCTTCGTGGTGTTTCCTCGGTCATGCTGAAGGGCTGATTTCATGGATTATCCCCTCAACTGGCGGGCCGCATCTCACCATCTCCACATTGCGTTGGGTTACTCATGATCTTGAAATTACGAATTTTTCTACTTTCGATATTTAACACGGTATCCTCGGCCGTGAATACCCCTATTATAATTAGGCTGTCAATTTCGACTGGAAGACTAATCGGCATTACAACTTCACGTACTTAGGTATACAATTCTTCTTTACTCATATCGTCGGTCGTTATGATATGAATCTATTCCCGGAATTGATACAAGTGATTACTCCTTTTAATCTAATCGCTAATTTGTTCTTTTGCGTTTCGCGGCGTGTAGGTTGGAAAAATGCCCGTTTTGGACAGAAGGATTTTTTTTAGATGTGATATATTGAAAGAATACTTGGTATCCCTTGTAATTATTCTAATTATATTATATGGGGGGGGGGGGGGGGGGGGGGCTACACTTGAGGTTTATGAAGGCGTCGGAAGTTGACCATATTCTATCGCAGTCATTTCTATCGCGGGAGATTTCAGTCGTAAAAAACTCTGACGGCTCCGGTGTTTTATAAGATGGGGAGTTTTTTTTTTTTTTTTTTTGGGAGTTGACACAAATTGAGAAACACGTCGAGCTCGATCAAGGCAGTTACAGACCCGTTTAGAAGTTAATACGTCGTTTGTGGGGCCATTCTACGATGTTTCAAGTGCCATCACATAGATTAGGCCGCTCCGAGAGAATTTATTGCGGAATTGGGTTCGTGCCAAAACGTATAGAAGGACGCGTCCCGCGTACCGCTACAGGCCGTGAAGCGAGATGAGCCAGCTGGGCTGTGGGGCTTTTAGTTCGTGACGTCACTCTGATAACAAAAAACAAATCTTTGTCCTAGAAAATGTGACTAATTAAGTAGGTAATTCTGGGGGTTTGTGTGTACGCAATAGTTTTTCGCGTAGACGCCGACCTGTCAAAATACAGCTATAGGTCTTGTAAACTACGAAAACCAGGGAATTCACAAAAAAAAAACAAAAAAAAACCTGACGATACCTGTTATCGACTTTACCAAAATGAGATGATTTTTTTTGAAAATTTATTCGTTCAATGCCGCAACCCTTACTTTTTTTAGGGTACAATTACTAATTTTTGTAGTTTGTTTTAGTTTGTTATTCTTGGGGGTCGAAAATTCTGATCGGCCTCAAAATTTGTCAAGATGACTAGATTCCAAAAACGAAATGTCCGTCAGCCGTTTTAGGCAGTAGGATTTTTTTTTTTTTTTTTTTTTTTTTTTTTTTTTTTAAATCTGAAATTTTTAAAATGCTTGGTTTACCATCTAGAAGTGCCCGCAAGGTTTTCAGCCCGATCGCCCCAACCCAGGGGGCGCTATGGGGCTAAGATGGGGCTGTGGGAGGGTTTTTGAAGGTTTTCGGCTATGGAGTCGAGTTAGGTGTCGTTTTCGAAGTATGTTTTGGACGTAGGATCCATTTTGGGGGTCCCAGAACGATCCGATTTCACCGTGGTGATCTATGAGGCTTTTATGGGGCAACGGATGGAATTTTTAAAGGATCCCAGGAGGTAAAATAAGGTGTCGTTTTTCGAGTAATTTATTGGACGCAAAATCCTTTTTTTTTAGGCCCCACGTCTTTCCAAACATTGTAGGTACAGAAATTGTTTTTTTTTTTTTTTTTTTTTCACTTTTTTTTTTTTAATTTTTTTTAATGACAGATTTAATTTTTGCGCAATTAACCTACATCAAAGAATAATACACCCTAGTGTAAAATTTGCAGCGTTTTTTACACCCATCTTCTGTTCAATGTATGGGTTAAAGAAGGGCCCTCACCGGAGCGCTGAATATTCCGACAGAGCACCCAATTTTCGCTCAAGTCGTGACATCGTTAACAGATTCCTGGATTAGACCTTAAGTCCTCGTCTTGGACTCCTGTTTATTCGAAAAACTTACACCCAAGAACCATCCTCGTGACGTCACGGTTCGCCAGAACGACTGCACACCGCCAACTCGCCGATCTTTGTGTCTTCCACGTTCGCGGATCTCTCGTAACAAAGCAAGGGAGCAAGGTGTGTCGAGGGGGAAGGACGTCTTGCATCGATAGATCCAGGACGTGATAAATCGATTGAAACAATCGAATTGTGGGAAAAAATCGCCTTCTCACATCAGCCTCACCCGCTGACCTCAAACGCGACTTTGATACAGTTACGCATGCATAATGCCCCATTAAGTTTTGTTTGCTTTCCAACGCTTCACGAAAGAAATTCACTTCCAAAGCTGTTGTAGTGAAGATTCATTTTATTGAATGGCAGTTCTCTAACATGAGGCAACGATGTCCTGAGTCGTAGAAGGGTAAAATATTGAAATGATGATATCGTGGTATGATGCTTGGCATCTTTTGAACTCCTGTGGTTTTTTTGTGGTGAGAGGTATTATATACTGAAGGAAGGATATATTTTTCATATTATCCCACCTCCAACTCGATCCGCTCGTAGAAGGATCATTATTGTGCTGGTAAATACTCAGAAATTGTTCTTAGCCTAACGAGGACCATTCAACGTTAAAAATTTATTACACCCTCAGTTTTCCATCTTTTTTGCTTTTGAAGCAAGTATGAAAATTATCTCCTGTCTGCTCCATCAACCCTGCGTAGATTTTATATACCTATTATACCTAGGAATGTAAAAAAAATCGTTACATAATAATATAATAATATAATATGTACCTATAGTATAATCAGATTATACTATAGGTATAATAGATTCTATTATATTATACAAGATAGTTTCTGATATTATAATATAGCCTCACAGATAAGTCTGTGAGGCTTAGCATTATTATTGATTGATTGAATAATATTAAATGGAAACACATTCGAGTAACACCTCAAGTTTGAGAACTTCATTTAGAAAAAAAGAAAAAAAAACTTCCAGTTCCAAGAGACTCGAAAATGTCGAAATTCAAGTAGGGTTTGTTCCACATATTTTACTTACTTTGTCGATGCTTCTTTTCACACTATTCCATTTACTTTTGAAATGTTCTTTGATATCTTTGAACATTTATGCGTCAGATGTGACCCACCACGTATGGCGCATCTTCGGTGATATTGGCACAAACCACGATACTTTTTTTTCGATAAGCGATGATCGACCTTTCCTATTAAATACTGTGACTACTTACTTGCGTGATAGGTTACGTGTAGGTATCACAAAGCCTCCTTACATGGCTTAGACTACTCCAACGTGTGCTCAATATGCACACAAAATTATCAATAAAATTTATTGATTTATATGATGTATGATTATGCACCATAATATGGTGCAAATATATATGGTACATAATTATAATATATTATATTATAACTATGTACCTACCACCTCAAAATATGTAGTTTACGGAAATCAACGAAATAGTTTGATGTTTGAGTTTAAAGCATTCGAAATATTTACAAGAAAAATTGCAAAAGAAAAAGTAGGTGCTATTATACGTAGGTGCTCCTTCTCACCACGGGGTGGACCAGCCGATTTAGCGTGTCTCAATAGGACAGTTGAGGGTGGTGAGGAAACAAACCTTCTAAGAGTGATAAATGTCGGTTTTTTTTTTTTTTTGTTTTTTTTTTTTCAACAGACATCCTTCATCAATTTTCCTTACTCATCTGTCTTCCCTTTGCAAACAATCGAACTCACAGTTATGTACAAAACCCAGCGCGTTCACTAGTCAACAGCCTGATATTCACCTTCGACTGTTCTTCTTGTATTGCTCCTTCTTCATCGCATACTTTAACACAATCCGAACTCCATGTCGGACATGGATACAGAAAAAAGTACCAAAGACGACAAAACTTAAACAATTAAGTTTGTCTACATCACGCGCTCATCCATTTAGCCAACTTTGGGGTGAACGCAAAGGTTGTTCTTAATCGGAACTACCACAAGGAGGGCGTCAAGAAATCCGAATAGCGAACCGACTTAAAATCTGAATTCCCCGTTAAATCGTTCCTTATTTCTTGTGGCTCGAAGTGTTGCTCATTTTTGAGTTTTGCTCGGTTTGGGTTTGGGATCACGGCGTATGAGAAAATTTCGGTATTTAATACCGACTAGGAGCTAAACACTAGAATGCCGATGCGGCATCTAGGCGCCCATGCGAAGGCATGGGGTGCAAGTATGGTGAGCAAGAGGAGGCCGGAGGCCATCGCTATTCCAGACCAAAGAGCCGAGACAGTAGCCGATGCCCTGCTCAAGAATGTGATAACAAGATACGGCAACTCAGGGCACCAGTTTTCAGAGTTACTGCGCAGTATAGCGCGAGCCGTCTTGATCGAGTTAGGCACAAAGGGACCCGTACTGCTGCACCCTCTCAGCGACGGACAGGTGGAACGGCTCAACAGGACCTCGTACGGTTGGCGAAGTGATCACAAGAAATACTGGGACATGCAGCTCGACATGGCCCTGCTTGCGAACATCATCACATCAGAACACACATCAACTGGATATGTAGTGCACCTACGTATCTGATGTTCGGCCGGGAGCTCACTCTTCCATTGCATCTCTTGTACGGGCAAGTTCCCAAAGAGCAACCGGTCCACACCAGTTGAGTGTCTGAGTTCACATCAGATCTTCGGGCGAGGTTGGAGCATGCACATTCCCGAGTACGACAGAACCCGAAGCGTCGGATCGAAGGCATGAAGAGGAGGTACGACCGGGGTACGCAACTGATCCCAAACCCATCGCGTTTTCAAAGCCCCTTCACCGACCATGATCCCAAACTCTTAAATCCTATTTTTGCGATAACATAACATAATAACATCTGTATTTCACACAGATGTTATTAGAGTAGGTAGTTCCGAAAGATTTAAATGTTTTGTTGCCATAATAACGTGACGTCATAATGGAATTATGTTTGATGGATAGTTTTCATTCAAGGACACCGAGTGCAGCGATAGTGTTGGCACATGGCACAAGTAACAGTTACTTAAGTACAAGTACAAGTAAGAGTTACTCTGAAAAACGCTGCAAATTTTACACGAGGATTTTTATTCTTTGATGTAGGTTAATTGTGTCATTAAGAAAATATTTTTGAACAAATTAAAAATAATTTCTATAGGTACAATGTTTGGACAGATGTGGGACCTCGAAAAAATGGATTTTGCGTCCAAAATTACTCCTTATCTGGCCTCCTGGGGTCCTTCAAAAATCCCATTAAATTTTGTAGCACCATGAAAGCCCCATAGATTCCCACGGTGAAATCAGATCGTTCGGGGACCCCGAAAAATGGATTGTCCGTCCAAAAATACAATGAAAACGGACGGACATTTCGTTTTTGGAATCAAGACCTCTTGAAACCTATAATGTCAAATTTTGATGCCGATCTGAATTTTCTACCTCTGTCGCGATTACATAGGTGTATTATTCCAAGAATTATAAACCGACATGGCCTCGTTTGTTTTTGTTTTAATTAGCAAATTGTTAATTTTGTTTTTTGAAATCTGAATTTGAGTGATGACGCTTTTTTTATGGCCAATCTGCTGAGAACGAGCTCAATAATTGAATGAATGTATTATTCATAGATGTGTAGGTACCTACCTACCCTTGTTCCCTTAGATGCTCGAAATTGTCTAATACCTATTTCATAAACTATAAACTCCTATGCACACTCTGATTTCTGACTTCACGTTTAGTATTATTAAATAATTTTGTAAAGATTAAATCTTTGGATCTCTCTTTTTTAGATCGATAAATTTTATCGATCTAAAAAAGAGAGATCCGACGAGAGATCTTTCGATATCGAAAAATAGTGTGGAGGCAGGATCATTCTTGATTGAATAAATAAAAAATATCTTGTGCACAGGTTAGTTGTAATATAACACGAATGAATTTCATTTTTTGTTTCGCCCAGTGGGTTTGCTAATAAAGACTAACAAAGATGGCACCAAAATTGCTGTTGCCAACGTTCCCAAATGAATTTTCCCTGTGTTTAGTGGGCCCTTCCAGGTGTGAATGTCCACCCACCTGGCCGTCATCCCTTGCCGGGGAAATATACGCCATCTCTTAAGTAAACACAGTTTCTGCAATGGCGAAGTGTTGTAGCACGTGAGTTTTTACGCTGATTACGGCGTCGGGAGGAGAGAGATTTATAAATAGGTATACTAACGTAGTAAAAAATTGTAGTAGTGCAATGCAACTCGTCGAAATAAGGGAAAAGATCCCTAACTTCCCCCCTCACCAAGTTATTACGAGGGAAACCGTCGGATATAAAACGGGGCACCCCTCACCCGCACGCACGCGGAAGCAGTCATACTCCCGATCGATACTCCACCTGTTGCTTCCATTTAAAAGAAGGAAGAGAGAGATAGAAATGGACGAAGACCCCCTGCGTCGACTATTGAGACAGGAAAAAAAGGAATGCGTGGAGAAAGTTGACCGTCCAGTTGCCTCCTCTGTTCGTACTTCGGTACTGCAATACTGGACCAATTACATTTGCGATAGTAAACCACGTTTTTCCGTACAATGCGACATGATTCCAAACACAACGACAGTTAATCCTGCAATTACATTTAAGAAACAACTTGGAAGAAAAGGCCGGCCTTTTCTTCCAAGTTGTTTACTGACTACGAAAGCAGGTTCCTCCATCCAATAATTACATTTAAGGTTGCCAACCTTTTTTCAGTAAAAAAAGTAGATTGCCGAAAAATTTGGCGAAAAAAATTACTGGTGAGCTTTATTAGTGCTAATTTTAGTAATCTTGGTTTGGGCGGGCATTTCTAGCAATATGCCATTATACTATCCAGTCAGAAAAAAAATAGGTAGTCAAGAGTCGAAAGTCGTAACAGAAATCGTCTGTGAAGGTGCACTACCCTAGTCGATTTTTGGCCCTTTTGTTAGAGTCATATTATGACTCTAACAAAAGTGCCAAAAATCGACTAGGATAGTAGTGCACCTTCACAGACGATTTCTGTTACGACTTTCGACTATATTATAGTCTTATAGAAAATGACGTGCTCGATCTAAAGGTGTAGTCGGATTTGAGTTTTGAGTGAGAGAAATTTGAGAAAATCTACTGAAGCAACAACATGAACGAAATGTTGTTTGACTAGTTCAGTAAGTCTTACTGAAAAATAGCAATAACGACCATCTCTAGCTCCCAAGTGTGGAGGGCGGGGCATAACTTTATGCGTACGTTGGGGCTCCTGAATATCAAGTAGTTTCAGGGGCGGATAGACAGTTTTGGAGGTCAACATCAGATGTGCTGAGGGGCGCGAATTTTCGATTAAACCGCGAAAACCCCTTTTTCAAGACATCAAAGTTGGGATGGTCGAACCTGGACACAGACAGAGAATGAAGAATTTACTATTAAATTTTAAACTTTTTTTTCTATTGAAGGAACTCATTAATCGGAAAAATGAGAAAAGCGGTTCTAGATAAAGTCAAATACAATAATTAAAAAAAAAAATTCAACTCAAAAAATTATAATGGGGCTTGGAAAACGCTCTGGACATCAAAATGTCGCTTTCTGGGAGAATGACCCGTAAACAAAATAGCGCTTCAAGCTAGGATGCATTTTGCACATTTCTTCAGTTATCAGTGATAACTGAAGAAATAATGTGATAACTTATCACATTATCACAGCTTATCAACGATTTAAAAAAATGACTCGCAAGAGGAGTATCTGGTTGGAGCACAGAGCTGAGAGGAAAGAAAGTCCCAAAACATGCAATTTGAGCACCCTGGATTTTGATGATGGAAGGTGTCTAACCCTTCAAATTTGGTATATTTCTGCTCAGGGCACTCGCCAATCACCGAATATCGGGGGAAAAAAATTTCGGAACGACGGGGTGGACTCGGGAGGGGGCGGAAGTTGGCCCGATCTTCTTAACTGTATAGGTACATACCGCGTCTCTCTTAGCTTGGCATCGCGAGACTAGCGTCTCGCTTGATGCCCGATACTATTGGATCCTAATATGATTATATATACAGAACATGAGTATATATACTATAATATACTATCGATGGCCATCCCTAGTGTAGATTCCGTCGACTATTCATGCTGTTTTGAGCAGTATTTTTTTTTTTTAATCTAAAATTTTGACAATGTATGTGCCTACATACCTGATTAGTAATCAGTGATTACCATCCGATAGCCCTTATTCGTAGTGTTCCGTGGGGCTACAGAAGGGGTTTTGAAGTGTAGGGGGTTTGAATGATGTGTAGTGTTTAAGGGGGTTCCCAAAATCTGAAAACAGGGTTAAAATACCCGACTTCGCCCCATTATCTCAGGATCCGTTGTACAGATTTTGATGAAATTTTGAAGAAATGTACTTCACACTGTTTACAGACGATTTGACCGATGAAATTTTGATAACCCGGTTATCAGCTGAGCGATCACGAAACATCAACCATTTTCTTTTACCTAATTTTTTAATTTGAATTTCGTTCGTCATAAAGTTTCAAAACAGTGACAGAAATATGTCATAAAAGTTTGAGCAACATTCGTTCATTCGTTTTCACAAAAATGGGTCATAATATGTGCCGAAAAAGTCAAGTTTTTAGGAGAAGCGTTTTCTTATAAGGAGACGATCTCGCACGATTTCGATCCAGAAAGGACACTTCAGTTTTGTGTCCCACATGAATTTGTTCCTTACTTGAAATTGTTAACCCGAGGTTTGCAATGAGTAAAGTGTAAAGATTCTTTACTAAGGAATACCATGAATGAGGGTGTTTGTTGTACTTTGCCACAAACACGCACGCACCAAGAACAAACCTATAGATAGTGCAGATTAATAGGTTTGTCCCAGGTCTGACGGTCTGACGGGCTTGGGTCAGGAGGTTGAATGGAGTTTTGTTTTCGAAGTAATTTTGGACGTACAAACCATTTATGCGGTTTCTTCTTGGATCCTAACACTATTCAGGCAAGGCCTGTTTCACACATTGGGCTAGTGAACTTTTTCAAAATCAACAGTTGATTTTGAGTTACTTGTTCCTATTCATTCCTTCTTCATGAAGAATTTTGCCTTCCTGACCCATCTAATTATAGTCGAGAGTGGAACCGGAGCGATAAGATGAATTCTTATCGCTCCGGTTCCACTCTCCCTCGCTCGGCGATAAATCCGTCAAAATTGAATATTTTGACGGATTTATCGCCGAAACCCCAAATTTTAGGTCATTTTATTCACAGTATTTTAAACGTTTCTAAATTTCCGAAAATGAATTCGCCTTGAGTTGACAGGAAGGAATTCTTGTCCCATGGTCCATGCAAGAATCATTCATGTGAATTTTCAATCTCCATTTGGGGCTCTTCCAATCCCGACCCCCAAGAATTGAGCACCTATCTAATCTTAATTTCCATAATCCTCATCTTGAAAGCGAGCGCACAACTTCATATTACATTAGGTTGGCATTTTTTTATTCATTAAAGAGCGTTAACATGGTTTTACATCTCAGTATTAAATTTTGCAGTTTCCCTCATTTTGTTCACACAGCATCATTTTGGTGACTGGAAAAATGTCCGTGGTGCGACCAAAAAATGACTGTGACCAAAATGATGATTCTGAGTGTGGGACGCTGTATTGGAAATGGAGAAGGGACGACTGATAAACTGACTTGGCCTCTCACCACTATGCAAGGAAACAATCACCTCAACAAAGTTAAAACGGCTTGAATTCACTCACCCTAATGTAGAGAAGTTTGACATGAATGATGGACAGAAATAAACACTCACTAGTTCAATAACAAACCAACGAAAATTATAAGAAACACAATAATGAAATCCATGCCCATTGCCGCGATGTATGTAACTGAAGATGAAGATGAATAACTAGCGCGCTCAGGACTTATTGTCCACAAACTGACGCTAGATTTCGGTACACAAGACTTGTGTACCGAAATCTAGCGTCAGTTTGTTTTTTCTTCACTTTCCCGAAATTCAACTACCTACTCCATTCATTCAAGATGTATTAAATACATCTATAAATGCAAAATATTTTATTACGTTTGGTTAATATTACCATAGGTAGTTAGCTGAACTCCACGATGTCAAACTCATCGCATCAATTTTCAAATTTTAATATCAGTGCAGTTGTGAAGTTTTTGGGTTTGACCAAGTAAAACGACCAAGTAAAGCGAGTTGACCAAGTAAAGCGACAGTGACCAAAATGACGAATTTCTACTTCGGAGTTGGATTTCTTGTAATTAAAGTGGATATTTTATCCAAAAAGGCAATGGACAGTGTGGATAGCATAGCACACAACATAAAAATAAATTTAATAAGAAATTCTGATAAAAATTGACTGTTTGTGGTCTGAGGACATCATAGTGTCGCAGTACTTGATACAGGGCCCTAAACAGTTTTTTATTTATTCACTTTTTTGTTTAATGATTCCTTATTGACACAATCAAATTTTTGCACAATTCATCAAAAGTACTAATTAGCCCCTGAGTAAACATTGCAGCATTACAGATCACTTTGTGGTTATCGATTACTTCTCGCAATCGTCGCAAGGCTAGTTTTGTGTAAAATGTACCTGCTGCTGATTCCAAATATCCCATTCATTAAACGTGCGTTTTTTTTTTTTCTTTCTTTCTTTAAATAATTGATATATTTAACTGTCTTTTTTGGTTTATTATTCTTGGAATAATACACCTATGTTTTCGCGATGGAGGTCGACGACTCGGATCGGCGTCAAAATTTGACATTATCCGTTTCAAGAGGTCTACATTCTAAACGCCGTCCGGGCCGTTTTGGGCAGTAGGAATTTTTTTTTTTTTAATCTGAAATTTTGACGAAAAAAACTCCAAAAAAATTTTTTTTGAAATATAAAAATCCAAAAAAAAATTTTTTTAATTTTTTTCATTGACAGAATTAAATTTCTGTACAAGTAACCTATATCAAATAATAATAAACCCTTGTGTAAAATTTGCAGCGTTTTAAAATCTTATGCTTGACTGTTGCCCATACATTATTATGGGTCTTCGGCAAATGAATGAATTTGATTTGAAGTTTCATAAAGAAATCAATGACATTAAACGCAGCGATTTCACTGATGAAAGCGATTTCACTTTTGCTAGGGTTACCAGATGAAAACTCGGGATAATATCCTTACTTATCTTGAAACAGAGGACAAACCGAAGACGTGTACTTCTTTGAAAATGACCATAAAGGACATCTTTATTGTTCCCTAGAAAATTGTCAACCTCCACAATTCAAAAAGTACCACGTGATTCTTACATGGCTCCACTGTTCCAATCTATGCTTTGGAAGTGTGAAGCCATTTCCCAAATAGGTAATTTGTTGATTACAAACATTTTTTAATAAATTATACAATTTATTAAGACTGAAGCAACATCATTTCCTTCAATCACAGCTTGCGATTTCTTCTTCCGTTCATGCATGAACGGAAGAAGTTTTCACTGAAGGAAACATGTTTCCACTTCATCACAATAAGAATTTAGTGAAATCTTGGAGGATCAAGTACCCACCTACCTAGTCAAGCACCACAGATAATATCTGTTGGGTGGTCCTTGACTATGTAGGTGGGTACTTGATCCTCGAAGATCATTAAATTAATAATTTAATGAATAATTAATATGATTGTGTAATGAGAAAATTGGAAAAAATTGAAAACAATACTGATGACGAGTATCTACACTGCATGCAGATACATCTGTCTTATGATGGCAAATAAAATGAATCGAATGTAGCGCAGCTTCGATTTGTTTAATAGGTACTGAGTTGATGGGTTGCTATGGGCTGCATATAGTTGGAGATAGACGGGAATTTGATAATTCACTACGAGAAACTAACAAGCGTTGTTACTATGAAAAATTAAGTTGACGGGTTGCCACGCGTGCAACCAATAAAAAAACGTTGCATTTTTTGTGTGTCGCAAAATTTTTGTGTCGCAAAATTTTGCAAGACCCCAGAACTAAGACATATCCATGTCAAAAGACATTCTATCAATTAAAAAAAAAACTACGATGCAAAAAAAAGGAAAAACAAGGACAAGTCTTTAGATAAAGGATGTTTGATAACCCTACTTTCGATCTTTATTGCCTCTCCATGATGTAATAATTAAATGGCTAAACAAGTTCAATAATTATTTTAGAACGTAATGAAAGGTACATAATGGTAGGTAGTGGGAATCCATATCATAAAAGACGATTTTAGACGAAGTAGTCTATTTCCGCGATGAAATTACAAAATTAAATTTTAATGTATACAAGCATGTGTCTGCTACCATTTGGTGCATATCTTGGGTATGTCTTGGCATATGCATATGGCAAATTTTATGGCATATGGCTTTTATGCATATGGCAAATTTTAATGTATACAGCTGTGTATATTGAAGCTTCCATGTGTCTCCTGCCATTTGGTGCATATCTTGGGCATATCTAGGCATATCTTGGCCATGTTAGCGAATAGTTCATCTAATAATCGATATTCCGTTCTGTGAAACACCCTTTACCTACGTATCTTTTTCTTATATAGAGAGGGGATGCTATACCCACGAATGATAAATTTTAAGAATTAAATCTTGCACTAGCGTGAACTGGGAGCCGAACCCTTGACTTTAGACGCTGCTGGTACCGTCTAACAAATCAAAAATTGTTAATTTTCATTACCAACTCTCATCACTCCATTTGGTGGTTCAGCCTCTTCTAAATAAGTGGGGTTTACACCTCGTGCCGTTGTTCATGGTACACTCATGAATCCTAATGTCAAATCTAACTCCCCCTTCAAACTCTTCACTGCTGACAATTGCCCTCTTTTTGTTACAGCCTGCAAGCGGAAAGAAGACAGTGCGCTGCATACAGACCATACCTCAGCCCCCAAGAAACCTCGTTTAGTATTCACCGATCTCCAGCGCCGTACTCTACAGGCTATTTTTAAAGTTAGTTCAAATTATTTGGGGGGAAAAAATAATAATAAAAAACCAGGAAGGAAATCATTTTATTTCGATGGGCGCGGGGAAAGCTTTTGAGGGCTTTGGGACCTGCAGGACTGCAGCCAGATTTTTTTTTAAAGGATTTTGGCTGGAGTTGATGAGTGTGGTGTCGTAGTTGAAGTAAATAATTTTTTATGTAGATCCGATTATTGGGGGGTCCAAACCTGTCCAATCACTACTACGATATTCAATTATTAAGAACAAGAGTCCACGTGTAATCAAATTTTCAGCCTTTTAACTAGGCCGGATGTGTCATGACTGGCAAAATAGGATTTCAATCCTTTCCCTGACAGTGCTATTCGATTTTTTTTTTCGAGGATTTAATAACGTTTTTAGTAAAAAATATGATGAATCTCACACAGATAAGGTAAACACTTTTGGTTTATTATTCTTGGAATAATACACCTATGTTTTCGCGACGCGGGTCGACGACTCCGATCGGCCTCAAAATTGACATTATCCGTTTCAAGAGGTCTACATTCAAAATCCGAAATGTCCGTCCGCCGTCCGGGCCGTTTTGGGCAGTAGGAATTTTTTAAAAAATCTGAAATTTTGACAAAATACTTGGTTTACCATCTAGTTGTGCCCGCAAGGTTTTCAGTTCGATCGCCCAAACCCGTGGGGCGCTCTGGGGCTATAATGGGGCTACGGGAGGGGTTTTTTGAAGGCTTTTAGCTATAGGATCGAGTTAGGTGTCGTTTTCGAAGTATTTTTTGGGGTCCCGGAACGATCCGATTTCACTGGGGGGATCTTTAGGGCTTTCATGGTGCTAAAAATGGGATTTTTGAAGGATCCCAGGATGTTAAATATTTTTTGAGTAAAAAATACAGAATTTTTGAAAAAACACATTTTGAACAAAAAAATCCAAAAAAAAAAATTTTTTTTTAATTTTTTCATTGACAGAATTTAATTTCTGCACAAGTAACCTATATCAAAGAATAATAAACCCTTGTGTAAAATTTGCAGCGTTTTTACCTTATCTGTCTGAGAGTCATCATATTTTTATATAATAATTCGTAGTCGATGCACATGCCCAACTGTGTGGGATGAATTTTAAAATGATATCCAACCTAATGCGGAATAATTTTCCAGGAGACGAAGCGGCCGTCGAAGGAGATGCAGGTGACGATCGCCCGTCAGCTGGGGCTCGAACCCACGACCGTCGGGAACTTCTTCATGAACGCGAGACGACGATCTATGGACAAGTGGAAAGACGAATCCGAGACGAAGCCCGGCGCCAGCGGTTCACCATCCGACTCGGCCCAGCAGGATCTTTTGTGACACAATTCTTACCCCATACAGCACCTTGTATTTCTATGAGCTTATAAGTGCAGTGAAGGAAGTGCAATTTTGCTGGCGTTCAGTCTAGTCTCTCGATACCATCTGCACAGTTCTTATAGAATCGTTGTGCATCAGATCCGTCCATTTTCGGCATTACAAGAACATCCTACCCTCCCCCCTACAGAAACATTCGAATGCACCCAAAGTGGAGTTTGCATTGACGCAGAACTCGGATCGTTCGTGATCTTGCTTCGGAGTGATCATTTTGGCATAAAGATCGTAGATAGGTTCGCTAATTATATATTAGGGTACAGACGGTATAGGTATTAAAAGTGCTGTAAATAGTTATATTACGATAATTTCTTAGAATTGTACTTATTGGTTAAAAAACGTACAAGGCTTATAGCTACCGCACACGAATCTGTACAAAGTAATATTACTGAAACGTACTGCTAGTAATAAAACGATAGATTTCTAAGAACTGTGTAAGATTGTATAAGGGATCTAGCTGTGCCTTTGCATGAAGACAATAGATTGAATAAAGCTTTAAATACCATTACATTGCCAATAACAAAAAAGTGTCCTCGAACATCCACCATAGTTACTCAATTATTTTTAGGCATTTTCCATGTCTATGGAAGAGATTTCTTTTTTTATCCGTGTTCGACGAAGGCCTATGGATGCGTGTGGTTTTGTAATCGTTCATTTTCAATTGTCAATGCATTTCGAAAGCTCATTGAATTTCGTTGTTGTTGGGAAAATTTGTGAATTGAGGTTATGTACCTTTTATAATGTTTGACGTTAACTTGCGAAAAAAAAACTGATTTTACGAGATGAATTCCGTGGCAGGAAATATTTACCAAATCCCGAAGGGGATTTCCGGACGGAATCCTGAATCCACTTGAGGTAGAAATCAACACCCGAACACACCGAAGCGTGTAACGGGCGTTGATTAGGCGACGTTTTCATTTGCCATGTTTTTTCCTATTTTTGTTAAAATGCTCCCAAATATTACTAAACGTTAAGCCAAAACTCTTGATCAATGTATCAATTCATAGAATTTGTGGGGAACTGGAAATTTCAATCTGTGGCGGGAGGGCGCATCTCTCTGGGTTGGCATCACCCTGAATCCTGGCATCCCATTTGGTGAACTTGCTGCAAACGAGCTCAAATCACCAACCAATCGGAAGCTAGGAACCTGTGTGACGTCAATCCAGAGACTTGAGTCTTCGTTCCTGCTGCAGATTTACATTTCCGGTTCCAATAAATTCTTTTAACACATGAATGTTATTTTCGTGCAATCGGAGTTTGGATTTCATGTTTAGTGTTATTTGGAAACCTTCTATTAAAAAATTTGACCTTAATTTCGACAGTAAGTCTTTTTCCGGAGTATTTTCTGATCCATTGATCCATCAAGTCTCCGGAAAAAATCGAACAAATTTCAGGAAAAATACTTACATGGTTTTGCGAATTCACTATCGATTTACTCTTTAAAATTTAATGTGCCTCTTTTTGAGCTATTCATTTCAACGCGGATTCAGGGTTTAGCCTGTCATTTCCCCAACTGCGATTGTGATTTTTATTACACTCAGTGTATGATTGTAAAAGTCTTTTGTTACTAAACATTCTAGTCTTGAACGTTTTGTTCAGATTTGTTCAACTATACAGCTACCTAAGTCATGTATGAGTTAAATGGACCTCTCTAGTCTTGATGGTACCTTTAGGTCGTTGGAGTCATGTGAATTGAGTTTTAATTGTGATTCACTTTGTTCGAAATGGGTAACTCACTTAACGCTTATTTTATTATAGTCTCTTGATATGAATGATTTTTAATTTTTCACTGACCTGTTCCGGATGAACACTTACATTGTTATTTCATTTTATTCCGACGTGATTTAACGGCTCCAATTGTGCAGAGAATTAATTTTGAAAGCATCAATAAAGTCTGTTCTTGAAAGTGCGTCATTTTAGATTGGAACAGTATTTGAAAGTTTAGTTGATTCATTCGACATGTTACTAGTTTCTATAAAGTTCACTGGTACCTTTCGAAATTGGTTTGCTTTCCAGAAGTGCTGCCCTGGTGGCACCCCATCGGTTCTAAGCTCTCTTGGTCCCCTCTGGGGAAACTCACTGTCGTTACTCCGTCAATTTCTGATTTCGCCTTGGGAATACCCTTGGAGTCTATTACTTGAACGATTGGTTGGGCATAATTGCGTAAGACTGGTGTTTGTCTTTAACATGTCCTTATATTACTTGTCCGGTGTAGACATTTCAGAAAAACTAGAGAATCTCAAATTCACAGTTCATCGATGAGTGGCATAAACTTGCTATCCATAGCTGATTTCGATTCGAACAGTGATAACTTCGATGTTCATTTCAACATTCCATTTCACTCCATGTTGATACATAAAAAGTACTGTTAGGTGTGCATGATACAGTAAAAAGGCATTATGAAGTACGTGCGACAGTCTTTTTCAATTTTAGTTAGTTTTTACAAATCTAGACTTTCTGACACATTCCAAGATCTTTTTACTTGAGCATTCCTTTTGTAAGTGTATATATATTTATATAAATAGTTTAGTTCTTTGTTTATATGATCTCCAGAATATTTTTTTCTTAGAAAAACACGAATCTAGTCTCAGAACTTGTCTCTTTTGAACCATTATGTTCTCGTACATTTCCCCCATTTGGTTGGTACTGATTTGGAACATTCCAATCTAGAGCGAACATTGTACTTAGTAGTACTTGAAGATCATAAATGTATTGAATCGTGATAATACTGTCTAGTCGATAGAAGAGCATTTCAATCAAAGCGAATGATTGCTAATTTAGTCAATAGTTTATCTTGTATTGTTTTAGGTACCTGTTTTATTTGTGATTGTCATTTTGCTGCTAGAAACCGTCGAAATATAGTAGTGGTTTATTTTCTTTTCAACAAAGTTGGGTATAATACACTATATATACCCAACTTTGTTGAAAACAAAATAAACCACCAAGAATATTATTCTTGCATTATCGATACCTTTTGCGAGGTCTTTCGCCCTGGTTGTGAGAAAATTTAATGGAATGAGCGTGTAAAAACCACAAGTTGCTCCACAATTGTGTTATGGAACAATTGTGCTCGTTTTTTGTTTGTTTTTTTCCCCACTGAACTGTTGAATTTTCTAGTAATGCACAATTTAACGACGATGACTAAGAAACACCACAAGATAAGTAAATTCTTCGTAACGGAACCTCAGATTTGGATCATGTGAGAAAGTCTACTGAGCAAAAAATCCATAATGCAAGAAAAACTGAATCGGGAAATTGGCAGCCCTACGCAGCATGGTCACATAATATGTGCACATACATATTATGGTTTCTTCTTATTCTTGGCAGTACTCCTTCATTTCGTTACTTTCTCTCCTTTTAGAAAACAAACCTCATCCATCTACTTAATTTCCATCTTGCGAAAAAAAAAAAAAAAATCTTCAGTCACGTGTCTAGTCAATGTAGGAATCCCAGGCGTCTCTGTGGTGACTTCCGATTCACAATTCTAAAGTTTGCCTATATCCCAATTCCGGGGTCATTAGCTTCCCCAGATAGTGCCTTTAGAATGTATGTTTAAATCCCAACATTGCTCTTCTTTCAAAATTAACTACTCGGATCACTCAACAGCAATATGCCCGTATTTGGCCTCAAGGTCACGTCACTGCCTTTCAACGCCTCAGTATGTGAATATGCCCTCATCTCAGCCCCCTCTTTTCCTTCGCCCATTCATTTACTGACAATCACGGATGGTAATACATGAAAATACGTTCACAAACGGCTCGAACAGTTATCCAAAAACTTTAGTGCCCTTATGCAAAATTCGACGCTTTGATTTTTCAGCAGCGCCAATTCCGCAATTTACTTTCAGTGTGAAATCGAAATTTACCCTCAAAAATTGTATCATTGTAAATACTGGAAGAGATATTGATTGTTATGAATATTGTACAAGAGTACAAAGATAGTTATGAACTGTATAATTTCCAAAATTAGGTTAGGTAGAAGAAATTATGTAAACATGTGAAAATTGTACATATGTCCCATAGTGTCACTTATGTGTGAGGTTTGAACACTTTAAATTGCTTTGATAGAATATATGAATGTATTGTGTTGATTCTCCATTTGTTATTTGTGTGATGTTATTGTGAATAATTATTTAATAATTTATTGTAGTTGAAAAAAAGTCAATACTACAAACGTTTCCAAAGAAGTTCCAATGAATGAGTACACTGTTTCTTGTTGTTGATTTGAAATTGAATATTCATTCATTTTTTTGTAAATAGTCATGAAATGAATATAAATATATATATTGTGAATGAATCGATTTAATAATAATAAATTTATCTTTGAAAAAAGAAAAAACACAAAGTTCTTACATTTACTGCAAAGATGGAAGTTCCCTATTACGATAATTTATTTTATAATCAGATATTATGCATGAGGGATCAAGAGTAAATTTTAATTGTAAGGTAGCATTAGCAATACAGGGGAAACCGTTCAATGGCAGTTAGAACCCAGTCGCTGCAACTGTCTGCAAGTAACATTTTGTGAAAGTCCAACGCATTGTTTGTTTGAAAAACGCAATCAATTAAGCTTTTTTTCTTTTTGTTAGGGGTAATTAATGTTGGATTGTCTACAACGACCGTTTTTTAATAGAAAATGAAAACATGCCTCTTTGTCAATAATTTTATCACTCATGCAGTGATGTTTAATTTTCAGGGCTGAGTAATTAATCTCGTTGAGTCGGTCTCAAAGCACAAAAGGGAGATTAGTTTCGCCGTAAACAATGTCATGATTATCTTTTCAATGTATTAGAAGTACATAATACCTACAGTAACTACAGAATTAATTTTCATTTCTTTTGTGGGTATTCTAAGATTCAAATTGTGCCTAAAATATTGAATATATTGATAATCGTTTTGTTAGTACATGTAAATCATTGTTCATAAGGAGTAAACAATACTTACCTGTGTGATAAATATTAGATGGTACTTGATAATCGCTTAGTTCGTCTCGGTTTTCCACTTAGAAATTAGTGTACTTAATGTAATTTCTCAAAAAAGCAGCCAATGCAGTGAAATTATTTTGGAAAGTTGAAGCCCTTCCCTCAAGTGCACTCAGCTAAGAAATAAAGCTTTAATCTCCCCCAATCAGGATTAAAAAGAAGGCTTTGTGTAACGCCAATTCGTTGATTTCCAAAGAATAACATATCACGCGATTCAGGGCAGTATTAAAAGTGAACGAGCCGTTCTCTTTTATTTTGACGACGTGATATAATTTCGACTAGTCCCAACCAGCTTTTCTGTATTGCTAAAGGGAGCAACATTTACTGGAACATAGTTTGAATATTTTTTTATTGTGGTTAGGGGTTTTCGTAGGAATGTGGTACCTTTTCATTGTTAAAAATTGATTGCGTTGATCTCCATACAATTTGAATCTCATTTGCTGAAGGCAATTATTTCTTCTTGGAAATAGCAGCAGTATATAATATACATAATATAAATATGTAGGTTACTCATAGAAATGAATAGGTTATTTCTTCATAGAAGAATAATAAAACTTGTATTACTGATGTATTTTTTAGAAAACGAATATATATTAACTGTATTTGAATAAAATCGTGTTGGTTGAGTATTTCCCCAAATGCCCAGTCGTGAGAGGTAAATCGGTTTACGGAAAGGTTCGTCGGTGTGGCTAATAACGTTTGGCTAAGTACACAAAGTGGTGCTTACTTTCCTGAGTCTTTGAAGTCATTGACATTATGGCTATTGAGGGAATTTTATGTAGCGTATTCAATGTGCATCACTTTGTCTAGTGTCGATATGATTAAAAGAAGGTATGAAAAGTTATGAGCAGATCTGCTTATGTATAAGCTGGGATAAGCTCTTGAAGTTGGAAAAACGTAGATACGTCACGAAACATTTTCTTTATAAAATATTCCTAGCTCGGATGAACCAAAAAAAAAATTGCTTTCAGCCCTCTCATGGCCATGTTTCATCCATCACCTCAAGCTCATTTCGAAGAGTTGATTGAGCTGACAACCTCCATGCAGTCCTGACTTTACAAGATCGTTGTATTGGCAGACGTGTTTACCCCGTTTAGATGTACTTCACATGTATTATTATTACACTCTGCTCTGGCACACTGATGGACTAGAACCAGGGCGCTCATTAAGGCAGAGCACATTAAGCCGTCAGGCTTCCTTGCTGGGGGTTTCATAAACCCCATTCATGAGCAATCCCTCAATCTACAATCTGGAACACTGAGTCATCATAACAGGGAACCGTGAAGGTTCGTCCGCCCTGGGTTGGTAGGTGAATTTTACGTCCCCACCCCTTCAACCCGAGAGTTCCCGAATTCTCAGCATCAGAAATCAAGACTCTGAAGATGCCAGAGGGCAGTGCACACGTCGGAGATAAATTGCATGTCAAGTTATCAAATAATATTAAATACTACTTTCAATCAAATAATATTAAATTTTACTTTCATGTTTAAACGTAGTTTATCGGGAGGCAACACATGTAGGTACCTATACTAAGGCCAGGCACTAGCACAAACAACCGAACAAGGCGAAATATTGTACCTAAACAGTCCGTGCCCCCAAACCCCTTCTGAGAGAGTTTTCCAGAGAATACCTAATTAAAAGCTTTCCTGAGTGATTGAAATTTCTTTCATGGAAAAATGCCAGTTCTTGGGGACATCATACCGAACATTAAGAGCCCTATTTCCTTAAGGAAGCTAATTCAGGAAAACGGAAGAATAATTCGTTTTCCCGAACAAATTCTTTTAGGAGGCTCAGCATTTTGTTGAGAAGGGTTTCCCTTTTAAGGCGGTATCTTGAGAGTGAGCTACGACGAGGGAAAGATAGTGGAGTTAGAAATTCTTGTGCTATCGTGCACAATTTTTTCAAACCTGATGATAATTAAGAAAGTAGGTTCTGCAGCTTGCCTCAGGCCGTTCTGCTATGTTGCGTAAGCACTCAATATTTCATAAATTACGTTGGTTTTCGTGGTTTTTCTGCGATATAAGATATGCTGACGGAATGCTCCTTCTGACGACGATACACACGTATTTGAGAATGATTTCACTGTAAGTGTCCATAATTATAATAAGGGTCTAGTTGTTAGGTAGTGGGTTATGCCTAACCAGTATCCCCTTGTTTGTATTTGTTGCCAGGTCCCCCCCCCCCCCCTGATGATGAAAGCTACCTACCTGTTTTTGAAACGTCGGGAAATGAGTAAACGGAGTTAGAAGCTGATTGGCCTTATTGAACTCAACCCAGTAACAATTTCATAAATTGGCTTCTGAATTATTTCAGTTGAAATCTCACTTCGCATCATGGTAAGTAGCTGAGTTACCTAAAGGTCAGATGAAGACGTTAGTGATTTAACGTCAAGATTTTGAACCTGATTGGCCTGACATAACGGGTCGCCAAGTCGACATCACATCACATGGTTACTTTTCAATGGGATTCATCAGAATGCCTTCTGAACCACTTGGCTGACTCTGGTAGGTAGTTGGTAAATAATCAGTGATTATTAGTAGATCTATTTAATACTAATTTCCAAGTACTATAAATACTATATTTATTAAAATTTTCTTTTAGTAGTATCTATTGAATAATGTAGTGGAGCACGGGGTTAAAGAGTTCATAGGAGAAAGTGGCGACTGGCTGTTTTTGCTGCTGTATTCATCATTGCAAGCGCCAGATAAGAGATAAAGTTCATCTTTGGAGTGCAAACCTGAAGTACGAGAAGCAGAAATTTGTTCGGATAAGGATTAAATTTTGATGATGTTTTTGTAGAGGTCTAGAGCGATTTTGGGCCTTAGCTTCAGCCTGGAAAAATTTCTATGGGGGAGATTGTGGTCAGTCTGACCACCTTCTTCCACACCCCGTGCCACTCCCACTTCGGGGAATGGCCAACTCCTCCGGGATGTACCCCAACTCCTCCGGGAGAACTCCTCCGCCGTAATTACTTCTTACCAACTCCTCCGGCTTATTTTTCTACCTGAAAATGAGATAGTCAACTCCTCCGCAAGGAATACGGGAGAAATAATAGGTACACTACCAATGCAATGGCACATGAGCTTCCTCGTGCCAAGTTCAAAATGAACGTAGTTGTGACTGTAACAAGAAAATTACGTTCGCGCATGCGCAGGGAGTACCACTGATAGGGGACCATCTAGGGCTAAACCCACACTATTCCTGAAAATTTGATTGAAATCCGATCAAAATTGTGGGAATCTCGAATGGAGTTTCGAATGGAAGGCTTCGCAACTGTTAGTGGTTCGTTGAGATGATACTTCTGTGGCTGCCCACAAATGTGGAGGAATTGCGGCATCAGAATCTATGTAGTTGTCCACTAGATAATCAGATTCTGCAAAACGTACCACGTTTTCATCAGTGGGCATCTCACTTTTTTGGGAACACCTCCACTTCCACGCATTTATGGGCATCCATCCATGACCTGCTCAACGGACGGAGGAGATGGTCACTTCTCTTATCTCAGTTTGTATCATTCCACAAACTTTGTATCATTCCAGAGGAGTTGACCTCTAAGATTATTTACTAATTGATAACCCGGAGGAGCTGGGAGTGAGCCCCCACTTCCACCCGGTGGTAGATAATGGTCAAAACATTTGGCGTGATATAATCGTGAATTATGAGCAGGCAAACAATTTATTGAAGCTAAGTCGGTGATTTTTTGAAAGCTGAGATCCCAGGGGTTGGAAGTATATCAAAATTTTTGAAGAAAACTTGAAGGGGCCCGAGCAATTACAATATGAGTAAAAAGTGAAGTGAGTATTGTCTACAATATTGTAATTTTTGCGTATCAGAAATTAAAAAATTGAAATAGAATAAGAGTAAACAGACTTTGATCATTTAATAATTTTGGAGTTAAAATCTCAAAGCGAAGCGGGGCTGGTGTAGGCCTTAGTTATAGAAGGCGGAGCAGTGAAAGCAAAAGAAGGACCAGGAAAAACGGACCTTTCCCCAATGAAGAAGGGCCGTTATCACTAGGGTTGCCATACATACTATTTATATAGTCCTGCCCTCCCACACTATCCCTATCACCCTCAAAAAACAGGAGACACGGACTTACACCGACTACAAGAAGAGGCCATACACGTCCAATCAAAGGAACTGCCCTGAAGTAATACTAACTACGTAGTCCCGGGGCAGCTTCCTGAAAGAAATCGAGGTGTTTTTTAGTGGGTAAACTGAGGTAAGCAGGACTCCCACACAAAGGGCGGGGACTTCCCCGCTGTCAGTCCATAAAGGATTTTTCATCTCGTAAAAAAAAAAAAAAAAAATTATATAGTATTATACCTAAGTACTATATTTTGAGCCAAATATACTATACAAAAATACGGTCCTATATAGTATGCCAAATACTATATTTGGGGGGTGTATTTTTTTTTTTTTTTTTTTTTCAGAAAGAATGCTAACTCTTAGAAATCGACGCCCCCTTGGCAATCAATCTAGTGTTAGGTATCTAATCTAATCAGCTTAATATGTGATAGCCCATCTTACTCTTCTCCAGCTCTCATTTGTTAGCTTCTGAAATTTTGTAGCCAAAGAAAGTTATTACCTATGTGGTTGTGGAGGGAGAGCGCAGAAAAATTCGTATCGTCCCGATCCAGTAGAATTGTAATAATTATTGTAGTTTCTTCTCTAGTCACGTCCTCTCCCTGTTTCATAAGGCAATAAAGCGCCTGGAAGGCAATGATGTTGGTGCATTAGAGGTCCATCATCAAAGATTTGAAATGCGAGTGCAAAAGTCGAAAAGATGACGGATTTATTGGTTTTAAAACGACTAAAAAAATGACCGAGGTCTGAGTTGAGGTCTGGCGATTCAGAGGAATGCATGAAATGACTGCCAAATAGGTGGATTTTTTTTTTTTTGGAAGTGAACCCCTCACATGTAGTAGGAATCCCTATGTATGTCCTGGCTTAGAGATTGAGAGATGGGGAGGATCAATTCATCCTTTAGGGGAACTTTGAAAAAGTTGCGAATAGATTGGACATGGTTAGAAGACTCGATCTATTAATGGACCATGTGTATTCGGAAGCACGCAACGTGCAGAGTGTAGTAGCAGGATTGCAAGTTTGTGCCGAGTTAGACTAAAATCTCCGAGCGAGCAGTGGCGATTCCTATTATCCAACGCGGCCCAAGACGAATTTCTCAACATAAAAACATAAAAATGTCAGTTCCGCCTCATCTGCCTTCTCCGAGAGGATTTCCAATTTTTAACCATTAACCAATCAAAAATGGAGAGAAGAGCGAAACAGGGCAACAGTTACCTTGATAAAAATGAACATCTAGTGACAGTAAAATTTACTGTGACACACATATTATGTGAAGAGTCACTCTCATTTTTGAGGGCTGTTGTGGCTGACACAACCCACTTAAAAATTTCAATGCGAATTACTAATTTTCCGTCGCTTCAAAAATTAACATCGTGTTTCCCATGACGAATTCATTCATCATTTATTTATTATTTTTCATGCATAGGTATTAAATACCTATGCAAAAACAAAGAAACAAATTTTGTTTCTTTGTTTTTATAGAAAGTGTCTCATATACAGATAAGTACCTATAAAAAAAACAGACTTTATGTATTTTGTCGGAACTCACAAATATGAATAATTTGTGAGTTCTTACAAAATACGAGTACGTACAGTAGGTACGTACCTAACTCACAAATTGACATGTAACATCAAGTCTGTTTGTTTCAAGTGTGAGTTTTTCGATTATACCTACTCGTGAAAAACACTCGATGGGATACTATAATATATTAAATATTATTTTCCCTATGCATACTATATATTTTTTGTCTTTTTTACCGACGTTACTATATTTCGCTGAGACTTTTCTGGTACCTAACCCTAGTTATCACTTACGTTGATTTTGAAAACACGACTACCTATCTCAGTCTCAAATTCTTGTAATAATAATTATTCTCCAATTATTAAAGATGTCCGACAGATCCTGTTTATGACCTCACTCAAAGATTTAGTTTTACCTACCTACTGGTGAGATAAATCCACAGTAATGCACATAATATATGCATATTATGCATAACTTATATAATACCTAGGTATATTAGGGTATATATATTGGTGCTATATTATAGCACCCCTACACTGCTAAGATGGTAAGTACAGGGCTCGGGTGGAGGCTGTCCAGAGAAGAGGCACTCAACGAATCGGCAGTGCATAATATGCAGGCAGTCCTATATAATAGAACTGTATTAGGCGGTCTCTCTTATGCAGTCACTGGAGTTATTCCAATCTGCCGGGAAGTTGCTACTTATGTCTATGATCAGAATCCCTGGATTTAGGAGAAAGTGAAGGATCTGGGAACGTGGCAAAGAATGTTTGAACCAACGTTCAGAGTAGGCATGAGGACGCTTGCAGATGGGAAACCCCAAGTAGATATTACGGGTGGTCATTGTTGGGGAGAATCTTCGCCAAGAGCCGCTCAGGCGAGAGTTCATTTACATTAGCATGGAGAAGTGTATAGTCTTGGATTTAGAGATAACAAGGTGCTACTCTTGCCAAAGGTTACGGGCACAGTTAGGCATCACAATACTGCCCTGGGACACATAGGATTTTGTTCTGGGGATCATGAGACAAACAACTGCCCCTTGAAAGATGTTCAGCCCCCAGTTGAGAGGAAGTTCAACCTTCCAAGCAACCATTCAGCAGAAGACAAGGACTGCCCAGCGTATACTACATAATATGTAGTATCGGTCTCTCTCTCTATAAGCGCTCAGTTATATTATAACCGAGCGCTTAAAGAGAGAGAGACCGACCCTACAATACCTAGTCATGTTTATAAAAATTTCTTAGACGATTGCACTAAGTCTTACCTATTTCTCAGATAATTATGCGTAGGTAGGTATATAATTTGTAGGCACATAAAATAATATACATATTATGTAAGTGATTTATCTTCTACAAATTAATACTTTTCTAAATTCTACAAATAAATCTATTCATTTCAATACCGATCTGCCTAATGGCTGTGGAACGCCGACGTGGGTACCTATATCTGATGAGGAACGAAGGACACCCTCAGACCATTAAGAAGGAGGATCTCCTCCTTTTTCCCTCTCGAGGGAAGAGACATTCCGTAGATGGGAGGTGTCCTGGCTACCGAGACAAGGCAAGGCTGATAAACATCCCCAGAAGGTAGACAGAAAGGAAACATGAATTCAGACACGTTTCTCAGCTCTGGAGAGGTGAACCGCAGAGACCTCAGCGACAGTTTGTGGGAAGTTTCGCCGGAAACGATTGTGGGCAAGATGCTTTTGTGACTGCCATATACCTACTCAAGTCGAAGGAAATGGACCGAAAGTGGGAGCAGGAATAGGTACATGACAACGGTCGGAATCAATGAGGGTCTTGATGGCAGAGAGCTACCCTGAAGCTACCCTAATAATAATGAACAGGTGGACTCTCTAGACGAGGGTTTTGGAGTGGGGGAAGGTTTCATTCGATGAGAATACGAAACTACTGTAGTACTTTTTTTTTAGTAGGTACTACTTTTTTTTAGTAACTGTAATAGTTTATACGGTGAGAAGCGGCCCCTCCTTCGGGTGCAGAATGCATTTCCCCACTCCAAGCGGAAATAAACCTAAGATGCAGAAGGAAGATGGCTACATCGAACATACTCATTTTAATCCCTAAAACCCTGCAAATTTTACACAAGGATTTATTATTCTTTGATATACCTACCTAGGTTAATTGGGCAAAAATTACCTACCTAATTCAGAGTCATTAAATGATTTTATTTTTTCAAATACTATAATATAGTATTACGCAAATGTGGAATAAGCGACGATTTTTCGAAATTGATTTTTTGGTACCGTTGGATAGACAATCAGAAAATCTGTCGACCAGGCTCGATTTTAGCGCCCTCTATTCATTTTTCGCGAAAATTACCTACCTAATTCAGAGTCATTAAATGATTTTATTTTTTCAAATACTATAATATAGTATTACGCAAATGTGGAATAAGCGACGATTTTTCGAAATTGATTTTTTGGTACCGTTGGATAGACAATCAGAAAATCTGTCGACCAGGCTCGATTTTAGCGCCCTCTATTCATTTTTCGCGAAGTTATTAAGGAATGGAATAAGCGCCAATAGCCGTATCGAGCTAATTGATTTTCGCAATTATGGAACAAGCGACATCAAAAAGCTGAAAAAGCGCCAACAAAGGTACAAGCGACATTGAGGGTTAACAATTGTGAAACTATCGTTTCGCAAAGAAGGAATAAGCGACATACGATCATGTACGCCGCCAATAATAATACCTATGAATGATTACCTACGCCTTCAACCTTCGGTTCCACGCTCACGCGGATATTAAATATCTGAAATTTTCAGAGGCCTCTCCGCCTCCACCTGTAAGTAGGTACACAGCTGCTTTCGCCGTCGACTGTCAAAACCAACCTCTAAATTAGAGGCTCTAATACGCATTTTCCACGTAGTTTTTCTTTCCCGACGTCTGTATGACATACATGAGTACATTGTACTCAACGTGCTGATATTTTGGATCCGTTCCTACCGAGTTTTACCAGTATTCGAGAAATGGATTCGGAAACGTTTTCCCTTTCTCCGAAAGTAATTAAAACTCCGAAAATCATTAGACGACATTGGACAGGAGATCGACCTGCGAAAGGTGAAACAAAAGAGAAAAAACTGGGGTGTGGTTTTATGAAACCACGGTAAAAGTGAAACTTTTTTCCCACTAGTCTCTCCGGCTCGCTTCGCTCGCTCCCCTAGTGGGGTACGTTGCATCGATGGACATGTCGTATGTCTAGTCCCCCCCCCCCATTTCCTACTCATTCACCTACCCTTGTGTCTCTACCCACGGCTTCATTTTGGCGTTTTCTCAAATTGATTTCTAACGTGGCAACTGATAACAACAAAACAAGCGGCATTGTTTACTGCATCCATTAATAACATAATGACACAGAACAAGTACGAAAGAAATGCATGATAAATCGAGAGCTTTCCAACGAATGGTGAACGATTTTTGTACGATTATAACTGGCGAAGATGAAGTTCCATAGCAACGAATCGGTTGTAAGCGAAAATCAACGGTAGCGTGACGGGACAAGAAACGACACACAGACCAAAAAATTTGGGACGATGTAATAAAAGTTTCACTTTAAAAATGAGTACCCGCCAATGGACTTCAACGTGGACGTAGGTCCTATGGCCGAACGGGAAAGCAATTTCGGACGCGAAACTGAAAGATTTGGAGAGCATGCTCCACCTCATTCTTGAAAGTGAACAACATTTCTACAAGAACCTACATGGCGACCCGAAGCTCACTGACGACGTGGCAGGATACAGCGGACCGACTGATTTCCAGTTTGAAGACGATGATGCTTAATTTATTGCTTAGTGTTTTCTTATATGATATTGTTCCCTCCTTTTCACTTTACGGGCACAAATTGAGTGTTTTATTTCATCCCATTAAAAAATGTCAAAACATTTTCACTAAATAATTTTAGAAAAATATATTCAATAAAGTATGTTTATTGAATATATCACTTTTTTTCCTTTTTTTCCGGACATGTTCTGACATAAAAAACACCAAATTAAGCCTGAAAACCATTTTATTAACTTTTTTTGTTATTACGTTATTACAGAAGAGGCTTGTGGAAAGAATTTCTCTTTTAAAGTTTGCTGAAATAAAATATTTACAAAAAATATTTGTCGCTTAGACCATTTATGTTTTCTGTAGTATTGAAAAATTAAGTTATGCAATAGCGGAATAAGCGACAAATGTCGCTTATTCCATTTTTGCTTAACGACTTATCTAGGATCCGTTGAATTGCAATTCCGGAATAAGGGCAGTAGGTACGCACCTTTCCACTTCATTTTGAGGGTTTTTTAAGTGCCTACATGAATATTCACGTCGAAAAATATCAGCTGTCAAAATTTCAAGTCGATTACTCGAAAAATAAACTTTGAAGCACCATGGGAACCTGAAATCGATTTTAGCTTCTCCTGAAAAGTTGTACCTTCGTCGCTTATTCCACATTTGCGTAATGCCGTCCGCACAATGTCGTAATGCGTGAACCGCAGAGACCTCAGCGACAGTTTGTGGGAAGTTTCGCCGGAAACGATTGTGGGCAAGATGCTTTTGTGACTGCCATATACCTACTCAAGTCGAAGGAAATGGACCGAAAGTGGGAGCAGGAATAGGTACATGACAACGGTCGGAATCAATGAGGGTCTTGATGGCAGAGAGCTACCCTGAAGCTACCCTAATAATAATGAACAGGTGGACTCTCTAGACGAGGGTTTTGGAGTGGGGGAAGGTTTCATTCGATGAGAATACGAAACTACTGTAGTACTTTTTTTTTAGTAGGTACTACTTTTTTTTAGTAACTGTAATAGTTTATACGGTGAGAAGCGGCCCCTCCTTCGGGTGCAGAATGCATTTCCCCACTCCAAGCGGAAATAAACCTAAGATGCAGAAGGAAGATGGCTACATCGAACATACTCATTTTAATCCCTAAAACCCTGCAAATTTTACACAAGGATTTATTATTCTTTGATATACCTACCTAGGTTAATTGGGCAAAAATTACCTACCTAATTCAGAGTCATTAAATGATTTTATTTTTTCAAATACTATATTATCTAAATTTTAGATAGGTAAGTAGGTAATATAAAATATTATTTGAAAAATAAAAAAATCTTACAATGTTTGGACAGATGTGGGACCTCGAAAAATGGATTATGTGTCCAAAATTACTCGGAAAACAACACCTCGTTTGACCTCCTGGGATCCTTGAAAAATCCCGTTTGTAGCCCCATGAAAGCCCCATCGATTCCCAAGGTGGAATCGGATCATTCTGGGAACAACAAAAATTGATTTTACGTCCAAATATACTTCGAAAACGACACCTAACTCGACCACATAGCAGAAACCCTTCAAAACTACTCGTGATGCCCCTTTTATAGCCCCACAGAGCCCCACGGGTTAGGGCGATCTGGCTGAAAACCTTGCGGGCACAACTAGATGGTAGACCGAGCATTTTGTCTAAATTTCAGATTAAAAAAAAAATGCCTACTGCCCAAAACGGCTCGGACATTTTGTGTTTGGAACCTAGACAATGTCATCTTGAAACTTAGTAGGTAGATAGGTATAATGTTAAATTTTGAAGCCAATCAAAATTTTCGACCTCCGCCGCGATTACATAGGAGTACCTACTATTCCAAGTGTATTATTCATAAACAAGGAGCTTAGAAGAACTGAAGATACTAGCTGAAAACAGCGTTCTCCCCTTATAAAAGTTAGAAAACGGGTACAACTCCAATGGCCGCCGTGATACGAGTTCCCCCTCCACTTGGAACCACTGATAAGGGGCCAGGGCTTCTCCATTCTTCTTCTAAGCTCCTTGTTCATAAACCAAAAGTGATGGTAGGTAACCTCGTGATTGCTGTGAAGGCGTAGGCGTAGGCGTGTAGGTCTACTGTTTTGGCACTATTTGGTGTATAAAATGATTCGATTTTCGTGAAAAAGTATCATTAAAATCACCTTAATATTGATATTAATACTAAACAAATTTTGTACGATATTTTTTCAAGTCGATGAATCGATTTGAGGGAGCTTCGATCGTGTGTCTTGATAAATATCGATTACTTCATTTCAATGTTTTTGATGCAGTTGCCGCTGCCTTCTCCTATCCAAGTTCTATAATAGAACAATAATTGTTCTTATAACGATATTTTTCCGAATTTTTGCCTGTAAAATCATGCGATAAAAAAAATAGGGATTGAACAGTTCAACAAATTTAACACATAAATATCAAGAGGGCTGACGAGACAGAACTCTTCTACGCATCTATAGGTCTACCACAGAAAGTTTGCGTCCGTGCGGCGGCCTCTACGTGGCGGATCAGCGTACTAACGATCGAGTCAACCTTCCATTGTGAAACCTTGACCCGGAAATTGGAGCGGTGAGAAATTTGATGTTCGTGTAGTGGCTGCGCTGTGAACGTGTGCTCTCAAGTTCTTCATCCCGAGGAGGGAAATCATGTCACTTTTGAGGGAAGAAATTCCCGAAAAATTATCGTACGCAGGGGAATCTGCTTGATGATAAGCGATGATAAGAGATAACTAGTTATATTTTCTCCAGAAGAATGCGCCAAAGGGACGCAAACTTTCTGTGGTAGACCTTTTTTTTAATAGTCAGGGTTACCATCTCCTTTATTGTGCAAGGAGGACAATCCAAGTGAAAATGTAGGACATTATGGACATTTTTTTTAAAAAGGAGGACGCCAAAGGAGGACATTATCATACAAAGTAGTACTATTATAGTACTTTTTTATAATAAAATTCCAAGATTAATTACTACTGATTAAAGTAGTAGACCTGTAATTTTCTTGATCAATAACTGAATTATGAATTGAATTGAAAATTATTTTTTATTCGCTTCAATCATCAAAAGAACGTTACCTACCTATAAAAAACTGACCACCAAAAATTTAAAAAATTAAATATATATAATTTTAAAGAATCATCAGCGCAATAGTATATTGGTCTAAGAAGAAAAAAACGTAACATCAGCGCAATAAAATATTGGTGCGCACTTTTCGCTTGAAGATATTTTTTCAATAAATCGGGAGTTTGAAGAACGTAGTTGTGGAACTCACTGCATGCCATGTTGATATTCAGCTCCAAGGAGCCGCAACCATGGTCGACTATGACATTATACATTGTAAAAAATATTATACTCATATTATGACCTATGACGCACGGAGCTCTGAATCCCGGAAATTTCCTTTTTTGTCTTTCAAACTTTGATGTCCTGGCTGCAGCCATGTTCGTTATACACAGTTCTAAACTTTTTTTTCCAAGTAGGACAATTTTCCCTAATTCAAGCGTGTAGGACATTGTGTAGGACAAAGTGTAAAATGTAGGACATGTCCTACAATAGGAGGACGTATGGTAACCC
This sequence comes from Pilophorus perplexus, assembly GCA_955831195.1. Lineage (NCBI taxonomy): Eukaryota > Metazoa > Arthropoda > Insecta > Hemiptera > Miridae > Pilophorus > Pilophorus perplexus. Next base: position 26,527,399 of record OY037007.1, read on the forward strand.
TGCATCTATAATCTTACAGCTAGGTACGTACGTGGATTATTTAGCATGCAGGTCCTGGTGACGTCACAGGCTCATCCGATGACGTCACTACGAAGCTCTCACTGAGAGCCTCTCAGCCAACTTCTGCCGCTGACATGCTCGGGCCGCCCCTCGTTATCAAGAGGCCGAATCATGCCGTCGTTCAATCGTGATACCAAGTGATAGCGGATATTTTTATAAAGAAATGTTGTATTAGTCTTGTAAATGTAACTTTTCGCTTGCCAAAATGTTTTACGAAGCCGATGAAATAAGTGAAATATTCAAGGGCGTGTTGCCCGTGTATTTTTTCTTCATACTGCCCATAATTCTTGTGATCTCCCCTTGCGGCGCGGCTCACGAGTTCCCCGTTTACAGGATGCACCAATTTGAGCTCCACGGTGTCGCTAGAGGTATGTTTCAGTGGATCTTCTGATAAATTTTGACTTTGAACAGCCTGTAGTTGTAGAAGTGACATGCCCGGAAATCTGATGAGATGACTCGTTTACGTGCAACCGTTCTTTTCGTCGTATCTTCATTGAAGTCTAGTACTGCGAAGGTCCTGCTGTTCAGTCATCTTCCCCAGTTTCACTTCGTCTGTTCATACCGGACCGTACAAAACTGGGCTTTTGACATGCTACTCCATTTTTATGATGACTTCATTGTGTCCTAAGAAAAATTGTTACAACGGCAAACGGAAGGTGCCCTGGGAAACTCTTCCAGGAATGGGGTTTTCCCGTTTCGGGTGGGCGACGCCCAATTGCCACCCTGCTGCGCGATACTCGGAGCTCATCATGGGATGGCAGTTTCAGCCGAGCAATAAGCGACAAAACCTTGTTTGTGGATGGCGGAAGTCAAAGATGTGGGCTGGCGATGTTTTCGTTTCGTGAAACAGAAATCACTGGGTGATAAAACGTATTATGAGAAACTTCGAAGTCGAGAATCCAAATGAATGATGTAAAATCGGTACATGTCGACTTGACAAACCGTAGGTGTGAGTACATACACGTTCACCTCAACAACAAAGTCATACCGCACGCAAACGAAGCCAAGTACCAGGGCATGACCCTCGATTCTAAGCCTCGGTGGAAAGCACACGTCAAAAAACGAAGATGGGACTAACCACCAAATTTCGGAAGGTGTATTGGCTAATGTGGCGACGGTCATCGTTGTCAATCCACAACAAGCTAACACTACAATCAGGTCATTAAGCCAGTCTGGGCCTATGGTGTACAATTGTGGGGCTGCACCGCTCCGAGCTATCGCTTGATCATACAGCGATTTCAAAATAACGTGCTCCGAGCATGCGTAGATGCGTACCGTTACACCAGGAACTTCAAATTCCTACTACCGAAGACGTCATCAAAAAACAAGCATTACCTAGCCCATTAGCAGAGGCTTCGGGGACACATCAACAACGAGGTTGTCCAGCTCCTCGACGTTGAAGGCCTGCTCAGAAGAGTTAAAATAACAAAACCTCATGACCTGTGGGAGTGGGGTGCCCTGTGATAGTTAGCTCAGTGAGTGATTACTAGTGGGTCAGTTGCACAAAACAAGTCACATAGAAGCCGTGTTATGCGTCATAGCTTCTTGCAATTCATTTAGTATACCTACATCAATTGTAAATTGCTGATAAGTTGTAAACTTGGTGCAATAAAAGTTTCAAAAAAAAAAAAAAAGAGGAGGGCCTGTGCTGGGCCTTTAAAAGTGGGGCTGCAAAGCATTTAATTTTGTGAAGCCTGTAAGTCACGACCAGTGAAGCCACATGGAACACGACCATAGGAGACATCTCGACTAATATTTTTTCTGTAAGAACTTCATAATTTGAAACAATAGCAGTAGGTTTTGGGCTCCTACGGGATACTACAAACTTTCAGAAAACTCCTGAATAGGTACAGAATATTCTTGGAATAATACACCTATGTAATCGAGACGGAGGTCGAAAATTCTGATCGGCTTTACAATTTGACACTATCCGTTTCAGGATGTATAGATTCCAAAAACGAAATGTCCGTCCGCCGTCCGATCCGTTATGAGCAGTAGGAATTTTTCCAAAAATCTGAAATTTTGACGAAATACTCGGTTTACCATATAGTTGTACCCGCAAGATTTTCAGCCCGATCGCCCCTACGCGTGGGGCGCTATGGGCCTACGGGAGGGTTTGTTGAAGGTTTTCGGCTATGTGGTCGAGTTAGGTGTCGTTTTAGAAGTATTTTTGGACGTAGAATCCATTTTGCGGGTTCCAGTTTGATCCGATTTCACCGTGACGATATATGGGGTACAAATGGGATTTGAAGGATCCCAGGAGGTGAAGTAAGTTGTCGTTTTCCGAGTAATTTTGGACGCAAGGCCCTACATCTGTCCAAACATCGTACAGAAAACATTCTTGTTTTTTCAAAAATATTTTGTCAGTGGCGCAGAATTAGTTTTTACGCAATTACTCTATAATATTATCAAATAATAATAAACCCTTGTGTAAAATTTGCAGCGGTTTTTGGTTTATTATTCTTGGAATAGGTAATACACCTATGTTTTCGCGACGGAGGTCGACGACTCCGATCGGCCTCAAAATTTGACATTATCCGTTTCAAGAGGTCTACATTCCAAAACCGAAATGGCCGTTCGCCGTATGCCGTCCGGGCCGTTTTGGGCAGTAGGATTTTTTTTAAATCTGAAATTTTGACAAAATACTCGGTTTACCATCTAGTTGTGCCCGCAAGGTTTTCAGCCCGATCGCCCAAACCCGTGGAGCGCTACGGAAGGGTTTTTTAAGGCTTTTGGCTATCGGATCGAGTCAGGTGTCGTTTTCGAAGTATTTTTGGACGTAGAATCCATTTTTTGGGCTCCCAGAACGATCCGATTTCACGATAGGGCTTTCATGGGGCTAAAAATGGGATTTTTGAAAGATCCCAGGAGGTCAAATATTTTTATCGTAAAAAACAAAAAAAAAAATTCAAAAAACTTTTTTTTGAAGAGATATCCAAAAAAAAAAAAGTGTTTTTAAAACTTTTTTCATTACGCAGAATTACATTTCCGCAGAAGTAATCTATATCAAATAATAATAAACCCTTGTCTAAAAATTGCAGCGTTTTTTTCTAGTTTGTCAACGCTCAACAGCATTCTAACTTGATCTTTCATAGTCTAAATAACTTTGACAAATCGGTCCATTTTTAAATGTATGGGATTTGAACCTCTGAACATCGGTTGACAGCGGCAGACCCCCTTAAATCTAGTGAACTTTCATAGCAAGCGGGCATAGAATGTGCCCAGTGAGCTCCCTCCCAGAGAGTTGGCAGTGGTCTCTATTTCCCCGTTATACTCATTTCCATCCTCATGAACCGGGTGGGTCGTTTTATTTTTTCACATTAGTTAATCTTTCAACTAACGATATTACGGATGGAGAAATCAATTAATGAACATCCACGATTTGTAAATAATTTTATTGAAAAAAGAATATTCACCCTTAGTCAAAACAGTTGTAGAAGGGGGAGGGTCAGAGACAGATCAGCTTAACATCTGTGGGAGTGAATCTATAACCTGCGTAAAAAGGGGGAATGTCTCAAGTGGAGGAAATTTTTGTACTTTTCCAAAGAAATCGGTCGCCGGCCTGGAATACAAGCACGACAATAATTATTAATAGTGACGATGACCTATTTTTCCGAAGTTTTCCCCTTTTCGTTCAAACCTTCCCCTTTCTTTCCATTTTTTTCAAACCTTCCCATTTCCCCGTAATTCGGACCTTCCGCCTTCTTTCCCAGTAATTTCAAATCTAACACGGGCTATATATCACAGATCCTCCCTCTATTTCCGGTTTTCAAGTCATATAATGAAACCAGACCCTCGGGAGATTTTGATGCCAACCTTAACCCTTCTCATTTTCGAAAAAAAAGTGACATTCCTCTTTTTTTCCCTGTGGTCTTCAAATCTAATATCCAATAATTTCGATAATTTCTTTTTTCAAGGATGTAAGGCTGCATCAGTGAACCTGGAAGTTCGCTCCATCAGCTCCTGGAGGACTCAGAGACACTGCGTCATCTCGCACATCAGTAACATGACAGCTGTGTCTTTACACAAATTGGCAGAGAACACCGGAGCCTTACTGATCGTGTTGCCCAAGAACCTTGCCACTGCTTCTTCCAAAGAAAGAGAGGTATGCTCAGCGTGACCCATAACTTATGAGGTTTCGAAAGAGAAAGAGAGCCTACTACGAAGCTACAAAAATACAGTGCAGGTGGCGCCACTGCACCATCACAAGTTAATATTTGATATAGACGGTAGCCAATTGTTTGAAGAAATCACTTTCCAATAGAATAAAACAAATGTATTCCCAAAATCCTTTTTCATCAATCATGCATATCTGTGACGACAACAAACCCGACCCTTCCATCATCATGTTGTTGAATTTTGTTGTATTTACAACACCCACAGTAGATAAATTATTGATTACAAATACAACAATTGTTTCAGGTACTGAGTGACATTGAGGTGCACGCGTTGAGCAGCGAAATCGACATTCCAATTTACTTTGCTCTATGGACCCCAGAGATGGAGAAGATTTTGAGAGACGTCGACAGCGGAAGCTCGCCTATCAAAGGTTCTTCAGCTTGGGATGGTCAGTATTTGGAGTCGATTCTAGATATTGACTAAAAAAGTTTACCTTGAAGGTTTGCCTTCATTTGCACGCTTATTATAATGTTGGTGGGAAGTCACGATCTTGGGCCTTCTTACATTGGTGGCGTAGTCTGTGTGAACCGGCGTGGCATTCGAAACGCCATACATCTATATATAAACGCCATACTACTAGATGTCTTTTCTTCGCTGATGCTTTTGGCGAATACACTCCCTGAATAGGTGAAGAGCAAACCCGTATGTGGGTACCGTATACCGTTTCATATTTCAAAACGCTGCAAATTTTACACAAGGGTTTATTATTCTTTGATATAGGTTACTTGTGCAGAAATTAAATTCTGTCAATGAAAAAATTTAAAAGCAATTTTTTTTTGGATTTTTATTTCAAAAAAAAATTTTTTTTTTGATTTTTTTGTTCAAAAATGTGTTTTTTCAAAAATTCTCTATTTTTTACTCAAAAAATATTTAACATCCTGGGATCCTTCAAAAATCCCATTTTTAGCCCCATGAAAGCCCTAAAGATCGCCCCAGTGAAATCGGATCGTTCCGGGACCCCAAAAAATGGATTCTACGTCCAAAAATACTTCGAAAACGACACCTAACTCGATCCCATAGCTAAAAGCCTTCAAAAAACCCCTCCCGTAGCCCCATTATAGCCCCAGAGCGCCCCACGGGTTTGGGCGATCGGACTGAAAACCTTGCGGGCACAACTAGATGGTAAACCAAGTATTTTGTCAAAATTTTAGATTTTTAAAAAAATTCCTACTGCCCAAAACGGCCCGGACGTACCATTACATGAGCCAATAGGGAAAAAAAATCGAATTACGTTTATCTCCTCTCCATTATTGTATTCTTTCGTATTGGGAACTAATTCGTACGGGTAACGTCGACTGGGAGCAAGCTTGTATCGAGTCGAATGGACTTTCACTTTCCGCTGCTCACTTCACAACACACGGGAGCAAATCCGTAGCCGCCCGTTATGTTCCCTGTTCCTCACAACTGGAGACATTTTTTAAGTTTAGTTGACAAATTTCAATTTGCCCCAAGTCGTATGGAAATTCCCTTAAGTATACAGTTCATTATTAGGAATGAACGTGTTTCTGGATTATTTTTAATTTTATCGATAGAAGGCTTCCAAATAACACCGAAAATGGAGTTAAAACACAAATTGAAAATTCGTACGAATTTATAAAAAAATCACAATTTGAATTTTCGGCAAAAACCAGTGATCAGCTCTCATTGGTCGACGATTTGCCAAGTTGGCCACTATTAAAAACATTAAAAACTGAAGGATTGGTCTCTGAGATTACCCGCACATAAAATCAATATAAGTTTACTATTCACAATCACATTCACAATAAAGCGTACTCGGACATTTTCGCGTTACTCCAATGTCATTTGCCAATCACCAAGAAAATTAAAAATTAAAAATAGATCTGCACTCTGGTGTCATTGGTGGGAAACTAGCCATAAAACCGGAAGGGCCGTACGTGATGTCACGCTCGTCCTTTTTGAATCGACCAGAACAACATTAGATGAATATAAATTGCGTGAAAGACTTTTTGTCATGAAAAGTCTTTCTTGTGCACAAGAATGATATATTTTTCTCTTTTTGACTTCTAACAAAATGGCACAGGATGGTTTAACTCGAAATTTGGGTGCACGTCCATTCCTAATTCACAAATAATGCGAGCTTATCTCTAATTTTCTGCTTTATTCTCTAGCGATGATCCACTCATTTTCATCCAATGGATACCAGATCGTTATCAACGCCAATAAACCCTATGCCAAAAGTGATGCCGTCGTAACTTCGATTCAGGTAAGACTTTCAGGTGATTATGTGTGTGTTTCCATTTAATTCAAACTGTTTCTGACTTAGTTACCGGGCCATTACCGACGAAAATGACAGAATGTTTGACTTAATTACCCGGTCAGTTGGGTCTGATAACTATAAAATTCAATGAATGTAATATTTTCTCATTTGAGTCCTGAAAATAGCGACAGGCACCACGCAAATCTTGCGGAAGAGCGTTATAAAATTGAATACCCTACCAAGAAGTCCCATTGCAAGTCTTCAACAGCTCATTGTGCGGAAGACTAAGTTATGTTTATTTCCGGAGTGCTTGGGACATGACAAACGCATTCAATGATTTAGGTGGTCGTTCCTTCAAACCCCTTGATGTTATAATGCCAGAGAGAAACAATGCATTTAGAGTTCTGTTTATTGAACTTACTGGTATCTCAAACCTTTTCTCTCCACTAAATTAAAAATTTTCCCTACCAAACACCGAACGCCAGCCCGTCAGAGGCAAGTCCGGGATAAATTCGGAAATTTCCGAAGTATGATTTGACCTGTGTGTTGGCAACGAGGGTGGCCAGTGCCTAATACACTCAGCTACGGGACGATCGAGGTTGGGGATGTTACTTCCTTCATTGGCGAACCACAAGTGCCTGACCAAGATCCTCCTTGGTTCGTCTCCCTCCTATGTCTTTCTTACTGCTGATTCAGCGTTTGCTGTTACCTTTTCAGAGTGTGATGATGGATTAAAATCCCTTGTAACATGAGCGAGAGGTACCAGGATTGGTACCTCACGCCTCCACCAGGATTGACGGTCTTGTTTCGTCTCCGAAAATTTTGTGTAAGAAAAAACTACAGAACATGAGAAAACGAGTAGAAGGGGTCTGAGGCCAGGTGGGATACGTTCGGGAGTTGGCTGGCATAGCCATGAACAAAATTGGCTACTAAATCAGGCAGAAAAGAATTTGTAACAGGAAATATGAGTAATCATACAATCGTACATTGGGTAATGAAATGGCAACAATCAGGTCAAGGTGGGCGAGTTCTTCGCCTGCCCATGGTACCTACAATTTGAGGCTTTGAGAATATTTTCAGTGCTCTACTCAAATCCTGGAAACCAAACGAAAAACGCTGCAAATTTTACACAAGGGTTTATTATTCTGTGATATAGGTTACTTGTACAAAAATAAAATCTGTCAATAAAAAAAATTGGAAAATTTTTTTTTTTTTGCTTTGTTTTTTTTTTTTTTTTTTTCACTCGGAAAATATTTGATTTCCTGCGATCCTTTAAAAATCCAATTTGTAGCCCCATGAAAGCTCTATAGATCCCCACAGTGAAATCTGATCGTTCCAAAAATGAATTCTACGTCCAAAGATACTTCGAAAACGACACCTAACTGGACCCCATAGCTGAAAACCTTTAAAAAACCCTCCTGCAGCCCCAAGCGCCCCACGGGTTTGGGCGATCGGGTTGAAAACCTTGCGGGCACAACTAGATGGTAAACCAAGTATTTTGTCAAAATTTCAGATTTAAAAAAAAATTCCTACTGCCCAAAACGGCCCGTACGGCGGACGGACATTTTGGTTTTGGAATCTAGATCTCATGAAACGGATAATGTCAAATTTTTTAGGGTGATCGGAGTCGTCGACCTACGTCGCGATTACAAAGGTGTATTTTTCCAAGAATAATATACCAAAAGAGGTGGCACATGGCACAGCCCGAGAATTTGAAATCATCCAATAGTATTCAAGAAAAACACTATCTGAATCGATGAACAATCGCGAAGTACCATGTCGTAACTAATTGCACGGTTGCAGCAACTGGCCGATCATCGAAATTCAACGGGTGTTATAAGAAAAATAATGTCCCGCGATCCCACGAAATCCCTCTCTTCGAGGGTTTGATTAATAGCAACCTGACCTAGTTACACTTCCGTCCCCTACCGTAATTTGCCTTACTGCGCATCAAAAATTGGTCAATAAACTAGCCTGTCTGTCTTTCAGGGTAAGCTGCCTGGTCATGGAGTTGAAGATAAGCTGCCAACCATTGTCGTAGTGACGCACTACGACTCTATGGGTGTCGCCCCGGTGAGTAAAATTTTAGTAAAGTAAATGCCATTCCTTCATGAATATCACGTCGTAGGTTGATGAAAATTTACTTTCGAAAAGTTGTTTATGACAAACCGCATACCTTCTCAGGATTTGTCGCTTGGAGCAGACAGCAATGGGTCTGGCGTCATCGCTTTGCTCGAACTCATCAGAATCTTCTCGCATCTTTATTCCAACAAGAGGTCGCACGCTCCTGTCAACTTGGTGTTTTTGCTTGCCGGAGGCGGAAAGTACAATTTTCAGGGCAGCAAAAAGTGGTTGGAAGATCAGCTGGACGTTACGGACAATACCCTGTTGCAGGATGTACAGTTTGTCCTGTGTTTGGACACTGTTGGCCACGAAGGACTCCACATGCATGTGTCCAAACCGCCCAAAGAAGGTTCTAACCTTAACGACCTTCACAAGGTAATTTCAGTTTCTCTCATGCTGCTTTAAAACTGGTAACTAGAAGCCTTTCCCCTCACACTGCCATCATCTGACCTTAATCTTTCCTCTCAAAATAGTAATTAATTTACTCTGAACTGATTCCTCGGAATAACATGTTTTGCAGAGTTTATCCTTTGTGAGGAAGTCACATGTTGATATTGTTCATAAGAAAATCAACCTTGCTGATGAAATACTGGCCTGGGAACACGAGCGTTACAGCATTCGGCGTCTCCCATCAGCAACCTTGTCTTCATTGAAGGTAGAAACACTTAGAATTTGAATTATTCTGATGCCTATTATACCCGATGCTAAATTTAAACTGTTGTGTCCCCTTGGTTCTGAAATAATTACTGGGTATTGCAGAACCACAAGGACACTCTGAGAGGGGCCATTGCGGATGTGCCGGATTTGATAAACCCAGCTACGTTGGCTAAGAACATTGAAAGCATTGCAACGGCTCTGGCCAGGCACGTGTACAACGTTTCCAGTGCGTCTCAGGCTCTGTCGTCACATATGGTGAGTCTTGTCATTTCTATTTTAAAGGGTGTTACATCGTATTGTACTGATGATGGTCTAATCAACCGAAACGCGTCTACAAGTTTATATATTTTTATCGTGGAAATAGACTATTTCGTCTTAAATCGTCTTTTTTAAGATGGATTCCCACTATCTCGCCGCATCCACCTTACATTATGGGTGTTACATCTCAGTCTTATGTTTCCAGACAGGAATTTGGAAAAACTCATTTTTGAGAAATTTAGGTGGTATCGACCTGGCAAGCCTCAACGATGTTTCTTTTATGTAGCGCATAGATGTAGAGAGGTGGAGCGGATCTGGGAACTGCGGAATGCTGAAACAGAAAAACCTAGTATTTTGTCAACATTTCAGAATCAAAATCGTACTTCCAAAAAATGTACCCAACGCATCATTAAATTCAAAAGGGAAACTTTTGAGGCAGATCAAAAAATAAGTGAGGATAATACAGCAAAATTGTTGGGCTACCATAGAAGAGAAATTAGTTTGGAAGGTGTTGAAACATTCACTCCGTTATTCACTAATAATTCTTCCATAATTCACTAATGTAAAGGTATCTATTCTTAGCTTAGGTGAACTGTAGGTGCAGCCATTTTCATGCTAAGTGGCAAGACAAAGAAGAAAGTGATATATTGTAGCTGCCTATCATGCGAAAGCGAGAAAAATCGCCATTATAGCACCCAATCTTCCTAATTTGGGCACTTATATTCTAAAAATTTGCAAGAAAAAAAAAATCTCGAAAAATTCACTTTGGCGAGCGTAGTACAAGAAAAGTCTGACACCACCAAAACATTCTCAATGGGGTCAGGAACCGTGTCTTGATCTTTATTTTTCCGGAAAAGTACTTCACGTCAGAATACGAGAAAAGTGGGTTTTTGGCGGCTCCAATGCAATTATGAATTTTTGGCGAGCCACCAAAAATTAATTTTTTGAGCGGAACCGCCAACTCGGCTACCGAGTAGAAAGCTGTGTGGAGCGTGGAGCGACCACCTTTCAATTCAATTCAATTCTTTATTTGCAGTTATCTCTTTGTACAGACATTGCAATTGTCAGTAAATACGACAACTACACCTCCTCTAATCCAGGAGTCCTCTGGCGAGGGGGAGCCCACGCTGCCACAGGCACAACGCGGAAGGTTGCCTCTGCACAGTGCCACCGGCCGTCCCCCTCGACTGGTGTTGGAATCGAGGCTGGCCGTGGTGATGGCTGCCTCATACGCTAAAAGAGGAGTCATGGTACCAGATCCGTAACTGGAAGAGTGAGCTAGAACACTCGGCCTTACCCTGTGGTGCTTCGGCGAACAGGTACTCTCACCACCCGGTGAGGGGGTCCCGGCGTGGACTTGCACGCCCTCCATTGTTGTCCAGAATGGACTCGGGAGAGACATAGCCCCGGAAGGGCGAGCCCTCCTTAATCACACAGGAACAACAATGGCCGTTGAAAACCAAGTTGACCAACAGAACAAACCTCGAAATTTGACGAAATCAGGTCTCTTTTCTAATTTCAATGCTAGTGCGCTCGGGCGGATTAGTTTTTGCTTATCTGGAAAAATTCCCGGTTCGGTTTGATTATAGGTATTTTCCTTCACGATTTTCTCTTCACTGAAGATCTATTTCCTTTTTGTGACCGACCCGCGCCTTTTATTCCGGGCTACTGGAACGATTTTCGGCCGAACTTTTTATTTTTCCGACATAGATCAGACCACATTGAAGCAATCAAGTTTGCAAAAAAAAAAAAAACGGGCAAGCCCAGTTGAAAGAATGTTGGTAGAGAGGGGGGGGGGGGGGGGGAGGAGTCCGAGACGGGTCTGGCGGCTAAAAAAAAAAACCTCAATCCCGACCCCAAGGAGGTCAAAATACGTCGGGGGTGGAGGAGGAGGCGAAAAGGGGCAATACCAGCTGAAAGGATGTTGAGAAGGAAGCAGATGCGGCTCTGGGTGGCCTGACAACATGAGGCGATTCATGTTATTGGACAATCGAATTTGTATTCACTCCCACAAATCCAGGAATAAGTGTCCTACCATGATTTTCTAAAAGCTCGATGGAAGGTTTTACCTTGCTTCTTGTCAGTGCTCAAAATTTTGATGTCCGGTTTTGGCTTATTGTTGGCCAGAACTCGACGAGCTTCATCCCACTCACAGAGCAGAGATTCCGCCAATGAGAGAAAGGGGTTTCCTGCAACAAACAAACGAAATCATTCGAAGGCAATAGCATTTTTAAAACCAAATATAAAAACAATGGTCTTGAAATTGAAGCTTATATTATTGGGCAAAATCGGGAAAACACCAGAAGTACGACGAAAGGACTTTGTACAGAAAGACTCACGGAGCATTGGGGAGAGGGAAAGAAAATGAAACAGACTGGGGCGACACCTTAAGTATGCGACAAAAATCACTTGCGTCAGGAAGTTCATTCCCCCTCCACCACACGACAATCTAGGGTGGTGCAGGGATGTGAGCCGATTGGTTCCATCGCCTCCTGGCAGAGGGCTCCACAGTCTGTCCCACTAACTTGAAACTATCGACACTAAAACTGGTTCGGCGGAACCGTTTCAAAATAACAGTTGCAGTTGCAGAATGTGATCCAACAGACCTCCCTACGTTTCATAAGAACTGAAGCTGGATTGCAGGTTTCTGCGAAACCGTTTCAAAATAATAGTTTTCTGCTTCCGTTTCGGTTCCTTTGTTTCGTTCTTGAAGATGAAACCGAAACGGTCATACTTTTTTTAAACAGATGTTTCACGTTGTATGAAACTGATTCATAGTTTTTTCTGATGAAACAGTTTCTCGTCGCCGTTTTTTTTTTTTCTCATCCCTAGTCGCTACCTACTTCGAATCAAATTCGTGCAGTAAGTTAGGCTGCATCGCTTTCGCTTGCGAAAAGTTTGTTGTCTGAGGGAAGCTGTTTACTCTAATTTATAGGAATCTGAAAATAATGAATTGTTGGTGGATGATCAGGTGAGCCGCCTAACTTGCCTCACCTGGAGAGCCGCCACTGGAAGGATGATGGAGAGGGGGTGTTTCCGAGGAATCGGTCGCGATCTCCGCCGCGCGGTTGGAAAATAGGGACTAGTTAGCCCCAGTTACTCCCGCGAATTAGCGAAGGTTAATTCGCGGCGATTTGCCGGGGTAGATTCCTTGTGGAGGGCAGTGGGGGAGGGCTCCGTCATCCACTATTTCAATAAGGCAAATAAGGCTGATATTAAAAACCCAAGTTAAATTCAGGAATTAAATTCAAGATGACGGAGTTTTAGAAATGCGATTTGATATTTGGATTCAGCATGAAAAAATGTGTGTGAAAACAATTATTGGGAGAATGATGGGGAACATGTAACACCGTCATCCTGTATTTCGTGACTCGCAGAAGTGTAATGAACAAGGGACAACAAATTGTAGAGAAGTATGTGGCTCTCCAAATATTCATAATCGGGTAGATCACTCAGGGCGGAACGAGCGGGGGTGAGCTGGCGTAGCCCCCTAGTTTAGAAATAATCCGCCAGCACACTTTTTTTAGTGGTGATCACAAGAATGCGATAAGAATGATCGAGGCAGTTTCAGCCTTTGCTACACTTCCCATCCAACCAAATTCCGTTTTACGGAAAAATGGTTGGTATATTTATTTTGACCGACCATTGCTTTAACTGACCACTGAGAATTCGAAACCTTTCTGTGGCTACTACACTAATTTTTTAAAAACCATGCGACTGGAGCAATATGCCCTCTTTACCATCTTTTTACGTTTGCTGGTTATTTTGACTCGACTAGAAACATCCGCTTGAGTTGTTTGTGTACTGCATTGATTCTGGGGTTTTGACAGGGTGCAAATATTATTAAAGCGCGGTTCCGAAATAGGTATTACTATTATTCCTTCTTGACAGCTTACAGCCTGTGACAACCTGAGTCTCATTCTATTTTTACTTGTCAAGCGGAAACTTCTTGATTATTGATTAAAATCAATTCAACAATTTCACAGGACGATTTCTCAAAGCTGAATGGCGTTATCAATTCCGTAAATTATTATTGTTTTGGTTTTGCGTTTTTACAGTTTTAAAATAATATTATATACTATACACTTGATTCATTGGTTTAATTGTATGTCCTATGAGTATTTTGATTATTAATACAAAACGCGAGAACCTACTTGCTTGAAAAGTTGACTCTATTTTTGCTTTAAAAGTTAACTACTATTTTGATGAGGTTTGTATCACCTAATCTATGTTTTGAGTTCTTCATCTCCTTTCAGTAAGAAGCAGTTTCAACAAATGTTAACCACAACTAATTAGTTGTTTAACACAAGTCTACTTCGAATGATGATTTGAGATGGCTTCAAACAATGCATGTAGCTTATTTTCGAGTTAATGGAACTCACCCTATTTAATTTTGCCCTCATTTATTTATCTAGTTCTTGCCGAACCGGTTCAGAATTTGAACGCTTCTAGGAACCCTCCCCTCCACGTTCATACTGGTTTGGAACTTTGCTGTTCTGAAATTTCTTAGATCCACGAGATCACAGAAGGGTATTTCAGCCAGGGAACATTTCGGGTTCAGTTCTGGAAGTTCTAGAAATGAAAAAATTAAAAAACAGAACCGCCAGAATGGATTCCGAACGATTCTTAACAAGTTCGTGGTACTTAACGTGACTAAACAGTGTCGTTCCCGGAGCAGCCAAGTTCTGGAATTTTTAACTAATCTGATAGAGGCAGGAAGGCGATTCCTGGAAGTGTGTGAGTTCTAATTTAATTCCAAACGGCCGGAACTGCCATGCGAGTTCACCTTTTGAAACCGCCTCTTAATTCTGACTGACGTTTCTCGTTTTTTTTTTTATAGCTGGTTGAAGAAGAAGTGGTAAAAACGTGGCTGGATTATTTGTGTTCCCACCCACGAGCAGCTCCTCTCCTGTCTGATAAGAACAACCCTCTAGTCAAAAGCCTTATTGACACGATGAACAAGTAAGTAAAAGTTCTCTGTTTGTTCTTCTATTCATTTCCTGCTGGCAACTGTGCCCTTCACGTTTCGTACTCGACAGCTGAGATTGGAAGCCCGATAAGCAGCCTCCTGTAAGACCGGATGTGTCTACCAGGAGTCCGTACTTGACGCATCAAGATCGGATGCCGGGGAACCATCTCCCGGTACTCACGCGGCTGCAGAAAACATTATCCAACATGATTCCTTATGTAGGACAACTGTACTTTCGCCCGCTCATTCCGGGGATCTGCCAGACTTAGGGAAACCCTACTCATCAGGAATTCTTAAGGAACCCAGACCCTCCTGCACTGCGGCTGGAACATCCTCTTTGACTGCTGATCACAACAACTTGTGTCAAGCCTCTGAGGGTTGTCCAACCATACTCCCTCTGGGCTCCTCCACAAACACTGGCGGCGTAACCACGGACGCTGCGCCGTACGCATTCCGCCACCCACACAACTTAATTAGTAATCAATTAGGTAACAAAACACTAATTGTCGTAGGTACAAGTCTTGTAGGTACACACACTGCACATTCATCAGGTGTTACGCTACAACGACTATGATCAATTTTATGTTTATTTCCTCTTTTTTCAGATTTCTAAACGATGTTAAAACTTCCACTCTGATACCTGACAAGCGAGACCCAGATTTCGTTTTCTACGACTCCTCCCAAGCAACTTGTCATATTTACAAGTAAGACGTTCGAAGAAACAAGTGAATGTAAATCATACTGATGGTCACTATGGATAGTATTTGCCATTTAGGGATGGCTCTACTTCACTGCATGTACCATAATGGTAAATTGTGGTCGTTTTATTTTCAGTGTGAAGCCTGCTTTGTTTGATCTCTTCCTCACCGTGATTATTACTGCTTATCTGGCAGTGGTCTACCAAGTTATACAAGTAAGTGAAACGTACAATTAGGAATGGAAGTGCTCCCGAATTTCGGGTTAAATCATCCTGTACCGTGTTGTTAGAAGTCAAAAAGGGAACAATACATCATTTTTGTGATAAAAAGTCCTTCACGTACCTAGTTTATAATCATCTTAAGTAATTAAGGCCGATTCAAAAACCACTGTAGGTGACGTCACCTACAGGTGTTCCGGTTTCCAATCAAAAGACACCAGAGTGCAGCTCGATTTTTTTCTTCTATTTTCGATTTTTTCTTGGTGTTTGGCTCTAGTGACACTGGAGTAACGTGAAAATGGCCGTGTTCGCTTTGTTTTGAATGTGATCATGCTTATTTACTCAACTTATTTGTGATATAAATTAACTCATTCCAATGACCGATTCTTCAGTTTTTAGTTTTGTAATGGTGGCCAACTTGTCGACCAATAGGAACTGACCTCGAGTTTCCGCCAAAATTCAAATAGCAATTTTTCCATAAATTTTATAAATTCATACGAGCTTGCAGTTTGTGTTTTACCCCCATTTTTAGTATTATTTGGACGCCTTCTATCGACAAAAAAAAATCCAGAAACGCTTCCATTCCTAATTGTATATTTTTTGAGGTCTTTGATTTTTCTTTCGGAGGTGGATGCAGATATCGTTTAAGTTTCGTCAGAAAAATGAAGAGAGGAATGATGGGATGCCCTGGTTGACCTAGAAATCGGATCTCCTCTCGCAGGACCTAAATCTTATGAAAAACATAGTTGGCGGAGTCTGTCGTCACTGGCAGTTTTGGAACTGGTGGCGGCTGCTTTTAGTGTGAGGACGTTGAAAAGGACTATCCGGCCTGACGATCAAATCTTCACATTGAACGCGCTCGCACAATACAAAAATTCATTGCTGACTGAATCCTCCAACAGTCCCCCCCCCCCCCCTCCGACAGCTCTTGAAGTACAGATGAGTAACTGTTAGGACAGAGGAACCTGGAAGCCTTCTTCTCATTTTTAACAAATGCTTGAAAATATTAGCTACCTATTTAAAATTCGTATTATTTATTTGTTGGATATCTTGTAGGCTTTATGTAAATCCTCGTACCTAACGGGTAATAAACAGCGATTTCCATTCTCATTTATGCGTTAAAGCCATGTTCCTCCAGACTAAATGACACTCGGTTGGTCTCATTTGGTTCAGCAAGGAATTGAATTGGAGGGAGTTTTGGTTTACTATTCTTGGAATAATACACCTATGTAATCGCGACATTATACGTTTCAAGATGTCTAAATTCCAAAAACGAAATGTCCGTCTGAGCCGTTTTGGTCATTTTGGTTTATTATTCTTGGAATAATAAACCTATATCTTCGCGACGGAGGTCGACGACTCCGATCGGCCTCAAAATTTGACATTATCCGTTTCAAGAGGTCTTAGATTCCAAAACCGAAATGTCCGTCCGCCGTACGGAGTACGCCGTACGCCGCACAGTGGTCCAGAACCCCCGAAAACGTGATCGAAACTCAATTTTTTCATATTTTTCTACAGATTTGAAAATTGTATCCTTTGTTCTACAGTTCTTGAAACACCCAAGCCTGCCAAGGCTTTCCCGAAAACTGCCTAGAAAAGTTTGCAGGAAATTCGAAATGTTTAAAGTAGACTGATGCTAGCGATTTTTTTGTTAATGTAGATGTT
This sequence comes from Pilophorus perplexus, assembly GCA_955831195.1. Taxonomy (NCBI): domain Eukaryota; kingdom Metazoa; phylum Arthropoda; class Insecta; order Hemiptera; family Miridae; genus Pilophorus; species Pilophorus perplexus. The sequence goes on from OY037007.1 coordinate 26,544,445, forward strand.
AAGTTAATTTGTATTTTTTTTTTTTTTTTTCTTATTTCCAACATTTGGAGAGCTTTGCTGATTGGTTAATCACAGCCAACAAGTAGATCCGAAGATGAGTAAATTATCTTTAAAGTACAATTTGCATGAATATTTTTCGAAATTAGTTAGAAAAAATCGTAAAAATATGTACGCGCCAAAATTGGTCTCAAATTGTCGAGAAAGGTATAAAGAAAGTTTTCGATCCAATTCCAGGTGCTACTAGCTGCTACCTTGGCCTGTAGGTCAATTTTTCTGATCCAAAGTCCGTATCTCTGCTCATAAACCTGGGATACTTTTCGTCCACGTCAAGATCAATGTCCAGAGACGGAAGTGGAGCTCCCTTCCATCGGTTTCGTGTGCCCTCTCCCAACCTTATTTTTCGTCTGTAAATTTTACTTTCTCAGGATTTCCGATTAATAAAATTTATTATTTAATAATAAATTTGGACATTTTTTTCTATTTTTTCCAATATTTTTGATTCAACTTCAGTAATTTGTTAATTTTAATGAAAACATTGAGATAACCAATAATACACTTGGGGCTGACATGAAAAGTTCAGGTAATCAACGAAAAAGCCGACAAATGTCATTTTTGGACCATTTCTGGGTCTCAAAAGTGAACAAAAACATGATTTTTGGATTCTGTGCACTCAAAAACATAAGACCTACTCATTTTGAAAGCAAAAGTAAAAAAATTAAAGTCGCTAGGAGTTTCGATCACGTTTTCGGAGGTTCTGGACCACTGTGCGCCGTCCGGGCCGTTTTGGGCAGTAGGCTTTTCTTTCTTTTTTTATCTGAAATTTTGACAAAATACTCGGGTTACCATCTAGTTGTGCCCGCAAGGTTTTCAGCCCAATCGCCCAAACCCGTGCGACGCTATGGGGCTAAAATGGGGCTACGGAAGGGGGTTTTCGAAGTATTTTGGCTATAGGATCGAGTTAGGTGTCGTTTTCGAAGTATTTTTGAACGTAGGATCCATTTTTGGGGGTCCTAGAATGATAGCAGTAGAGATGGAAAAAATCTGAAAACTATGTTTGAGGTACCTAGGTCATCTTTGATGACGAAAACTAGATCCTATTGAACGAGCTCGGAAAAAACTAGATTAATCGAACATGTAGATTGGTACATGTTCACTTGCTCGTTATTAAGAAAAAGACCCCTGGCCTGCCTGATTCTTCAGAAGTTCTCTGATTCTTTTGATGTTCACATTCAAATTAATTCTAATTTAATAATAAATTTGGAGGCTGTTGTTGGGTCAAATGAGGCGTAGTTTTTCGTAATAATTTTGGAGTTCCCTCTTCCTTCCTAACACTGTACATCTGTACTATACCTACTATACCTATTGTGCCTAACTAGGTATATACTGTTTACTTTTTATTTTATTTTGTTTTTTTAATATGTGTTTTGTTCACAAATGATTAGTTTTCTGGATAATTTTGAGAAAATAATGAAATAATAAACCCCTGTGTAATATTTGCCGCGTTTCTATATCCTGATCGCATCCCGTGTTCCAAAAGACAAAATTTTTGTCTTTTAGTTGCTATTCAACGAATGTTTCAATATTACATTTTCTGTTGCAGAATATGCCATACATCTACGATATGATGGTGCCTTCAGTCAAGAAAGTCAAATCCCAGTAGTTTAGTGCGTTAAATAAATTCCCAGTTTTTTCTTCTTTTTTTCAGTCGAATTTTGTATTCATTCACTCAAGTGAACACTGTTTCTTTTATTAGCTAATTTGTCTGGTTTTGTGTTTCCATGTTTTTGGTTCATTTGTTCCTAATTAGAAAAAAACGTACAGCTCGTTCTCGCAGCGCATTTTGATTGGAGAATCCAATTTTCATGTTATTAGATATAGCCCGTCAGCTCCAGCGCTGATTTGTTTCGCTTGCATTCTCTTTCATACGATATGATTCCCCCGGTTCGTAGTTGAATTAAAATTCGCTATCATGCGTCGATCCCGGGATGTCTTGTCTTATTTATTGTGTTCGCATCCAAGAACAAACTTCGATGCACAATAAACCGGAATAGGATGCGTAGATGTGGTTTTGCTCTTCTAGATGCATTTCAAGTATTAGCTGTTTTGTTTTTCTCCCATTTTAGTATTTCGGGTTGATTGTTGACCTCAGTGTAGAGTTAGGGGATTGGTGTTGTAGTCAAAAACAAAACTCTTCTCTGTACGTCTCTTCTCACAAGTGAGCGATTTCCAATTTTTTTCAAATTTTGTGCTAAAGTGTGTTAGTTCGGCACCAATTATGTACCAACTCTGCCAACTCATTCACAATTTCTGTTATGTAATCGCGCAATACAATCCATTCCATCAGTTTTGTTAGATCTCCATCTTACGGTATTTGTTCTCGTCATTTGGAAGTGGAGCAATCTACAAATTGTTGGAAGTCTTAGTGTATTCTTACAATGTAGTACAAAAACTAGTGTTTAAAGGTCAAGACTTATATAATACAACCTAATTTGCATTTTTTTTATACGTTAGTGGCGCTCTCGGTGAAAGTAAGACTGAGGGTGTTCGGGTACTGAACCATAAAAAGACTCCTGTGTGGTGGTAAACATAGTGCCAGATGCACTGTATTTCTCTGTATAACAACCTCTCTACGAAACTACCAATATATCCAGCTCTACAAATAGTAGGGACACTAATCTGCTAGTAACAATGTTCAGGGTTAAATAGTTCTCAAGTTGTTCCATTTGTCGTCACTTCGGCTGCAACACCGCCTTACTAATTTTTCTCAAATTGACAATTTTTCGCTTCCCAGCGGTTGTATCGGTGTTGCATGTTGATGAAAGATCTTTTCATTGGGGAGAACCGTCAATTTTCAGTATTTCCCAACTTGGGTGATGAAGTACAATCCATAAAAATCTGCTCAAGAAAAAATCAATGAAATTTTTCCATAAATTAATGGTTTGAAACCCACAAGAAAGCGTAAGTATTTGTGATGAAAACGTTGTATGATTCTGTTAACCAAAAAAGGATAAAACGTTTCTCAATGACATCATCAACAATCTAGGTTGACCATAGGTACATTAAATCTACGAAAATTCGTAAAATATGTCAATAAAAAAAATTAACGTCATGTTCCGTAAAAAGTTGAGAAAAAAAATTGAAAAATTAACCAAAATCTTTTATAATCCGTATACATGTTATGCATACGGTACGTATTACGTAGGTACCTACCTCAACTAAAAAAATGGACATGAAAAATTCCACAATATAAAATCAGTGAATTGAACAATTGACTAAAATCATGAAAATGCTGTGAAAATTGTGTTAAATCGTTGGATTGAACAATTCGTAAGAATCTGTTAAAACGTACCTACTGAAATCTTCATTAAAAAAACCCAGTTGATTCTTGTACTCGCCGCTAGGGGCAGATCTAAGGGAGGAGAGGGAGCTCGCGCCTCACCACGGTTTTGAATGGTTTTAAATTTCCCTTTGCCTGGCTTATTATAGAAATTAACCCCCGCCGCAATAAAAAAAAAAAAAAAAAAAATACAGGTTCCGCCCCCGCTTTCGACCGTTTCATTTCATTTGAAGTATCATTTCCCACGTCAATGGAAAAAAAGTAAACCGATACTGCAAAATTTTACTGTACAAATAATTTGTTAAACACCTCATCTCATTACCACTACTCACACGTGGTTATTACGCATACGTAAATGTACGGTTTACGTATATGTGTATTGCTCATAGGATTTACTTTACAATAGGTGCTTTCATTTTAATTTTATAACTCAATTATCTGCTTTAATGAACTTATATTATTGTAAAATTTATTTAATTTCTCCTTACAACCCTGAAGCAGGTCTTTGTAGAAAGCGAGATGTCGCACACTGACTAAACTTGTAGCATTTACAGTGTTGTGAACTATTGAGGGTGCATTTTTACCACCTCCATGAATAGTGGCGGTGTAACCTCAATGTTTGAACCTTTGACAATTTCTAGCACAGAAAGAATCTCTATTCCTCCCAATGGGGGAAAAATATGTAGTCAATGGCTGTTAACCCCTGAATTTATTTCTTTTGCGTCCTTAGTGCCCTCCTTTTTTAGAACACGTACCATTTTTGATCCTGAATTGTGCAAAGGATTGTTTGTATACAAGAAATACCCATTTAGAAAATGACCTGGAAATCGCAAACTCAACAATCGTAATTTTTATTACTAAATGGTAGGCTAAGCGGGATTCTGAGGTAAATTGATAAATGCAAGTGCTCATTTTGTCGACCTTCCTATGTGTTATAACTATCACGTTGAATAGTTTTTAAGTCGTTTCATTACCTGCAGGTGTTTAGCGTTTCGCGTTGTAAAACTTGACGTAGCTGGCGTTATATGGATTAAACGTAACAATGGTAAACAGATGATCATTTCAATGTTGAACAATAACTGAGAAACTTGTGTTTCCTTCCGCGATTCAGTTCTGTAATAAACGAGTTTTGATTTTTATTGTGTTCTTGATAACTACTCCTGGTGTCACGTTGAGGGAAGACTATGGAACAGTTAAGTGTCGCAAAATCATCACTGAAGTGATTTCTCATTCGTCGTAAACCCAAATACAGGGGATGATGAACAGTGAACAGTGAACAGTGATTTAGAATCTCATGTAAATCCCGACTGTCACAAATGGTGCCTTACTCATTTGAAGACTTTTTTCTCAACATCAATCCAGTGAAACGTCTTTAACGTGTACATGCCCTTAATTCATCAATTTACGATTTAATGTTACCATCTTACTTTGTATTTTCAGGCCTAACTTTAATTAACCGTGACCATTGTCAAAAGCACTCTGTGTAATATGGCAAATAAAACGCTTTCTGATTCTGATTCTGATTCTGAGTGAGTCGATGGGAATGTACAGCTGCCACTGACAGGTAAGCCGCCACTGTGTCCGAGTCTCACGTTGGAATGGCTCCAACCATTAACATTAGGCGAGGTAGGAATTTGGCGACAGGCAGTGCATTTACCATGGTGAGTCATAATATTTACATATTATGTAAATATCAATAATATTGATATTTGGATATTATCTAAAACTCAAGTCTGCAGTCCTGAGTGTTGTTGTTAATTCCTAGTAACTGTTGACTGACCCAAAAAGTGACCTACTTTAGGTGTCAGTGACGTAGGTACCTACTTGAAAACTCTGGAAGTTATAGTAACGAAATTACGTAAGTACCAGCGTAGTTGGAGAAGTATCATAAAAATCATCTAGAGCTGCAAAGGGGAGCTCGCGCTCGAAACACAAGGGCATTAGCCACCTGAAGCAGAACTTTTAAATAGGTAAGAACAATTTTTTTTTTTTAATGAATGGAAACGTTGGGAACCGTTCTATCTCTTGCAGTGCAGTGCAAGACTTGCACCAATGTAAAATTTTCAGTCATCACGCGACCAGTGAGTACAGTACGTTGGAGCTTTAAAAACATTTGAGTACCCCTCATAATCCTGTATTTTATAAGTTAGCTCAAATTCATAGTTTGAAATTAGTGAAATGCATAATGAAGTGAGTGTAGTGACACCTTACAGGTGCTAAAAGGGCGTTTTTATAGTCATTTCTATGGAAGTTATTGTATATTTTAGAGCAAAATCTCATTCTCCTGGTTTCTGGAGCTATTTCTCATGTATACATGGTTTCGTCATATTTGATTTCCCTGCGTTGCTGCTTCGTGGATTCAATGAGAGTCCTTGGAAGTATGGGGGGGAAAATCCCAACACCCCATGATTCATTGAATCTGATAAATGGAAAAAAGGAAATTATTCGCGGAATGACCCATAAACGTTCCATGAAGGAAACAGGAAGTATACACGTTCCATTGAGGAAACTTGCAGTATAAACGTTCCACGAAGGAAGCAAGCTGTATAAACGTGCCCTGAAGGAAACAAGCAGTACCTATAAAATCCTGTATAGGTGTCGTTTTCGAAGTATTTTTGGGGTCCCAGAACGATTCGATTACACCGGGGGGGGGGGGGGGGGGGGCTATAAATGGGATTTTTGAAGGATCTCAGGAGGTCTGATAAGGTGTCGTTTTACGGGTAATTTTGGACGCATAACTAGGGTGACCATACGTCCCCTATTCGACCTTCCCGTCTCCTTGTCCCAAAAGAAAGCTAAAACGTCCCCTTTTCTGAAGAAAATGCCAAAACGTTCCTCCACATTGTCCAAAATGTGGACATTTAATGTGATGGATCATCTCATCACCAACCAACAGACTTTTCATAATGTTGTGAAGAATCAGGACACAGAAATGTGATAGTAGAAGAAGAAGAAGAATGTTTTATCAATAACGTACCCAATCACTATCGCTCATTCATCTTAGTGGCCAGTGTTGCCAAATCAGGGGTTTTCCTCCCAGATTTAGGGTTTTTTTGTAAAGGGGAAAATGTTTTCGAGTGTTTTTTTTAAGGGGGGTTTCATTTCAAGGGGGTAATTTTGGGTGGAAAGCAAATAATAACGGAATGGGAATAAACATAAATAGAAATTGTGTTTAATGCCGTAAAGAATAAAAGAACGTCATATTATGGCTCCATGTCAGTGGAGCCATTTAGAAGATGTTGACGTATATCAGTCGCTAGAGGGAAACATAGGTTCAAAAACGTTGGGAATTTCGCTTTCTCGCTACTGTCACTTCCGACTTCAAACGCTGTAGTTGAGAGAGCCTTCTCAATTCATAACATCTTACACATTTTGTTTCGCAATTTAAAATCTAGTTTTGCTTGCTTTTCCAAAGGTGTTTTCCAAAAAATAAAGGATAAGTAGACATGATTGCAGAGTATATTTTGAATGTGATTAAAATACCTACCAACACTCTCATTGTACTCAGGGCCGGTTTCACCACCTCGAGTTAGGCTAACCCACGAGTTAGCGAAAAAATTACGTTTCACCAGCTGTTGTCTCCTAGTTAACAGGACCGTCAACTTCCACTTTTTTAACTTGCGGATTTTCGGAAGTTATCTCGTTAACTTGAAGTTATGTTGTTGTGTGCTAAAACTGATTTTCTGTCAATCTCTAACCTCAAAATAGCTAACATGAACTTTAACATGAGGTTGGTGAAACCGGCCCGAGTAAGTGAGTGTTTAGGTGCGAAGAGGGGCAGGGGGCTGTGTTATGTTAACATAGCATACACCATCATTTTCCAGTGGGGGTCGGTGTCCGCTTTTAAGCTCAAAAATTTGTGGTCACCCTACGCATAACCCTTTTTTCGAGGTCCCAGATCTGTTCAAACCAGCACAGGTCTGTACCTACAGCATTTTTTTTAAATTTATAACTTTTTCCAAAATATTTTCTTAATGACACGTAATTAATTTTTGCACAATTAACCTACATTAAAGAATAATAAACCCTTGTGTAAAATTTGCAGCGTTTTTTCGAGAGTTAGAAGAAGTGTCCTACCTACGTATCCGAAAATCCCTCCATTTTGGGAGGTTTTGTCAGAAAAAAACAAAACACCATTCGTCCACCGTGAGACAATTCCCGCTATCTGGCACCACTGTCCCATCGCTACCACAATTTGTGGTTCAGAGTTGACAGCCAGAATCCCCGCGATAGCATAAAACATCCCATTTTCGCCATTTATTTCCCCGCTTTGTGTTAACAAAAGCGCTGACATTTCCCTTTTCCTTTGTTCACCCTTTGTCGTAGTGAAATATTATCATATTTCACTACTAAGTTATCAATAATAACAGCTAAGTTTTCTTCTGCAGTTTATAATTAATAATTAATGTAAATGGGCTGTATTGCGTTGACAGAAAATTCGCCTTGGACATCAACTGAGTGGACCAGACTCGCTGGGGTCTATTTTGAGAAGGTAACTTGGTTAGATAAAACTATTCTTGTTGGCAATACATTTGTGGTTCAACTCCCTCGTGTAGATTTTTGAAGCATCGTAGTAATTTGGCCGTTTAGGTTCATGAGTTTGAAAGTTGTCGCATTCGATTCAGCTGACAACGGCACCAAACTCAGGTACCTACGCCACGAAGTAGGTACCTATAGTGCTACCTACCGTACTTTATGAAATTACTTCGAAACGATACCACATTCGACTCCCTGGTCAAAGCCCCCAATGGACGATTGAGATAAAAGTCCTGAGACACATCAGGAGGTGATGCGTTCACTGTTCACCAAGTAAAGGTAGGTAAGTAGTAGGTAGTATAAGTAGTTTAAACCCGATCAAAGGGCTGCATCCTCGGGTACGGACACATCATGATCATGGCTCTCTCATCAACAATTCCACCGTTGGCCAATCATGACATGATTTAACACATTGTGTTAAACTACGTACAGTTAGGAAATCTTCAAAACGTCATACCTATCTCGGAAAGTAGGTGCCTACCTATCAGTGCCCGGTAGGTGCGATTTTCAGTAGTAGGCATTTCCCTCGCACTCTCATTTTCTATTCTGTTCAAGGAGACTAAGGAAAAACCTAAAATGTGATGAAAAATAGTGATTTCCTACTTCATTTATGACGTTCAGAGATCGCGGCGACTTTCGATCTCGTTCAATTTAGCGCAATAAGCTCACAACTATAACGTGCCACGAATCACCCGCAAAAACGAGGTAATTTAGGACGCATAAACCAATTTATCGAAGTCCCCCAAGTTTTGACCCTGACGGTCGAATGAGGTGACGTTTTTAAGAAAATAACAATGAACTAATGGAAAATAACAATGAACCTGTTTTTAAGGAAAATAACAATGAACCTGTGTGTACAATTTTACAGCGTCTGTGTTTCAAGATACCAACCCATTAAATTTTATGGATTCAAAACGCTAAAATTGAGCATCGGTATTTTGACAGGTCTGGGAACCCGATGAGTCGATTCATCGTCCAAAACCGGCTCGATAACGACACTTCGCTCAGCATCGTGGTAAGATTATTAAATAATTAGAATAAAAAATCCATAATATGGATTTTTACATATTATGTAATGTCTTTAAATGACATAACAAAATTTAGTTGCTTCATCTTGGTTTTGAGCTCTTTATTGAAACATGTATGTACATTAAATGAACTACGAATCAATTTTATTGGTCTACTATTGTTGAAATTGGCACCGCAAAACCAAATAACGTCTTTGGGGAATAGAGCTTCAAGTCGGATTTCTGAACTAGGTTTAAATGATAGGTCCGTTAGGTACGGACCTAACGTCCGTACCTATGACTTTATTACATGCTCGACAACCTCGTCGCAAATGGAAAGTGCCAAAAGTGCGGGGCAGAAATTTCGTTTTAATAAGAAGCTATCATTAGCGAAGGATGAGGATTGATTTTGAGTGGGCCGGGCGCCATCTGGCGGTCCCTGGGTATGTGGGATATCCACCTTTTACTATTATGGACATAGCTTAGCCCACGCTAAATGACGCGGTGGTGACGCAACTCTTAACCAAAAAAGTGATACATTTACGCCGGCAGAGGTACGTCATCAATTTTGAATGGAAGTTGAATGAACTACCGGTGCGCCAACCGACCGTACCTACACTTATTACGTCAGGTCCCTGGGGCAAAGTGTACCTACCTAAATTATTATTATTAAATACCTAATTATAAGTGTACCTACCTAATTATTAAATAGTCCACACTAACAAATTTTGTTATTGGTGGTGTGCTGACCATGAATGAGTTGCCCTGAGTTCACCTAAAACCAAACCAAGGTCTAAAGGTTTATTGTTCAAATACTTGCCATGAAAATCTGATTTTCTTTGAATTTTACTTGATTGATGTTCGTTGGATATTTTGAATAATAAAATTATTAAAAAAATAACTTCAGAATTTTCTGTGGATATTTCTTAATTTCTTTCCTTAATATTTTAAATGCTTAATTTTAATTTACAGTATTTTCGGTCAGAAGTGATGATTCTGAGTTTACCTAATGTCATGTTCTAGCTATGGGGTCTAAATATCAAAGAAATTAAAATATATCATAAAGTGTAGAATAGAAAAACTGAAGACTTGGGGAAATGAAAAAACCCGTGAGGAAAGCAAATGATCCCTTCGGGTTGCAATGAATATCACAATTCAGAAACAATCTGACCATTCTCTGCGATCATCCTCTACGATCCTGACGACTCTGCGATCCTCCCATGTTTCGGATTTCGGCAAAATGGGGCTACAGAAGGGAGTTTTTGAAGGCTTTTGGCTATGGGATCGAGTCAGGTGTCGTTTTCGAAGTATTTTTGGACGTAGAATCCATTTTTTGGGGTCCCGCAGCGATCCGATTTCACTGTTGCGATCTATAGGGCTTTCATGGGGCTAAAAATGGGATTTTTGAAGGATCCCAGGAGGTTAAATATTTTTCGAGTAAAGAATAAAGAATTTTTGGAAAACAATTTTTTTGAAAAAAAAAAAAAAAAATCCGAAAAAAAAATCCAAGTTTTTTTTCCCAACTTTTTTTTTAACAAAAAATGTTTGCGCAACTAACCTTTATCAAAGAATAATAAACCCTTGTGTAAAATTTGCAGCGTTTTTTATATTATATTATTTATTTATTTTATTTTTATTTTATTATTTCTTTTTAATTTTTATTTTGTATTTTTTATTTTTCTATTTATTTTTATTCATTTTTTATTTAATTTTTAATTTTTTTTACAATTTTGATAAACAATGTTTAAGGTTGTATTTACAGTAAATTTACATTAAATGTAATCAAACAAATTTTTTTGATTGTGAAAAATGAATATTTTCCAGGGAAAAATGGAATAAAAGCTTGTGGGGTGGGTTCAAAATTGGTGGTTGTTTGTGAATAAAAACGTGAATAATGAGTTATTCATGAATGAAACCGTGAATAACGCGTTATTCATAAATAAACATGTGAATAACCAGTTATTCATAAATAAATCTGTGAATAATCGGTTATTCACAAATAAAACTGTGAATAATCGGTTATTCATGAATATGAATAACGGTATTCATATTCATATTCATACCGGTATTCATATTCATATTCACAAATCTGCGGCTTGTGAATACATTCATATTCATATTCATGAATATGAATACGCCCACCTCTGGTACGTACTATGTCTCAAATGTATGTATGTTATACATACTATATCCCCCCCTGTACTCGTCAAGTCCATCTTAGTGAGGTGTAAATGTATATAATATTGTATATATAAATCATTCCTCTGTCGTTCTTAGTCTTTTTGGCAGTGCTGGCTCGTCATCCTCACTGTCGTCTGTGACACCTGCTTCTTCGAATGGAGTGAACGTGGAGGGCTGATCGTAGTTTTGGACCTGCTTTTGGATCGTAGTTTTCGCCCTGCCAGTTTTGCTTACTGCATTGGGATCTTCCCTCAACAACGTTTACTTTGAGAAGAGGGGGAGAGGCAGTACGCCAAGCGTCCTTTATTCATCCCACTCCTTCAAATACGACAGCGACAACATTCTGTTCCTGCATGCAATTAGTGGGTGTGACACCACATCAGCTCCCTTTGGAATTGGGATGAAAAAAGCCGTGCAAGTGCTTGGAAAAAAACCCCTTGGCTGTCAGACATAGTCAGCATTTTTAAGGACCCAGAAGCAACGCCAAACCAAATCTCTGACGCTGGCGAACAGTTCTTGGTGAAGATGTACGGAGGGAATGTGGAGGTTGATGATTTGGATGGCTTGCGGTACCGCTCATTCCAAACTGGAGTGGCTAAACCAATTGGTTTAGCCACTTTAAACTATGAAACTTTAAAGTTTCAACTTGCCAGACTGCCACCTACTCGAAATTCTGCGACAGCCAATCGAGCACAGGCTTTTTTTTTTGTCAGAAAACTCGGATTTAGCGTCCCTAGACATCCCAAAAAAACAACCCAAAATTTCATTAACTTTTGAATTATGTCCAGCAGTCCACAGATTTTTCTGCTGGACTACGTACGTTTAGATCTCATACGAAAATTGAAATATTGTGGCCCCTTAAGTCCCGTATTTCAGCTAGGAGTGTCGCGTATTCGCTGAAACAGAGATGGCTGCCCTAGTCTAGAATAAATTTCGGTTTATTATTCTTGGAACAGTAGGTAATCGTGACGGAGGTCGAAAATTTTGATCGGCCTCAAAATTTGTCATTATACGTTTCACGAAGCATAGATTCCAAAAACGAAATGTCGGTCCGCCGTACGCCGTCCGAGCCGTTTTGGGCAGTTGGAAAATTTTTTGTAATCTGAAATGTTGGCAAAATACTCGGTTTACCATCTAGTTGTTCCCGCAAGTTTTTCAGTCCGATCTACCCAACCCGTGGGGCGCTATAGGGCTAATTAAATTAGCCCTATAGCGCCCCACTTAAAAATAAATTTTATTTAATTAATTTTAAAAATGGGGCTACAAGAAGTCTTTTTTAAAGGTTTTCGGCTATGTGGTCGAGTTAGGTGTCGTTTGTTTGTATTTTTGGACGTAGAATCCATTCTTTGGGAGTCCCAGAACGTTCCAATTTCACCGTGGGGCTTATGGGGGCTTACAAATTGGATTTTTCAAGGATCCCAGGAGGTCAAATAAGGTGTCGTTTTCCGAGTAATTTTGAACGCTACATCCATTTTTCCGAGGTTCCAAATCTGTCCAAACATCGTACAGAAAAACTTATTTTAATTTACTATTTATTATTTTATTTTATTTTATTTTTTTCAAAAATATTTTCTTAATGACACAGAATTAATTTTTTCACAATTAACTTACTCAAATATCAAACATATCAAAGAGTAATAAACCCTTGTATAAAATTTGCAGCGTTTTGGGTCTCTTACTTGTGCATACACTCTGGTCTCATCATAATGAGTAGGTAGGTAAGCTGAGGCCTGGTCGGATCCGTACCTTTCTTTTACAGTGCTGGATATTGTTTCCGACTCCTTCAACATTTAGGCTGTCTTCACTTGTACCATGGCGTAACACATGATGGGATCGCTTATGGGACTTGGAGAAATCAGATCGGATAGAAGCCAAAGCAAGACGAACGGGTGAGCGGCTGAAGTTTTATAAGGAAAGTGCTGCACTTTCTTAACTAACCGGCCGTCCTAGATTGTTTCTCATCAGGGCCTTCGGCGGTTGAACATGGTTTTTTCTTTCTTTTTTCGTCATCTTTCAATGGAAGAATGAAACTCAACTTCACTCGAAGGCATGAAAATATTCCGATTCCACGTTAATGAAGGCGGATGCTGTCGCGCAGATTACGTTGTTACGCTCGTATGACCGGGATACTCTCGAAAAATCAAGGTGATGGATGCGCCTTGTGGCTTGATGTATAAGTGAAAATCATCCGAGGTGCGTCCCATGAAAGTAAAATACTGCCGAAAGAGGATAATATGGAGTGTTTTTTTTTTTCCGGATGATTTTCACTCATTAATCAAGCATGTATGTTCATCCACCCATATTGTAATCTTTACTAATAGCGGGTTCTTATTCCTCAGGGGTGGATCCAGGATTTTAATTTCAAAACATCCTGGTCAAGGGGGGGGGGGAGATTGAATTATATTGAATTATCTCCCTCATTATTTCCGCCGATTTTAATGAAATTTGGTTCGAGTTGTCCCAACGAACATTTCCTCCTATGTTTACATTTTACACCCAATATTTGATTTTTTCCACTCATCGCCTAGCTCAAGAAACAGCGTTAAAACTTGGTCCTTCCGCTCCAAAATGCGGAGCTCTCTCGCTTCCCTTGAAACTTTTTTTCTGCGGAATGCAAACAATTTGCATAAAATTGTTAACAAAAATAAGGAAGATGAATCTTCAACTCACTTGTGAAACACTGAGATATGGCGCTTTATTGCACGATTTCGCTATTACGCTCAAGTTTTTTAATCAAAGGAACATACCAGGAATGGAAGGATCTCAGTGAACAACTCAATCGAATTCGGGAGGCCGACTCCTCAGTTGGTGGTTGTTCATGCTGTGATGAGAAACGTTGCAAATTTTACACAAGCGTTTATTATTCTTTTATATAGGGTAATCGCCCAAAAATTAATTCAGCTTTATTAAAAAAAATGTTTTATTAAAAATTAAATAAAAATGCAATACAATATTTGGACAGATGTAGGATCTCGAAAAATGGATTATGCGTCCAAAATTACCCGGAAAACGACACCTCATTTGACCTCCTGTGCGATCGGGCTGAAAACCTTGCGAACACAACGAGATGGAAACCGAGTATTTTGTCAAAATTTCAGATGTTTAGAAAAATTCCGACTGCTCATAACGGATCGGACGGCGAGCGGGCATTTCATTATTGGAATCTAGACTTCTTGAAACGTCTAATGTCAAATTTTGAGGCCGATCAGAATTGCCGATCTCTGTCGCGATTCCCCGTGGGGCTAAAAAGGGGGTATTACTGGAGGGGTTTTTGAAGGGTTTCGGTTATGCGGTCGAGTTGATGTCGTTTTCGAAGTATTTTCGGAAGGATAATCCATTTCCGGCGGTCCCAGAACGATCCGATTTAACCGTGAGGATAAATGGGGCTTTCATGGGACTACAAATGGGATTTTTGAAGGATCCCAGGTGGTCAAATAAGGTGTCGTTTTCCGATTAGATGCGCAAATCATTTTTTGAGGTCCCACATCTGTCCAAACATTATACAAAAACAATTTTTTTTTAATTTTTTTTTTTTCAAAAATAATATTTTTATCTTGACACAGAATAATTCTAATTACCTAATGTTGTAAGGATTTGCACTTTTAGGTTTGTTGATCCTGTTGTAGTGGTTGTTCCACTAGCACTTCCATGAAACCCGTGGGGCGCTATGGGGCTACGGAAGGTTTTTTTTTTAGGGCTTTTAAGGGCTATGGGATCGAGTTAGGTGTTGTTTTCGAAGTATTTTTGGACGTAGAATCCATTTTTTTGGGGGTCCCGGAACGATCCGATTTCACTGTTGGGCTACAAACAGGATAGGGCTTTCATGGGGCTACAAATGGGATTTTTGAAGGATCCCAGGAGGTCAAATATTTTTCAAGTAAAAAACACAAAATGTTCGAAAATAAACCTTTTTTTTCTAAAATTCTTTTCATTGATACCGAATGTAATTTCTGCACCAGTAACCTATGTCAGAGTATAATAAACCCTTGTGTAAAATTTGCAGCGTTTTTGGAATCTAGACCTCTTGAAACGGATAATGTCAAATTTGGCAGTAGGTTTGTTTTGGGCAGTAGGAATTTAAAAAAAAAACTGAAATGTTGAAAAAATACTTGGTTTACCATCTAGTTGTGCACGCGAGGTTTTCATCCCGATCGCCCAAACCCGTGGGGCGGCATGGGGCTATAATAATAATTAAGAAAATAAATAAAAACAACTTCAGTGTTTCGGAATGGGAAAACTTCCTCTTTTTTGTGGAGTACCTAAACTTTTTTCCATCAAAATTAAATTTCACCTCAAAAATCGAGTGCGAAAAATTAAAAATGAGTTTTCTCCTAATTGGGAATTTTTAATTTATTTTTTGCCTGATTCAAGGCATACACCTGTGGAACATCCAGTAAAAAGGATACCAATAGGCTATGTATGGATACCAATAGGGTTACCAGATTTGTTTCACCAGTATAATATACTTGGGCAAAGGTATATTATACCTAGTATATTTTGCCCAAGACCGTAAAAAATATAATATTTTCATAAAAGTTGTAGTAGATAAAACAGAGTATTTGAAAGAAAAATACAGTAGGCTATAAAATTTTGATTAGGTACCTACCTATTTGTTCTTCGGTAAAATTTGTAACCTTCCACACTCCGAGTCATGTGCTTATAATAAAATTTAATACCCTGAACACTTATTTTTTTCGAGTACCTATAAATCAATTTATTGTCAATCAAATCTAATAATAATAACAAAAAGTAACAATAAATTTTATTGATAAATTTATTGTTAAAAAGATTAACTTTTTCGGCAATGATTATTTTTGTAGAAATCACAAATTAAAGACTGAAATGCCGTGATAAAATTGAGGGGTACCTATAAGCCCATAAGTACAGAAGACGTGTCACTTCTCCAATTGGACATCAATGTTATGAAAGTTGCTCACCTGCACTCAACATTATCTATGTAACACTAATCGTGCTGGAACGTTTGGAAGGCTGGTAAAATATGGGAAGTAATCTTCTAATTCCAATTTGTTAGTCCTGGCCAAAGTGGTATGAAGGTAATCAGGGAAAAAATCCTGCATGGCGGAAAAAAAATCCCCAAAAACAAAAATTGAAAAAAGGGAAAAATGGAAAAAAGGGGGAAATCCGTAACTATGTATAAAATATTATATTTTATTATAATAATAATAATAACAAAATTGTTGTTGTTTTACAACGTTATTACGGTTTTTCGACAGGTGGTATGTAAGCCCGGAATCATAGTCTGAAAAAACGCAAACGAATTCTGCCATCATTCGTCCCGGAACCTTTCAAAACGTTTTTAAGAAGATAAATAATGAGTGAAAATCATTCAGCCCACCCATGTAGGTAAGTAGGAACAAGCGGAAATAATTTTTTTTAACCCCCCAAAAATTAAAGTAGACCGGGGGCTTAAAGTATACGTCAAGGCCAAACTTTTGGGCCCCTGAAATTTTCAAATACATAGTGTACATAGTGTGTGAGTGGGTTAACCAGAGCTTTGATATTGAAACTTGTTCAGGAACAATAGGACTATTCACCCGATTCGACGGCACCGACTGCTTACCTTACCCCCTAGGCCTACCTGTTACAAGTACATAATAATATTATTACATATTATGTAACATGATAATATTATCATCTCCTGTCATTTCCATTCAGCCTTTTTATTTCGAGACTTTTTTTCCGGGGATTTTTTCTTCCGTGAATCTATTTTCCTACATTCCCCTACTAGGCTACTTAGCCGACTCGGTTCAAGATCGCGGCTCACTCAGGTTCGACTTGTGATAAGAGCATAAGGATCAAAGAAGAGGTCCGATCGGAGTGAGGGTGTCCTCGTGGGGCGAAGGGGGACTTCAGGTGTTCGGGGGGGCTCAAAGGGGGCTTCAGGTGTTTGAGGGGGAGAAGCCGACCGAACTGGTGAAATGAAGGCAAGGCAGGTAGGCAGTGTAGTAACAAATATGGCGGTGCCCACAGCTGTCTGACGTTCTCGGTGAAGTGCCTTTCGGTGAAGTGCCTCCAAAACGCAATTAAAAATGTATCGGATGAATTTTTACGAAAGCACTTGCCTCCGGTGTGACCAAACCGTTTACCAAGTCGACCGGGTCGGGCCCCTCAAAGATTTCACCTTTTTCCATTCTGGATGTTTCAAGTGCGCTGTGTGCGGTACGAAATTGACTTTAAAGACATACTACAACAACCAGCACAAGCAGGAAGACAAGGAAGTATATTGTTCGGGTCATGTGCCAAAAATCGGGCCTGGGCACTTGGACGGCTCGGCAGTCGGCATTCGGTCGGCTTTGAACGTGCCGAAAACGACCAATTTGGTCAACGACCAAATCCGTTCGCAAAACGGCACGGCAGTCGTCGCGCCGCCCCAGTTGGATTACCAATACGGCCGATTCGATGCCTCAGCTCTCCACATCGCACATGCACTCCGTGCCACGGAGCTACATAGATCCTACAACAAACCACGAGAAAAACCCATAGAATACTATCTGGTGAGTGGAAAAATTTACCACATGAGGAACTTGGCCTCCTTTAGATCTAAGCCATCGGGTACTGTTAGGCGCCTTGGATGAGACGCAGACACCTTTTCAATATCAACTCCGGAACTACCTGAACATCCC
Organism: Pilophorus perplexus; assembly: GCA_955831195.1. NCBI lineage: Eukaryota > Metazoa > Arthropoda > Insecta > Hemiptera > Miridae > Pilophorus > Pilophorus perplexus. The sequence goes on from OY037007.1 coordinate 26,562,150, forward strand.
CTGCACCAAAACATCTCTCAGAATAAAAAAAAAAAAAAAACATTTCCAAAACGGTTCAACTGGCCCGGTCTTGTTTTGTGGTCGTGAAAGGTCGTCGACCCTCAGCTTTCACATAGCCGCATTTAAATCCCCAATAAGGTCCGGCAATGCTTCCCCCTTTCGAACACTTGTCACCCTTGTGGTGTATCCCCATTCACAAAAGTCCGACAAGGCCAAATCTCTTCCCAACAAGTGCGTCACATACGAAATGCTGACGATGTGGAGGGGGGGGGGGCAGGTTTAACCTACCTAACCTCACGTTAAAGTCACGCTGTTCGAAACCTCCCTCTATCCTCCCGTTTTAACTCTTTTATTTAATGATCTTCAGGGATTTTAATCAGAATTTTTCCTCTTTCTGGGGCGATCCTGAAATGATAGACGTCGTTTTTGGTCATGGATCAGTGATCGCTCTTCCACTCTATCGTTACAACATTTCGCTCATCAATGCCGGCACTTGCTTTCAAATTAAACATATCTATAAAATGCTTTCATTATTTTCTACGACAATTTTTATCACGATGGCCAAGTTACGACTTGAAACTGGAAATGTTTTTTTCATAAATTATTTTGTTTAGGAATTAGGTAGGTAGGTACCTAATATGAAGTTGCGAATTCTATTTAGACTGATGAATATTTAAGATTTATCTTAAATAGTAGTTATAACTACTTTTATTTACGTATTGATTTGTTGTTAACTTTACAAAGTTATTGAATACGCGAAATTCAGGCAACTGAACGAGTAGTTGGTAATAAATAACTTGATTTAAGTAGTTAGTGAAGAGCGTGTTTGAGAATAAAACGTTTCAGTAACGTATTGATGAAAATTGAATGTTCATATTTATACATATCCTATATTCATTCATATTCCAAATTTTGGAAAGAATAGGAGTTTCGATTTTTGAAAAAGCATGTTTCTAAAAGGTCACCTATTCTTTTCCAAAAAGAATCGCACGTCTTGAAGAACAAGATCCATTCAGGTTTTTTGAAATAGGTAATACTAAAAATATCAAATTGTGGAAAAGAATCAATTTTTCACAAATTATCTTGAAAACAATTTTTTCCCGCAACTTTAATACAAAAACGCTGCAAATTTTACACAAGGGTTTATTATTCTTTGATATACGTTACTTGTGCAGAAATTTAATTCTGTCAATGAAAAAATACTGCCCAAAACGGCCTGGACGGCGGACGGCGTACGGCGTACGGCGGACGGACATTTCGGATTTAGAATGTAGACCTCTTGAAACGGATAATGTCAAATTTTGAGCCCGATCGGAGTCGTCGACCTCCGTCGCGAAAACATAGGTGTATTATTCCAAGAATAATAAACCAAAAGAAGAAGTCAGATTGTTCCGAAAAGGATCAATACATTTAAACGTACTACCTATTGATTCATTGGCTTGCGATTTCGCATTTTCAAGTACCTATTCAATTTCGGGAACGATCGAATTTTCAAAAATTTGCAATATTTAATATTGATTTTCTAATTGAAAAAATGTATAAAAGTCGATTTTGGTTTATTATTCTTGGAATAATACACCTATGTTTTCGCGACGGGGGTCGACGACTCCGATCGGGCTCAAAATTTGACATTATCCGTTTCAAGAGGTCTACATTCTAAATCCGAAATGTCCGTCCGCCGTCCGCCGTACGCCGTCCAGGCCGTTTTGGGCAGTAGGAATTTTTTTTTAAAATCTGAAATTTTGACAAAATACTTGGTTTACCATCTAGTTGTGCCCGCAAGGTTTTCAGTCCGATCGCCCAAACCCGTGGGGCGCTCTGGGGCTATAATGGGGCTACGGGAGGGGTTTTTTGAAGGCTTTTAGCTATGGGATCGAGTTAGGTGTCGTTTTCGAAGTATTTTTGGACGTAGAATCCATTTTTTGGGGTCCCGGAACGATCCGATTTCACTGGGGCGATCTTTAGGGCTTTCATGGGGCTAAAAATGGGATTTTTGAAGGATCCCAGGATGTTAAATATTTTTCGAGTAAAAAATACAGAATTTTTGAAAAAACACATTTTTGAACAAAAAAATCCAAAAAAAATTTTTTTGAGATAAAAATCCAAAAAAAAAAATTTTTTTTTAAATTTTTTCATTGACAGAATTTAATTTCTGCACAAGTAACGTATATCAAAGAATAATAAACCCTTGTGTAAAATTTGCAGCGTTTTTTTTTTTTAAATTTTAGAAAACGATCTATTTGTGAGAAAGATCAATCGAAAGATAAGAGTTCCTATTCAAGGTTATTTTGGACCAAACCATTTTAAATTTATGGAAGTTTGGTTGATTGCGCAGAGCACTTCGATCTCTTCCGAGGAACAATCAGAATGAGAGCCAATGGCGAATAAAATCAACCTGAGCAATTACTTAGATATGAGGTAATATTTCAAAGGAGGTGTTATCTTGACGTTGTTCAATCAAGCTGTTTTTTGCTTTGTGTTTTACCCGATGGCTGGATGAATCCCGAATTCTCAAATTCTTGTTGATTCTTGAACGCAGCAGTGGGAAGTCACTCCTCCCAATTTTCGTGAACGATTTAGTGCAACCTTGACCCATATTTGTTCCCTTGAATAAAAATGAACCGATTATCAAAGAAACGCCTGAAATTCGCGGCTCCGCTGGCGTAACGCGACTTGTAAACAATTATCGGCGGTTTAATGAAAATGAGCGTGTGGGATGAATGTGGGACTACATCTCCCAGCGGATGTAACAATCGGTTCGTATATAATCGGCTCTGGGATTGTTGAATAATTTCAGTTGGACACTTGAATACGAATGAACAGTGTGTAACACACACTGTTGTGTATACAACGAATATTATTCTTTCTGTCAATAACCTGTCTAAATAGTCCAGTGAATTAGGGAGATCCACCAGACAAAAATCTTGTTAGTCCCGATTGGTTAATACCAAAAATTCTGTGCTTGTTGGGGAAAAGGGGTTAAGTCTGGCTTAATAGTAGGGTTGGGTAAGTTTTGAATGAGTCGACTCAATGAATCGACTCTTTCAAATGAACCGGGTGAGTCGACTCGCGGCGTTCCAAAGAGTCGACTCATCGCGAATCGTGAAGTGTCTTAAAGGAGGGGGAAGAGAGTCGTCTATCCTCAATTCTGATTGGTAAGATACGAGTCGACTCATCGAGAATCGTGAAGGAGGGGTGGAAGAGAGTCGAGTATCCTCAATTCTGATTGGTTCCGTGGTTTCTGTACAGGGGACCAAGGTTCAAACTCGTGCGTATTTTTGTTTTCGTTGTTGATTTCTCTAGGTATTCTCTTTTACTCTGTCCTTTCGACTCCCGAAAGGACAAGTAAAAGAGAATACGGGGAGTCCCCGTTTGTTGCTGTCATGTCATGAACAGACAATGAACAGGCATTATTTGGGATTAGGTGTGCTGATCATCTTCCACAATTTTGAAAAAAAAAAGTTTTCAAAAAACAATTTTTTTTTATTGACAGAACTTATTTTCGCACAACCTATATCAAAGAATAATAAACCCTTGTGAAAATATTTTACATATGTGCAGCGTTTTTTCTTAGCATCTAATGCCAGAGCCAAAATGCAAAAAGAAGTTCATTTTTTGCTAGGTAATTTGGCTTTCAATACCCCAGTTATTTATTGGTTTTTCTCATAAAATTTATAAGCTCATCTAAATGGGTAGGTACATAATAATAAACCCTCTGACCGTGAGTCGTCTCGTCAGCCGTCTCACACATCAAAATCTCAAGAGTCAACGACTCAGGAAGAGTCAAGATTCAAAAAAGAACCGGTGATTCTTCGGGAAATCACGAGTTGACGACTCGGAAGAGCTGACGACTCAGGAAGAATCGCGATTCAAAAAAGAACCGGCGATTCTTCGGGAACCCGATTCTTCGGGAAATCTCGGGTTGACGATTCGCAAAGAGTCGACTCACAAGTCGATTCTTTTTAACGAACAGAATCGCGAGAATCGACTCCTCGAAAAGAGTTGAATTTCCCATCCCTACTTAATAGGCCTGACCATGGAGGAAAGAAAAGGAGATTCCTCTTCATAGGAAATCGTGTCCAGGCGCTTCATGCCTGCGCGCGCTACGCTACCTGCTGGAACTCATTTGAGTTGTCCCTTCTTTTAGTTCGCACTTATTTCGCTAGGGTGAGCTACCGTTTGTTTACGGCACACGTGTGACTTGGGAAACGGTTATAACCGTCGCGTTCCCGTCGCGACAGCGAAGACAGTGTTAATTCATTAATTTCAGTGTTAATTCATCTATTATATTGAAGTATAACTTCCTTTAATAAACAGTTGTCATTGGGTGGCTCGTGAATTGTTAAAAGCTTACCTTTCAAGGCAGGCAAAACGAGACGTTTAGTGGTCATTTCTTTGGTGCAGCCGGCCATAATAATATAGTACATACCTATATTATATCCGAAGGAATTTATCTTCACGTCCCTCCGCGATCTCAACTAAGGTAAGTGTTGGAAAGTCCGACTAGGTACACGATTTAAATTAAGGGATGATTATGTTATTTACGTTGGTTGTTAATTAGTTTCTTGAGAGATAGCCTCTTACCTCTTTCGTACACTTGCTACAATACAGAACTACACGTCTAAAGTACTAGGGTTTTTTTGGGCTTCCTAGTACTTGAAATTTGTTCATTTTTTGCAGATGTCAAAGGGGCCTCCGACAACCACTTCACCTGTAATAAAACTGCAGTTACGACGCTTACAGCATCAGCTCATTATCTTCATGGTAGGTAAAACCGTTTACATGCAAAGGCCTGGCAGGCCGCTCGTTCCGCCCTGACGGAGCAGTCGTTGCGGCCTGGCGGGCCACTGGTTCCGCCCTGACGGGGGCGGTCGTTGTGGCCTGGGCCGGAGCTTTAAAGTAATAGAATCTATTACTTTAAAGCTCCGGAAATGGCTTCCATCTGATGGAACACTCGATCATCCTGTGATTTGCAGAACTTCCTGCTAATTGATGATGTGATGTATATCATAATTAGTAGGAAATGATATTATCCTAATCTAACGTAGGTATCTTTTTCCAGTTCCAAACGAAGAAACATAACTAATCAATGAGTCCACCTTAATCATCAAGTTCAACGTCACCGCTGCCCAGTCCTCTGCAAGGTAATTTTAAGCATTATATACCTGGTAATTGAATCAGTGAATGTCAAAGGGGCGGAATTCCAGGTTTTATTGACTTTATTTTATTTTTTAATTTTTTGTTGTTGTATTTTTGGATTTTCCGTTTCCTGCTAATTGTGATGTCCGTATCCTAATGTGACTTATTTTTTCCAGATTCAAACGAAGAAACCTTAACCCCATCGTAAAGTTCATCAACTTCTTCGCAGCCCAGTTCTCTGCCTCATAGTTTTAAGCATTACACAGGTTTACACAAGTGAGTTTCGAGGTGATTAGCTAAAAACCATAGTTTCAGGGATATTTTGGTGTGCTGAATTCAAATGACCACCGTTTGTCAAGGTTACGTCCATTTTTTGGGATACGCCTACTTTTGGTTTATTATTCTTGGAATAGTTATTCCCGAATTTTCGATCTCCGTCGCGATTACGTAGGTGTATTAATACTCCTATGTAATCGCGATGGAGGTGGAAAATTCTGACCGCCCTCAAAATTTAATATTATACGTATCAAGATTCCATAAACGTAATGTCCATCCACGTCCGAGCCGTTTTGGGCAGTAGACATTTTTAAACATGTGAAAATTTTACCAAATACTAGGTTTACTATCTAGTTGTGACTGCATGGTTTTCAGCCCGATTCACTGAATCCGTGGGGTACTAAGGGAAGGCTTTTGAAGGTTTTCGGCTATGGGGTCGAGTTAGGTGTCGTTTTCGAAGTATTTTTGGACGTATAATCCATTTTTGGGGGTCACAGAACGGTACGATTTCACCATGGGGCATTTGTGGTACTATAATTGGTATTTTTGAAGGATCCCAAGAGGTCTGATAAGGTGTCGGTTTACGAGTAATTTTGGACGCATAATCCATTTTTCAAAATTCCACATCTATCCAAACATTGTACAGATTTTCTTTTCTTTCAAATTTTTTAAATAGGTAGGTAATAATGACAGAATAAATTTTTGCGCAATTACTCAATTAGATACTGTATATCCAAGAATAATGAACCCTGGTGTAAACTTGGCCGCGTTTTCTGTTTTTACGCAGTTCTTATAGGCACCTAGTGTTCCTTAAAGCCAAGAGGTCCACACGTGAATCCGGTTGCAAATTTGGATTCTGCGAGAAAAGTTACCATAGGGGGTTGGTTTCATCGGGGTTCTCGACAAAATATGAGTTTCAACGAATAATTCGTTGAAACTCATATTTAGTTAATTATTAACTGCTGCTTACAAATTGAAAGCTGTATAAGCTCCCATGGAAACAATATTTTAACACTCTAGTAGGTTAAGTACCGATTTTCTTATTACAGAAAATAATGTTATTACCTATACAAAATGTTTTTTGGTCATAAGAAAATTTCCACTCTTTCGCCGAGTTTTCGAAAATTTATATTTTCTTCTTCAGGACTCAGATAAAAGTTATCAAAGGGATTTAACAACGATGTCAATTAAAGGTAGAAATCGGGTCACACCAATCATTTGATTTGTGCTAGAAGTGGTATTATTGCAAGAGAAGAGAAGAAAGAATTTTAACACCATAAAAATCTCAAAGAAAGTTTACGAGCAAGTCGTACGTCTAGATTACGTAGCTGTATTATAATCTCGATCTGTATATATACAGATTAGGTATACATGTATAATCTCGAGGTTTTCAGCCCGATCGCCCAAACCCGTGGGGCTCTGTGGAGCTAAAAAGGGGCTACGGGAGGGGTTATTTGAAGGCATTTGGCTATTGAATCGAGTTAGGTGTCTTTTTCAAAGTATTTTTGAACGTAGAATCCCAGACCGATTGGATTTCACCATGAGGATCTATTGGGCTCTCATGGGGCTTCAAATAGGATTTTTGAAGGATTCCAGGAGGTCAAATATTTTCCGAGTATATTTGGACGTATAAGACTTATACGTCCAAATATACTCGGAAAATTACTTAGTAATCCATTTTTCGAGGTCCTCGTTTTTTCTTATTTTTTCAAGATATTTTTTTATTGACACAGAATTAATTTTTGCACAAGTAACCTAAATCAAAGATTAATAACCCCTTGTGTACAATTTGCAGCGTTTTTATAATAGGCTTATGAACCATTGTAAATAATGTGTGATTTGGATTATAATGTATGTATCTATGTTCAGGGTGAAGGATTGTATTAATAAGTTTTGTTTGTATTAATAAGTCGTTTGTAAATATAACTGGTGAAGAAATACTCGTACATACAGTTATTTTGTTTATCCCCTGCTCTCACTATGCAACATTCCAACTGTAATAATTTCTCCAACTGTAATTTATTCTCTTTTGATCAGCTTTTATCTAAAACTGAATTATTATCTGTTTTTGTAGGAAAGGGATATCACATTTATCAATGTTGGTTTAAAATTTTTTATGTTTTGAATCAACAGAGAAGTGTAGAACAAGAGTAATGATAGTTCAATATTCACGCGGGTTGGGTAAGCTTATGTAGTAGGTGAATCTATGAAGAGATCATTAGGTACTTACCCCGAAATTCCTAGTAGGTACTGATTATTGGTATCTTAAATTTTCGCGGGATAACTGCTTTGAAGGTCATTGGGCGTGGCGAGTTTCCCAAATGTCCTCCACTACCGCTCTCTGTGGTTGTTGAGGGTCAACACCATCAGATGGTTCACTCAAATGAGATCCAGCAGGTCGCAGCAGCGTCGGTCTCGAAACCAAAACCGCGGACGCAAGTTAACGCAGAAGAGGAATCTCCTTTTCCTTCCTCCATGAGGCCTGACTTAACCCCCTTTCCACAACAAGCACAGAATAGGCCTTTTGCCGAATGGCGGACGGGGAGGTGTAACCGCGACTGGTATAACCTCAAGCGCAAGGTTATGCGATTGACTGTTTTGACCCGTCCCTATTGTCAACGTGTTTACGGAAGTTTTGGTTTATTATTCTTGGAATAATACACCTATGTTTTCGCGACGCGGGTCGACGACTCCGATCGGCCTCAAAATTTGACATTATCCGTTTCAAGAGGTCTACATTCAAAATCCGAAATGGCCGTCCGCCGTCCGGGCCGTTTTTGGCAGTAGGAATTTTTTAAAAAATCTGAAATTTTGACAAAATACTTGGTTTACCATCTAGTTGTGCCCGCAAGGTTTTCAGTCCGATCGCCCAAACCCGTGGGGCGCTCTGGGGCTATAATGGGGCTACGGGAGGGTTTTTTTGAAGGCTTTTAGCTATGGGATCGAGTTAGGTGTCGTTTTCGAAGTATTTTTGGACGTAGAATCCAATTTTGTGGGGTCCCGGAACGATCCGATTTCACTGGGGCGATGTTTAGGGCATTCATGGGGCTAAAAATGGGATTTTTGAAGGATCCCAGGATGTTAAATATTTTTCGAGTAAAAAATACAGAATTTTTGAAAAAACACATTTTTGAACAAAAAAAATCCAAAAAATATTTTTTTTGAGATAAAAATAAAAAAAAATTTTTTTTTTAAATTTTTCATTGACAGAATTAAATTTCGGCACAAGTAAACGTATATCAAAGAATAATAAACCCTTGTGTAAAATTTGCAGCGTTTTTTGATTTGGCGCAGACTCACCAATCGGCTTTTTTGCTTAGTAACTGTGGTGGGTGAGGGTCATGGCTGTGCAGATACCCTTGAAAAAATTGAAACTCGATGAAGGTGATGTAGCAGGCGCCAGACTACCAAACTGAGTGGTGAGTGACAACTCAGTGCTCTCGCTGAGAAGGTTTCTGCTGGTTTGGAATTAGGTAGTGGTTTAGACTAGCACTCAGACAGGGGGGGTTGTCGCTTCGTTCGCCCGTTTGAATAATACCTAGGTCAAGTGATGGGGTAGGATACAGAGGAAAATCCGACTCAATACCATACACCTGGCAGTTTTTTCGTGGAAACCCGCGTCAGTGGTCTATAATTGGTTTATAATATTCTAGCACTTAGCTAAACTCTTATTATAATATTGTTTACTATTGCTATTTATTACGAACATAAATAGGTAAAAAATTTTATACCAATAGTTTTATTGAGTTCCTTTTGGTTTATTATTCTTGGAATAATCGCGACGGAGGTCGATGACCGGATCGGCCTCAAAATTCAAGAGGTCTAGATTCCAAAACTTAAATCCGTCCGAGCCGTTTTAGGCAGTAGGAACTTTTTTTAAATCTGAAACTTTGACAGTATACTTGGTTTACCATCTAGTTGTGCCCGCAAGGTTTTCAGCCCGATCGCCCAAACCAGTAATGCGCTATGGGGCGAAAAAGGGGCTACGGATCAGGCTTTTTGAAGGCTTCCGACTATGGAATCAGTTAGGTGTCGTTTTCGAAGTATTTTTGAACGTAGAATCCATTTTTTGGGGTCCCGGAACGATCAAATTTCACTGTGGAGATCTATAGGGCTTTCATGGGGCTACAAATGGGATTTTTGAAAAATCCCAGGAGGTCAAATATTTTCCGATTAAAAAAAAATTGTTTTGAAAAAAAAGTTGACAAAAAACCAAATTTTAAAAATTTTTGTTGACAGAATTAATATTCGGACTTGTAACCTATATCAAAGAATAATAAACCCTTGTGTAAAATTTGTATGCAAAATTTGTGTGCAATTTAAAAGGAAGATCGATTGATTTTCCATCGATCGATTTTTGAGAACGAATATTTTCGATGATTCAATACACTCATGAGTGATGATCAAGTGTATTCTTCTCGCGGCGCGTCACCTTGGTCTCTGGCATGTGGGACCAGGGATGCCGCCGGTTTGGCTGTCAACTTTGGCATGAGATTGCACACTCACAAACGAGTTTTTCAGTGGCCGACGACAGTCCGGAAACCCGCGCCCCTGGCGTGCTGGAAAAACTAAGGGGTTTTCCTGACTGCCGGGAGTATCCATTAGTGTCCGACGACGGACGAGAAACCCGTGCGCCAGGACTGTCAGAAAACCCGCGCACCGGGACTGCGGGTCAGGCCTCTAAAAAAACCGGCCCGTGTATGGCCTGCTAATCAGACAATGAAGAACGAAGGTTTTACGATTTTACAAACACACAACGTAATAGTTACTTTACAACGTAGAATTATTCTTTATGGAAGTGGGTACCCACCGAAGCTTACATTTGCGTACCCACAACAACATTGTAGTTAGGAGCCTACCTGTCATCTTTTCTTTTGCAACGAACCATCCACCTTTGAACGATTTTGCACTGTTCACATTAAGATTGCACTTACTCACATGTAGGGATTCTACCGAATTAGTCCAAGTGAGAATTCCGCAGTAATAAACACGGTTGAGGGAATCTGTAGAACTTGGTTGTTGGGTCATATCCAGGAGCTGTTGCAGATTCCAAAACAGCAAAACTTTTTCCCCGAGACATTTTTTGAGGTAGTGATAACGGCTGATTCGAAAAATTATTCACGAAACTAGATAAGAGGGTATTTGGATGAGGAGTAAACGATTTGGAAGACTGTATTCAACAGGAGTTCCAAGTAAACAAAAACCGTAAGTCGCAAAACCTTCGCACACGATAACCTAAACGTTAGCGTCACCGCGACGCGAAAATCCATTCGGCAAAAGGCCTTAGGCCTTTAGGAGCATTAGGAGTTGTAAATCCAAGTTTTCGTCATTCTCGTCCTTGTGCGTTCTTCGCAATCTTGAAAAAAACGTCGAAATTTTGCGATTTCTTACAGTTTTTGGTCTATAATTTGTTCCCCGTGCAGTTTTGCGTAAATCATTCTCTTATCTGAATTGTAGAGGACAAAATATCCTACAAATTTGGTCCCATAAGTGTTTTGGGTCCGACCTACAGTAAGGGAGACTATGAGGCTGCAAAGAAGGGATAAAATCTCGTTTTTCGCAAATTTATAACTTCCTTACCACTTCGCGACGCAAAATCACCCTGGAGACTCCGTTTTAGCCACAAAAAAAAAAAAAAAAAACCATGTCTATAAAGAAATACCTAAGAGTGGGAGCAACCGTAAATTTTTGTTTTCCAACACCCTTCCCGGAAATTAGGGTGATGCCTAAAATTCTCATCAACTTACATTCAAAGGTTAGGTAGGTACTACTTCCCTTATGGTCCTAAACAATCAGAACTTCCTAGCAAGATTTTGTAAGGTGGACCCCCTTTTTGAGCCTCTATTCACTGGATTATAACTAAAATACGAATGAACAGTATAATGAACGAATATTATTCTTTCTGTCTTTAACCTGCCTTAACTGAATGGACTCGCGCTTTACTTCAGAATGGCCTTCTATTCCCGTTTTATACCCATGTGAATTTTTGATGTTTGAAGAATTTTTTCGATTTTGTGTTCGAAATGGAGAATGAATTCCTTTTAATAAATGAGCAATATGTAGGCACTGCTGTGCCCTTGATTGCAAAACATCTCAATTAAGGTGGCCGTCAGGATGTAAAATCTATCTAGTTGGCTAAGAGTTAGATAATATCTTACATCGTAATATGATATTATCCAACTTGATATTGATCATAGATAATATTACCGAACTCGTATCAACGATCTTACCATGAAATTAATCAAAATGATGGATCTTCTGCAGCAGTTCTTGTTAAGGAGGACGAACAAACATTTTCTACTAACAACATTTTCTTCTCTTATAGGTGACGATTGAAATAATATTTCCAACAAGACAATATTATTTGGCTGTGATTGTAAAAGTAAATTCAGCTGCCGGATTTATTATTCTCAATGTTTCCATGTTGTACACATACATTGAACGTATCAACCTACGTCATGATTTTTAACTTCCTAATGTTTGTCTGTGGCGGGTAAGTGTTTATTTTTTACTATTCGAATTGCAGATGATCATTGGTTAACTTTGGATTCGGATACTTCAACAAAATTTATTGAAGTTCTTCAATCACCGACTTTTAATAGCGAAAAATAAGCTGTTTTTCTTCTGTAGTAATTTTGTTCTCTAAATTTTGTCACGAATGTTATTCATTTTCCTATTTACGGATTTGGCATTCGATGGTGACTGCTGCTTTGGCCCTCGAATTTATTCGAAATAGGTAATGTTTTCAGCTCAAGTCCATAGTGAGTGATGTCTTTGGGGTGTAGGACGGTCGTGGGCTTCGGCGGGCAGGACCGGCCATCCCAAGGTCTTTGTGTTTATCGGCAAAGGGATAAAAAAAAGAGAGGAATAGTAGAAATACCGCTAATCAAGACATTATATTCAAACATCTTTGGGACCAGTGGAAACATCCGGTTGGCGTGGCATCGGTGTAGGTTGATCCTAATGGTCCCTGTCCTCCTTCAATTATTGGGAAGGTGCGGCCGGTGATACTCGTAGATCTCTTGGTCCCGGTAACTGACCTTCTCTACAGAAAAACCGAAACTATAGGGTTATTAGCAACTACGGGCACAGAATAGTCCTTGGGTTTTAGACGTTTAGGAGATGAAACTGATTTGATTCTCGAGACATTTCAAATTTATTGACTAATATTGATTTGCAGCGTTGAAGGAATGAAGGGTTTTGCTAGGCATCACTTGGGAACCATTTGCGACGCAACGCGGACGAATATCCTTTTCCTTTATCATCATTCACTGCGCTCCTTTTCAACTCATAAACAAAATAGGATTCGAAAATAGCATTTTTTTTTTTTTAGAAAATGAAAAATACTTTCGGGTTCATTCGACCCAGTAGTTTTGTGCAGTAGTTCACAGGCGTAACTAATTAAACTTAAAAGTGTTGCAGATGACTTGTTTCATATCGAAAATTCTTACAATAGGGGTCTTCACGCTCTTACCATGTTAAATGAAAGTGGAAAAGTGCGTGATTTTACAAAATCATGAGGCACAGGGAAGCGGCAATTTATACGTCATCATGAAGAAGGAGGTAGAACGTGTTTTGAAAGAATTATCGCGAGTGGTGGGCTAGATTTTTACAATAATTGTAATTATTGAACTCAGTACAATTTTAATAACTTACTTCAAATTAGTACTCCTAAGACTGCCATCTTCTCATTGCCGAATTCCTAGTCTGCCCTCTTGACGAGTTTTTTGCTCACTCCAGGCCATTTTGTTACCGTAGTGAACGCCATAACGTGGTTGTTGTCGAAAGTTACCATTCTTTGGGCTATGCTACGCACAGGTATACCATGGCTATAGCATGGCCTGGAGCAGTGCGAGCGACTCCCGTTGGACGAGAAAAGTGAAGAGGATTCGATCGCTGCTAAAAGGTCAGTGTGATCCGCCCCCGAAAATGGAACTGCTCCTGCGACCCCAGGCGGCGTTCCTCTCCCCCAAAGTGGTTATGGCTCACCAGGATGGTAACAAGCTTTATAGAGCCATCCAAGGCTTGCCAAGACTGTCCCAAGTGTTCCATAGTTGGCTAGGGGGTTCAAAGGATGGCATCCACGCCTTCCAGACCTGTCCAAGGCTTGCATACCTGGTCTCATGCTGGCTAAGGGTTTTAAAAGCTTGCCAAGATGGTCACAAGCTTTATAGAGCCATCCAAGGCGTGCTAAGCTGGTCTCAAGTTTTCCAGAGTTGGTCCCATGCTGGCTAGGGGGTTCCAAGGCTTATCAGGATTTTTTTGTTGGCTGTTTCCAAAAAAGGGAGTTGACCGCCGGGAGTGGATCGCTATGCTCCGGCAAGGCTGATAACAGAGTTTGGTAACATACTTGCAGCAAATTTTCTTGATTTGCACATTTGAAACGTTCAACACGTCGAAAACGGCCTGACCGTGAAGACCTCCAATATGTTTTACATAACGTTGAAAGGCACTGAGATTATATTGTTCAACTTAGTGAATAATAACCTGTTAGTCTATTCTTATAGTGAAAACCACATGCTGGCAAAATATCCACCAGATAAAGTTGTTTGACCCATCATTTCTGCAGCCTCTCATCCAATTCACCATCTTTACGTCACGTCCCTCATCATAAAGTCCCTTCCGTCACGTGCCTCATTTTAAAAGCTGCCAAATTCATTAAAATGTCGGGAATTTGTTGGGAATGCTGCGTGGTTACATTAACACTAGTTGAAGTATTACGCGAGCTTACGATGGAACCCTAAAAAAATCGTCTGCACTTTCTTGAGTGGAATGTTTGGTCGGGTAACCGTAACGGTACTGAAGCTGTACGCGTGATGTCCGGAAGCCAAGAAAAGAAAAAACCTTTTTTCGTGTCTGTTGATAACTCTTACGAGCACCGAACGACTTTTCACCCTCGAAAAGAAGCTTTTCAGAGAAAAGGAAAAAGTACCCTCTGTGGGCTTTCTCCTCTTCTTTTTATTATTTTTTTCTCGGAATGTGACAAGGTTCTTCATCTCTCGTCAAAACGACCCGTCGGGAGGCCATTTTTAGTGCGATGATCTGTAATAGAATATCCCCCTCTTGATATGAGGTTGCTTTGAAAGACTGAATGAAGAAAGTGACGGGTTTATTGCACTGATCTCTGTGAGCTCGGCGGCCGCTACCTACTTATTCATCGGGAATGACCCAGTGAGTTGTGGTCGAATGCGAGTAAAAACCACGTGAGCATTAATTGGAGATTTTGAGGTTAATTTTCAATTTTACAAATTTTTATCGTTCAGGAACGACCGACAGCATGACTCACTTGGGTTTCCCGGTAGAGTAAGGTGTCATTTTCTTTGTGATTTTGGACGTTGAATCGATTGGTGGGGTTCCAAACCCGTCGGATGACACTGGGATCTGTGAGTCTTCCAAGGGGCTACAAGTCAAGTACGTGAATGGTTTTGACCAGAGGATCGTGAGTTATCGTTTTCAAAGTAATTTTGAACTCCATTTATGTGTACCTAATCAAATTCGCAGCTTTTACAAATGCTTATCTGATACAAATATTGTCTGGTTTGCTAGTATGGAAATATCGACTTTACTTTATGCTACTTGATGGATAGGGGTTGTAGGGGATATATCCCTATATATAGTACTTGCGGGAGGAGCGGGTCGCGCCACAATCCAGTGGGCCCCTTCTCCCCCCTTCTCCCGCCGGCCGCCAGCATTCCTGTTCGAAGACGGGAGGCTGTTCGAAGACGGGAGGAATTTAATATTTTAAATTGGCATTTACTGTTCATTTTTTTCTGACATTACATAATGACGCAGCGCAGTAGGTACATGAAATGTATCCTGTTGCCGACAATTTTGGTTGAGGAAGCTGAACTGTCATGAGAAATTTCGACTTGTGAGTCCTTTGTCCAGGACCCTATTGTCGACATATCTCGACTGTGGGATACGGAAGAGCAGCCTCACATAAGATTGGGTCCGCTGGTCAGGCCTTCTTTGCAGACAATTCGGTTAAGAAAGCTGCAACAGCCTTCCCAATTTATACTGCGAGCCCAGGGCGAACTGGATCCGGCCCCCACATACCGTGTAGGGTTCCAGCATCCCCTCGGTTCCCCTCCGGGAGCTCTTCACAACACTTTGACATATCGAGCACGCCTGACGAGTGCGAGCGTCCCCATACTGTGAGACACTGTCTGTGGCTGCAAATTCCACCTGTCTAGTAGATCACGACAATTCGTGTTATAAAAAATGATTGGTGTTCGTCCTTGGAATCGTGGAAGTTAGATCCAATGAATTGACTAAAAGTATTCGTCCAAACAGTTTTATTTACTATAAGCAAGGTTACAGGAATGGGAGCGGTTTCGGATCACATTGATCCATCATCAGCCACTGTAAACAAACATAATCAATGGTGCTTATCCCATTCACGTTGCGGTGACTAGTACAGAACCAACCTCTCTACGAGAAACAACCCCTTGTGTCCAAGTGATTTCATCTGTCTATGTAAGTTAATTCTATCAGATCAATACCAAATTTATGTAGCACCAACTCACATTGCATCATTTTGTTCCACTGGCATACCTCACTGCATTTATCTCATCTCCTTATAGGCCCCTCATATATGAGCTTATATTATATTATACAATACATTAGTTTGTTTACAATGGCTGATGATGGATCAATGTGATCCGAAACCGGTCCCATTCCTGTAACCTTGCTTATAGTAAATAAGACTGTGTGGAAGCGACGACGCCTTTTTAGTCAATTCATTTAATTCGTGTTTTGCTCAGGAAGGTAATGTTCCCATACCCTTTCCTGTTCCACCAAAAACATCGGCGGCGAAATCGTGGATTTACGCCACAGGCCTTCCGCCAACCACACAACACATAATTTAATTAATTTAAATTCTTTGATAGGAACACACAAGCATGTACCTCGGGGTACTCCGAACCTCGCTATCACATTATCCACAAGACAGCGAGCCACAGTTTCCGCCCTGATGTCAGGCACCGCAAAGGCCTCTGGCCACTTCGTAAAATAATCCACCATTGCAACAATGCACTTGTTTCCCCAGTGGCTCCGAGGACACCAACCGAGGGCACCAATGAAAACTTCCCTGTGTTGGGATTGGCGAAGGTTGAGATTGATTTGGGAGATGGACTTCCAAATCAATCTATTTCAGCATGGGCGACAGCTAAACGCTGCCCGAAGCTGGATTCCCCATGGAATGGCCCTTGCGATGTCGTAATGATGATCTCGGACGTCGTTTTCCGGATCAAGACGACTCATGGAATATACAGGGTCGTCCATGCTGATTGTCTCCGACTATTTAAAGGATGGGGGTGATGTTAGGTTGCTGAGCGAATGCTAAGTGATTATGGTTACATACAGTCAAAAAATACACGTTGTTATTCGTCTCGGAATCCCACTTCTGACACCAATGTTAAAGAAGTGACTTGCAGTGAAATTCCGAGACGAATAACAACGTGTATTTTTTGACTGTAGGTAACCATAATCACTTAACATTCGCTCAGCAATCTAACAATATTCTTGTATTTTCTATTCTGCCTATTTTCTCATACTATGCGACTTCTATACATTGGCGTCATACTGCGCGATCTGTTCTTGTTGAAAGAAGTTGACAAATTATTAAGTTAGAGCATCGAAATGTATTCTGTCAAGAGAAGAATAGTTGTCGAACAAGGAATAAGCACTTAGGTATTTTGATTTGTAATGTGCTTCCACAAGTCAGCCAAACCGTTTCAATCGTTGCTGTAAAATAGCCAAAACTGAACGTATCAACTTTTGATCGACCAGGCATGATTTTATAGATGACAAATTGAAAGGGAAGAACTGTTTTGAATGAGTGTTGAGTTACTTTTATGATTTTATCTGATGTCAATCTACTGAATATCTTAGAATTGAACGTAACGTGTGGCACATGCAAGAATGGTAGGTATTACTTCCCCGGCCGGCATCTTCGGTGTTTGTATGGTTCGGTTCAGCAATTAGCTCTGTTGCAACTGGAAAAAAGGGAGTGGAAAAACCGCAGCTCCGAGAGGACAAACAATGGGGCGAAGATTCTCAGGTGGGTGAAAACTGCAAGATGAGGTTCCCAGCTGAAAACCCTGAGAAGGTTTCGGGGGTTGTACAATTCTTGCGACAGTCACTTGGGCCGTTTTCATTCCTCGGGTATGACACCACCTCTAAATATACACCCGGCGTGGTGGGCTCGTCGGAACCCGAACGGGCTTGGAAGATTCTTCCTGGGTGTCATTAACATTCGAATTATCGGCTCTCTGTGAACCTCGAATTCAGCCACGCGCCGCCCATTCTGGAGTTGTGTTGTGAGAATAGCGGAGACGCCTCGTTTGACCTACTTTTGGACTGATTACGGTCTATAACGCAAAACCCTCACTTGTTATTTTACTAAATGATCTGGCGGGAAGAATCAATTCATCGCCTACGCAGAACATTTCAATAAAGGCGGGGAAATTATTGTTTTTAGTATTATTTCAAGTTGTGTATCGGACTTCCCCAAATTGTTAGATTTTTAGAAAAATTCCTTTTACCAGAAGTTGCCGTTTCCGGGTTGATCAACAGAATGATAGAACATCTGAAAAGGGTATTAGCAATATCATGATCAACGGGTCGGACATTTTATTGGGACAAGCCAATGGTTGAGTTTCACGTTGGCCGTAGCAACTTTTGTTACATTTTAAAAAATGTTCATCGTTTTTAGGTTGTCTCTGGTTTTTACCCCGATTATTCCAACTCGTTGGGGTAGAGACGTTGCGATACCATTCATGTATCGATATTCGTTTCGCATACTATCAATACCCGATATTCTCAAAAGAAACATAGGTAGGTACCTCAAAATATAGGTTTGAAAATGTCAATGTCGAATGTCTGTTAATAATAAGTAGGTATGTAATGGTTTTTGACAAAAAAGAAGAAATTTAATTGAAAGAAAACACTATTGGGTTGACCAAAATGTAGCCAAATTGAAGCTATGCGTTTATGGACACATTGCCTTCAAATATTTGATATTTTTATCGATACCGCGATGTGGTAGGTATAACGTCGATGCATAGGAGGCGTTTGCTACCAGAACCAGGTCATTACATTTTTGAAATTTTACAGGAAAACCGGAAACTTATCTCGTTTGCAGTTTTTGAGCTAAATCCCTTTTTTTATTGTTGTTTATAATTACGTACCTATAACTAGTTTAGTTTTTAATGTCTGCCCTAGAATAAGTTCCACCATTAATTATTAGGTTGGAATGAGCTGGTTTTGATGCATAATATCACCAATTAGGTTTTCTTTTTCTTGAACGTTGAATTTTGAACCTGGCACGAGGAAGCTCATGTGCCGTTGCCTTGGCAGTGTATTTTAACTTATTCCTCATCTTGTGTTCCATTCATTTTTCATTAATTTAATTCATATTCATTCATTTAACTTTTTAAAGTTCATTCCCAGATTATTTACATTTTTGAAATGACTTTCGAACGCTAATGACATTATCATTAAATGACATAAATGTTATATGTCATATAATATATTATATTAATATTATGTTATAGCTCATTGAGCTCCCCGGCCAAGCAAGAATGCATGTGGAAGGGGGGGG
Source organism: Pilophorus perplexus (assembly GCA_955831195.1). Classification (NCBI taxonomy): domain Eukaryota; kingdom Metazoa; phylum Arthropoda; class Insecta; order Hemiptera; family Miridae; genus Pilophorus; species Pilophorus perplexus. Next base: position 26,581,168 of record OY037007.1, read on the forward strand.
GGGGGGCTCAACTTGTGGTCAGAAGGGACGTGTAAAAGTTGGGGTGATATGGTTCAATCGATTGGTTTGCACAACTTTGATATCAAGGCTTTTGATGCTTGGCACCTTTTTAACCCCTTTGGTTTTTTTTTTGGGGGGGGGGGGGGATATCAGGCTTTTGTTCAGTCTTGGGCAAGACTATGAAGATGTTGATGCCTGGTGATACGTATTTTATATGAAACTAGTGGTCAAGAGGAAGGGGGCCGCACTTCGCTCGGCCATTGAATGCATACAGGGGGCTTCGCTTCGATCGGCAGTCCTAGTGATCTTAGCAGACCAATTGTTTAGTTGCAATGAAATGTTCGCCTAGCTGCCGCAAACAATATGAAATCAATTTGGAAATTATTACTCCCCTTTAATTATTAAGAATGGGAATTTTTCCGATCCTTTGGATTCGGAATTGTTATAACAATAATTGTATAGTAATTATTACTATAGTATTGCGAACCCCCGAAAACAGACCTCTTCTTCAACCCTTCACGCTTACCCTCACTCTAATTGGTCACGAATGGTAGTAAAACCTCTTCTTCGCATCAAACCTGACTCGCTTACCGAATTTCATTGAAATCGGACCATCTGTAACAGATCCTCCTCCCCCCACTCAACCGAAACACCTCCACCCTAATAATTATTGGTCAATCAGGACTTCAAACCTCACCCACACACTAAGTGTCATCTAAATCTGTTGACGGGAAGTGATGTTAATAATTGAATTATTGTGATTTTCCAGTTACCCCCAACCTCACAATCCCCCCCCCCCCCTTTTGGTCGTAAAAAGTTGAAACCCCCAAAAGGCACGCCCACACACCAAACCTGACTCACATACCAAAATTTGGTATGAAATTTAATTTCAAAGAATTCGGTTGAGCGTCTGTACGAGTGTCTATGCCGAGAGAAAAAAAAAAAAAAAAAAAAAAGGAAGAAAGTCCCAAAACAAGCATTTTGCGCACCCTGGATTTTGACTTCACATTTGGTATATTTCTGCTCAGGGCACTCGCCGATCACCGAATATCGGGGGGAAAAAAATTCGGATCGACGGGGTGGACTCGGTAGGGGGCGGAAGTTGGCCCGATCTTCTTCACTGTATATTATAGGCACCGCGTCTTACTTAGCTTGGAATCGAGGGACTAGCGTCTCGCTTGATTTATCGATCCCATTGGCAGTGTCTACATCGACGTTGGAAAATTATCGTATCATAAGATACTCTGGTAGGAACAACAGGCATTTTTGGACAAAATAAGAGCAATTATTTTGGCAAGTATCTGAGTAAACACCAAGGCCATCATTTTTCATGCATTTAAGTATCTTCTCAAACCATCTTCGGTTCATCCGTCAAAATAGGCCCTCGCAACGTGCAGCAAATCGCTACTAAAACTTGAAAGATGGTGCAAACAAATCACCGCATTGTATCCACGTCGCAAGACCGACAACTGTTGAACCCTGACGAACCCCGTTCGCTGTCTCCGTCGCTACTTTTCAGATAATCCGCCTTATTTACCAAAGTGGTTAGACAAGCTGGAGTCGGATCTGCGCAACATCATCGGGCCGTGCAGCCTTGTAGAGCCCCTTGGAAGTTACGGTGGGTTGCCTTCCAGAAAACAGTTATACACGAGGCCCATCGGATCCCCACGACCTCCTTCCACCTTCTTTCTCATTAATAGTAATAATTAAACGGGAAAATTACCGGGGCGTATATCGTGGTTTTATACGGTTCCTTTCTTGTTTCCGCAGTTCCCTATGAATACTTATCCAGAGCTTGGGGCAGTTCACTGCCTTCTTTTTCTCGCCCGCCTAAACACTCATGGGCGCCTCTAATTGACAGATCAGTGTTGTACGTCTGTCAGCATTCAGAGCGAAGCCTGAGGTGTTATTCGAGCATTACAAAAGAACCACCTGCCTGTCATTCCATGCAGGATTTCAAGGAATAAATCTGGAATATTCCGCCGACTAATCAGCCACTGGTGTTCCTCCTATTGGGGTGGTCCCTCCTTTTGGGAAAATTGCTAGAAACCCAACGACTCAACTTGAGGAAAGAAAAAACGTTACTCCGGCGGAACTCGGCGGAAATATGACCACTTTGTGGGAACGAAAAGAAGAATGGCTTGACGACAAAAAATACCAGTTTTGTAAGAATGAATCTATGCTTGAAATACTGCATTATCAGTCTCTTTTCATTTTAAAATACATTACTCCACTGTCCAATGTTAGTCCGACCAGCCTTAATCTGAAAAAAACAACAAAAAAAAGAATCCTTTGAAAAACCCCATACCTATATATTTCCTATAGGAAATTTGACGCTGATCATGAATATAATCCGTGTCCCTGTACCAAAAATTGCTCCTTACCTTTATTTTTCTCAAAAAACCACATTTTGGTTTATTATTCTTGGAATAATACACCTATGTTTTCGCGACGGGGGTCGACGACTCCGATCGGGCTCAAAATTTGACATTATCCGTTTCAAGTGGTCTACATTCTAAATCCGAAATGTCCGTCCGCCGTACGCCGTACGCCGTCCAGGCCGTTTTGGGTAGTAGGAATTTTTTAAAAAATCTGAAATTTCGACAAAATACTTGGTTTACCATCTAGTTGTGCCCGCAAGGTTTTCAGTCCGATCGCCCAAACCCGTGGGGCGCTCTGGGGCTATAATGGGGCTACGGGAGGGGTTTTTGAAGGCTTTTAGCTATGGTATCGAGTTAGGTGTCGTTTTTGAAGTATTTTTGGACGTAGAATCCATTTTTTGGGGTCCCGGAACGATCCGATTTCACTGTGCCGATCTATAGGGCTCTCATGGGGCTAAAAATGGGATTTTTGAAGGATCCCAGGATGTTAGATATTTTTCGAGTAAAAAATACGGAATTTTTGAAAAAAACACATTTTTGAACAAAAAAAACCAAAAAAAAAATTTTTTTGAGATAAAAATCCAAAAAAAAATTTTTTTTTTAAATTTTTTCATTGACAGAATTAAATTTCTGCACAAGTAACGTATATCAAAGAATAATAAACCCTTGTGTAAAATTTGCAGCGTTTTTCAATATATTTTTCCGCGTGGAAGTCAAACAAAGATTCTCACGAGGTTTGAACGCAAAGAAAAGTTGTAGAGAAATACATTTTGCGTCGATTGAACACCCTAAAATTGAAAATTGCTCCAAAAATAAGAGCGAAATTCATGATTTCGATCGATCACCCCTATGACTGCAGAATCTTGATTGAGCCCCGTAAAATTGATGAATTAGATTCAACACCTAAAATTGAAAATTTCGACAAAAATGAGATAGTCCCAGCAGATGATTTGTGTCGAAAAAAAAAAAAAAACATTTCTAAGCAGCAACCTATCGCCAAATTAAAAAAACCCACTCGCTGTGTGAAAGAAGTTCAAACGTGCGCTACGGCGGGAGGGGGTAGCTAAGGGCAAATGATTCTTATTTTATTCTTTGACTTCAACATTCCTGACAACTTCTTGACTTAACATTCCTATTTTTCGTTTTATACTTTTTTTTTTTTTTTTTTTTTTTTTTTTTTTTAGCCGATTCCCAATTTGCATGGAAAACTCGTGACTTATGCTCCTGAAAGGATTAAAACAAATTTTTCTCAGTTTAGCAGCTATGTTGAATATATGAACATTCTTATTCACAAAAGAAAAATGATTCCTCCTCCCCTCTATTCTTCCAGCTCTATATTCCCTCATTCGACTCAAGTCGAATTCATACAAAAAGTCCATTATTTTGACTTTAAGGCCCAATTTACGGTATAAAACTTGATTTTCGGGGAAAATACTTGCTGAAACTGAATTCTACGGCTAATATACTGTGAGAATGATGAGCCAGAAAATCAGCAATCAGCAGGGGTTTTTGCGACGCGTCCACGCTAGTTCGGCTTACCCTCTTTGGCCTACACTGTATCATGCTGATCGGCATAGTGCGGATGCATCTTTACAGACCTCACTTCTTCCAGTTTTGCAAAATATAAGGTGACACCACTCCTCCTTATTCTGGTTACAAAAGACGAAAGTTCGAAATTTCAAAGAGGTGAACAAAAATCTATGAACTGTTCCCTCTTTCAAGTTTAACACGTTGTATTAACTGTTGATCACGATGCACTTCAGTAACACTTCGTTGCAGCGTGTTTAATCGATCGTACTGTGCAGGGTGTCAATTAAAAACGCTAACGTAACTGTTGCACTGTCGGACGTTAGCACCTAATGGACATAACCCGTCAAAATGCACTCGGCCGCGAATAACTCGAAATTGAGCTCAAACAACCGAATACTTTCCTAAGTCAGCTTTCTAGTTATCGCAGCGGAAAGTTGCATAATGATTTGAAGTGCCAATCGCGATAATTATTCCGCTTATCGGAGGTATGAACCCGAGTAATTAAATAGCACGTGTAACAACCCATGGAGAGTTGGCAGGCCACTCGTACAATTCGAAGATATTAGAAGGAACCAACTGAAAAAAGTTAGATTAAGTTGGCAAAAAAAAAAGATGGGTAGTTACGGGATGAAAAGAACGTTGCCATTCAATTTTCCCTCTTGATTAAAACTAACGGACTGTTATTCGCTCCAGTCGGTTTCACTGAGCAACCTCATTTCCAACACTACAATGAGTGCAGCATGTGCTGACTACAATGCGGCGGGCTCATAACTGATTAACATTCTAATATAATTGGTGTGGAAGGCCTTAAATCACCAGGCTCTAAATATTGCGGTTGGTGCGGCCTTAAACATGTTTTTGGGCCGTTTTTCCTCGGCTATTCAGCGATATTATGAGAAAAATATTAACTGAATCCATGGCAAGAAAATCGGTGCCAATTTTACACATGGGTTTATTAAATTGAGCAACAATTAATTCTGCCAAAGAAAAATTACATGAATAAATTAGAGTTGTTACAAAAAATGTGCGTAAAGACCCAAAATATTAATCCTACTTCTAAAGAGGTGGTTAGGGAGAGAAAACGACTCCTCTGCTGAGTACTAAATTGTTTATTCAATTGAACCATAATTGTTGTAGATGAGCTTAGTTGCTCGAAACTCGTCCCCACGCTACTTTCGAGAAACTAAGCTCATCTACAGCCCTGACAAGAAAACATTAGTCATTAGCATCAGAGATAACCATAAAAATATATTATACTGAAGGTATAGGAACAATTACAAATTGTGTAAAGTATAACTGATGAAACCGGTGCAGAATGGTGTTAACATGACAATGGTAATTTTGGATTATGGACCCACTTTTAAAATAATTTTAGAAGCCACTTATTGGCTCCATGACTAATGGCCAGTGAAACATTTGAAAACCAATTAGGCTATACTATATATAGTATATACACTATTGAAATGAGAAATTTTTGATTATTCTAGTGGTACCTACTGCAAATATGTACTCGATATGACAAGGAAAATCAGAGGTGAGAATGTAGGAGGTAACTTTAAAATTGGACCCATTTGACAAGGTCCTCAATAAGGTCACATAGGTCCCATTAATAGGTACTAGTAAACATTAAGTTGGAATTTTTCTTTTAAAACAATTGGCAAGTAAAACTACAGTAAACAAGAAATTGATGACATACCTACTAGTTGACATGATTGGTTGAACTTTGAATTTATACAGAAGGTAAATTTGAATTTACGAAGGCTTAATTGAATCTATGAATCTATTTGAAGTTACTTTTGAATTTGGAAAGTTAGATTTATACAAGAGTTAAATTGTGTCATTTTCTCTCCCTAACTTCCTCATTGGATTGGTGTTTTCGGACGGTGGACCTCTGCACAGTCGCCAAAAACCACACCTACATCTAAAATTACTTCGAAAACGCCTCCATATTCGACCTTCTGGTCACGTGCCCTCTGTAGCCTCTTAGATTGTCAGATTCTACTCGGATTGGTCTGAGACCCTCATAAATGGAATCTACGTCCAAAAAGCACTGTGAAACCGACACGACCCTCTCTCGTGAATCCTTAAAAAAGCCCCGCGGGATGGGATATCGGATTGAAAACGTTGCAGCCCCAATTAGATGGGGAATAGAATAAAGAATCAAATTTTCAAATTTTAAAAAAGTCGCTGCACATTTTACACAAGGGTTTATTATTCCTCGGCTATTCAGCGATATTATGAGAAAAATATTAACTGAATCCATGGCAAGAAAATCGGTGCCAATTTTACACATGGGTTTATTAAATTGAGCAACAATTAATTCTGCCAAAGAAAAATTACATGAATAAATTAGAGTTGTTGATATAGGTAGGGTACATGTGCATAAATTTAATTCTGTGACAATGAAAAAAATTTTTGAGGAATTTTTTCCAAATTTTTTTTTTTTTTTTTTACTCGAAAAATATTAAATATTATTCGAGTAAAAGAACAAAAAAATTTTGAAAAATTTCTGAAAACAGGAAAATTTTGAAAAAGGTCAAATTTTGACCTCTTGGGATCCTTCAAAAATTCCATTTGTAGCTCCATTTTAGCCCCATAGCGCCCCACGGGTTTGGGCGATCGGGCTGAAAACCTTGCGGGCACAAATAGATGGTAAACCGAGTATTCTGTCAAAATTTCAGATTTGTAAAAAAATTCCTACTACCCAAAACGGCCTGGACGGCGGACGGACATTGCGGTTTTGGACTATATACTTCTTGAAACGGATAATGTCAAATTTTGAGGCCAATCGGAGTCGTCGACCTCCGTTGCGAATACATAGGTGTATTATTCCAAGGATAATAAACAAAAATTCTACAACCCAAAGCGGGAATTTCATTTTCGCTCATGATTCATAATGAATTTCACGATTATGCAGACTAATTTTGTGACCGAAAACTGGTTGATAATTCTGAGAATAATGAACCATAAGCTTTCCTAAATAAAACCAGAAGCGTACTACCACAAAATGTACGAATTGGCCAAATCTCCCACTGTACCTAACCGAAATGAGCCCCAAAAGTTCAATAGCCGGATTGTTTTGATCGCGCAAACCCGTGGGACGCTATGGGGCTAAAATTGGGTTACGGGAGGCCTTTTTTGAGTGTTATGGGATCGAGTTAGGTGTCGTTTTCGAAGTATTTTTGGACGTAGACTTCATTTTTGGAGGTCCCGGAACGATCCGATTTCACTGTGGCGATATATAGGGCTTTCATGGGGCTACGAATGGGTTTTTTGAAAGATCCCAGGAAGTCAAATATTTTCCGAGTAAAAACATAGGTAGGTAGGTAGGTAGGTACTTATTTTGAAAAAAAAAAAAAAAAAAAATTGTATTGACAGAACTTAATTTTGCACAAGTGACCGATATCAAAGAATAATAAACCCTTGTGTAAATTTTGCAGCGTTTTATGAGAATATTCTGGTAACGGCCGATATGATGAGCCCCGGTTAGATTATTAGATTGAAGACAAGGACGAAATTAGCCCCACTTCGAATAAATGTATTTAATTGAAACAATCTCATTGCAGCCAACGGTTGACAAAAAACCTCAATAATGCATAAATGTTATAAAAATTTTATAAACATAATAGTTATTGTTGACATTTAATGTCAACAATAACTATTATGGTCAAAAACATGCAAACAAAAGTCGAACAGTAAAATGTACAAATTTGTTCCATTTAATGGAATATAGTGATGGTTAATGAAGCCTTGTGCTGGTAGAAGAACGCAGGGCTGCTTTTTAATGTTTCGTCAACAAAATTGCTGTGACATGCTCGCAACGCCTCAATATTCGAAGAACCCGCAAATATTATTAGACCTGTGCCAATATCATTTTTAAACAGAAATTCCTCACCTCTACAAGTCTTCGTACGGTACCTTTCCACTCCCAAATACACCGCGAGATTTAAGTAACTTAGGCACAGATTTCATCCTCTCATGATAAAATAATATATTTTCATTATGAAAATGTACATCGAAAATTTGTAGAAATTTTCACGGATTTGGTCATAGTCATTAAATAACTTCAAATTTTGAAGTCAAGCGATCACTGAAATCCTTAGCATGATTACTTTTCGTGGAAGTTCGTGCACGAATTGTTGAGCAGTCGCCTTCAACGCAATTGTAACCTGCTTTCGGGCAGCAACATCCGGCCGTTTTTGTTTTTTTTTCGAAGACGCTAAGTATTTATAATTTTCAATGCTGCACCACTTCATGAATTTACCGTACACCTCCATCGCTTAACATCACTACTCAATTTCTTTGCGAACCGGATTTGAATCCCTCTCGGACGTTTTCCGCACTGCAGCACTGGCTTGTCGTTAATTCCATCGTGTCGAAGCAAACACTAGGTAACACCATCGATGTACGATGTTAATTTACTACATCGATGGGTAACACTGAGAACGAAACCTAATATCCCACGAAATGCTTATCTTAGTGCCCTTCTAGCCTTCGATTCAACTATCGTTCACTATCCCGAAATTCTTTCTACACAGGTCGGAACTCATTTCGGCCGGTAGGTACTTTAATTTAATCAGAAAAAGCTGGGGCTCATTTCGTCCAGCTCTGCCGTTTTCGGGGCTCATTTCAGAAACTCCCAAATCTCAATTTTTCCCATTTATGTTATTACATGACATGTAATAACACATTGTATTATGGATAATATGAAAATGGAGGGGGCAACTATATAATACATTTATTATGTGTACCAAATTTTTCTCTAAAATTCCTTCTCATGTTAGTCAAGAGTTGGGTCGACGGGTTCTTGACTTGACCATTGTGGGGAAAGAATGCATCAAAATCGGTTGGCTATTTGGGAAATATCAAAGAAAACGGCCGAATTTCTCATTTTCCCTAATTTGCTCCCTGGATACCCAACCGACTTTGATGCTAATTGTTTAAAATGACTGTCAAGAAAAAAGGCCGGCAAGATGTCCCCAAGAAGAAGAGTATTACTTTCCTAAGCCACACCCGAAAAAGTGTCTCCGTGCTCTTCGCAATATACGTCTTCTTGTTCTTTCTGATTTCCCTGTCTTGACTATGTTAACCAAGGAGGTAGTATTAATTAACAATTTGGTGTTTCCTGTCCATAAATGCGAATTATTCGCATTTAAGGACAGGAAACACCATAGCGTTAACAATGATTGGGTATAGTTTATTAATAATTAATCAACTTAGAAAGAAGAATTATTCTTCGAAGGTCCCCCAATAAAACACCATAGTGTTGAAAATGATTTGAGTAGGTATAGTTGAATACATCTTCCAAGTGCTCACAATTTCCTTTTTTTACCTGTTGGTCCCTCCGACGCCACTGCTTACGTGATGATAACCCCCAACCACAGAAAAGGTTTGGCGCCATAAGATAACGTTATTATAACGTTGAGTAAGTTGAGATAATGGTGTCTCGCTACGTCCTGTACCGTTGCAGCTAACTCGGAAAATTTGCAGTTTTTTCTTCAACGAAAAGCTGCAGACATTTTATTGTCCTGCAACGATTTAGTCCGACCGACTTCAAATGTTTACCAGATCTTTTAAAAGACCATCTTAACGTCGGGGTAAAATTTTAAGTTGATCAGGCAATAACAGAAAGCTGCATTAAGTAAGGATAGTGTCCACTATAATCGTAAAAGTGTTGTAGTGAACATTTAGCTACATGTTACCCATACTGTATTGGATGTTTCGTAGCACTACGATATCAAATTTTACGATGAATCGTGTTGTGGAGGGGGTGGGAGGTGCTCAGGAAAATTTGTCTATTATCACTAAGCCAGTGAGTTTTCTGGTGTCCATGGAAGAAATATCCTTATTCCATGCTGGTGTATTACAAGTATCCTACGAGTTTCGTTTGAGCCCCTGGGTCAGCAGACCTGTCTCCGTTGCCCATATTGGGGCTTTAAAAACGAGATCTGGCAACGCCGCGGGTGTCTTCGGGGGTTTGGCGGCTTCCGCGTGCACTTTGCTGTGCCAACTTGAATGGAATCTGACTCGGGATGGGCCAAGTGGGGGAGACTGAGGAGGCTGGAAGGATCAACCTCCGGCTCCATCCCGACCTCTGCCATTCGGTACATGACCAGCAAAATGAACCAAAAGAACCCAATAAAGCGTGAATAGCACTCCAATTTTCGCGTGTAAAATGGATAGGAATATTTAATATTCCTATCCATTTTACAAATTTTGTTTTCGATTTTTTAAAGGGCCCGCAGATTCTCTTTTCGACCACCGTGAGTTGTTTGGACGGCCTTGCCACCGTTTTTGGCCGATTTTATGAGACGAAAAAGAAAATAGGATAATGAAATCTCGTAATTGAAAACCACAAATTTGATTACACTTCGGGCTTTTTAATATTTTAAGCTGAACAGAGTTCTAGAGTGGTCGGAGGGGTTTGAAACCCTAATAAATCGAATCTACGTCTTGAATTCCTTCGAAAACGACACTCCGGGCCGGTTTCGCGTACATTTAAAACCCAGTTGTATTGCTGAAATGGTGATTAAAGCGAAGGCGAAGACAACAGTTGTTACTTGAATATCAGTTTTAGCGTTAAATTCTGCTGAAAGCGATCCTACGTAAAACGTTGGTGATGACCGATTGAATGAATGTGGGTGGAGAATTTGTTGAGGTCGACCAAATGTGTAATATTTTATTTATTTATTTATTTTATTAGGTACTATTGTGATTCTTTTTACTTCACTAAGTCTTATTGAATAAGAATTCAAAAAAATTATGATCATTAATTATGTAATTATATTATAACAGAGTGTCCAAAAATAATGTCGCTACTCTCAGTAGCATTATTCTGTTTGAACAAAAAGAAGTATTCTCTTCGAGCTTAAACTACCTATGCTTACATGTACTATACGCAAGTTATTCATGTATGGTCAGCTAGCGCGACTCATCTTCCGCCACGAGCGTGTTTGCTCATATTATGGAAGATTAATTTCCTTGTAACTATTTAAACATGCCATATTATTAGTTGAAGAGTAAGAGGTGATATACACACCAATCCATGTCAAGACAATTACATGATGCATTTTTTTACATGATGCAACATTTCAGGAAATAAAGATTTAAAAAAAATTATTTATGATAGTTGATATTAATACCGGTATGATAATATGTATTACAGTGGTCGCCGGTTATACCGGCCAAGTTTGTTCCTGCATTTTTTGGCCGATATAAACGTTCGCTTATACCGGCCAACCCATGGAAAACACGTAGACCTACCATCTATGCCGGTATAAACGACAGAAGAAGGCAGACGAGAAAAAACTAAAAGCTGCATGCACAACAAACAATTTAATTAGGAAAATGCAGTAATTAAATTGTTTGTTGTGTATGCATTTTTTATAGGGGCATTGTGTATGTGTAGCTTAAACTCAACAATTTAGTCCTTCTTAAAATAATCGGTTATCGCCTTCTTAGAAATAGGGGGAAATAGGCTCTCCTCAGGATGTTGACGGCGCCTAAAAGATCTCACAATGAGACTGGTAGGTACTCGCAGAATCGACTTACCTTGTAAAATTTACATCATCAATAACAGATGGGTTGTTATTTATTAACAACTCATCTGTTGTTGATCAACATAGTCCAAACTCAGCCTACGCCGGAGACCTTGGCCGGTATAACAGGCGCCGTGGCCGATACGGCCGGCGAAAAATACGTGTTGGAAAGCAATCCGTTCCGTTCCTGGCATTTTTGGCCGATGCAACCAGCTAGCCGCTATAACAGGCGCCGGTATAATCAATGACCACTGTAACAAAACAAAAATAATGATTATTTTAAAATATTGATTGTTATTTTTCTGTTTTGTTATTAAAATCCATTTATTGCTTCCGAGTCTGCGAAGCAGCGGAAGCCTTGTGTTCACTTTCGGGAGAAAAAAAAATTTTGTTGTCCGAATTCAAAATTTCCACTCGCATTTTGCGTTTCATAGCCTACTGAACAAATTTGGTTCCGTGTCTGTCGGTCTGTGGGTCTGTCCGCATTTCCTTGTTACAGCCATAATTTCCACAATTTTGAATGAATTTAGCTCAAATTTTGAGGGATTATGCGGATCAGGCTCCTTGAGGTCCCATACGAATTTCATCACAATTGAATCAGCGGTACGCTCTGCACATGCGCTAACGTGAAATTCTTGAAACAGGCATAACTTTCTCAACTTTGATCGGATTTCAATCAAATTTTTAGGAATTGTGTGCGTAAAGCTATAGATGATACCATGTCAGTTTCATCACGATTGAATCAGCGGTACGGTCAGCGCATGCGTGAACGTAATTTCCTTGCCACAGCCATAACTCCTACAATTTTGATCGGATTTCAATCAAATTTTCAGGAATTGTGTGGGTATAGCCCTAGATGGTTCCCTATCAGTTTCATCACGATTGAATCAGTGGTACTCGCTGCGCATGCGCGAACGTAATTTTCTTGTTACAGTTGTTACGTTCATTTTGAACTTGGCACGAGGAAGCTCATGTGCCATTGCCTTGGCAGTGTATTTTTACATTTTTCTTCTCGTTCTCCGACCCCTGCTTGTTGCACGTTTGAAAGAAACTCTATTAATTTTTGCCCAATTTCTCGTCATCAACTCCAAACACGTTGTCTACACGAGGAAGCTTTGTATCACACCCACTTGGCAGGTAATAACCATTTCCTGCCCCTGAGGAGTAGTATTCCTGAAGCCCGAAACACTTTCATCCAATTAAACCGGCGACAAGTGAACTCGTACGTAATGAAGCCGTTGGTAGTTTGTCAGGATCGGATGCACCTCGTACTTGGATGATAGTTGTGGGATTCGGTTTGAAAACCGCATTCTCCACTTGTCGCGTTCTATACAGGTTTTACAGTCGTCATTCGAGTTCCATCGGTAACTTTCCCTACTTGATGTAACAGTTTTTGATCGCCTTGGCCTCCTAGAGGTCCTTTGATCGCCGTACGGTTCCTAGAGTTCTGTTTTCGGTTTCTACGCGGGTACCGCACGCCAGATATTCCGGTTGAAATCTCGAAAGTTCGGCTCGTTTCAAGAAGTTGGGAAAATAAATCGGTTCATGCACCTGTAGGGATGAGGCGGCACCACCGAGATACATCTCGGATGAGGTTGGCAGCAGTTGGCGTAGAAATCTGGGGGAAAAAACGTTGCAAATTTTACACAAGGGTTTATCATTCTGTGATATAGGTTAATTGTGCAAAAATTAATTCTGTGTCATTTAGTAAAAAAATTTATTTGTATTTTGTGTACAATGTTTGGACTGATGTGGGACCTCGAAAAAAAAGATTTTACGTCCAAAATTACTCGGAAAACGACACCTTATTTGACCTCCTAGTATCCTTCAAAAATCCCATTGGTAGCCCCATGAAAGTCCTATTATAGGATCTATAATAGATCCCCACGGCGAAATCGGATCGTTCTGGGACCCCCCCAAATGGATACTACGTCCAAATATAGTTCGAAAAGGACGTGTCCTTTCGTTAGGTGTACCTAATAGGACCCTATTGCTGAAACCCTTCAGAACAACCCTGCCGCAGCCCCCTTTTCAACCCAATGGCCCAAAATGTAATGGTATTTTGTCAACATTTCATGTTTAAAAAATATTCCAAAACTGCCCAAAACGGCTGGGATGGTGGACGGACTTTCATTTTTGGAATCTCGACATCTTGAAACGTAGGTATAATGAGAAATTTTGCGGCATATCAAAAATTTCGACCTCCGACACGAAAACCTAAATTGATTGTGTTCACTGACAGCAGAGTGTCTCTGGCGATGGCTGACCAGATGAATCACTTGGCGAGCATCGAGGCGATTCGGTGACTGATCAGAGTTCTAAGGGAAGCTGGATGGAGCATCGCATTAAAATGGACCCGAGCACACGCAGGCACTGAGGGCAATGAGGAGGCGGATCGTTTTATTTGGCAAAGGAGGCGCGGCAGCTGTGGCAGGCAACTGAGGATGGAAACCGCACGAGGAGCATATTTCCAGCTGTTGCGGACCGCATTCGGATCTCGTTCCCGTTTTCCTGGCGGATGACGATGCCGCTCTCAGGACATGGAAGAGTGCGGACTTATCTACATCGATTCGGCATGGCGGAGACGGATGTTTGTTTTTGTGGTTCCGAGGATGTCCAGGATTGGAGCCATATCCTGTATGACTGCTCGTCGTTGGACGCTCCTCGAGCTCGCCATGAGCTGGCGTGCATCCTGGGGGGGTCTGGCCCTGTGACATTATTGAACTTCTTCGAAAGTATACAAGAGACTTAACTTTATTTTTGGAAGCAATAGACTTCGAAGTTTTACATTTTACTAAGATGATAAATTTTAATTGTTTTTGCTCTGACGCCTTTCCCTTGGTTGGGCTAAATAAGAATATTAGTGCGAGGCTTAAATTTTGAAATGATTGGAATCCAAATTCTTCTTTTTCTCCTTATTATAGTGCCCCACGGGTTTGGGCGATCGGACTGAAAACCTTGCGGGCACAACTAAATGGTAAACCAAGTATTTTGTCAAAATTTCAGATTAAAAAAAAAAAAATCCTACTGCCCAAAACGGCCTCGACGGCGGACGGACATTTCGGTTTTAGAATCTAGACCACTTGAAACGGATAATGTCAAATTTTGAGGCCGATCCGAGTCGTCGACCTCCGTCGCGATCACATAGACCTATGTACATACACCTGTGTATTATTCCAAGAATAATAAACCAAAACTACGGAAAAAGCGACTATTTGGGAGCGGGACGAAAGACATTAAAAGGCTCTCCCTTATCATAATAATATCATTATTACAATTTTTGAAGTCATCGGAACGTACCTAAGCGGTTTGATGTCCGGGGTAAGTTTTTGAGGAAATGCGCTTGTGCGCTTATTATTTTAACGTTATTTACTTGTTGTTCATGATTTGTTTGTGAACGACGACAACAGTCAGTTACTGACCACTTGTACTTTTGTCACTGCACTTTCATGCCTTGATGATAGTGGTATCAATCTTCTTCGGAAACATCGGCATATTCATCTTCTTTTTGGACCGAATCTCAACAACTTACTACCCCCGCATTCATTCAAATGGTCAACATAATCACCAACATTCAGTAATAATACCCATTGGCAAGCACACCAGAGGTTCGTTCGTAGTAAAGTTCCGGACAGTCCCGAACTGTCCGGGCATGCGCTCTTGAGCTTGTCGCGGTCGTAGTACAGGAGTTCCGAACTCTGGCCCCAAGTCAGGGGGGTGGTCGCGAGGCCATCCGCCATGCCCCAAAAAATTATTGTCATTTAGCCAAACTGAGCGCGCTAGTGTCGTTGAATAGGCCTTTCGGAAGTTCAACTATGTGCATGCATCGGAAATGAAGTGTCCAATAAATTGATTTTTAGTTAACTCACATACATAAATAAAGCCTCTTTGTATTTTATTTCCATTCGACGGCATTCCTTGGTCGTTTTACATGGAAAAATGAACAAGCAAGAAAGAAACTTTCCTCATGAAAGTTAGAATTTACGTGGCATACTCTTGACAACACTGCCCCTGGAATTGAGCATTGTGAATCCGTAACGGTTTCTCTCTGTTGTGTTTACTTGTTTTTGAATTTTTGATGTGGGTAACTTTCCCGAATGCCGTGTGCTCACGGCATTCATGAATAGTTTTTTTTTTTCTTAAACTATCAGTTATGACAAAACCAAATAATTCTAACTTCTCAAAAGTCAGTGTAATGACGTGTAATCCTTCTCCAAAAGTGGCTCCAAAATGAAGAAACTGCGACGTTATTGGACGCCCAAGATGTGAAGGTAAGCTCGCCCATGATATTTACCTAGGTATATGTTGATGTATTCATAAAAATTGCACTAGCAAAATCAGATTTTGCTAGTGCAATATTATACTGCATTTGTTTGAGTCCCCGACAATCAGAAGGCGCATTTACGTTCTTTCTTTCAATTCTAGACTTCTTCTGTTTTGGTTTATTATTCTTGGGATAATACACCTATGTAATCGCGATGGAGGTCCAAAATTCTGATCAGCCTCAAAATTTGTCATTATCCGGTTCAATGTCCGTTCGTCGTCCGTATTGATCAGTAGGAATTTTGTTAATCTGAAACTTTGGCCAAATAATTACCTACTCTGTTTACCATTTAGTTGTGCCCGCAAGGTTTTCAGCCCGATGGCCCAAACCCGTGGGGCGCTATGAGGCTAAAATGGGGCTACGGGAGGGGTTTTCGATTATTGGTTCGAGTTAGGTGTTGTTTTCGAAGTGGTTTGGACGTAGGATCCATTTTCGGGAGTCCCAGAACAAAAGGAGGACAAAATTTGTCTTATTTAATAAGGTGGTTTTCGAGTAGGTAATTTTGGACGCATCCATTTTTCGAGGTCCTACGTCTGTCCCAACATTATACCTACAAAAAGTTTTTATTTTTTAATTTTTTCAAAAATATTTTCCTAAGGACAGAATTGATTTTTGCGCTATTAACCTACCTATATCAAAGAATTATAAACCAAACCCTTTTGTAAAATGTGGAGCGTTCTTTCCTGGTTTTTGGAGCTCGCCTCTAAGAGTTCTGTTAAGATTCTCTACGAATAATTAATTTTTGCATGTATTTGTATGCATCTTTGCTCACTGAACATTAGCTTGCTCTTAGAGTTGCTCTGAATATAACGTCGCCTTTTCCATTTTGCCTCAATTTTTGTTCCATTACCTACATGAAGAGATTTCGACCCAACAATTTTCACTAATACATGTTAAATTCTTTCCAGGAGGAAGGCAACTCCTTACTCCGAGCATCTTAGAGGGACATAGAACATGCTGTTGCATTAGACGGAAGCAGCGTTTCTTTCTGAGGCTTACCTACTACATAAAATTACGCCTAGCCACTTGAAGCCATGAAATTATGAACGTCAAATTAGCATTTCAGGTATATTTCCTGCCATCATTGATTGTAGTTGAAATGTGCCTACCGATTGCGAATATAATATATTTATGTTACTATTAACTCATTACTCCAGGTGTCGAGCAGTTCGGAGCCCACAGTAGGCAGTAGGTCCCTACTACTTCTGTAATAACTGGCCATCACGCTCAACTGAAGTTAGTAGCGAGAGTTCGCTGACGCCTGGTTATGTGCATGGCACCCAAAGAAGCACTTCGGAATGACCATTTCATACATCTGGTAAGCTTCTTTTTTCTCAGAAAGTGTACATATTATAATAATATAACAATTGTTGTTCGGTCGCATTATGGGAATGGTATCGAATCGATAAACCCATACTACAAATTCCAAGTTCTATAGATATCATCACTGATCAGTAGCTTGTCACCTATAGAGATAAATGTGGATATTAGGGACAACTATTCTTTCGGGCACTGGAGCTATACTTCTTGGTATAAGTGCCTTAGCTTTGTGCTTTAAATCGTGAATTGCTAATTGTTGCTTTTTGTTTCAGAAAAAATGGAACCACGCCCGGCCCAATTCACTTCAGAATGGGTATGACTATGCAAGTGGTCCAAAAGGGATAAACTGTCGTCTCCTGGAACGAAGAGAGATCCTTCTTCACAAGGATTTTTGGAGTCCTAGCATTGAAAAGGTACCTACGTCAGGTTAAACGGAATTGTTGCTTCACTCGAGAATAGCCACTTGACTTTATGTTGTTCGGTGCTCTGAGTTCTAATTACGCTGAAAGTCTTATGGAACATCCTGGTAACTGTGAGGGTTTTTCGTTTTGCAGGTGGAGCATTGGTCGTTCATCAAGACGTCTACGAGTGGAGAGATACGTAAACACCATGTACCGTCACGGACTGGATGGACTGAAGACGACCCTGCTAGGAATACAGAGGAAGTTTGGAATATCATCAAGAGTGAAGTCCCTCGAATTATCGTCAGTAAATTGACAAAGGGGCGTATAGATCTGCAATTTTTGGTTTTTTGAGTTACCGTCACTTTGGAAACAAATAGCTCTCGCCTCTATGAAGAGCTTTCATAACACTGGTTGAGTCCGTCATCATTGACTGTGTGATACTCACTCAATGGCCAGACGATGATGTTTTCACATCAAAACAGCCAGTGATGACGGACTTATGAAATCACTTACTGGCAGACTCACAAACCCTTTACATTCCATCTCTATGAAGAGCTGCTAACCTCATGTCACACATTTCCTTGAAAACCAGTGGGAGAAACCAAATACATGAAACGTATTTGCAACGGTATGTAGTCAATTTTGCGTCGCTAAAGAGTATTGGGGGGGGGGGGGGGCTTGAAACCGAGCGATTTTTGCCCTGTTTTTGGATTTTCGCTCGCGCTGTTTTTTGAGCCCATACCGCTAGGATGCGTAGTTCTTGCGTATTTCATAATTGAAACGAGATTAAATTCGTGACAAGTTGAGCCCAAGAACATCTCAGTAGGACATTCAGGTTCCGAGATACAGCCTTTGAAAGATAGCAGATTTTTACCAAAAAGTGAAATGTTCAACCATGTCGTGTCTTTGAGGGCTAATGTTTTGGTTGTGACGCATAATTTAGGGGAGAGGCTTGTAGGGAATTTAATTAGCTTTCATTTGATCACTAGTAGAACCATGTAGCTCCAACAGGTCCCAGAAAATGAATTTAAACCAAACATAGTGAGACCCTCTTATTCATATGCCAGGGAACTTGGTAAGAGTCCCATGAAGCGACCTTAGTTTTATAAAACGCATTCAACACCACACAAATGAGTAATAGCGAGTTCTAGGACCATAGTCCTAGAACTCGCTATTACTCATTTGTGTGGTGTTGAATGCGTGCATGACGTAGAGCTTTAATTGCAGCTGGTACAACCATTATTTGAGAACTTGGTGCTACTCTGATTATAAATTTATTCATTCAAAATTGTTGAGTCAACACGATGAATGCTTGGCGATGAATAGTATGCTTCAGAAATGGCCTATCCCAAATGATCTCCCAGTTATTATAAACTCCTATAATAGGAGAATCGTTTTCATTGATTTGTCAAATCTTTCCAAAATGTTTGTATTGTATGTAATGAAGGTCTCCTTTTAGTTTTAGATGTTTCCAATTAGCCAATGAAACGCGTACCAGGTTTGTGTCCTTTGTTGTAAAATTATCGAAATTATGAATAATAATTGTGGTCAGGAAACTTGTGAACCTGTAAAACTTAATAATAATCATTATTGTTCATCACCTCTTCATGATTTGCTCTGTTGTATTGAAGTGTTTTAATTCTTGCACTTGAAAAAATAAAATACAAATATCATTGTGACATTAAATCCGTTTATTTTTTTCTACTCCTATTCTCTCCATCGCGAATTTCACTTTGGTGAATATTCCTCACGGAATATTCCTAGATAAGTACAAATTAAAACTAAAATTCGAATATTATCACTTTGAATGGAAAACCCCCCTATGTTTATGTGAATGTTTCTGTGATTCCATTGATGATTTTTCACCATCAGGATCATAGACACTTGCCCCAAAAAATACTGGGTTCTTCCATTCAGAATGGTAATATTCGAATTTTAGTTTTAATTTATATCATGTCCTACTTTCCTAGTCGAGATTTAAATTATGGCGGCAATGGCAATCGCTAACGTTAACGTTTGAAACTGGGGCGTTGTTGCTCTGTATTTTTTCTGTCTTGAAAAATATTCATGGAGGACGGATGTCCTAGCTGATAACGTCAGATAAGACTCGGTAATTTTTAGCCAAACTAAAGATAGCGCAGTTTTGGGGCATCCATTTTAACATTGAGTCGGCCATCTGTCAGTAGTTTAATCTGTGCCCCAAGTTCACTGTTCGTAGTAGCGTTTTGGAGAAGTTCCGGACAAGTTCGGAACTCTGTTTTCGCGTTCGGGATTTTTTCTCGAACTTGAACTCGAACTCGACAACTACTGAAGAGCGCTCTTGTGAGAGGAGGGGAAAGTTATTATCACAGCACACCTCTATCACGTCGTGGCTTATCATTCAGCGTTTGATTTTATTTTTCCTTCTGAGGTGGATTTATTTTTCCACCTCCATTTTCGCGGATTCGACGCGAGGACAAGCCGTAAGAGAAAACCTTCGTCGTGCGATTGATCATTGATCCTTTCGTTTGTATTTCTATTAATAATTTTTATTAAACTACCGATGTCAGAATGGTTGTTATTTGTGTAGATTTTCGGCACCCCACTCTACCTACAATTGTTAGAATGGGGCAACCCAATCATTCGAATTTTCCGAGCATTGTTATGTAAGTGATGACCGGGAAAATTCAATTGTTATGGTTAAAATATTGAAGATGCTGTCAATTTCAATTGTTCCAACTTTTTGGCTCAGCAATTCACCTCATAGGAAAATAATTCTGACAGGAGGGGGGGATGTATGAAAGTGTCACCATTCCGTTCAGCGTGAAAAATTTCATGAAATTCCACTTCAAAACTATTCCGTTGAAATTCTGAAATTTTGACAAAACACTGGTTGTGCCCGGTTTTCAGCCCGATCGCCCAACCCTGTGGGGCTATGGGAGGGTTTCGGTTAAGGGGTTGAGTTGGGTGTCGTTTTCGAGGTATTTTTGGACGTAGACTTCATTTTCGGGGTCCCACATGTGTCCAAACATTGTACAGGCAATTTTTTTAAAGTTGTTTAAAAATAATTTTCTATTGACAGAATTAATTTTTGCACAATTTTTCTATTTCAAAGAATAATGAACCTTTGTGTAAAATTTGCAGGGGTTTTATTTTTTTTTTAACTAAAAGCAAATTCTCTTGTTGTCAATTTTATCGCATGCTTGAACTAATGTAGAAAAATCTAAAGTTAAAATAACTTTCACGCTCTTCCTGAAAATATTCTCAACTTTGAGGTTTTATTGGAAAATAAGAAATGCGTGGTCATTTTGCTCAAGTACGGTCGGATGTAGGGAAAACATTTTCACGACAAATTATCGAATGATATCAACGTTGCGGAATGTGTTTACTATCAGAAGGAAAACAACATCGTTTTCCGCAGAAGAAGAAGAAGGAGGAGGAGGCAGTTCCGTATTTCGATGCGTTCGTAGTGTTGGGGAATACCGAACCAAGTTCTGAACAGGTAGCGGCCATTTTCCAGAACTTACAAGTTCCGGACAGTTCGGGAATTTCGTACTACGAACGAACCTCAGTAATCTGATTCGTTCGAGGTTTTGGATTAGTCGGTTGAGACTTATCCCTCAAATTAGGGTTGCCATACGTCCTTTTTGTAACGGAAATGTTTTTCGGAGGGTAGGTATTTAATTTTGACTAAGCGTCCTTTCAAAAAAAGGACGAAAAAAAGCCACCTATAAAGTAAGTAGGTACCCCCCACCCCTACCTACTCATTTCAACTTACATTTTCTTCTAACTAGGGATGGGATATTCAACTCTTTTCGAGGAGTCGACTCGAGCGAATCAGTTCGTTAAAAAGAGGCGACTCTTGGGGAGTCGTGATTTCCCAAAGAATTGCGACTCTTTCTGAGTCTTCGGCTCTTTCTAAGTCCTCAACTCTTGAGATTTTGATGCGTGAGACGGCACACGAGACGACTCTCGGCTCACGGTCTGAGAGTTTATTAATAATATTAGTGGTATAGATTACATATTATGTACCTACCTACAGTGTACAGCTTATTAAGGAAACCCAATAAATAACTATGTATAAAAAATATAATAAAATATAAATGATAAATTCATATTAAAACCCAAATTAACAAAAAATGATTTGCCTTTTGGATCTGGCATTAGGTGCAAAGAAAAAAACGCCTCCAAACTTACTGTTGGGTGGTGGCATTTCATATCTAATAATATTATTCATATTATGAAATATTATGTCGCCTGAGATTGAAATACTTAGTGGATGATGTTGAATGCTTCAAATTAGTTTTGCATAAAACGCATTTAGCAGACACTTCATTAACTGGGGTGAAATAATCCCAAATTACCTTTTTTTTTTTTTTTTTTTTGTCGGTACATGACAGTAATCCGGGGAATCGAAAGACAGTATTCAACAAAAGAAAACAAAAATACGCGCGAGTTTGAACCCTGGTACCCTGTACAGAGGCCACAAATCCAATCAGAATTGACCATACATTTGTTCTCTGTTACTCTGTGGAATTGACGATACACGACTCTCTTCCCCCACTCCTTAATACACTTCACGGCTCACGCCTCACGCCGCGAGTCGACTCACCTGATTTGAAAGAGTCTACTCATTCAAAACTTACCCAACCCTACTTCTAACCTCCTTGTTTCATTTGCTCAGCCTTTTTGTTTGTGTCTGCTATAGTCTTCCTACTTGACATTCAATAATTTCAATGAACCATAGGCCTTATATGAATTGCCCTTGTGCCTATCTGCTGTTTATAAATTAGTGATGGGAGAAGTCGCTCCCTAAAAGGACTGGGACTGGATTCGCTCACTCCCCCAGAAAGAGCAACTCCTTTTGACTCACTAACTCCCCCCCCCACCACTCTCACCCCCCACTCTCACCCCCCCCCCCCACTCTCACCCCCCCCCCCCCCCCCCCACTCACTCCCAACCCTTTTCCCAGTTTGGTCAATAACTCAACTCCTAACATACCAGTTTCACTCCCCCCTCAATCACTTATCGTCTCGTTTCGCTCTTTCGCTCGTTTTGGGCCAATAGGGTTCATTCTTGTCAACTCCTAACACACCTACCTGCCCATCCAACTCCCCTCTTTATCAAAAATCGTATTTTCTCGCACTTTCGCTCGTTTTGGGCCAATAGGGATCATTCTTAACAACTCCCTTGGCTCACAACATACCTGCCAGTCCCAATCCTCCCTCAATCACTAATTGTCTCGCTCGCTCTTTCGCTCAGTTTGGGCCAATAGGGTTCATTCTTGTCAACTCCTAACACACCTACCTGCCCATCCAACTCCCCTCTTTATCAAAAATCGTATTTTCTCGCACTTTCGCTCGTTTTGGGCCAATAGGGATCATTCTTAACAACTCCCTTGGCTCACAACATACCTGCCAGTCCCAATCCTCCCTCAATCACTAATTGTCTCGCTCGCTCTTTCGCTCAGTTTGGGCCAATAGGGTTCATTCTTGTCAACTCCTAACACTCCTACCTGCCCATCCAACTCCCCTCTTTATCAAAAATCGTGTTTTCTCGCTCTTTCGCTCGTTTTGGGCCAATAGGTATCATTGTTAACAACTCCCTTGGCTCACAACATGAAGCGGCACCAAGAAAGGGTCAAGCGATATACCCTCCATTGTGATGCTGGGGATAGCGCTTGGCGTCACCTGTTGCGGTATGACGAACCCCGGGTTCGTTGAACCAGGAGTCATTCTCTGAACTACCGCTCCTCTAAGGGAGCGATTTGGTGAACAAACTCCCTGAAAAGAATCGCTCCTTAGGAGTCGCTCACTCTTTCGCTCCCCATCACTATTATAGATAGCGAGATCTCGGTTTTCGTAGGACTAGAAAATTGGCTGCAGATTTTATCTTTTGAATCTGTATAGCTTCGTGAGTGCCAGTATATCGACCTACGCAACCCTACCTCAAATAACACTTCCCCTGGAATTTTACGATTTTGCTCTGACCGTTTGTTGTTTGAGATGATTGTGTGAAGCTTAGCTCAATTTCGACGATTCTGAACTGTAGGGTAATACCGAAACCCGTCGTTAGTACGGGTAGTTAGCGTTGAGTTATTCGATTTTCCTCATGTCGACGTTGTGCGCTTTGGCTTGTCATATCCCCATTTGTATACAAAGATAGTATCATGTCATGAAAATGCTTTCCCATGGTTGCAGACTCGTGTGCAAAATGTCTCTGGTGCTTTCTCCGTTTAGTTTTATCTCATATTGCCTCCACTCTTGGAATAAGCGTGTTCGTTTATTCCTGTTTGAACTATTCGCTTAATCATCATGTCATTAACTATTTGGAGTCAAAAACGATGTGAACTGTCTTGGAGCTAAACCTCCGTGATTTCACCATTTTCGCCACCGGTAATAAATTCCCCGTTGATTACAAACTCGGGTCATCGGGAGACGGTTGCATCGGATGGCCACTATGTGGGTCGAGTGCCAAACACGGGCCGCCTCGTAACACCCGTGCGACAGGTTTCTCAAAATGCTCACCCATTTATCACTCGGCCGAAGAGGGAGAGAGTTCACCGGTTCAGGAAGATGAACCTGTCGGGACGATTCTGCCGTTTTCTGGCATTTCAGGCGGTTTCTTTTTCACCGACGCCATACTCCATGAAGCCGCGTTACAAGAGCGCCAACTAGATAAGGTTGTTCCAATAATTACGTCACGCTCCAGGAACACTAGACTGGAGGATAATGTATGTAATCGTCACATTGTCGGTGTATCTACTATTAGGAGATGGTGTGATGTCGGGCACGAGAAGTTGCTGATTTCGATTTAATCTCTTGGAAACTAGTGGCCGGTGTATATCTTACCATAGACAAAATCTCCGCCTCAAAAATTACCTGTAATCGAATAATATCCACATAATAAACATTTTACTTTAAGCGAGGAAGCTAAATGATGAAATCGACTACGGCAATCGATCAATCCCTCCGCTGCAGTACTTTCGGACCCCCTGTGCGCGTTTTAAACCGGAAGTTCTAATCTGTCACTTCCAAACGTTAGCTAAGAATTAACAGGATATTGCAGATCCGTTTGCATTGTGCACTCCGCAGGTTGCACTTTGGAGCAAAATCGGCGTCCTGTGGGAAAAAACTCCAGTCCACCAGGTTGTTATCTGACCCGTGAAGTTTCAGCTATTATTTTAGAAGGATTTCGTCAATTTTTTTGAATTCCTGAAATAAAAATTCCAATCATCTTCATCTGGGTTTATTATTCTCAGAATTATCAACATAATATGTTGAAATAATATTATTATTTCTGAGAAAAACAAACCAAGATGAAGTTGATTGGAATTTTTATTTCAGGAGTATTATGTTAACATGTTATGTTTTCAGTCCGATAGCTTAAACCGTGGAGCTAATAAAGGCCTACGGGAGGGGTTTGACAGTTTTCGGCTATTTTATTGAGTGGAGTGTCGTTTTATAAGTGTTTTTAGACGTAGAATACATTTTTTAGGAGCCCAAAACCTTTCGATTTCACCATAGAATCTAAGGGGCTTTCATGGGGCTAAAATGGGGCTTTGGAAGGATGGTTGGAGGTCGAATGAGGTGTCTTCTTTCGAGCAATTTCAGACTTAGAATACATTTTTAGAAATCTCAAACCTATCCAAATCCCTACTATACAGAAATACACTCCCTTCACACTGCACGTTCCATGCAAAAGGGGTGGCATTGTCCATGAGCTTGTACAGAGGCTGGGCGATTTTCGCGAAATCCTTCACAAACCGTCTAGTACGAGCACATCCCCATGAATGACCGAATGTCCCGTTTGCTCCTAGGAACGTGTGTATTAACCACAATTATTATTATTATTATTATTTTTTTTTTTTTACTGAGACAAAACCCCCATGTGATGGTTGCCATCACAATATGAAAGTGAACCGTCGTGCAAATTTTTTGCATTTTTATTTCGCATCTGAATATCCACTTGAGTAATGGCTCCTTTTTTCCAACTTTTTTTGTGAACACTTCTTCAAACCAAAAAGTATCTAACTTTAGCATAATTATAATTGGTTACATAAATAGCTTGATCTCAAAATTTGGTGTTCGTGTTATTAATTTGCTATGAATTGTAAACCGAGGTCCGGTGTACAAGAATAGAAACTTCCCGTGATGTGGGACTTGATGTATGATCGCATGACGGAATAGTGTGACCTTGTTTACATCCCGATTGTTGCAGAGTGCAACGGGATTGTGAAGATTACTTAGACTTTTACAAGACCTACCGTTTTTCCGCCCCGAGCTACTGAGAGTGAAAGGAACTAAATTGAGAAATTCTCTGTAATTCCTTAAATTATTTTAGTGTTATTAGACGTTACGTGACAACTCGTGTCAGTCTCTTATTTGCCAAATCCGGCATCGGTATCGTCGAAATTCGTCCCGGGGGAGTAATCGTGTAAATTATTTTCACCTTGTTTATTTTTCTCTATCGGCTTGAAGTTTACGTGACTAAAAAATGTCTGAGAATCTTTATGAAGCCATTCCACTGTTGATTTGTTCGAGAAAAATAAGTTTTTTCCCCATAATTGTTCATGGGCATAACATGTCATGTTATGGCGTGAAGCAAAGTAACCGTCTGATTCGGATGATCACCTTCGAAGATTATCTCATGAAGTGACTTCTCCCTGAAAGTTATAATTATTTGGCTCTAACGGCTCGCGTGGTGCGAGCTGTCACTCGACTTTTCCCCGGCGCTCGTACATCCTGATACGAGTTTCACCACCTGTTTGTACGGGACATGACTCGTCAAATAAAAACTAGATAAAACGGAAAGGTTATTAGCGACTGAAGAATTGAGAATTATGGAGTAAATCTTGTTGCCGAGGAGAACTTGGTGTTGGGGGTTTTCACTGTGCTTAATCCAAAATTTGGATTAAGCACGGGATTTAATCTGAAACCCGTTTTTCGCTATGAGGTCTTGTTTTTGAGATATAGCTCATAGATATACCTATTTTCTAGCTATGTTTCAGTATTAAAACGCTGCAAATTTTACACAAGGGCTTATTATTCTTTGACATTGATTACTCGTGCAAACATTTAATTCTGTGTCCATGAAAAAAGGTTTTGGAAAACAATTTTTTTCATTTTTTTTTTCAAAATTTTTTTGCTCGAAAAATATTTGACCTCCTGGGATCCTTTAAAAATCCCATTTGTAGTCCCGTGAAAGCTGTATAGATCGCCACAGTGAACTCGGATCTTTCCGGGACCCCCAAAAATGGATTCTACGTCTCTTGAAACGGATATTGTCAAATTTTGAGGCCGATTGGAGTCATCGACCTCCTTCGCGATTACATATATATGTATACACACAGATATATATGTATATATGTATGTGTATTATTCCAAGAATAATAAACCAAAATCCGAATTAATTTTTCACTTTCAACCACCACCCCATTTCCCCCATTTTCCATTTGCCACTTTCTTTATATGTTTTATGAGGTGCAGAATCCAATTTTATAACCCGATTTTTGCTAACTTCTTCCATTCCACGGGAAACAGCAGTAAAGTTGACAAACTAGTACACACACCAAAAAATAAAAAATAAATAAAAAAATAACCACTGTTTTATAGATACATTAAATGTTTACAAATTTTGTAAACGTAGTTTTTGAGAAAAAATCTGATTCCAAAATCGGATTCAGCATGAAAAATCCTGTAAGAATTGCTCTCTATTATTTCTAGTCTAATCCCAACTCTAATCTCAAGAAAGTGGCGCTTGTTTGTGAGTTACGTACACCACGTGCGTTAAGTACACCAGATGGGCAATATAAGTACTGTTCGCAGACGAAAAGAATACTCGCGAGGGCTTGTAAACTACCCTGCCCCTCCCCAACCCCTCCAGCCCCCGCGCGGCCACCGTGAAAATCCTTTCATAGTCATAGAAGACTGCTCTATCAAGTCTATAGGGGTTTCACTTTCCGTGAAGGGAAGGGGCGATCGTCTTCTCCTCTCCAGAATAATCCTTTGGTGGTGTTTTTGAGTCTTCTCCTCTCCGGGCAGGATCTGTGGACCACTTTGCCATGTTATCTCTCCTCTCATCGATGCCCTGTTACCTTTCCCCTTCGATAACAGAATCTGTTGATCGATAGTATGATCTGATCATCTCCTAGCCGAGGTGAGTCAGTATTCGATATGAGCATGAGTCAAAAAGAAGTTACAGAAATTCATAGCCAGCGCGGCAAAGTGATGTTAGCGCAGAAACTGGAAAAAGACTAGACCGAGGATCTTTTGGAGAGGCCCTTAAATCCGTCAATGGGTCGAGCAGTCGTCTTCGAATGACATGAACAAGAGGGACATTTCGAACGTGAGACAGCGCATGATATACTTTGTATATTATTATAATATACAAAGTATTTGTATAATACAAAGCTAGGCGTAAACATTTGCCCGTTTAAATAAACGCTGCAAATTTTACACAAGGGTTTATTATTCTGTGATATAGGTTACTTGTACAGACATTTAATTGTCAATAAAAAAAAATTTTAAAAAAATTTTTTGGATTTTT
Organism: Pilophorus perplexus; assembly: GCA_955831195.1. NCBI lineage: Eukaryota > Metazoa > Arthropoda > Insecta > Hemiptera > Miridae > Pilophorus > Pilophorus perplexus. Next base: position 26,609,192 of record OY037007.1, read on the forward strand.
ATATTTCAAAAAAAATTTTTTGGGGGGATTTTTTTTTCAAAAATGTGTTTTTTCAAAAATTCTTTAATTTTTACTCGAAAAATATTTAACTTCTTGGGATCCTTCAAAAATCCCATTTTTAGCCCCATGAAAGCCCTATAGAACGCCACAGTGAAATCGGATCGTTCCGGGACCCCCAAAAATGGATTCTACGTCCAAAAATACTTCGAAAACGACACCTAACTCGATCCCATAGCTAAAAGCCTTCAAAACACCCCTCCTGTAGCCCCATTTTAGCCCCATAGCGCCCCACGGGTTTGGGCGATCGGACTGAAAACCTTGCGGGCACAACTAGATGGTAAACCAAGTATTTTGCCAAAATTTCAGATTTTTAAAAAAATTCCTACTGCCCAAAACGGCCTGGACGGCGGACGGCGTACGGCGTACGGCGGACGGCGTACGGCGGACGGACATTTCGGATTTTGAATGTAGACCTCTTGAAACGGATAATGTCAAATTTTGAGGCCGATCGGAGTCGTCGACCCGCGTCGCGAAAACATAGGTGTATTATTCCAAGAATAATAAACCAAAACCGGCAAACGGAAATAATAAGCCAAAAAATCAATGAGTTACTATGAGCTGCATGTGAACTGGAACCATGGGCTGTGAACTGCTCCAACCAGGGTTGCCAAGTGCCGATCACAAAAACCCCCGCGACTCCCTTGAAAATCCCCCCAAAACCCCCCAAATCACCCTTGGAAATACTTGAATATAAATGTATATTGGAGCCTCCAACCAGTGCGAGAGTAGAAGTAACTGAGAGGAGATTTAACATACCTTCATAACTTTTGGCAGGTCACAATTGAACGGAGAGGAGTGGCAACATAGCCTTTTTTTGGAAAACCAGGTACTTCACAAATTGGAGAGGAGAGGTAATATGCCCAAGGAAAGGAAGGGCCCATCTTCGCTGGGCCTGAATTATCTTTCTGAGGGTGGATCAACTGACGTTCAGCTTCTAGCATTTACCTAAATAAAATTTAATTAAAAACGTACTGCTACTAACGCTACCTACTAGTTATTATTCAATAATTTCACATTTATTCGAATGGTATGAAGCGTTACCTAAATGTTATCATCAGATTCTATTTTCGGTAAAACTGTATTTGCATAATTATTTACATCATTATTATAATCATCAGCCCTTTCATCAGTATTAAAGATTAGCCCTTCCAAATTTGTGGAATAACCTCAAGTAGGGGTTTATCAGCTCACATAGCCAAAGGCTTAGCAATAATACTAATACATAATTGCTAAGCCTCAAACTAATTATAAGTTTGAGGTATTGACTATCTATATTGGAGAAGTCTATCTTTATTTTTATTTATTTTTATTGGTTTATTCAAAATTGATTTAGGTAAGCCTCAAAGAGCAATTGCCCACAAGTTGAGGCAATTGGGCTAGAAACCTTACGAACATAACTATCGCTAAGATTCTAGATTTGAAAAAATTTAAGCCGGAACCACCATAGATGGATTCTACGTCCGAAAATGCAGCGGAAGCGACTCGAAACGATCGGTTTTTAAATAATTTTTTCTTGTAATAGAATTAATTGTTTCATAGTCATTTCACAAAAGAATAATTATTATTCTTTTGTGAAATGACTATATTAGTATACTATAGTATACTATACTATTAGTATAGTTGATGGTGATGTTGACCGTTTCAATTAATGTTGTTGGAAACTTGTTGAGGGTCAGTCAAATAAGACGAGATTTTTTGCCGACGTTTCAAGAGATATATTCTCCTATCATCAGGGCAAGTGCAGGAAAAAGGGCAGCACACGATGTGAGCCGTCGCTGTCGTACAAATATACTGTAGTATATTTATATTTGTATATAGTATATTTGTACGACAGCGACGGCTCACATCGTGTGCTGCCCTTTTTCCTGCACTTGCCCTGATGATAGGAGAATATATCTCTTGAAACGTCGGCAAAAAATCTCGTCTTATTTGACTGACCCTCAACAAGTTTCCAACAACACTATTAGTATATTAGTATACTATAGTATTATACACCCGTGAGTAAAATTTGCGGCGTTTTTTATTTTTATTTTTTACTGTATTTTTATTGAAATTCTTTCATAAGATGCTGTTACCATAAAATATTATTATTTTATCAACATATTATTAATTTTACAACAATTTCATTCATTTCGGTTCACTATTCTTGGTCGCCAAAACCCGTGGGACTAAAAATACGCTACATGAAGGGTTGTTGAAGGTTTTCGGCAATGGCATCGAGTTAGGTGTCGTTTTCGAAGTATTTTTGGACGTAGAATCCAACTTGCATTTTGAGCACCCTCGATTTTCTTAATAAAAGGTATGAAACCGTCAAAATTTGGTATATTTCTGGACAGGGCATTTTACCCACAATTGTTTTTCCTATAGGAAAAACAAATTTCGGATCGGCGGTGAGCACCCAAGACGAGGTGGGTGCGGAAGTTGCAACTCCTGGCCCATGGGCCATTCTTCTTGTCTATATAATATACCAACTATATTATTGGGATTATTATTATCGTATAATATTGTTTTCTTTTCTTTTCTTTTTGTAAATAAATTCTGTTTCAATTTCTATTGTATAATACAGAATATTATGATAACCATAAAATAATATTATATAACATTACTATAGGCACTGCGCCTCTAAACATGTCACGCGAAATTAATGTCTCGCTTGATTTTGATGCTTCTGGAGCGTAGATTTGGTTGCCAAGCCCCTAGAAAACAAAAACCCCATATCGCCAAAAATGCCACATAATAATATTATTAAATAATAAAGTTAATTTTACTTTTCCCCTAACCCGACGATATGACGATATGAATGATTGAGCCCTCAAGGGGTGAAATTCATATTTGAGGGTCCCTTAACTGCCTTGTGTAAAATTGGGAGCGATTTTGGCATCCACGCATCGAGAAAAACCGAGGGGGGGGGGGGGGTCTGTTCAAAAATTAATAATTAATAAATTCTGTACATTGTTTGGCCAGATGTGGGACCACGAGAAATAGATTATGCGTCAAAAATTACCCGGAAACGACACCTTATCAAATTTTGATCTCATGGGATCCTTCAAAAATCCCATTTTTGCCCCATAGATCGTCACATTGAAATTGGATCGTTCTGTGACCCCCCAAAAATTGATTCTACGTCCAAAAATACTTCAAAAACGACACCCTGCCCTCATAGCCGAAACCAACAACATTTAAAAAAACTTCTACTGTCCAAAACGGACATTTTGTCGAGGAGTGGATCGAGTGTCTCAATCCACTCCTTCTGTTCATTTGTAGTTGCCTGACGATGGCTAAAATTTAGCTGAAAAGCGTTGTTTTTTAAATAAAGTGGTAATTAAAAGGTACATAATTCTTTATTAAAAAAAAAACAACCTTTATTTGTCTGTAAAGGATGCACTGCTTTAGAAGAACACGAGTTTAATTTTCACCTTCTTTTCCTCTGAGAAGTTTTGTGTTGAAGAACGGAGTTGGCAGCATTTGACGCAGAAATGGATAACCTAATTTTGTTCAAGTTGTGTTACCAAAAATATCCTACCAGAACAACTTAACCAATTTTTCAAAATTTGAAAAAGACGTATTTAATACGTCTTTGAGCTAAATTCCTCTGTAGCTGGTTTGAAGTGTATTCTACGGGATAATTAAAGTCATCCAATCCACGTTGTAATTTATTCGTGAACGATACAAACCACTTAATAAAATAGCCCGGAAAGGATTCTGGTTATTAAACTTCACCGGCACAATAGAATGCGAGCTAAGAAAGTCTCAAAATGTTTCTAGTCGCCTAACGTGACTTTCGAGTCATCACCAGCTCCAGTCACGTCCAACGTTAGCCACAACGCGGGTTCTCCAAACCCATCTTTACATTTCCTATGGGTCCTAATGAAGGTAGGGGGATGTCACATCCGCGAAACACCTCGGGAACCCTTTCACCCAAATACCAACCACATCCCGGGTTGGCCTACTGAGCCGTCGCTTCCCAATGTGGGCGATCTGTTTGGATTACGTCACGTCATTATGTCATTATGAGTCCTGAGTCCGTCCGCTGAAATTATGACACCGCCAACATCTTGGGGATAAAGTCGGCGAAAGGCCAAATCTCCTTCGAATTTCTGATCTCATGGCGTAAATGCAGAAGAAACTATTCCCTTAATGTGGATTGGTAATTTGAAAATAACCAAAATAGAAAATCTTGTTCATTCCTTTCAGAATGCCGCATTATGTGTAGTTTTCTGCCTCTGGTTTCTGCAGTAATGTCCGCGTCGTCCCGTCCGTCTTTTCGAAATCCACAAAAACTACTTAATGAGTCTTGAGTACTTTTCCCTAGTTCATTTATTTTATGTTAGGTAGGTAATTAAGAAAAAAAGCGTTGCCGTCTTTGCATGTATAGGCGCTTATATAAAATTTTATATGTAATTGTTTGAACACAGTTGTGGAAGGGGGGGGGGGGGAGATGGTGGACCGAAGCTTCTAATTTTTTTCCCAGGCACTGGAAGCAGCCTGGAGGGTTGAAAATGGAACCATTACTTTTAGAAGCTGTCCTAATACAACATACGTTTTATTAAAAATTTACATTCAACTTTAGTAAAAGGTGAAAGTACCGTCGTACAGGGGGACACCCCCAGACCCCCGGATTATTTTTTGTTATGGTCAAGGATAAAACCAATGGATTCCACAGAGGGCTGGTGGAATAGGTACGTTTTTTACCTGAAAGTAATCAGTCCTTCAGCCATACTTACATTAACACACACACACATACATTTAAGGATGGGATGAGTTAGGATGAGTTGCAGTTCTCGGCGGGTGGGATATTTCTGTTGAATCTTAACTTACACCGCCGAACCAAATAACCTCCGTAAAAACACATCCTGTTTGAAAAAAAAAACCGAGAATGTGACAATTTCGTCATCTTACCCCACCCTGCGAATAAGATGACGAATGGACAAGGACATGAACGGAAATAATGTAAACTTGATTCAAAATATAAATTTATATCAATCAAAATATTCAGAGATACATCATATCTTCCGATAGGCGACTCGTTCCAACCAGAGTATTCGGCGTGGCCCCGAAATTGGCATTGAATGCACTGGCATCTTTCTCTCGGCATAAAACGGTGATTAGATATACTAAGGTCAAAACCAAAAACGCTGCAAATTTTACACAAGGGTTTATTATTCTGTGATATAGGTTACTTGTACAGACATTTAATTCTGTCAATAAAAAAAATTTAAAAAAAATTTTTTTTGGATTTTTATATTTCAAAAAAAATTTTTGGGGGGGATTTTTTCTTCAAAAATGTGTTTTTTCAAAAATTCTTTAATTTTTACTCGAAAAATATTTAACTTCTTGGGATCCTTCAAAAATCCCATTTTTAGCCCCATGAAAGCCCTATAGAACGCCACAGTGAAATCTGATCGTTCCGGGACCCCCAAAAATGGATTCTACGTCCAAAAATACTTCGAAAACGACACCTAACTCGATCCCATAGCTAAAAGCCTTCAAAACACCCCTCCTGTAGCCCCATTTTAGCCCCATAGCGCCCCACGGGTTTGGGCGATCGGACTGAAAACCTTGCGGGCACAACTAGATGGTAAACCAAGTATTTTGCCAAAATTTCAGATTTTTTAAAAAATTCCTACTGCCCAAAACGGCCCGGACGGCGGACGGCGGACGGACATTTCTGATTTTGAATGTAGACCTCTTGAAACGGATAATGTCAAATTTTGAGGCCGATCGGAGTCGTCGACCCGCGTCGCGAAAACATAGGTGTATTATTCCAAGAATAATAAACCAAAAGGCAAGTGGGAGTAAAATGACGAATTACCAGCCTTTCGTCATCTTACCCCACCCCTCTCTATATTGTTTTGAAACAGTTCCATCAACGTGTAGGTTGCACTAAAGCAAACGACAACAATTTGTAATGAAATTGTTGGTTTTGACTTATTATAAGTCAATCTATAATAGATCCACAATACTTATTGAAAAGAGAAATTCAAATGACTTACCAAAAAATCGTGGACGCTTAAGAAACGAGGAGCAAAAGTTACATCACCCACCTGCGAAATCGAACTTTGTTGTACCTACTGTTCGTGCTTAGGGACGCGGATGGGAATTACTGCCATTTTGTGGGAAGGAGCACCACGACAGGTCACTTGTGCCCCTGGAACGGTGTCCCTACCTATTTTTAATCTGGAAAAATCCAGAAATCTTCCTTGTACCCTCTTCGTGGTTCCCCCCCCCCCCCCCTCCTTCCCCTGCATTTATGTATTGTAGTATGAATGGAGGGGGACATAGATTATTTTTTACCGATAGAAGGCTTCCAAAAAACACCGAAAATGGTGTCAAAACGTTCATTGCAACTTCTCAGGAATTTACCTATAGAATTCAGAGAGAAATCAAACCATCCTGGCAGAATCAAATCAAACTCAGAATCAGAAACGCAGAATCAGAAACAGAATCAGGAACAGAAACGCAGAAACGGAACGCAGATTCAGAAACAGAATCAGGAACAGAATCGCAGAATCAGAGACGCAGAATCAAAATCAAATGACAGAAATCAAACCTCCAAACTGGCAGGTGACTGAGACGAGATTTCGCGAAATGCCCACCATAAAAAAAAAAAAGAGAGAAAAAAACCTCAGCAAATTTTACACAAGGGATAGATTCCTGTGATATTGGTTAGTTGTGCAAAAAATTAATAATTGATATATTAATATTAATAATAAATAATTTCTTATTAGCACAGAATTATTCTGTGCCAATAAGAAATTGTTTTTGAGAAAATTGAAAAAAAAAAAAAAAATCTACAATTATATACAATGTTTGGACAGATGTGGAACCTTGAAAAATGGTTTATACGTCCAAAATTACTCGGGAAGCGACACCTTATTTAACAACCTGGGATCCTTCAAAAATCCTATTTGTAGCCCCATGAAAGCCCCATAGCTCCTCACAGTGAAATCGGATCGTTCTGGGACCCCCAAAAATGGATTCCACGTCCAAAAATACTAAGAAAACGACACCGGACTCGACCCCATAATCGAAAACCTTTTTTTAAAAACCTCCCAATAATGGATTCTACGTCCAAAAATACTTCGAAAACGACACCTAACTCGACGCCATAGCCAAAAACCTTTAAAAAAACCCTCCCGCCTTTTAGCCCCATAGCGCCCCACGGGTTTGGGCGATCGGGCTGAAAACCTTGCGAGCAAAACTAGATGGTAAACCAAGTATTTTGTCCAAATTGTAGGTTTAAAAAATTTCCTACTGCCCAAAACGGCCTGCTCGGCGGGTGGAAATTTCGGATTTAGAATGTAGGTCTCTTGAATTGGACAATGTCAAATTTTGAGGCCGATCCGAGTCGTCTACCTCCGTCGCGATCACATGGGTGTATTATTTCAAGAATAATAAGCCAAGAAGGCTTGAAAAAAGCTGCAAATTTTACAAGGGTCTTTGAAATAAAAATCTGGACATCTTGAAACCGATCAAGATTGTCAAATTTTGACACCGATCAGAATTAGGAGATCAGCTTTTTGAGTTACCGCCAGGTACTCAGCCGCCAGGTTAGGAATTCAATGAACGGCTACGAGGAAAAACGTTGGTCAATTTTTCAATTTTTGGGAAATTCAATTTTAAAGTTTACCCTTAATTACTCATAAACGGATATAAATTTTGAGTTGAAAAAAAGTTAAAAAAAAGTTGCCTATTGCTTGTGACGTGCAATCATGGTTACCTACATTTGTGACTTCTTGCCCCCCCCCCCCCCCCCCCCCCATCCCCACCATTGTCTTGGGCTCTCCTTGTTTCTTCCCAGTAGGCTGGTTTTTCTACTTCGATTTTCACTGGACTAACCCGAATTTAGCCCGGGGATACTGTTACCAACTGAACGTACTTGTCAAGACCAACAGAATGCGCTGATTAACGAAAAATCGGAATTAATGGACTATCCTTGTTTTTTCTCTGTACCCTTCTATCATTCATTTATTAAATCATTATTTTTTAGCCGGCGTAGTTATATAATAATTAACATGCCTGGTTTAACCACTGGTTAACCACTCGATCATCAAAATGAGAAACGATGTTTTTTAAATTTTTATTATGGCGATTTAAGTTGTTTTGCTGAGCTCATCTTGATTGAGAAATTTACTAACTAGCTCCAAAATATCCCGTGCTTTTCCAGTGTGTCAATTCTCATACTATCTGTATTATATAATTTACTTTGATACCCATTCAATTCATCATCCGCAGGAACCTAAGTAATGATTTGTGTGCATTTTGTGTTGCAGGATAAAGACGAGCAAACCAGGTTAGAAATGAAACATAGAAAAGAAGAAGATGATCTCTATCGAAAATTCATGAGACAACGGGAAGAAGAAGATAAACGCATAAAAGATGAAATTAGGGTAAGGCAGGTTTAATTAGGGTATCTTGGCTGGCTGTGAATTAGAGGCGCGAGAAGTTCATTATTCAGGCGGCAATCATGAACATTTCCAAACTGATCACCCGTCTGGTTTTGAAGCTAATGACGTGCAATCTCCATGTGAACTTTAGTTTAGTGAGCGTTTGTCAGTCGATGGCTTTTAACAAGCATGAGTATTAACTCGGATTTCTGGGTCTTGTTGAAGGGTTGTAGAGATCCGGTTCGAGCTACCTTAAATTTGCCCGAATAAAAGTACTAGTTTGTTAAACTAATGCGCTTAATTTTGAAAAATTACACAGGACGAATGGGAAAAGGAGCTAGAAAGGTTAACGTCTAGATTTGAACGGGAGATGACGGCCAAGCGGAAACGACCAGAAGACACGAAAGTTCTCACTCTCCGACTGCAACAAGAGAGAGACGACCTCGAGAAAAATATGACCATCCGAAGGGAACGGAAGAAGGAAAGCTTAACTAGAAAATTACTAGAACATGAAAGGTAACGTTAACATAATGTTTTTAATTTAAGGAGAATGTGTGGTGACGCTCATGTCGCTGGGCTGTGATGACGATGATGAGAAAACCACGTCAGTCAAGAATGGACGTGCCTCGAGATTATTACCTTCTTATCTTCTTCCGTGGCACTACGATCCGGGAGGGATCAGGGCCTCTTGGAGTGAAGTCCGCCAGTTATCTCTGTTAGTTGCTGCTGCTCTCCAGTTCTCAATACCCAGGATCAGTAGTTTAATCTGTGCCCAGGATGGAACGAGCATCTCCCGCCACACCGTCAGCCCAGCGCAATTTAGGTCGATCCAGTCTTCTTTTTGTGTGAATGGTTTCGTCCAGAGGCTTCCTTCTGTTCTGGACTCATTCTGGCTTCGCGTCCGGCTCAACGTAGTCTTCCAACCCATGGAATAAGGAATTCCTCTATTTCTTCCATGCTTCCAACCTTTATGAACCTGACGACATCCCAATCTTCCCAATTACTTCGGCGTTTGTTCGTCGCCTCCAGGCGAGTTCCTCCGGGTCAAACTCGGCCCCCTGATCCTACGGAGAACCTTTCTCACAAACCGGCGTACAGTGGGGCGAAAACGCAAAAAAAAAAAAAAAACCTTATAAGTCGATTTTTTGAAAGTCGAGAATTGGCCCAAGTGATGGTAGAAAGTGGTGTGTTAGCTGTCAATGCCAATGCCAAACGGCCAAGTGATGAGTAAACCGTTGAGATTCTTGTTCAATCATGTGAAAACATGTAAGAAGTTGTAAAAACGTTGATGAAATGTAAAATGGAAATCAATTTGATTTTAATATATATATTTTTGGTATGGATCGAGTATATATATATATATATATATATGGTTGGTTGTTGTTGTTTTTGTTTTTTTCAGCTTACATACTATAGTAGAAGTACAAATAACCATTTTGCCGTGTCAGAATAATTAGTTTTGTCAAGTTTGTAACTTTACAAAAAGAAATATACTTACAGTGTGAATTTTTTCATTTCACTGTACAGTTTTTGCTCATCCTTGCGCACCCTAATTAAAAAAATTTCCTAATTATTAGGAGAAACCTCTACCTATCTAGAAACACCTCCAACTATTATAGTGAGTTGCTCCAACTTGCTACTTTGGGCTCCAGAGCCGAATTTATCTTGAAAATGTTAGCCATGCCATTTCTTGTCGATAAACAAAAGATGTTGAAAGGCACTGTGGAAAACGAAATGACTGCTCAAAGGAACCTCATCACTGCTGTTTACACTTAATTTGATTCAATTTTTATCTTAATGAATTTTTGAATGATGGAAAATCTGCAGCAGATTAAATGGATCATCGAGAATTTTTTTACTTCACTTGTTGAAGTAACATTTTATTATTTCATTATTTTAAACTCAAAGAAGACCTCGAACTGATCCAAAAATGATTCCATTGGATTCAGCATAGAAAAATACCTACTCTAAATAACACAAGTTTTTTCAGACTTCGATTTAGACAGTTGATTTTGAACTATAAGCGCGTTTTTGTGTTTTCGCCCCACTGTGCGGCACAGTTTTTCCTCAATTGCTTTTGTCAGCGTCCAGGTGTCAGAGCCACAGACTGATCATAAGGGTCTTATAAAGGCGAAGTTTTGTAACCCGTGAAATTACCCTGATTTTTGGCTGTTGAAGGAGTCCGAAGTAACATCGGTTAGCTGATTGTATCCTCTTGCCAATCTCGCCTCTCATTTCATTGTCAGCACTCACTAGTGAGCCGGGATACACAAATTCAGCAACTGCTTCGAATGTGCAGTCATTCATCTGGACTGTGACGGGGGCGAGTCTGGAGGTGTTCGAGGCCATGTACTTGCTCTTTTATTCATTCACTTCAAGGCCAAAGCGTGATGCTGCCGCCTGAAATTCGGTGAATGCTTCACACATTGAGTCAAACGTTCTGCCAATGATAACGATATCGTCAGCATAGTCCAGAAGTTCCGCTGAACGTTTAAATATGGTCCCTCCGGCCTGTATGTCTGTAGATTTTTACCTAAGAGGTCTTCCAAATAACTATAAACTCTGATCAAAACTCTGATACCATCTATAATGCATGGTGAACTACAATAATGCACACATTATGTGTATGAATTATTCATACCTGCAGCAGGAACATGGGCCCACGTCTTTAATTTGAGGTCACACTACAGACGCCGCTCTTTTTGGTTTATTATTCGTGCCAGAGGTCGAAAAATTTTGATCGGTCTCAAAATTTCTCATTTTCCGTTCATGTGTACATTCGAAAAACGAAATGTCCGTCCGCGCGCCGTCCAGGCCGTTTTGGACAGTAATGGCATTCCTAGCCTGGTCTGAACTTGAACGAGTAGGCCTTCAGCGCCACCTGACGATCTGAGAAGACTCAGAATCTGTCTTTTGAACTCAGGATTGTCTTTTGAAAGTCACGAGCACAAATTAAAATGGCTAGCAGATGGCGAGCAGATTCTAGACGACGACTGCTCCTAGTTTAATTTTAATTTATTTACATTCACGTAAAATCCCTTCTCCTTCGTTGCTCGTTGTATTGTTCACTCTATTCGTATCCTGATGTGATATCTTGTTTCAGGGCGGCCACAGCTGCGTTAGTCGAAAAGCAAAGTAGGGAAATGTTGGAGCTCATAAATGAAAAACGATCAGCGTATATGATGGCTGAAAGTATTTACCTGGAGCCTCCTGGACAGGAAGAAGTCACTGCACCGTACCCCAGCCAAGCCCCAAGTCCTGCTCCTCCCACGCTAGCCAAATACCACATATATTCTCATCCCAATGAGTTCGCATACATAGATGAAATCGCTATATCAGTGAGTTAAAATCTGGTCTGTCTAGTTTTGATAAATACTGCAATTTTAGTCATACCTACATCAGATTATACAGTTTTCCCCTCAATTTGTCTCACTACTAATTGTTTACTTGTGACGGTTTCAGGTAGCCCAAGAGGATCAAAAAACGTTTACCGATCTTGTGAGGCAACTTGTGGGACGGTGCGGATCCGACATAGAAAAAGCCAGGTATGAGACGAAATTGAAAAGTTTAATTACTTTCCCTGTGACGAATTTACTTAGTTACCGTAGCTCTCATACCTATTTGTTTTGGTTTAGGTATCATTTCCGGGATTGTTAAATTGACGAAGTTGTCAGTGCAAACACTTTTTGTCCCCATTTTCCGCCATCATCAGATTCCAAGAGGAATGGGCCGTTTTTCACTTGGATTCTACTTTTTTACAGAACAATATTTCGATGGATCACAGTGAAAAATCTCAACACCATGCAATTTGACGAGAACCTTCGAGGTGACACTCCTATGGGACTGCTAAGAGGTATCAAACATGGTACTGAAAGCTATCACGTTCTCTTCAAGAGGTTATGCAGGTAAAATATCACCGCTAGTGATGAAAACACCTTTTCTTCAGCTTCCACTTTTCTCCGCTAATTGGCGATTGCTCCCCGAAAAAATAAAAGTTCCATTTGCGTCTATTAAAGGTGGCGGTTGCCTAAACGGTTGAAGGTGTTTAGCGGGGTTTGAACTGATCGATCAATCCTTGCTAGGTTGTCAACTTGTTTGAAAGGGTTTAAAGTTGGGCTATTTTGAGGAGTTTAGAACTGGTGTCAAGTGTTCAAACAGTTGGGAGTTGGTGGAAACTGGGTTAAAGCGGTTTGAAATGGGTTTGAAGTCTTTAAAGAAGCTTAGAACTGGAAGGAGTAGATACCCTTCAACACAGTGGTTTAAATGGTTGAATGTTTTGTAAAAATGTTGAAAGTGAATTGTAATTGGTTTCTTGTGGCTTGAAGTGGGCTCTAACTGATTTGATGTTTGGTATGTAAACAGTTGAAGGCATGGTCTTTGGCAGGATTCCGCCTGGGGGGGAACAGGCCTCAGCCCTTTTTCACACACGTACCTACTTGTAATGTTGAGGTGATTCTTCCCTTACATAGAACAGTTTCCACGACCTTGGCCACTAGAAAACAATGGAGTTCTTCGAGTCCCCTGATGGGCTACAATACGTTTGCGCCGGTCAGATTACGAAGCGACTATGTTTCCGCCGACCCAGACCACTTTGTTTGCGCCAGTTTAGGAAGGCAAGATGTATACGTTTGCGGCAAACGGATTACAGAAAATGTCCCTACATTTGCGCCAGATCTAGAACTACGACTAGGGGGCCATCCCCAACTCACCTGGCCTTAGACCCCTTCTATTCGCTTTTCGACAATGAATAGTTTTTTCCTAAAGAAATTTGATCCTTGTGAGGGGACTCCCCTCAGGGGAGTGGGGAATCAGGATGCGGTATTTTAAACTGAGCTCCACCTTTTGGACCCTCCACAGAGCTAATCGCTCTAATTTTTCAGGGGTTGACGAAACTTGTGAAGCACTCGTCAGCCGACGACTATTTTTCTACTTTTTATCAAAAATTTCTGAATTTCAAATTTTAGATTTTATAAAAAATTTGTGTTTTTAATTAATGTACAGATAAAAAACTATAACCGCTACTAGCTATATGCTAGGAAAACTCTACCACTTTCTGAGTATTCTTGCTGAACGAAGGTTTTTGGAGCGGTGCAAACTTAGTTTTTAAAAATATTAAATATTTTTAAATACTAAGGTAATCAATTTTATTGGCGTAAATGTAGGGTTTACGACTGGCGCAATCGTAGTGCTAGGACTGGCGCAAATGTAGAGAATGTTTTGGCTTATTTCCTCCCTTCTGGCGCAAACGTAATCTACCGCCCTGATGTGGCATACATCTATGTGGTGCGAGGGTCTGTAGCTAATCTCTTACCACTGCTACTATTGCTCCCGTTCCACTAACATTGTGAAAGGGACGTCGTTGATTCCTTGCTCTTGGATTGATCAAGTGGTACGCTTGAAAACATACTTTTTCCCGTTTATCGACCGGGCTGGACATTCACTATGATCGGGTACTACACAACGAAAAAAACTAGACAAATCTTCGATGTGGCTGGCTACCCGTACTCTCTTGACCCAATTCCCTCCAGGAACTGTTCACGAGCAAAGATCTCGTCGCAGCGCCTCTTAACCGAGGCCTTGCCTGCCAGCGTCCTGAATGCCCCGTGTGAAAGCAGAAAGGTTTTCTGTTCTTCTTGCACCCTCCTTCCCAGCTGCATTTCGTGCCATATGCTTTCATTGGTTAGGTCGACCAATTTAATTGTGGGCGTGGATCCCACTTCTAAAGGCGCGTCTTTACTCCGCCATGCAGCGTGACTGGGCTTTGGCCAAGTGGCAGAGCTGAACTAGTTTTGACACGTTGTTTGGCCTTTCCAAAAGCCAAATCAAATGTATAAGTGTGAAACGTCAGGAAGGCAACTGCGATGCGTTCTGAAAAACGTTTATTGAACAATTATTGTCGACAACAATAACGATTAATAACCAACGAGAATAATAATTAATAATAACCAGCCTGAAAAACGAATCGAAACGAAGAAGCCTTCTATCGGGGTGTTTATTTGAACATCTTCTCGTTCACACTGACTGGTGCCGGAATTTTAAATTTTAAACGGTCGGCCGAGACGATAGAAAAAATCGGGATCGGGGTATTTTTAGGGCTTACCTTTTAGGAGAAATAGGCCTGTGACACACTCAGCCAGCCAGATACAGACTCGGTGAGAATTAGTGATTTAGATAAATGCTTCTTCGAAAAAAAAAGCCGCCTGACATTTCTCCTCCAATATTGAACTTATTTTGATTAAATTGGACTATAAAATTTATAGTCCTCAATAACTTACCTTCAATATTTGACTTTTTCTGTGCATTAAGTAGGTAGCTCACGCTTGAGAAATCGCGGTAAGATGTTGAACCCTCCCACATCTCTATGAAGTAGTCCTTTTTAGAACTATTTGCAAATATTAATGCCCTATACATTTCATCGTAATTTCTGGTCTCATATTCCAGTTACGCCGGGTTACATTGTGTCGTCATCAAGGGATATTCCAAATCCGCTGGTTATCAGCCTGGCGTATCCTTCGAAGACAACCGATTCAGAAACTCGTGGAACGCAGTTTACGTCGCCGGCGCTTGGAGGTTCGTGCAGTGCAACTGGGGGGCTCGTCATCTCGTCAACGCTAAGGAAGTGCCCAAAGCAGGTGCCAAACTGGCGAAAACGGACAGCTTGAGGTGTGTGTGGGTTTTCTTCGTCGCATAAGAATTTTCGCCTAGTGTATGTTTTTGTTACATCCATGTTATCTCGCAGGTATGAATATGACGATCACTACTTCTTGACGGATCCGAGAGAATTCATCTACGAGTTTTTCCCTCTTCAATCTGAGTGGCAGCTGCTGAAGACGCCAATCACTCTGCAGGAGTTTGAAGAATTGCCTTTTGTCCGGTCCCTGTTCTTCAGATACGGGCTGTATTTCCCTGATGCTCACACAAAAGCTGTCATGTTTACGGATGCTACAGGTGAGCTATTGGCTTTCGAAATAGGTTCAATTCAAAATGCCAACATTTGAAGACACTATGAAAACGGTATTGACTTCAGGTGCTGCTACAATTCGAATCGCCATGCCGTCAAACATGCAGTCCAGTCTAATTTTCCATTACAACCTCAAATTCTACGACACTGACGGCGATTCCTATGATGGCGTCAGCTTGAAACGTTTCGTCATGCAGGTGAGTGAAGTCTTTTCACCTTTTACTGCTTAGAAAAGGTTTCCAGACGTGGTATCAAAATTATTGACAAGCTTGGACTTACCGAAAAGTCCAAATTGCGGATTACAGCGTGTTAGGTACTGGAGACCAGGCTTTGGGTTGAAATGGACATGAGGCTGCCTCAAACTTGTGCGGTTTTTTGATTATTATACATTATAATAATGCACCTATGTAATCGCGACGGAGGGCTCCGATCGGCCTCAAAATTTGACATTATCCGTTTCAGAAGGTCTAGATTCCAAAACCGAAATGTCCGCCCGCCATCCGCCGTCCGGGCCGTTTTAGGCAGTAGGGTTTTTTTTTTTTTTTTTTTTTTTTTTTTTTTTTTTTTTTTTTTTTTTTTTTTTTTAAATCTAAAATTTTGACAAAATACTTGGTTTACCACTAGTTGTGCCCGCGCGGTTTTCAGCCCAATCACCTAACCCCGTGGCGCTAAAACGGGGCTACGGGAGGGATTTTCGGGTATGATATCAAGTGCGGTGTCGTTTTCGAAGTATTATTGGACGTATAATCCATTTTTTGGGGTCCCGGGACGATCCGATTTCACTGTGGCGATCTATAGGCCTTTGATGGGGGTAAAAATGGGATTTTTGAAGGAAGTCAAATATTTTCCGAGTAAAAATATTTCGAAACAAAAAAAAACATAACTTATTTTCGCACTAGTAACCTACATCAAAGAATAATAAACTCTTGTGTAAAATTTGCAGCGTTTTTAGCTACGTTTCAGGCTATCACAAAATTTGTGATAGCCTAAAACATTTAATGTTCACTGTTAAGTCCACAGTCCCGCTACCACTGCACTAAAGGATGGGATAAATTTTTTTCTTCTTGTGAAGTTTGTGAATGGATGCGGAACCCAAAATATGGATTATACAACACAAATTACTTGGAAAACGACACCTTATTTGACCTCCTGGGGTCCTTAAAAAATCCCATTTGTAGCCCCATGAAAGTCCCAAAGATCCCCACGGTGAACTCGGATAGTTCTGGGACTCCCAAAAATGGATTATACGTCCAAAAATATTTCGAAAACGACACCTAACTCAACCCCATAGCCCAAAACCTTCAAAACCCCGTGATTGGGTGGATAATGAACAAGTTGAGGTCCGCGAGTGGGGAGATAGTCCACAGGTCAGGAAAAGGACGAGGGAGATATCAACATAGTTATTATCTCCCTACGACGCCTTGGGGAGATAATGCCTGTCGCCCCTCGCGGACACCCGGAGAGAGGGGCTTTCTCGATGGTTAAAGTCGAGTTGAGATGTCGTTATCTGGTCCGGAGGTCCCTACCGCTGGAAGAGACCTTCCCTCGATCTCTGGTGTGGAGATTTGAAGAAGCCAACGTAGATCTTTCACGTGGGACCGTTCAGATCCCACATTGCAGTGCGAGTCCATCTCTCCCACCTCAATCCCAGTTCAATGCGTCAAAGTAGGATGCTGAGTCCATGAACTGACGCAACAAGCCTGAGCTCTTCCAGAAACTGCAGTCAGCCATGTATAAGCCGACTAGCAGAAATTACGGAAGAAAACACTAATTATTTGGCGGGATCGCGCCGGGCTCGTGTCTGTAGCGGTGGAACCACCTACGGGAGAATGAAAAGGCCGTCGCGTTCCCGCCAACTCGCTCCGCGCCCGCAGCAATCAGCAGCAGCTCCTTTCACAACTAACTCCGGCGAGTCTGCGCTTACTGGTTCGGGAATGAGGAGAATGAACCCTACACACCCCTAAGCTGAAGTTTCAATAACACGTAAATTGTTTTTGAATGGGTCCTTTAACCTGTTTACTCACACCGGTCATTCTCTCGTTTAGTCTGTTTTAGGTAATATAGTATCCTTCAGAGTACACGCCCCGAGCAGCGGAGCCTTCCTTCTAGACATCTTCGCCAACGCCGTGACACCAAAAGAGTATTTGACAGGGGAGCCGATGAAATTCAAAAGCGTATGCAAATTCAAAATTTCGTGCGAGGATTTGCAAACCGTCATGGTGCCTCTGCCAGATTGCGCTAGCGGTGAATGGGGACCCACTAAAGCGACGAGGCTGTTTGGTTTGATTCCCATCACTCACCAAGTGAGTAATTTTGTGCCCGTCAAATGTCAAATTAGTTGTAAACAAAACGTCAAAACCAATTTTTGGTTTCGAGTCGTTTTTGGACAATTGAAAATGTGCTTAAAATGAAAAATTAACGCGAAAACGTAAATTTTATTATTTCCAGGATGCTCTTATATTTGCCGGGCGGGAGCTGGAAATTCAATTTCGGATGTCCAGGCCGCTCACGGACTTCATGGCGACCCTCCACAAAAACGGCATAGAAGAGAAACGGTTATCGAAATACGTCTCCCACGGGATCTCAGGCGACGACGTCGTCACGTTCACCCTGTCGTTCCCCGAAGAAGGGCAGTACGGCTTGGACATCTACACCAGAGAAGGGGGGAACGGGAGCTCCGAAAAACATTTGCTGACACACTGCTGCAAGTACCTCATTAACAGTTCTAAAAGGAACTAAAGGCAGAGACGAACGAAACGACGAACTAATTCACAACGTTAGTACAAAATTCGTAAACGAGCTTAGCTTAGAAAAATGTGAGTGTTTGATTGTTGATTCGGTTCACACGGTGTCCTCAAAAATGACGAAACTGTTAGAATCTCATCCTGCTGTATCCGAGTGCCTTCAATAGCATTTTAATGTTTGTTTGTGTAGTGGGCAGGTCTGAGATCCCCCATAAAACGAAACCACACCCAAAATCTTAATCAAACCGTCTCAAAGTGAGCCAAAGCGCTGAAAACTCGATCATAATTATTATATCGTTTTGAGCGTTTGTGAGCATTGTATGTGAGTAAAATATCATAAAAAATTGTTTGCGAGTGGATATGGAACTGCATAGCTTAATAACATTGCATAAAAGCCATAAAAACCCTGTTATAGGGTCGTAGTTGGAGGTTAAATCCAAAAATCTGTTGACAATCAGTTTGATAAAAGAAGAACGACGAGACTGAACACCTCGAAATGGTTGGAATGCATATACATAACTCGACGAAATTAGGGTGCTTCAGCAATAGAAAACAGGCATGTTGAAAAAAGTTCAAAATCATGTTTATTTCATTGAAGTTTAGTAATTACTATTCATTGCTCAATGTGAGAATCAAATCGCTTTTCAATTTTTAATTTCCTTTGATTGTATGATTAATAGAGCCTGAAGGTCTACTTCTGCATTTTCATTACTCCCTACCAATGAACGCATTAGCAGGAAACAAACTATACCACTAAAAGCGGTAAATTTGATTATTTTTGTACATTTTGATCGGGGTTTTTGCGATTTGGCCCACTGTGGGTCTCTGTGGCTGGCTGAATATGTCACAGGCTTTTCACGCTGAAATGTTACCTACATGATAACATTATGGGGTTTTTCCTACTAACTTTCGAGTCCTGCCCCTTGGGGTGAGATCCAGTTGAAGATTGAAATTCCCCCGTTGTGCTGGGCGCAAATGGGCACTACCACAGGCATCTTTGTTCTTTGCGTTCCGGTGGGTTTTTATAACGAATTTAAAATTCAAATAGGTATATCATTGACAGACAGTGCAGCTTTTGAAAAAGAGACCAAGTTTTACTAGGGAGGGAGACTCACCCCAGACCCCCCGATCAGGATTTCTGGAGAGGACTGGAGACCACGGACGAGTGACTGCATGGGGATTCATATCCGAGGTGAAAGTGATTTGCTCTAGGCACGAAGAGTCCAGCTAGAAGGAAAGGAGTGCAGTCGTGGAGTCCCGCTCTTACTAATAATTAGTTAACTAACAATTATTGTGTATCGTGTTTATGCACGGAGTCCCTGGGCGATTATATGGTGCAGAGCCTCCGTATCTACGGATTAAAACGTCGTGTTATCGTTCTTATTGTTTCTTGCGATTAGGCAAGGGTGTTGTCAGAGACAGGCTAAGAGCCACCAAGCTCGGATTTTTGGATTTCCTATAGCTGGTTCAGCTGACTACCTCCTCACTGACAGCAGGTGAGAGACACAGGCTAATGCCACCAAGCTTTGTTTTAGGATTTCCAGGAGCTGATTCAGCTTGATTACCTCCTGCCATATGGCAAGGGTGTGTGGGCAGGAACTGGCCAAGAGCTACCAAGCTCTGATTTTTGGGTTTCCATCACCTGGTTCAGCTTTACTACCTCCTGACCAGGTGCATGGCAGGTGGCAGGGACTCTATAGGTGCCAAAGTATCCACAGTCCTGGTGTGGGACTCCTCATGCACAATCCAGCAGAAGGTGTGGGACTGACCAAGGCAATTAGGCCTCAAGGCCAAGATGGGGTTATGGGGCTGCAAACTTTGCGGACACGAATAGGATGAGATCAGAGAATTTCGTCACTGTAGAAGCAACACCGCCTAACCAACTTCAATTGAAAATGAAACCGCTCTTACAAGAAACGGGTTTTAAATGAAACAATTAAATGGAACTGTTACATGAAACAGTGCTGGTAAATAATCTCTTCGAGTCGCCATTTTTGAGGGCTCCGCTCGTACGTTCTCTCAAAGCTGGTGCAAATGAAATTCCCCTGCCCCGTTACTGCTTTCAAATAGTTGATAATTCTCCACTGTGTTCACGGGAATATATTCGCTGAAGCACGACACAGTACACCAGACTTCATAGAGCACAAATCAATTGCTTCACGACTGATATCACTTATCATAAACTTGCCAAGTGCATGATAAGTTTTTTCTTGTTTTCTTTTATTATATACAAAACATTGTAGATTATCTTGCAATATTTTTGTATCAAGTTCGTTAAAAAAATTATATATAGATTATTTTTGTACTAATGATACATTATTCGGAAATTTTAAACGCTTTGTAAAGATATGTAAATTAGCATGTACATACCTTAACTTATAAATGCAACGTCATCCATTTATTTTATAATGTTTTCCGAGATAGCTTAACTCCTTGCACCTCTTTTCATGTGTTACTTAAAGTGACTAGTTTTTATCATCTGTATATTGCTGTTTTTTTTTCTTTTTCATGAAGAAAAAGCTCATCTAGAATTTCCCATACAAACATTTTGTTGTGCGAGGAAGCAAATTTGAAATGAGAATCTTCAAATTCATTGGTTACTTTGGTTTGTTGTAGTGATCGAACTGCGAACTGGTTTTCCTGTATGAAAAATAATGTCACATGTAAGCTGTCTGATGGTGGTGGTGGCAGGTTGTGTACAAGCGTTTTTCTCGATTTACTGTAAAACAATCCAAATCAGTCGGTGCGCTGATCAGCCTTTATGAGAGGTGTTTAATCCCGACGATCTGAAGATTTTCGATGGGAGCCTCTGTGGACATTGAGGGTGATCTCAAATGCGGGCCCCTGCAGCAACGTCACACAGCCACTTCTTACATAGCGATGGGAAATTGGTAAAAAGTTATTGAGTCGTTCATTATTATTTTTCAAAAGACTAAAAATTTCAAGTACAAATCGATTGTTAACAATAGAATTTAAAAAAAAGTCGTACACAGCTAATTTTATTCCTAAAACAATTATGTATTAACCTTGAAGTTTGGGTTTAAAAAAAAGAAGGTTATTATTGAAGATTTTCTTTCCTTTCATTAATTGCATGATTTTGACAGTTTTTGTCAGAAGGGAAATGCATTTAGGTGAAAGTTTCGAAATTTCGTTATTTTCCCAAGACATCAGATAGATTCTATGAAAGTGATAAGTTCTGAAAGAGTTTCAAACTGAAAATTGTGTTATGAGCTTCTTCTTAAAATTATATTTGGCATTTGGCTGTATTATGAAATTTTAAAAACTGCTAAGCAATCCGCTTGGAAAACTGGCGTGATATGGAATTTCCGATAGACCACAAGTCTGACGTCTCAATGTGACAAAGTCTTCCTTTCGAAACCTTTGAGTAACCCACTGATGGTTACAACTGGGGGCAAAGAGAGGGTCACTCATAAGGGTTTTATGTGTGACAACTCACTTATCAAACTTATTGGGCTGTATGTAACGGATTTTAAATGCAAAATTTCAATGTTCTGCATCTGAAGGAAATCCTCGTTAGAATAGCGTAGTAAGTTTGATTGATACTCCAAACCAAATCCCTCAACACTGAGCTTTTGTTTGGCCGTCTGTTGCAACCTTCAGTTGGTTACCGGAGGGTTATGATGGGAAACTTAGACCCAACTGTCACTAGGGGTTGGCCCCCTGGTATTTTATAGAAAATCGTACGATTTTTCCTGAGGGGAATCAGCTCATTTTATTGAAAAATCGTGTTGAACGAATCGATTTAGGTAGACATCGGAACCTGAGAATCGATTCAAAAATGGATTTTTCTCTATAACATTTCTTAATCGTTCCCCCATCACCACCTACACAGCGACTGACATCTATCTCTACTAGGAAAATGGAAAGTGCTCCAATGTGGATTTAAAGTTTAATTTTCCAATGTTTTAATTCGCTCTTGGGGAAGATGGGGATCAATCGCTATTAGTCTCCACGTGCTGCCCAACTTCCATACAGATGGTCGACATTTCATGGGACGTAGCTCTCACTATAATTTCCGAGAACATCGAACCATCAATGATTCTACACCAAAAATTGAATGCCACTTCCTTTTCCCATTTCATACACGGCCAAATTGGTGCTACACCTTCCGAACTGTTGCTTCTCAATGTTAATCTGTTGTTGTCTCATGCTATTACATTGTGCTAACGAGGTATCAACATTTAATGGTGCAAGATCATGACAATCAATCTCGGCGAACACAGCTAATCCAAATTGTAAACTCTGAGACTAGTCACGGTTCTGTCTATACACGTGCACGTACTCGGAACAGTTTTATTTACTGAAAAATATCATCTGTATATTCGTGGTTATGAAAAAATATGGGAAGTCCTTCTAAGTCACTTTGTAAAATGGAAGAAACTAAAAAATAAAATAAAAAAACATTTATTAACTCTAAGAGTCATTATATACAGTTAATAGTTACCTACCTGCATTCAAATATTTTAGGGGTTATGTTTGCACGTTAGTCAGGCCCTCGTCGAAACGGGTTTGTTTTCTAGCGTAATCCGTTGGTGATGTTTTGGCTTGCACTTTTAGGTAACGTTGGGGTTGGTTTGTTGACTACGTTGTATGTAACTGCTGTCTGATTTCATAACGTAATGTGCTCTGCGCATGAACCAAACGCTGCAAATGTCAATAAGACCGACTATTTCTAACTTTTTATTGAATGACAAAACTTGGCGAATTTTGGTAAGTTCGAGAAAACCTCGTGGGAGACACGGGAGGCAGAATTGTGAAGAGGGCCCACGTTTTTATGCGGTTTTTTCAGATTTAGCAAAGTCAAAGATCGCCTTGCCCGATTTCATCCAAGTGGGTTGAATAGTTACGAAAACCGTTCAGAAAAAACCCTAAATTACCTCCGTTAATAATCTATCGATTGTGATAAATTGAGCAAGTTTTTGGCAAGATGTCCCAGAAAACTTCCTACATTTGACTTTTTTCGTGAACGCGTAAAAACCTGGTCATGCCTCCTTAAAAAGCTGGCTCAACAATGCTCCTTTAAGGGTTAGGTATATTTTTTTTATTTTGTCAATTTAGTTTTCCATGATTTCTATCAAATTTTATGCATAATATGCATATATTATATTATAATATTATTATGGTTCAATTTTTTCAAGTTTTTTACTTCAACCTTTTGTAATTTCAATTTTTAGTTTTTTCATCAGTCGGACACCATGTTTTCAAGTTGTTTTATCTTATTTTATTCAATTTTTATTTGTCAAGATTTGAGTGTGTATTTGACCAAGTTTTTGACAAGCTTGTATCATACGATTCTGAGTAAAAACACACACTGCGCACAAAACCATACCTTTCACGGTCATTGCGCCACTCAACCCCCTCCACCCCCACCTCCACCCTCCTCCCACTACATTTACTTCGCCCCGAAACAACGTTTTGAACGATGATGGCAATATCGAAGACCTGCATCAAATCAAAAGAAGTTAGGTATGTGGCCCAATAAACAATGTGTAGGTTTTCAACAAAATAGCTTCATCAGTACGATGAAATCGTCTCAGAGATTTTTGTAGAACGCTCTGACGATGCCCAACAAATCAACGTCAACAGGTGCTTCCAAACGTATTATAATTCCTGTTTTATTTTCACTGATACACACTTGTAACTCAAATTTAACTCGAGTCTGTTAATATATTTTAAATGTAATGCAGGCTGTAAATCCTGTACACGGCAATCTTATTGCTTAGCCACTGAAATAATTTAATTTTTTTCTACTACAACCAAACGTACACTTACCTACTGTAAATAAAGTTTTACGAGAAAATAATTTTTGTTTGTTTCCCTTCATTACTACTGAAGAAACCTTACCTACTCGTTTGTTCGGGGATGGGAAAAAGTTGGAACAATATAAACAATGGCATTCGTTGATATTCAGTTTTTTCCCCAGAGTGATATGTTGACGATTGCACTTCTGGTTACAGTTTTTCGACGTTGGACGTGGCTGCATTACTTCTGTTTTTATTCATGAATTCATAATTGAGGAGGTTGCATCACAAAAGGTACTAAACGCCAAATTTTTCAATTTCGGTCTAATGGTTAGTTAGGGGTTTTGGGAACTGCAAAGGAAGGGTTGGTAAGACGGGATACCATAACTTCTATGGGCGATAATGACGACAATTTCATTCAAATGTAGCTAAAAATGACACTTGTTTTATTCGTATGGATGTATTCTAATGAGAAACGTTGGATATTAAATATCCACTCAAATTTTGAGGAATTTCAACAAACCCTGGTTACCACATTAAATTTAGTGGAAAGATTCGAAATCGCAATTTTTGAGGTAGGGGTGGGTAAGATGGGATACCTCTAGAAAATTATAGAAATCGTTCTCAATCACCTTTTTTTACCCAAATATTTTAATTTAATATCACCTGAGGTATTATTGTTGAGCGGAAATTGAAAGAACTGCTAATCTCCTTCAAACCCGCTGCATGAGTCGTGAGCTATGTCCTTGCAGACTGTGCATACTGAAGAAAACTCTCAGTCAATGCTGTGCCTACAATTAGGTGATTGGAGTGCATACAGGCATCGCCATAGTCGTCATCCTCGTCAGTCGAAGCAGCAATTCGTCAAGAGATTCCTCTTCAGAAAAATCCTATCCCGACTTGCCCCGCAGCTTGGTATCCCGTCTTGCCCCATTCGGCATCTTCAACCACATTGGCTACCATTTTGATTCGGCGTAACAGATAGACTTCTAATTAGAAGGAAATAGTAGCTTATTAAGTCCTTCAAGCATTCAGTCGCTTGCCTTGGGGTTTTGCGTTGATGTGTACCAGTGGTACGGGTCAAAACCTCCGGTTCCAGCGATTTCAATTTGGTATTTTTGCAAAAATCGTCTTGACAGACACAAAAGTGACTTTTAGACCAAAATACCAACTGTGCCAGTGATACTAAACAATTTAATAAGCTTCTTCAAAACGATCTTATCAAACTGACCAGCCTACAGATAGCTTCACTTGACGACCAGATCTGAAGGTATCCCATTTGACCCCACTATCCCCCTTCCTCTATCTTCACGAAAATGAAGTCGTTTCAGCTCTAAACGTATTCTATCCATTGAAAATAAGCGTTTTAAAATACTTTGGTTGAAAACTCAACTCTACCTAATTAGTTTTCAACCAAAAAGTACCTACTATATCCATGAGGTGGCCACATTGTGAAGATAATATCACATATTATGTCGTAAAAAAATTATATGCGACGTCGTTGTTGTACAACAACCCAATCCAACCGCGATTTTATGTGCTAACTCACCTCGGTCAGTATTGTTTCGGTTTCGTTTCGCGACGTGTATTTACTCAATTTCCAGCTAAATTCACGGTGGGGCACGTTTTTCGTCTTTTGAACTTCAAAGAAGAAGAGTAACTCTTAACTGTTATGGAACCCGCAAAAAGCTGTAACTTTGGAGAAGGCGGGGGGTGACAAGGATATAGACTACAACATCGACCATTATAATGGTGTTGATCGCATGAGTGGGGCGAGCCGAAGAAAAAGCCCGGTAAAGCACGAAAAACATTCGAAATTTAAAAAAAAAAAAAAAAAAAATTGGCAATGAACAAAAAAATCAAAAAAAAAAACTTGGCTGAGGATGAGATTATTGTGCAGTACCCGCATATCGACAAACCGGTGTTATTCAGCCAAAAGGTACTATATACCAAACTGTTGCAGTCAAAACGTCAAAATTCCATAATATGGATGACATACATGTCATATATATCATATATATAAAGGACGACGACGACGACGCCGTTAAATCTGCGAATTAATAATCACCGGGCATCAGTGGCACCCAATTCCGATCAGCCTGTTGGACGTCACGCTCACGATCGGCATCAGACACCTTTCAATGAGTGCTTCAGACTGAGAGTGTTGAAACATCTGCCCGGATGCCATCTACGCCCGCCCCCAAGGTTGAAGAAAGCGAGGATGCCCACATTTGGGTCCTGGTTGCTCTCGATCCTCCCGGATTGAACACTTACACCTAGGGCCCATATGCTGCAATTTTTTTAAATTATTTATTTATTTGTTATTTATATTTCATTTTATTTTATTTTTTACTTATTTATTCATTTTTTATTTTTTCTTCTCATTTTTTAAATTTAATTATTATTATTCCCCCCCCCCTCTCATTGCTCCCTCTTCCTTTCCACGTGAGCAGTGAGTCCCTTCTTCTGGATCTCCAGTCTGCTGACAACGCTTGGTGCGAAACGTTCAGACAAGTCAATGTGAGTGTTTTTTATCTGTTTTTATCTCCCTTTCAAGTCAAAGTGTATATATATATATATGACATATTATGTACATATCCGTGAAAAATAACTCTTTGCCATCATATTTGCCCTTAAAACCTTCCGACCCTACCTTTACAGAAAAAAATTTACACTATTTACCGACCATCGCCCCCTCCAGTGGCTTTTCTACATAAAAGACCCAAATTCAAAACTGTACTGCTAGAGAATAGAGAGTTCCTAAAGCCACTTTTTGCCTAACGGTGATGAGTTACGGTCGACGTAACTCGAGATTTCGCGCATGCGCAGAAATAACGGTGATAACTTACGTCCTTATGCCTAACGTCGAACGTTATTGCCGTAAAGTTACGGCAATAAACTTACGGTCTTAAGGATACCGCCGTTAATTTCGAGCAATAGAACGTAAATAGCGGCACTTTAAATTTAGCGTGACTTTTGATAAGACCGTATCTCTGTTACGGTCTTATGTGAAGTTAGCTTTTCTTTGATTCTCCCTAGACAAATCCCTTACGGTGATAAAAATTAACGGTCGACGTAACTCGGATGTTTCTTTAGGAACTCTCTAATGAAAATTAGTGATTTCAACTTTACAATAGTCTACAAACCCGGCAAATCTAACCATGTTGCCGATGCTCTCTCACGCATCGAACTCAATAACTTGGAAACTGATTCCTCAGACGACCAAACTCCTAGCACCATGGATGTAGACCTAACCCCTCTAAGTCAGGCCCGGATTAACGGGGCGGCTATAGCCCCCGGGCGCACACCCCAAGGGGGCCACTTCGCCACCGTTGATTTTTTTTTTTTTTTTTTTTGTGGTAAAAATTAACAAACCGTTTTTCCTTATTCCTATGATGATATCCAAAAAATTATTTTCCTGAAAAAGAGGAAGGTGAACGGAAAGTTTCAAGTTACCTACCTTCCACTACCTTCCTTACTACTTACTCGAAAACCGGAAAACCTCATCGGGCCGTTTTGGGCAGAAGGAATTTTTTTTTTTAATCTGAAGTTTTACCATCTAGTTGTGCCCGCAAGGTTTTCAGCCCAAACGCCAAAACCCGTGGGGCGCTCTGGGGCTAAAATGGGGCTATGGGAGAAGTTTTTTTGAAGGCTTTTGGCTATGGGATCGAGTCAGATGTCGTTTTCGAAGTATTTTTGGAAGTAAAATCCATTTTTGGGGGTCCCAGAACGATCCAATTCCACTGTTGCGATCTATAGGGCTTTCATGGGGCTACAAACGGGATTTTTGAAGGATCCCAGGAGATCAAATATTTTTCAAGTAAAACAAAAAAGTTTCGAAAAAAAAGGATTTTTTCGAAAAATAAAAATCCAAAAAAAAACCTTTTTCTTGAGATTTTCTCATTGACAGAAATAAATTTCTGCACAAGTAACCTATATCAAAGAATAATAAACCCTATAGGGTTTATTATTCTTATTAACACTATAGTGTTAAATTTGCAGCATTTTTATTTATTGTAAAAAGAAACTTTTTTTATCTTTACTTTAGTACTTTACTTGTAAAAATAGATTGCCCTGCATTCGAAGTTTTATTACTGTTTTGACCCAGTTTTTGGTTGTGAAGCGACAGACGCGATTTTCTAGTGGTTTTGGTTTATTATTCTTGGAATGATCGGGCTCAAAATTTGACATTATCCGTTTCAAGAGGTCTACATTCTAAATCCGAAATGTCCGTCCGCCGTCCGCCGTACGCCGTCCAGGCCGTTTTGGGCAGTAGGAAATTTTTAAAAAATCTGAAATTTCGACAAAATACTTGGTTTACCATCTAGTTGTGCCCGCAAGGTTTTCAGTCCGATCGCCCAAACCCGTGGGGCGCTATGGGGCTATAATGGGGCTACGGGAGGGGTTTTTTGAAGGCTTTTAGCTATAGGATCGAGTTAGGTGTCGTTTTCGAAGTATTTTTGGACGTAGAATCCATTTTTTGGGGTCCCGGAACGATCCGATTTCACTGGGGCGATCTTTAGGGCATTCGTGGGGCTAAAAATGGGATTTTTGAAGGATCCCAGGATGTTAAATATTTTTCGAGTAAAAAATACAGAATTTTTGAAAAAACACATTTTTGAACAAAAAATCCAAAAAAAAAATTTTTTTTTTAAATATTTTCATTGACAGAATTAAATTTCTGCACAAGTAACGTATATCAAAGAATAATAAACCCTTGTGTAAAATTTGCAGCGTTTTCAAGTCTCAGCCCCGGGGCCCACGAGAGGTTAATCCGGCGCTGCTCTAAGTGTACAATCCCAAATAGACATCGACCAACTGATAGCAGACGTAATTGCCCCTTCCCCCGTGCTGGCCAACAGCCGAGACCCCATTGACGGACTTCTCAACCAACCAAATGACCCCGACGCGGAAAAATTAATAATCGACAGTATCGTTGCTTCCTACCGCCAATCCCAACCGAACACCTCAACTTCCCATTCCGTCGCAGGAAATGCTGGAAGCACCGCAGAACCTGACCAACCTAACCCCCTCACTATAATAACGAAAGACCAAGCTGTCAATCATAGCCAAAATCAAATTGTAATAAAATTCGTCAACAACATATCCAGAAACCCCAAAATCGAGAAACTTTTCGGAGCACGAAATCGAATAAACTGCGAAATCTCATAAATTAATCTCGAAACCGAAATAATAAACTTCGTCAAGGAATATGTAAGACCAAAAATTAAATACTCAATTTTTATTCACGATCGGAAGGGTTTCCGGAGAAGCCTTCGAAAAATTCTCAGCTATCATGACTAACACCTTCAAAGAGTCCGAAATTCAGATGGATCGTAGTACTCAATTGCTGATTGACGTACAAACTGATGAAGAAATCCACGAAGTAATACGAAATTATCATTTAGGAAAACGCTGCAAATTTTACACAAGGGTTTATTATTCTTTGATATAGGTTACTTGTGCAAAAATTTATTTCTGTTAATGAAAAACATTTAAAAAAATTTTTTCAATTTTTTTTTTCAAAAAAGATTTTTTGATTTTGTTTTTTCAAAAAATGTTTTTTCTAATTTTGTTTTGTTTTTTACTTGAAAAATATTTGACCTCCTGGGATCTTTCAAAAATCCCATTTGTAGCCCCATGAAAGCCCTATAGATCGCAACAGTGAAATCGGATCGCTGCGGGACCCCAAAAAATGGATTCTACGTCCAAAAATACTTCGAAAACGACACCTGACTCGATCCCATAGCCGAAAGCCTTCAAAAACCCCCTTCTGTAGCCCCATTTTTGCCCCATAGCGCCCCACGGGTTTGGGCGATCGGGCTGAAAACCTTGTGGGCACAACTAGATGGTAAACCGAGTATTTTGTCAAAATTTCAGATTTTTAAAAAAATTCCTACTGCCCAAAACGGCCTGGACGGCGGACGGACATTTCGGTTTTGGAATCTAGACCACTTGAAACGGATAATGTCAAATTATGAAGCCGATCGGAGTCGTCGTCCCCCGTCGCGAAAACATAGCTGTATTATTCCAAGAATAATAAACCAAAACTAACCATAGAGGAATAGAAGAAACCTACCAACAAATCAAAAAGCGATACTTTTGGCCTAATCAAAAGACTACTATCCAAAAATTCATCAACCAATGTGAAATATGCCTTCAGTCGAAATACGACCGGAATCCAATTAAACCAACATTCCAAATAACACCCACTCCTTCTCGCCCCTTTCACTCGCTCCACATAGACAAATTTTCGCTTGAAAACTCTAAATTTCTTTCTATTCTTGACCCCTTTTCTAAATTTGCTCAATTGTACCCGGTTAGATCTAACAATAGTCCAGAAGTACCCTAGTAGTAAAAACCCTCATCCGACACTTTTCAGCACATGGAATACCCGAACAAATCATCTCCGACAACGGAGCCGAATTAAATTCCGCCCTTGTAAAGGAACTATTAGACCTTCATAAAATCGAGGTTCATTTTATCTCCAGTCAACATCCCGAAAGTAATGGAGCTATCGAAAGACTTCACTCCACCCTAGTTGAACACCTCCGCATCCTTAATCAACGCGAAGAATTCCGTAAGGAATCAACTGAAGCAAAAGTCAATTACGCCATTTTGGCTTATAATAACACCATCCATTCCGTTACCGGCCTCTAGAGATCATCCACGGGCATATTTCCAGCAATACCCTTCTCCGAATGGACTTGGAACAAAGAATCGTAAACGATTACATCTCCAAACACCGAGATAAAATGACTCACCTGTATAAAAACCTCCGCGAAACTATTACACAAACGAAAGAAAACATTGTTTCTACCCGTAATCAAAATATAGAAGAACCCCCAGAAATCCCCGACACCGTATTCGTCAAAAATCGCCAACTCCAGAGCAAAACCAAAATTAAATTCAATAAGGAAACAGTAAAGGACACCAACCCTGTCAGACAAACCATTCAAATTTCCCCTCGACACCATAAAACCCAACCTAAATCAAACATCAAACATAAAAAGACCCCGAAAAAACATTGAAATCAACCCAGTCGATGCCCCTTCCGAACCATCACCCAACCCTCCACCTCAAAACCTTCCTACCTTAGATACACCACGAATCCTTGCTAACCCAGAACCTCCAAAACGAGTAGTTGCTCCTTGGAAAGGACGCAAACACCCCCGAAAGACGCCTTCTTAATCATCTTCAGAATCAAGCGACAAACCAGTCAAAAAGAAACCCAAAGCCACTCCCCCTGTCGTCTCCAGCGACTCGGAGTACTTACCACCCTTACTACTTACCTGAATCAGACTATAACGACTCCGACCCATCGAGTCTCTGAACATCCCAGAATCTGGCAATGTACCATGATTCCCACACTGGACCTTCAGGAAACCCGACTAACCGTAGACCATTATCAGATAAGATTCTTTTACCGACGACAGTTCTGACATCTCAAGCCTGTAAATTTCAGGTTACTTATACTGACCTTCCTCGTCTTAACGTGACGACCAACCTCGGCCTCTTACCAGTGAGACTCGGACAAGCACGAAGATTAGAATATTACCACACGATTACGCACTATTACCGACTGGACAAAATCTCCTTCCAAATTGACCAAATACGTTCCCATTTTGAAGAAATATGTAGATTAGTTGAAACCGACCACGATGTCCAAGAAACCATTCACCCCCGAATCCAAATAATAGAGCACATGATATCGCTAGCAGAAGAAAAAATCTCTAGAACCACCTTACCCCGACGACTTTTCAATGGATTAGGCTCCGCGATAAAATTTATCACAGGCAACTTAGATGCCAGTGACGAAGAAAGATACACCCAAATTCTCGAACACCTACACGTAAATCAAGAAATATTATCCCAACAAGTGAATCACCATTATTCAATAAACAACGACCTAATCCAGTAATTCAACCTCACGATAGACAAGATAAATTACAACCATGACATCTTAGCCTCAGAAATAGAGAAATTAAAAGAAATCAGTTCATTCTCTACTCATGTAAAATCGGTGGAGAATGCACTAGAACACAATCAACTAGGCATACTATTGCAACTTATCCTGGACTTAACCCAAGATATCGAAAACTCGGTAACATTTTGCAGATTGAACAAATTTCACCCCAGCATCATAAAGCCCAAAGCCTTAATACTAATTCTCAGAAATCTCGTCCCATTCTACGGTGACCGTCTACCAAAATTTGAAGGAGAATCTCTCTGGGAGATTCAAAACCACATACAAGTAAAATGCCTAATAGAGCCGAACGAAATTACTTACTTTCTAGACATCCCTATCGTTCGCCCTGATAAATATCACTTATTATCCCTGCACTCTATCCCTACGCATATCGACGAAGTATATGTGAATTTAATTTTCTTCTGTCCCAATAGACTACATATTGCCACCGAACACGAGTGTGAATCAGACATACTCCTAAAAGGAATAAACGGACCCTGTGACCTAATAAAACTTACTACGCGACAGAATCACATCGAACTGAATGCGCACTCCAAACCATTAACGATTTCGACCCCGCCTCTGGGCTCAAACGGTGTACAGATTGGAAATACGCATCCCGGGCAACCCTCTCTCTCCAGACAGAAGAGCCGTAAGAAGGAGCCGCCCTCTTCCAATAGACACACACTTAGGCCCGCCAACACCTGCACACCTCAAACCTCTTCTCAACACCTTGGCCATCTGCTCACGCACCAGACGACGAACTACAACCCTATGATGAGGCAAGACTGACGCCCATCCAACACAACCTCCAGGCCTAAATCAATCTCCAGACGGCATTCGCGGATCTGGGGTCAGGGTCATTAGTAATATGAGTGTAATGACTCATTACACTAGCAACAAATGAGTTTAAATTAGATTTAAAAAATCACCTTTTCAAATAGCGGATAAACTCGTTGAACCATAACAAGATATCAATCAATAAAAGCCCTGATAACAAAATATTGACAGCTGACCGAGCAGGACTGGATAGTTACGTTAAGTAGTCACGAAAATAAGAATTTAACTTGGTTGACATGTTGTTCTTTCCTCCTTGGCTTATCTGGCAATCAGAGTGTTGTGGGGTTATAGGAGGTGTATGAAATGACTAGTCGTTCTTTGGTGGCCAGATAAGCTTTGGTAGGCCACCAAAGAACGACTAGTCATTTCATACACCTCCTATAACCCCACAACACCCTGAACAATTTAACTTGAGGAGAAGCTTTGACGCAAAAATAACAATGATCGTCAATGCAGTTTTCAAACTTCGCTGCGTTCCTCAGTTGTGGAAGATTGCTGAAGTCATCATGATCCCCAAACCAGGCAAGCCACCTGATACACCAAGTTCTTATCGACCAATTTCTCTACTCCCACTACTGTCTAAGCTGTTTGAGAAGTTGTTACACAGACGTCTGATGCCGATAGTAGAGGAGCCAAAGCTAATCCCGCCACATCAGTTCGGTTTTCGTCAGAAGCATTCTACAATTGATCAAGTAGGTACACAGGAAAACACACATGTGTGTTCAATGATGTATCATTGAAAAAGCCCTTGAAGAAAAGAAGATCTGTTCGGCTGTATTTCTGGATGTTGCTCAGGCATTCGACAAGGTCTGGCATGAGGGACTCAACTTCAAGCTGCGTAAAACCCTGCCATCAAAGTACGCTGAGCTACTTCAATCATATCTTACCAATCGCTACTTCAGGATCAAGCAAGAAGACGCCTTCTCTGAACCAAAACTTGTCAAAGCAGGCGTCCCACAAGGGAGCGTACTTGGTCCACTACTGTACTTATTGTACACCAGAGACCTCCCAGAAACAGAAATGAACACCAAAGCAACTTTTGCCGATGACACTGCGGTGTTGGCGATAGAGGAAAGCAACAGGGTGAGTCAGTCACCAATCTAAACCGGTCAATCACCCGCATTCAGCAATGAACAGCGAAAATTTCCTGGAGAATCAAGCTGAACGAATCCAAGTCGGTACCTACATGTTGATTTTACCAACAAAAAAATCAACTACATACCAGCTTACCTCAATGGGAAAGTAATCCCATACTCAAATGAAGCGAAGTATCTTGTTATGACGCTTGATGCTCGGCTCCGATGGAAAGCCCACGTCAAGAAGAAGAAAGAAGAACTTTTGCTCAAATTCAGAAAGATGTACTGGCTAATGGGGAGACGGTCTAAACTGTCCATCCAGAATAAGCTTACTCTGTACAACCAAGTCCTCAAACCGATGTGGACTTATGGAGCCCAGCTGTGGGGCTGTACGGCTCAATCAAATCGAGAGCTCATCCAGCGATTCCAAAACAATATAAACGTGGTCAATGCACCCCGTCGTTCATGAGGTTGCCACAATTCGGAGATCAAGCCGAATTCGTAAACCTAAAAGTTGGGATTGCTGTGTTGCCGCAGAAGGAAAAGAAATTCCTGAGCCTGAAACCTACAGATAAGTTCTGGAAAGTGATGAAAAAGAAAGGTGGTTATCAGCAATGAAAGACGAATATGCCGCTCTCATGAAGTTGAATGTTTGGGAATTAGTTGATCGACCTAGCAACTGTCACGTTGTCAAGAACCGATGGGTTTTACGGAAGATAGGTACTCGGAGTTGATGGACAAGTGTCGTAGTTCAAAGCAAGACTAGTTGCCAAGGGGGTTTCTCAACAGTATGGAATTGATTACTATGAGACGTTCTCACCTGTAGTTAGGGGTTCGTCACTTCGTTTTCTGTTTGGATTGGCAGCGGAAAAAGCACTGACTATTTACCAAATGGACAGTGATACAGCTTTCCTAAATGGAGAATTGAACGAAAATGTCTACATGGAACAGCCTGATGGATTCATTGATCAAAAAGGAAAAGTCTGTTTACTGAATGGACTCTGTATGGACTCAAACAAGCTCCAAGAAGCTGGAATACCAGCGTCTGATAAGTTTGGGTTTGAAACAGTCAAGGTATGACAGCTGTATTTACTAATTTGAATTGTATGATGATGTGTTCATCTTAGCTGTCTACGATGATGATTTGTTGGTTTTCACCTATGATGTGAACAGGAAAGAAGAGTTCATCATGAACTTGAAGAAGGACTTTGGAGTTAAGGACTTGGGAGTCCTGAAGAGGCTAGTTATTGTTTAGGCTGGAGAATACGGCAAGATAAAGAGGCTGAAAAAATTCTTCTGGACCAGGAAACCTACGTCACCAAGTTGTTGAAGAAGTTCAATGAGGAGGCAAACCCTGTGAAAACGCCTATATAAGTTGGGCTCTGCCTAGAAAATAATTCGGGAGCGACTATCATTGTTCCCTATCGCGAGTTGATTGGTTCTCTGATGTACTTGGCAGTATGCACGCGTCCTGACATAGCCCATGCTTGCAGTGTCCTTAGGCAATTTAACACGTGCTATGGTCAATCTCACTGGCACGCCGCTAAATGAGTTATACGTTACCTGAAAGGAACAAAGAACTGGAATTTAAGAAGTCGAACAATGAAATTAAAGGCTATTCTGATGTGGATTGGGCTAACGATAAAATATACCGGCGTTCATACACAGGATATGTCTTCAGTTTTTCTGGAGCTGCCATTTCATGGGAATCGAGGAAGCAAAGAACAGTGGCGCTGTCAAGCAGAGTATATGGCGCTCACTGACTGCTGTAAAGAAGGATCTGCCTAAAGTGGTTGGCTGAGGAACTGGGCGTTCATCAAGGAACCATGGTAATCCACAGCGACAAGCAAGGAGCTATTTCGCTTTCAGAAAATCCCGTGCATCACAGGAGAACAAAGCACATTGATGTTAGACACCATTTTGTGCAAGAAGTCGTGGAAGAAAATAATATCTCTATTAGCTACCTTGGGTCAAGTGACATGGTTGCGGACGTTTTAACGAAGCCACGGCCGAAACCGAAGTTTGAACGTTTTCAAAGTTTTTTGGGAGTTGTACTCACTTAAGGGGAAGTGGTAAAACTCAGTGGTCACTCGACAACAGTTAATAGTTACATGTGTGACATTCTTAGTTACTACCAGAAATAAAAATTGGGTTTCACTTGCGTTTGAACTCTCAAAGAAGTGTTTGCTTTTCTATCAGTTTCAACACTCAGTAATTAGCGTGTGATAGGTACTGTCATCAAGACTTGATGTACGCCTTAGTGTACGTCTCAATTTCCAACCCCACGGAATTGTTGTGAACCAATTTTACTTGAATTGATTTTGGAACACCATACCATTCATTATCCTGCAAGGAAACTACCCAATTATGTTAGGAAAACGATTGGTACTTGGCAAAATTAAGAATAAACTTAATTTTAAAAACGGCTTTTATTGGGAGGAAAATCCAAAAATTTTAAGGAAACAAACACTGAAAAGATAAATTCGTGGCTTGAAGTGAACGGCATTTTCTGACTCGTGGATCCAACCAACACCTGAAAAAAATCATCTTAATTAATAAATTAAAAGAAACATTTTCTTCCTGATAAAATTGACTCGCTTTGGGTGATATAGATTACATAGTCACGTAACATAATCTACTACCTACATAGTATAGTCAAGGGGGAAAGGGTACCTAGCGATTGGGGTAGTACTGATCAAATTGTAATATTAGTGCCAGGGAAGCATTGAATTGAAAAATGCTCGACCTGTGGCACAGTGGTCCAGAATCTTCAAAAAGCGCTCAAAACTCAATAGCTAGGCATACACCAGCGGATTTTTTCGACGGATCGCGGATTTTTCCGAGAATTTTGGGAGATCCGTTAGATTGATCCGCTCGTTAGTGGCACGGGCCAGACCGAGACAGATCCGGCTGAAATCCGCCGAGGGAAACCCGCCGACCCATTCCTTACGTGAGTGGGGACTCGCCGAGTGGATCCGCCGACAACGTGATAGGCCGATCCCGGTCTGTCAGTTTCCTACATACACGAGCGGATTTTAAGTGCGGGATCGGATTTCGTGGGTAGAGGATGTAGAGTAGGGATGTCAGATTCTAAAAAATGAATCGATTTAAAAGTGATAAATCCACCGATCTCACCCAGATCCGTCCGACACGCTCGACAGATCGGGATCTGCGGATTTGACGTGGGATATCCGTTGGTTTCCCCATTAACGAACAAATCAAATCTGCCGACGGATTTGTTGACGAAGATTCTCACGGATCGCGGTTCGCTCGTGGGTGGGCGACGACATTCCTGAGACCGGCGGCTCTGATCCTTGGGAATATCGGCTGATCTGATCCGCCGAAAAAATCCGTTGGTGTATGCCTAGCTAATAACTTTTGATGGAGTTGAGCTAGAAACCTGAAATCGTCTAAGCGCCGGCCCGCCGTCTTGGAGTTCCAACAATCAGAGAACCCCAGAGCGCGGGGATCACCACTCCCCTGGGTCGAAATACCGGACCGTCCTCGGATCCAGGGTCCAAAGATTGCTGATTCGGCATCCACCGCGCCTTAGGCCCTGTCGCGCCTTTGCTACTACAGATTTGCTCCCGCGAGTTGTGAAGTGAGCGGTGAAAAGTGAAAGTGCATTCGAGCCGATAAAAGCTCCCGGTCGACTTTGACCGTACGAATTTGCTCCCAATACGAAATAATACAATAATAGAGAGCAGATTACCGCAAACCCAATTTTTTTTTCCTATTTGGCTCGTCACTCATTACAAGGAAAACAAATCAGGAAAGTGGCTTAATGTGCTTTTGGCTTGCCATTCTGTGACGTACTGGATGTCAGAGATGTTTTTTGCGAGTGGGTGACAGAGTTTAACAAAATTACCTTTAACAACTTACAAGTACTAATAATTATTACAAAGTACAAGTACTTCGAAAAATAAGTACAAGTACATTAAATGTACAAATTTTGTGTACTTGTACTTGCAACAAGAGAAACAAGTACTTAGTACTTGTAGGGGTCTACATCTTGAACTCGTACCTGAGAATCCCATAGGGTGGTGGGATCGTATTCTGACACCCTTCAATCGCTAAATCAGAGCCCTAAACCCCTTTCACACCCCCACAGCATCATAATATGATGCTGTGGGGATGTGAGCTAGCTTTCGATTGGGAATGACTACATAATATAATTATGGAGTCATTCCCAATCGAAAGCTAGCTCAAAATTTCTAGAGTTGATAAAAATGGTATGTACTTGGTGTACTTCAAGTGCAATTACTTTCTACAAGTACAAGTACCTACTTGTAATTGTAAGTGCAAGTACAATTACAAGTACTTGTATGTAGACCCAATCAAGTACAAGTACATGTAATCGCTTTAGTTAAAGTACAAGTACAAGTACCTACTTGTACTTGACTTGGCAAGTACTTTTCAAGTACTTGAACTATATAAATTCTGGAGTAGCTCTTTCTCCATTTACACATGTTTTTGGAGGGGAACATTCCCATTTTGGTTTATTATTCTTGGAATAATACACCTATGTTTTCGCGACGGAGGTCGACGACTCGGATCGGCCTCAAAACTTGACATTATCCGTTTCAAGAGGTCTACATTCAAAATCCGAAATGTCCGTCCGCCGTCCGGGCCGTTTTGGGCAGTAGGAATTTTTTTAAAAATCTGAAATTTTGGCAAAATACTTGGTTTACCATCTAGTTGTGCCCGCAAGGTTTTCAGACCGATCGCCCAAACCCGTGGGGCGCTATGGGGCTAAAATGGGGCTACAGGAGGGGTGTTTTGAAGGCTTTTAACTATGGGATCGAGTTAGGTGTCGTTTTCGAAGTATTTTTGGACGTAGAATCCATTTTTTGGGGTCCCGGAACGATCCGATTTCAGTGTCGCGATCTATAGGGCTTTCATGGGGCTAAAAATGGGATTTTTGAAGGATCCCAAGAAGTTAAATATTTTTCGAGTAAAAATTAAAGAATTTTTGAAAAACCACATTTTTAAGAAAAAATCCCCCCCCCCCCCCCGCCCAAATTTTTTTTGAAACATAAAAATCAAAAAAAAAATTTTTTTTAAATTTTTTTATTGACAGAATTAAATGTCTGTACAAGTAACCTATATCAAAGAATAATAAACCCTTGTGTAAAATTTGCGGCGTTTTTACTAATAGGTTTGTTCCAGGTTTGACGGAATGTTAACAGAAATCGCCGGAGACATGCGCAGTTTAAGTAGAAACTGCTGTTCCAGGTCGATCGTAGGTTGACAGCAGTTGGACGGAAACCGACAGCTCGAGTATGTGCGGTCGGGTTCTGTCGACAGACGCAGTCAGACCTGGAACAAACCTAATGTACTTTGGATCTTATCCACTTAAGCACTTTCAACTCTGGTGGGTGGTCACCAAACCGAACGAAGATAGAAAGAAATTGATCAGTTTCGAGGAGTAGGAAACCAACCTGTACCTACCTCACTTATAATGATTTATACAATGATTTATTTAGTCATAAAACATAAAAACATTTTCACAATAAGGCAGAGAGTCATGATTTGTATACATAGGAACCAATTTTTCTTGATTTGGCCTATAGGTCTCTGACCTGACCAGGCCTGTCATTCCCTTAATAGCTATTGAATATTACATACCTACCAATTAAATTTACAATTTATAGCGACTTAAAATATAATTTGTATTTTCTAAATTCTTATAATAAAGTAGCGCTTCTTTTTTGAAAATTGACGTTGACCTCGCGGTCCTAGCGCAGGCGCAAGCCAGGGTAACTGCCGAGTGAAGAAGTCAACTTTTGGATGAGGAATTCGCAAAATGGTTGTCTGACTAGTCCTTGTATTTTTTACTACGACCTGCTGCCTAAACGCGTCCCGAGATTTGAAAACGTAATTTACTAGTCTATAAACATAAGTTGCCCTAGGTGGTAGGACATCGAGCTTGAAATACAAGGTTTCTATTGGTGTGCGCTGATCGGATTTGGTTGCTATCCGTAGCACAGTGTTAATTGCCACCTCAATGCAACGAAAATTGCTTGAATAGGCACCACCCCAAATTATGCCATAAATTAGAATACTGTATACATACGCTTTGTACATCATGCGGAGATTATCCCTCGATAAAAATTTCTTAGGAACACATAAATGTGTCGGATGAAACGCGGTTCCTCCTGACCTGTGGGGCATGCAAATCCGCAGATGTTTGCGGCCGTTAATAGGGAATTTCAACAGCCCTCACCCGAACATGTACGTATTCGTCCAGGTTTTACTTCAGGTAAGAGAGGTACTACAGAGACGTATGCAAAGTTGAGCTCGATCCGTCTAACCATACCGGGCCATGGCATACCGCGGGAGCAAATAATTTACAATAATTCTTCAAAAAATCTGGTAAGCCTTCTTCACCTGGGGGTCCGCTAACTCACTGACCGACTTGCTCCCGCCCTCTCGAACATTTTCGCATGATCAATAATTGATCCCCAGGTGAAGGAGGCTTACCAGATTTTTTGAAGAATTATTGTTTTCCTGGGATTATTCTTGAACTCATTGTATGTTATGTTCACTCCATTTTAAAGGTATACTTTACTTTACCACCGCAGAACGCGAATTTAGGAGAAATTTCACATTTTAGAAGTTTAAATTTGTAATTTTATTAAAACCGTTCAACTTCAAGTGTGCAAACGGGCATGACCCTAGGATTCAAAACTGCGTTGGATGGCACACGTGAAGAACAAAAAGGCACGCACCTCACCGGGATACACAAAATTTGTGAGAGTATTGGCGTTGGCATCCGGTTGGATTAGGAAACAAAAGGCAATGTCACAGGCTGCTTGGAATACTTGAAATTATTTCAAATACCCGCCGTCAGATGAACTCTATACCGATAACCACGAAGAGTCTTCTACTGACATTCGATATCCAACAAATCTGAACCCGAAAATACATTCCGATTATAATGCTATAGCAGCATGCCGGGCTTTCACTGTGAAGTCCAACGACTATCAATCAGCTGAGTTTATACAAGCAATTAACATAATTGCATAATTGCTCGAAACCGGTCCCCAGGATACAATTGTTTATTTAAATAAACAATTTAGTACTCAGCAGAGGAGTCTCTCCCAAACCACCTCATTGGAACAGACCGTCGGCAAAAACCACACCATCAGCATAATTTGTGTTTCAACACTCAACAAATTAGTGTTCTTACATGGATCGGATCCCTCCATAATTTTCAATTTCAGAGAAGGTCGAATTCATATTCTTCTTCTGCCTCCTCTTGACATCTTCTGTCCAGGTAGGTCAGGACAGTTTCCAAGATGTTCACAGCGATGACACAAAGCAGGATGAACATAAATAAATACCACACGATCCAGAAAATCCAAGCAAGATAGCCCATTGTTAAACGGCCTGATGAACGGAAAAAAGTACAACAAAATTAATGGAATTTACACTGTAGGAGACGGTCAGCATCAAATGCACAGAGTAGAGGGCAACAGAGTAACAGAAACGAAGAATCCAAATGGCTGTCATATGGGGCGAAGAATTTGGGCGGAGAATCGAACTCAGGATCTTCCCAGTGTTGTCAATCCCATGAAAATACGGAGAAGGTGCTTAAAGGCTTCATGAACCACTCCATAAATATAATTATTTATTTTTACAATTTTAAAATAATGATAAATTTCTCTAAGCTCTTAGAATTAAATGTGTGAAGGTGATGCGAATATGAGCTTCCTCGACTTCTCCTCAGCGTTGCCAACCTTCCGATAAGAAATTTCCGTACCGCCCCTCCAAAATTTCCTGTTTCTCGGTCCGATATCCGTACACATGAGCTCTATTTCCGTACAGCAATATTCGACCTTTTTTCAGTTCTCCTAGCTGAAAACATGAGTACCTACCGATAAAAATATCACTTACCTAAGGATATTTTTTCCCCTAAATAAAACATCAAAATAGCAATGTTGGTGGTTTTGAAGGTTGGTCGGTAGGTAACAAGACCTAGGTCTCTATGCAGAGTCGTCCAGGTTTTAAAAGGAATCCTCAACCCTTTCAAGGCTTCCTTAGGAATTTGAAAAAAAAAATTTAATTATTTTCCACTCGTAAAATATTTTATTTTATTTTTTATAGCGGGGGGGGGGGGGGGGGGGGGTGAGAAGGGAGGAGTTTTACGCTCTAACCAACTGAGCCACTAGGACCAACAGCTATGAAAGAGAGTTGGAGATTGAAGGCTCAAACTGTCCCCTGCCCCCAATACTGATTCGGCCTTATCATATTGTTGCTTATTTTTCCCCCTCTGAACCTTGATCTGATGTGAAGCCAGTAGACATCCTACTTTTGTCCCTCATCCTAGGGGTCCCCTAATTCCCCAGGAGGAGTAATTTCATTACAGGAATGACTTGAGGAAATTTATGATCTGCTTCCCTCATGCAGTGTTTATATTTTGGGAGGGAGAAGGGAGGAGGGGATGTAAGGAAGATGCTCTTCTATCAGATAGAAGAGGAAAAACCCTGAAATTCGCAACTCAGTTTTCAGGAAGTGGAAAAAACCAACTAGTGCGGACTTCTGCCCCCACCTCCCCTACGTACTAAGCTGTTACTCATTGGAAGCCACTTTTGCACGAACGATCCTCACATTAACGTGCAACTTCTCAATTTTTTCCAGAGAACAAGGGTGGGCAATAAACATGAACAATTAGCTAAAGATTCAATTTATTTTTCTTCACATTGGTTCATTACAAGTTCACAATTGTTAAAAATCACTGCAACTAAGGTAGGATGAAGTTCTTTAACATGCTTGTTTCAGGTTCGAAGTTGGGTTCTCTAAAGTTCAAATGCATGTCGATGGAAATTAATGTGGTTCATTCAGTGATTAGTTGTTACAAAGGATCCACCCTTTTTCTTCCAAATCGAAGATAGATACTTCTATTACAAAATAGTTCAAATTAAAAATATAACTTTAATGATTAAAGAATGAGACTAGAAGCAATTTTTAGCATTCCAAACCATATTTTTTTAATACATATTTTTTCTCATTTTTTGTTTTTAGCTAAAGGATTTTTCAAACAACTCTCCCACAAGCAGGTTCAGAATGTCCAATGAAGACATATTCAAAGAGATGGTAAACACTCAAAAAGTGCAACAAAGAGGAAGCAAGGGTTAATTCTACAAGTGTTTAAGAAATTCTCTTGAAACTGCATTAGAAAATCTATCAGTTTCCCTTCTTTTTTTTAGACTAAGTTGATAATCAAGTTTTTCTACATTAAACCTAAATATATATGTAAGAATGGTTATTGCTTTGTACAGTAAAAAAATTGAATACAAACCATTTGACAAAAAAAAAAAAAAAAACTAAACCGACAGGTACATGCAAACTATACAAATCAAATAGGCTGGAACGCGTCAGTTAAAAATCATGGAAGAATAACATAATGTTAGAAATTGATGCTAGTTTGACAAATTGAAAATATAAACGTCTGGGGTAATATACATCATTATATACAAGTTCTCTTCTGTCATGCTCGTGATACCATGAATCACATAGTCAAACGGGAGGTACAATCCAATGGGACGATCTCCAAAAACCCGCTCCCAAGAAAAACTGATCCAGTTGAAGAAAAGAAAAATACGCCCTCAAGCACTCCAGGACTGTACGCAAAAAACTATCTTAAATTAATACATAAAATATCTGC
Source organism: Pilophorus perplexus (assembly GCA_955831195.1). Classification (NCBI taxonomy): domain Eukaryota; kingdom Metazoa; phylum Arthropoda; class Insecta; order Hemiptera; family Miridae; genus Pilophorus; species Pilophorus perplexus. The sequence goes on from OY037007.1 coordinate 26,652,661, forward strand.
CAAACTATTTGAAAAAAAAAAATAGAAAAAAAAGTATTTGTTTTCTTTGGTAACTGCAAGTTTTTATCCTTCAAAGGTTAAAAAACTGTACATTGAAACAAATAATTCTTATCAACAATGGCTATTCGTTTTTAAAATTAAATATGTTACAAAACTAACTTCCTATACATTTTCTAACGTTATGCATTGGATAGTTGGAATCTATAACATTGTTGTACAATGTGCTTGACTAATTAAGAAAATAAAATAATATAATAAAAATAATCTTGCTTTATGAGTATTACAAGTAACCCAACCACGATTTTCATTTAGTCTATTTTTTTTTTTTTTTTTGTCCTAAATTAATGTGTTGGAAATCTTGTCAGTCCTAGATCCATAAAAGCCAAACTAGTTTTATGTGTACATCTCGTTTTCTAATATCAATGCTAATTCAGCAAATACGCTTCTGCTAACCTATGTTCTTTCCATCATCACTCCTTATCTATAGAATATTACAAAAAAACTAGACTATTCAAGATAAAAAACAGTATTTAACCGGCACTGAATTTTGGAAGAAGCATTTTACGATATAGTTTTGAGTACTCACATATACATATTGAATCATTAATAATCATAGTCAATGTATTTACAGCTCCTATTAAACTTCCCTTAAACTAATGTCCCTAAAGAGTAATTAGACAAATCAAAAAATCAAATTAGGTACGAGACCTATCAGATGACTTGAAATGGCAGGTATCAAGGTATGGTATTTATTGATCATTGAGATTCATTTTAAAAACAGCTCAGGAATGGGTGAGAGATCGCACAAAAAAGTTCAATGAACTCAACGTTTCGATGGAGGGATGAAAAAACATGTTTAAATGCAGATGTGTAGGATACACAAACTGGAATTGAGTTGCAGTCTTCACTATTCGTTTTCTTTTATAAATCTCTTTTATCAAGTTTGTTAGAACAATTGATCAAAATGGGTAAGTAGAAATTAGCGGCATGTTTGAGCGTTGGGAGTGCAAAATAAATTAGGGGAAAATCGAAAAGCGCCCATTGCTCTCTAAAAAGATAAAATATCTTATTCTATTGCGCTCTTGAATCTACTCGGCAGAAAATAGTACCTACAGTAGGTCAAGCCTGCACTTAATAAATATGGATAGGGATGTTTACGAACGATAGTGGAGATGGCTTTGAACAATGGCAGCATGTATGGCTCCTTCAACATGATCAGTGCTGACAACCAGCCAGAGACTGCCAATGAGCTCAAACGAAAAACGAAATATGAACCAGAGCCCGATTTCCCCACATTTTCAGTAAATCGTTACCAATTGAAAATTTGCCTGTGGTAATTGATTCGACATGGTGCTAACAACAGTGCAAGGAGAAAAAAAACTGTTATCAAAGTAACGGTTCATGTAAAAACAATGAAAATTTGAATATTGACCCAATGTAATCTGTATTGATTTAAAATAAATGACAGGATTCAGCATTGAGGCTCAATTGACGTTGAGGAAGATTTCTAGGGATTCACGTGGGACGATTCTCCAAAATAGGACATTTTTACAAAGTATCAAATTCAATATCCTGCCTACAAGAAATTCGTGAAAAGTAATTCATAAATGCTTCAAACTATAGTGTGGTTACCTCACGCAGAGGTAATGAGAATCCAGGTTATATTAAATGTACCTCTGACTACCTCTGCGTGAGGTAACCACACTATAGTTTGAAGCAACAAGAAATTTTCTTGTTAACGAGTCAAAACATTGTTACCAAACCCACAAACGTGAATTAAACTGTCACGGGATTTTAACACCAAACCACCACGTGTACTTAGTAGTTGTGAAAAAATATGCTCTCCGAGTTCAGTGAAATTGCGCTCAATGGATGCATTCCGTTGACGTCACAAAAAAATTGTCATTATATGTCAAATTTTGAAGTTTTGTGGATGGACCGATTTTCTACGTTTCAATTTGTTGAACACGAAATTCCCCGTTCGCGGTTAAAACTGACGAAGTCCAAGCTACGAATACCCTACGGGCTCTGATTCTTGACAACTTGTACAAAAAAGAAAAAATAACGGTGGGGAAATAGAGACTGCTGCAAAAATCTTATAATTAGGATGATTTTTAGCTTGCAACGAGCAGGCTGAGACGAACTGAAAATTTTCACTGGAGTAGAACTTTGGCTGACGACAAGCACTAAAAAAAAAGTTGTCTTTTGATTTGTTAATCGACAAATTTACAAACAGATCTCATTCCTTGGCCGCACTTTTCACAATGAACCAAATTTAAAAAAAATTACTGCTGAGGATAAAGAAAAAAACAAAAAACCAAAAAAAAAAAAAAACAGATTGGACACCCAACTTGATAAACGTCAACAGGAGGAGTACTTTGATATCAAACTTGCTTCGAAATGGTTCTAACCCTACGTGGTAAAATAATGAGTCCGACGAAATGGGTTGAAAGAACACCGGTGAAATGTCCTTAAAAATGGCGAACATTATAGGAATAGCAAACCAGCATTCAGTCAGTGGTCGTACTTTCAGAATAGTTGATTAGTTGAGACGTTCTGTGAGAAGTCATATCTTCAGTTCTAAATGGGTATTTTTTTCACTTGAGGGATATCATCCTAAAAGCAGTATAATACCCTAAGGCACAATTATAAACAGATAAATGGCACAAAAAAAGTTAAAATGCTAAACCTACAAGCAGCACCATATAGACACAATATTGCATCTAATTTAATGACTTTCAAACACTAAAGCACTCACTACAAGCTGCTTGGCACCATATTAATGACCCTTGATGGTCCCCACCACTATACATCAGTCGATGTTTCATAATTTTATATTTTGATTTGATCCTGAACTGTTTCAATTGTGGGAGCACAATTGTTCATAATTTTAAAATGAAGAACATCTTTCATTCTAAAAACCGAAAGCATTCGCACATTCACAGGCACAAAACACACAAATGCACTGGAGAGTAATTCAAGATTTCCAGCTCAGTGGTGGGTGATTTACGTTAACAAAAAATATGGGGGGGGTCAAGAAAGAAAGCATAAGCTAATGAATCCACCGTCCAGCAGAGAGCTTTACATAGGGCGTTCTTAGTACGTACATTCAATGTACCTACTCCGTCCATTCCTACGTTCCAACAAGACAAGTCAATAACTACCGATCGCTAATAGAGCAGATAAAAGAGTTCAACGAGATGAAGAGCAGCAGCTGGAGGGAAATTCAACAAGATTGTTTTCAAATAGCGATAGGCACATTGGCTACTTCATATCTTGTGCGTCAATGGTATACAAGGGGTCATAAATTTATAGAAGGACTATTGTAGGGATAGGTGCACTATGATGTTTAGGACATAGACACATTATAAAAGAACTTGGAGGCGTACAAATTCAACGTCTTAAAAAGGTTTCACTGGAAGAGAAACAAGCTGGTTAATCCCTGGTGGCGCACCACATGTAAAAATGTGGAACTAGGGCGCAGTAGCCTCACAAATTACTTTTACACGTCTCCACGTCGAACTGGAAGTTTATTAGCCAAAGAAGTCATCAGAAGCAAAAGCATGTGTGTAAAGATCAAGTAGCTCAATGTGTACATTTCATTTTAAACAAAGAAGAACAAGATTAACTGCTACTGCTAGAAAATTGTAAACATTGCAACATTCATCTGGTAGAACAAGTACATTTCCAATCAGCTGCTACCATATTGCACACACAAATATTTCGTGTCTTTATGTCTTTATAGAATCTATAAAGATCATCTGATAACGTCTTTTACTTTCTTATTGAAGAAAGGAACACTGATTCGAAAATGAAGACAGAACGAGATGACAAACATGAATTGAACATAATGTGTGCAAAAGGACTCGAAAACCACTTGACAATTTTGCAAAAAGATATTTTAATCGATCCTGTCATGCCTCATCACAATATTAAGTAATTTTTTATTATCTATCTTTGACTCCTAGTGTGCATCACATAATATCACAAGTCTTCAAAATATAGTATCAAACTTTTCAAGATACTCATTTGTCAAATTCGCCAATAATTATAACAACTTCAGCCGGTGATACAATAAGGAATGAAGTAGAGAAGGCAAATGGCTTCTTTTGGATTGGCATAGTTTTATCTGAAGGTAGAACTTTCAAGTCAAAGTTGTTTTTAAAATTGCGATAAGGTTTTTAGTGCAAAAAGAACCCATGCAAGTATCAAATCTGTACATTTTGAGAAAATGCATAACCCATTCGAACTTATCAGTCTTGTTAACCATCTATAATTTACAAAACCAATTCATGGATAGAATAATTAATATATTTTATATATACCTAGCAACTATATTTAAAAACTATTTGCAAAAAAGTCAACATATCTCAATAACTCCCCTGTTAATATTAAACATCATCTATGCATCCAAAGAAATGAAAAAATAATAAAAAAGCGTTCTATCATAATTTTGAATAATGTGGTAGATACCAGTGCTTATCACATGACAGAGAGCTATCAATAAATCAACACTGCTTCTGAATAAATCTAATTTAACAATTATGTAAATATATAATTTTTCTATATGTACAATCCACATATCACTAAAATAGTATAAATAGTTTTTAATGTGATAATAGAATTAATGCTTTCTCTACTGGACGAGTCGCACACAACAGAAGCAGCCATGCATAAATCAATACAAAGTAAATAAGTATCAAACTCTGTCTGATAAATTAGAGCTATTTACAGAATTGTGCATTTACATGAAGTTGAGTGACATGGTAGCGTGATATTTCCAAAAATATTGATCAGTGATATCTGGAGGCAATTTAGCGCAAACATCTATGAGGATAACAACCGAGTGAATTCTGTACATATTGTTAATTCATATAAATGACTCTAAGGCATTTCAATACAAACATTTGTATATGACAAAAGGCAAATGGAATTTATATTTTACAAGAACCATAAGTAATATATTTGTTTGAAACATTAATAAAATCTCCCAATCTTAATTAGTTAGTAATTGTTCAATTTTGTGTTTGTTGATGGTCTATCTGCCTAGTTGCCATGCACTTTCGCACCTTTCGAACCCTCAAAAATTACGCATCTGTTTCAATTCTACTGATGTTCATGCAACGATAGTGATGAGGAAAACAATTCAACCCCGAATCGGTACAAGGAACCAAGAGAAACCAAACGCCCACTACAACACGAGTACTATTCAGAGCTGTGGGAAAATATTTGGGGGCTGGGATGTGTCGAGGTGTTGAAATTTCAAGATATCATTTCAACATCAACCTAAACAGTGTCAATCACGAAGTTTTGCCTCAACTAGTTCAAGTATGCCAACGGCAACTTCATTTCCAACCCCATATTTGAACGGAACGTGAATTCATCGAGGGATCCCATTAGTCATTAATATGGGCGTATCATTGGTGGAACCAGTGTGAATGCCAAGGTACCTAACTGAGTAACTGTTTCACAAATGCTTTACATTGAAGAAAATTCGAAAAAGAAACATACAAATGAAAAACATTGAAGATCACAGTTTTCTGCATTCAGCAATTTTCGTGTGCATGTTAATCAGTGTCTAATGACATCCGTAAGAGTCAACAGTTGTACAACTGCAGTAAAACAATTGGAAAATAACTCAGCCTTATGGCCAACATAGGTACCACATTATCTAGTTACAAACTAACTGCAAATTCAACAAGAAGGCAATGTGACTCACTATTAGCGGTCAGCTGGCGACTAAGTCTTCCACGGTTCTCCATCAACGTACAAAGAATTGCAACTATTTTAAGCATCTTGCGGGAATGATACAAACTAAACTACAAAACTGCAAATGACTGGTATATCACTCATTGGTATTTCTAGGTGCTGCTCACGTTTCGAAACACTATCAAGAGATCATTTGGAATGAGTAGGGACTTGAAAAACGCAGGTACACAACCAAGGAATATGCAGTCTTCTCTAATCGCTAGGAAAATATTCACCTTTGTGTCTGGTACTTTCCATGGAGTCAAAAACCTAACAACTAACACACGACTAATTCTGGCAAGGTAGTGGGATTAGCAAATATCAAGCAAAACTCAACCGTAAGATGCGGAGTTGTGCTTTGGAAAATTTATTTACAAAGAAAATATTAGAGTACATCATAAATGTAGCGCTATTGAGGAGTATTTTTAAAACGTCATTAACTGACTATAGCGAATAAGCATACATGTCTGAAACATTCCACTTAAAACGTAGATGACGAATGAGACCACACTTGAAGAGAATTCAATAACAATGACTTTGCAGCAAGTCATTCCTAAAGCACTCCCAAAGTAACGTACGAGATTTTACTATAAGAACTTACTTACTCTCATTGTGAAACTAACAAAAATTAAAGAACAAAAGCTACCCTATTTTTTCCTTTCTTTCACCCTTTCCAAATTTCATTTCAACAACACATAAGCAGCCTAAAATTTAGAAACAGAGATTAACTTTTAATCTATAGTTGAGTTGTATTGAAACTACCTTCATCAGTGTGCATTATGGAAAAAAAAAAAACATGCGTTGATGGATGAAACTGAATACTCGCTTGAAAATTGACATATTAATAAAAAAAATTGTAAGTACGCACGAGAACCCAGAAATCGAATTATGAGAATAGACACTTTTCTCTTTCGTAACTAAATGGTCATCATCCAAACCAATATGAGCAAGTAATTTCATTCGCATCACAAAGTTCTAGTTTGAAAAGAAAAACCATTCCATTGTTTTTAGAATAAGGAGGAAAAGCTACAAGAACTCTTCAAGTGCGTTTTACAAACTAAACTTTCAGCAACAAAACTCCAAACCAGAGTAAACACTTCAATACAGTATTCCACGCAGTGTCACTTGATGTGACCAAAGCTAAAGGGCGATTATATTTTCAAAGTATTGGAAACCTTCAGTGCGGATGGCATCAACAGAAAGAGGCTGAGTCCCACCGATCACAAAGCAGGGGTCATCTGAAACTATCAATGAACAAAAAAAAAGTCTTGAATACTTTGCGAAGAGTAAAAGCCAAAGAAAGAGAGGAAACTTTTAGGAAGTGGGTGAAAGGCTAATGTCCCTCATGTGTATCTGGCTAGCGTGATTTGAACCATCAGGGGGTGTCTGAAAATGTTCAGGCGGATGAGGCCTCCGTTTTAACATTTATAATAAGGCACGCTTGACAGTTTTCCGTAAATTGCCCAACTTTAGTCATAACCCCCAAAAAAGTGTAAATTGTGTTGCGGGCTTGTACGGTATCTCAACATGAAAAAGATTTGGTAAATATTTGTACATAGGTGGGGCGTAGTGTTGATGCGTTGGGATAGTAATAAATAAATGTACCTATAAAACATGGTATTAAACTGTTTTGGGAAAGATGAGAGTTTCGAGGGTACGTGGAGGCAGCACCTAGATCCAAGGACTAGAATAAATTTGTTCATAACACAACTAGAGACCAGGAGATGAAAAATATTTGCAAGTCTTTGACAAAATTTGCGATGTGAACAACAATAGTTTTGGCACTTGACTTGTGGTCGGGGGTTCATGCCCTGTATATGTAGCTGCAAGGTTGTGGTGGATGCGGGGGAGTGTGAGGTGGTGATGGGCTTGATGACGGAGGCGATGGGGAGGAACTGGAGGGTGGGCTTGTGGCCAGCGGGTGCCTTCGGCCAGCCCTAGATCGCCCAGGTAGGCTTCTCCCACCCTCCCCACCTGTCTCTCAGAGGTAAACTTTCTTCACGGAACGGGTAGTACCAAAACCGTCACGATAGCCCATCCCTCCTCCGCAATCGTTCTGTAACAGAATAGTCTTTCGTTAGAACAGCGGCGATCAATTTGATTAAGTCTAAAGTCAAATGGGCTCAGGTGATCAGGTGGGAGCACAAGGTACTTCCAAATATTCCAATCGTGTCAAAAAATGTTCAGAATGCCTGGCCCACCTATGCAAACATAACAGCTCTAGCATCACTAGCCGAGATAGCAAGATAGCTTAGACAGAACAGATGAAGTCCGTAGTTTTTAAAAAATCGGTATAATGTCGGTATAAAAACGTTTATAAACTGTAGAACACCCACAGACCAGCCAGGGTGTGTAAAGTGTGTGTGTACGATGTTGCCAGATCCATTTAAAAAAAAGTTCTTAGGTATAAGGTAAGGAGAGGGAAGTGCAAAAACGGGGTAAGTGCGTAAGTGGGATGTAAAAACTACTTAGTTTGTGGTGCATGGAGGAATAGAGAGGAGAGTTCACTGAATAGGACTTCATGTGCCACAGTCGACGGTGGCGCTATCCCTACGGAACGTAGTGAACTACTCATAGTACCTTCAAACCCGACTAGAGTGAGCCACTAGCCCTTCTTACGAAGGAAAGCCCCAAAAACCTCACTAAACGGATTTATCTTCCACTGTTGTGCTACTACAATTAAAGGAAAAATTGAAGGAACCATCTCTGAATAACGAATTTCGTTAAACGAAATTGATTGTGTAGTTGTGTACACTGTGAATGCAAACGACACGTCGGAATTCGCAGGGCGCCATCTTCTGGTTCAGTTTTGGTGGGCGGGTTCGTTTTCCCTCCCGGAAGGCCATTAACTACGAGAGCGGCTTAGGAACATGTTAGGTTTCCCTCCCGGTGGCCCGGGGTCGGCTTACAGAAATCTTAGGTTTCCCTCCCGGTGGCCCGGGGTCGGCTTACAGAAATGTTATGTTTCCCTCCCAGCAATGTGAGCCATCAGCGTTACCCAGGAGACACCACAAGGAGGTTGCTCATACGTCCATCGCTGTTCTCCAGAATCCTTGAGTACCTTCTGTCGACCGAACGTGTAGCCTTCAACGAGAAGATTTTCGCAGCCTCGTTTGCTGGTGACTTTTTGGAGCGACAGCATTGTTGTGGGATGCACGTGGAATCGGACCAAAATCGCGATTGGAACTGATGAGCCTTTTATCGTCCTCTCGTCGGGACCCATAAGCGATGAGTCGATGTATCAACTGCACTTGTTTACTAAACAGGTAGGTACCGAAGGTCCAGAGACATCAACAACGTCCGCCAGTGTTTGTATAGACGACGTAGAAAGCAAATGCCAGGGAGGGAAACCTAACTTTTGACCTGTTAGAGATTCCCCTCCGAGAAGGGAAACCTAACACTTCGATAAGCCGCTTCGATGGACGTCTCGACTGCTAATGACTACTAATGGCTTTCCGGGAGGGAAAACGAATGTGCCCGTTTTGGTAACTTACCACCTTCAAAGTTCACTACGTCTCGTAGGGGTCGCGCTGCAGTCGCAATCCCCCCCGCCGTTCCATCACTGGGTTGGCGTTTTGGGAACGCGGTTTAACACAGAGTGAGCTCTCCATGTTTGTGGTGATAATCAAGTTTGAGATTGAAACCTCATGTAAAGGCTGAATTTGACTCATTAATGTTAAAAATACATTCATTAAATTTGTTGGTGTTTTTGATGCTTTCAATATTTGCCCCCATTGTCCTGATGATCTATAAATTTTACAGATACCTAACTTAAAAGTTTCAACTTATGAAGTTGATAACTTTTTGCCGACTTTAAATTTTCAAACCGCTAAAGGATTATTGAGAGATTTCCTTTATAGCACTTGCCCTGGTGAAACCAGAATTTGATGGGGGAAGTGTGTAAGTCAGACTTGAACAGGCATTTTGGCATAATTCTCACAATCGACAAGGCTACAAAAAAATCAATCGTACATCAAAAAACAAGGCATTCAGGGGTATATAGGGCTAAAATAAAAATTGACGTAAGGTCAACGGCCGATTTTTGAGGTTTTGTTGAAGCTGAACTTAACAAACCACAACACGCACTTCCCCCACCTTACCTCACCTATTTGTGAAACAATAAAATCTCATGTCATTTGCACATGATATGTGTCATATTACGGGTCATTCTCACCAAATTGTACATTTCTAGGTTTTAAGTTTTCTTATTTTGAACCCTCATGTAGACACTTGGAAAAACTTACACGCCATCCTTGGTCAATTCATAATGAAATTGGACCATCAATCAATCTCAATCAATGGATTATGCTTCCATAATTACTCGGAAAACGACACCTCATTCGACCTCCTGGCGTCCTTTAAAAGCCCCATGATACCCACATAAATCCTCACAGTGAAATCCGATCGTTCTGGGACCCCCAAAAATGTTTTCCACGTCAAAAAATACTTCGAAAACGACACCCTACTCGATATCATACCCTAAAACCTGCAATAACCCTCCCGTAGCCCCTTTTGAGCCCCACGGGGATGGGCGATCTGGCTGAGAACCTTGCGGTCACAACTAGATGGTGGACGAGTATTTTGTCAAAATTGCAGAGTTTAAAGAAAATTCCTACTGCCCAAAACGGCTCGGACGGCGCGCCGGACGGACATTTCGTTTTTGGAATCTACCCATCTTGAAACGTTTAATGTCAAATTTTGAGGCTAATCAAAATTTTCGACCTCCGACACGAATACGTAGGTGTGTTATTCCAAGAAAATAAACTAAAATAGTTAGGTACACAAAAAATTTGTTTACAATGTTTGTTTTAAATCAACAGACTATTGACTGTTGATCGCTAGTGAGTAGAGACTCCTGCATGCAGCAAACTGAGCTTCTGGATTCTGCACTCCTGCATTCAGCAAACTGAGCATCTGGATTCTGCAAGACTTGCAGTGTTCCAAACACAAGACTTGCAGACTTAGTGTTCCAAACACAAAAGGAAATTCGGCAACATTTAATTAAACTTTTTTAATTGAAAATGAATTTTAACCAGATGACTTGAACAGTACCTCCCAGACGAAGTCAGACCCTACCGTTTCAGGCTGTGATTTTTGTTGTAATACTGATAAAGATACTGTGAAAATATCTCAGTAAACGTTTCCACCAAAGTAATTGAGATATTGAATAAAATCGGAAATATCATTGCTATTGTGGGAGCGCAGTAAGACCTGATGCAGCTTGCGAGCGGACTCACGTTTTCAAACACATGTTTTCCTCACAATATCTTGCTGTGAACTGCAGAATCAAAAGACTAACGTGGAGGGGAAGGATGACTCATCACTGCCTTTGTGAGGATAACGACTTTTATGGGAGAGACCCTGAAGGCGGCAGGGACTGACGCTCCCCTCAGAGGCACTCAGTGACTGAAGTTGGCTTTGCTGAACCGAGACATTGAAAAAACATAAGTTTTCAGTACCTATATAATTATAGTTTTCGTAATTAAGCAGTCGTTTCATCATTTTAAAATGAGGTAGGCCAAAATGAACGCTAAATTTTATTTCGGAAACGTCATTTCCAGTTGGGGAAAAACGACGTAGGTAGTCTACATGAAAATCACCGGTACCCTCAAATGTACGTTTTTGTGAGAAAGACCCATCTACGAGGGTTGTGCTAAGTTTAAGTTCCCCGGTGTTTCAGTGCAGGGAAATACTTGTAGTATCTTTCAAATTTTGAGGGATTGTTCTACTGTGCGAGTTGTTACAGGATTGTACTCTACAAGGTGATAATTACATCTCCAATGAAAACCGGTAATGAAACCCGTTCGCTTAATCGGGGATATATATAAAGTCGTACATATACAGGTATTTTCTATCTAAATCACTAATTCTCATCGTGTCTGTAGCTGGCTGAGTAGGTAACAGGCCTTTCACTCCTAAACGGTAAGCGATAAAAATACGCCGATTTTGGTTTATTATTCTTGGAATAATACACCTATGTTTTCGCGACGCGGGTCGACAACTCCGATCGGCCTCAAAATTTGACATTATCCGTTTCAAGAGGTCTACATTCAAAATCCGAAATGTCCGTCCGCCGTCCGCCGTACGCCGTCTGCCGTCCGGGCCGTTTTGGGCAGTAGGAATTTTTTTAAAAATCTGAAATTTTGACAAAATACTTGGTTTACCATCTAGTTGTGCCCGCAAGGTTTTCAGTCCGATCGCCCAAACCCGTGGGGCGCTCTGGGGCTATAATGGGGCTACGGGAGGGGTTTTTTGAAGGCTTTTAGCTATGGGATCAAGTTAGGTGTCGTTTTCGAAGTATTTTTGGACGTAGAATCCATTTTTTGGGGTCCCGGAACGATCCGATTTCATTGGGGCGATCTTTAGGGCTTTCATGGGGCTACAAATGGGATTTTTGAAGGATCCCAGGATGTTAAATATTTTTTGAGTTAAAAATAAAGAATTTTTGAAAAAACACATTTTTGAACAAAAAAATCCAAAAAAATGTTTTTTAGATAAAAATCCAAAAAAAAATTTTTTTTTAATTTTTTCATTGACAGAATTTAATTTCTGCACAAGTAACGTATATCAAAGAATAATAAACCCTTGTGTAAAATTTGCAGCGTTTTTCTATCGTCTCGGCCCACCGTTTAAGTGGGAATAGGGGGGTCGAGCCCCCCAAAAAATGCGCGCGAGTAGGCGATTTTGCGCTCAACTTTCTTATTTCAAATGGGAACCCCGACTTTTGGTTTATTATTCTTGGAATAATACACCTATGTTTTCGCGACGGGGGTCGACGACTCCGATCGGGCTCAAAATTTGACATTATCCGTTTCAAGAGGTCTACATTCTAAATCCGAAATGTCCGTCCGCCGTCCGCCGTCCGCCGTACGCCGTCCAGGCCGTTTTGGGCAGTAGGAATTTTTTTTTAAATCTGAAATTTCGGCAAAATACTTGGTTTACCATCTAGTTGTGCCCGCAAGGTTTTCAGTCCGATCGCCCAAACCCGTGGGGCGCTATGGGGCTATAATGGGGCTACGGGAGGGGTTTTTTGAAGGCTTTTAGCTATGGGATCGAGTTAGGTGTCGTTTTCGAAGTATTTTTGGACGTAGAATCCATTTTTTGGGGTCCCGGAACGATCCGATTTCACTTGGGCGATCTTTAGGGCAATCGTGGGGCTAAAAATGGGATTTTTGAAGGATCCCAGGATGTTAAATATTTTTCGAGTAAAAAATACAGCATTTTTGAAAAAGAAACATTTTTAAACAAAAAATCCAACAACAAAAAATGTTTTTTTGAGATAAAAATCCAAAAAAAAATTTTATTTCTTTATTTTTTCATTGACAGAATTAAATTTCTGTACAAGTAACGTATATAAAAGAATAATAAACCCTTGTGTAAAATTTGCAGCGTTTTTTTCTCGAATTCGGATTCCTCGGCTAATTTTACGTCCGATAAGCGGGTTGCGCGAATTTTTCGGCACGCGCGAATTCGCTCAATTAATTTTTTTCGAATTATTCGGTCGTTAATAGACGCATTTTTTCCGCGTTTCGGTATTCGAGGTCCAATTCCTAATAGAGAGTTCCTAAAGAAACATCCGAGATACGTCGACCGTTAATTTTTATCGCCGTAAGGGATTTGTCTAGGGAGAATTAAAGAAAAGCTAACTTCACATATCACCGTAACAGAGATACGTTGTTATCAAAAGTCACGCTAAATTTAAAGTGCCGCTATTTACCTTTTATTGTTCGAAATTTACGGCGTTATCCTTAAGACCGTAAGCTTATCGCCATCTTTAAGGCAATAACGTTCGACGTTAGGCATAAGGACGTAAGTTATCGCCGTTATTTCTGCGCATGCGCGAAATCTCGAGTTACGTCGACCGTAACTCATTACCGTTAGGCAAAAAGTGGCTTTAGGAACTCTCTACTACCGCGTCACTGACGACTCCTCGAGGTCCTCCACTGGATATCCTTTGTGCCTAAGGGCCGGTTTATCAAACACATTTAACGGATCGATATGCATTTAAGCCTATACTCCCAATAACTCGAAAAGTGGTGTTTATCAATGCGCGCTATTGGTCCTACACCCCCTCCTACTGGTCGTTTATAGGTCCTATAAAATTAGGAGAGCCGGTTTATCAAACACATTTATCGAGTCGATTAAGTAGCTATAAGCATAATATTGTATATATTATACAACCGATAACTCGAAAAGTAGCGTTTATCAATGCGCATTATGGGCCCATAGCCTTAAAGATAGTTTTTAGATCCTATAAAGTTATCAGAGCCCTAGGGGTTCCGATAAGTTTTATCTGCCCTTTAGTGTAGGTTTATACTGCGGCGTTTTGTCGCGACGGTAAAAAATCGCTGTCGCCTGACGGTAAAAAAACGTCGGTGTCTCGCGTTTATACTGCGGCGTTTGTCGCAACGTTTTCGACCCCCATCCCCAGTGTTGCACTCCTTCACAGTACACTTTCTGTCTGAGCTCATCATGGACAGAAGTGTGCTTATTGGAATACTGGAAGCAGAGGGATTGTTACGTGATGGCAGAGGGCGGCGAAGGTGGTCCGTTCACCCCTTCAACGTCAGCATTCACCATGAAAAGTTTTTAAAATTTTTCCTCACCATGCTTGTGGTTTTTTATTCTTGGAATAATACACCAGGTGTATTATGTATCCGAGTCGTCGACCTCCGTTGCGAAAACAGGTCCTGTTTTCGCAACGGAGGTCGACGACTCGGATCGGCCTCAAAATTTGACATAATCCGTTTCAAGAGGTCTACATTCTAAATCCGAAATGTCCGTTCGCCGTCCGGGCCGTTTTGGGCAGTAGGAATTTTTTTAAATCTGAAATTTGTACAAAATACTTGATTTACCATCTAGTTGTGCCCACAAGGTTTTCAGCCCGATCGCACAAAACCCGTTTTAGCTACGGGATCGAGTTAGTTGTCGTTTTCGAAGTATTTTTGGACGTATAATCCATTTTTGGGGTCCCGGAACGATCCGATTTCACTATGGCGATCTACAGGGCTTTAATGGGGCTAAAAATGGGATTTTTGAAGGATCCAAGGAGGTTAAATTTTTTTCGAGTAAAACAAATAATTTTTGAAAAAAATCCAAAAAAATTTATTTTTGAAATAAGGTAAATTTATCTATAAAAATCCAAAAAAAATTTTTAATTTTTTTCATTGACAGAATTAAATTTCTGCACAAGTAACGTTTATCAAAGAATAACAAACCCTTGTGTAAAACTTGCAGCGTTTTCCTTTTCATCCTGGTACTTGATTGCTTCCAGTGACTGATCCCAGAGAAGAGGATGCAACTCAACGATCTGGATCAGTTTATCGTGGTCCGTCATCATGGAGTAGAGAGATATTGTCGCTACCGCTACCGTCGCAATAATAACACTGCCATGTGGTTCAATGCGTTGGAGGGGGTGACGACTACCGTCGGAGTGGGGCGACAACAGTCGCCTGTCGCGCCAGCATGCCGCGACAAAAAATTTGTGTCGCGCGACACGACGTCTGTCGCAGAACGTTACCGTCGCACTATAAACGGCTCCATTGGTTTCTTTGTGTTGCCGCGACAAAGTGGCAACACAACGGTAATTTACCGTCGCGACAAAACGCCGCAGTATAAACCTACACTCAGGCGGCACTATTCCTTTCTGTTTTCGACTGTCATTCGTCATCGTTTTCACGATTGTTCCAGTTTTTCGATTTTTCTATGCTATTATTTTATACTTATCTGATCATGACCAGTGACGAATCAGATCTGTCGGACAGTGAGTGGGCAGAGTTTGTTTACAGTTTGTTTGAGTACCTACAGTTGAAGACGCTGCAAATTTTTTACAGGGTTTGTTATTCTTTGATATCGAGTAATTACGCGAAAATTAATTCTAGAATTCTACAATTCCTTCCACCGCTGAGTCATTAGGTAAGAAAATATTTTGAAAAAGTAAATAAAGATTTTTTTTCCTGTTTGATGTTTGGACAGATGCGGGACCTCGAAAAACGAATTTGGCTTCCAAAATTACTCGGAAAACTACACCTTATTTTACCAACACAACAAGTTGTCGCTCTTATCCAAAAAGTATTTCTATGTCAATAAAAAACAATGTATTTATTTAAACAGATTTTATTTTCTTCTGAAGTTTGTGAACCGATGTGGGACCCAGAAAAATGGATTATACATCCAAAATTACTTGGAAAAAGTCATCTTGTTTGACCTCCTAGGATCATTCAAAAATCCCATTTGTAGCCCCAAAGATCCCCACGGCGACCTCGGATGGTTCTGGGACCCCCAAAAATGGATCCTACGTCCAAAAACACTTCGAAATCATCATCTACAATAATCTTGAGGAGCGCCGCCGTCTCTTCTGGAGTAAAATTAATAGATCTTCCCCTCTTTTGGTTTATACGCGCATGTAGGTAGGTAATCGCGACGGGGGTCGAAAATTCTGATCAGGCTCAAAATTTGCCATTATTCGTTTCAAGACATCTGGTTTCCAAAAAGAAAACGCCGTCTGAACCGTTTTTTTTTTTTTTAATTCAAAAGAATCTTTTGAATTAAAAATTTTAAAATACCATCTGATGGTATTTTAAAATAATAATAATGATTATTTGTCTGAGAATCGATTTTCAAGTCCGATTAATTGGTACAATCATTTGTGATCCTTCGATTGAAAATCGATTGTTGGCTACTGACTTTGCATCCCAAGTATGTCAGTAATGTGTTCACTACAGTTTACATGTCCGTTCTATTCGCATTCTGCAGCATTACTTCTCTTTGATTCGATAACCTATCGACCTACAGTTATCGTTTGTATAATTGATTGACAAACGCGTCATTAGTATCACAATTTCAATACCTTCTATGTGTTGCACACATCGAGACATTTGCTATAAAATTATGTTTGAACTCGTAGGTATATATTTTGTCTTTGTAACACACGCTCTATATTTTAACACCTTTTCTGGAATTTTAATATTTGCGGAACCTACCTACTCTGTGATTCAAGTCATGTCCAGACATAAATTCGGGTTTGGGTTATAGTCCAACCAAAGAGGAGGTATGAAATTTATACAATACCGTAGATACCTTCTTTGTGTTGTAAATCATCTCTGATGGTTCCGTTAACGGACGGATAGACGTTATCGGTCCTATAGCAATCGGACCTCTATAGGTCCGATAGGAGGAAACTTGATAAACCGGCCCTTAGTCTACAATGGGTCAAGGGATGAACATGAATCACATGACACGATACATGGGCACAACGCAAGCATGTGAGGGGCAAGTGTGTGGTTTGAATACACAGGGACGAACGTTGCATATCAAAACACTCAATTAACAAGTTAGAAACAGCCTACTTCAAAAAACTAGCCAGATACTAAAATGAAGGACATTGATCTACTTCTGTGCTCACCTATGGAATGTGTAATGCATGTGACTTGGCAGATGATGTAGATCAGTTTCTTTTTTTTTTTTTTGTAAATTGTGCTTTTCTGTGAGATGCAAATAATCCAAGTATGATCATTTATAATGTCAGGAAATCAACTACTGATTATTACTTACTGTTCATGACGAACTATTCAAAACGAGGCATATTTGGAAGATTGTTAATTCTAAACTTGAAAACGTCATCTGCCAAGGTGGGTTAAGAGGAAAAGAGTGAGGAAGTATGTGATTTGTGTTTTCAATTCTGATGAAAAGCGAAAAAATTGAAAATTTGAAAGCAGCAAAACGGTTTCACTTGGAATTCGACACCTTTGGGAAGTCTTTGAGAAGGAAAACCAAAAGGTAATTCTACCACAAAAAAAAAAACGCATAACGTAAAGAGGATAAGGATCATGCGGGAAGAAAACGACGAGCTAGATCAAGCCAGAAGTTGCCTTGAAAGTGCTATGCTATGAAATGGCAAACAGAGGAAAAGAATCACGTGTGTTTGGCTACAGATTTCGACATTGACCAAATAATGAACACAACTACAAATGACAGGTTTTTCATGTAGTGACAAAATGCAGCAGAAGCATCAAATAGCTCAAATAAACTGAGAGGTGTATAGTTGGTTCACACTCATCACAATTGGAATTGGTGCGTTGTGGAATATTTTTGAGAATTAAAACCTAAATTGGTGCGTTGTGGAATATTTTTGAGAATCAAAACCTCTAACTTGGGTACCTACTTGTAGATTTGAGTTGTATCGAGGTTATAATATAACTATAATTTATTATCTGCTAAGTTGTAAGAAATAGCTGAGAGAAGCCCTCATCAGTTCCGAGGTTGCTGTGGAGCTGTTTAGGGCTGGTGTTTGTTCACGTAAATCCTTTTCAAAAACTTAATTATGGGGCACTGTCGGTGGTTAGAAATATCGAAAGTATCTTCATTCTTTCAGAAATGAAGAAAAAGCTAAATCATTGAAAAAGTACAATGAGGAATCTCTTTCTCTCTCTCTCTCTCTCCCCCCCCCCCCCCCCCCCCATGCGCTTCTATCACCTCATACATCGTTGGGTAGGGACTACAGGATCATTCTCTCTACAACTCAGCGGCTCGGGCTTACCTTCGCTGTGTCGCGTTGGGATCTCAAAGTGCCAAAGTGATCCCGGTTCGGCCTGGCGTACGGAGGGTTGTAGCTGTCGTTGAATTGGAACAGATTGTCGTTTTTCCTGAGCGTCGCTTTGGGGGAATTCATGTTCTTGTTCGGCGGGACTAAAACGGGTTCGGCGTAAGTCACTTCCTCTTGAGGCAGCAGCTTCGGCTCAGCAGGCATCCTCCTACGGAACCATAATGATTATGAAGTAACATGATTGCCAACATAACGCTGCTTCCATGATAGTGTTTGCCAGGCAAGAAACTAAATTTGCAAACTGCCGATAGAGCAACACTGTTGATGGCGTTCAAATCAGTAATGGTGCCTAATTTCATAGCTCATGGGTACTCAACAACGACAGACACACATTTTTGAAACTTTCTCAATTCTATATAAGGGTATTCATGGTCTGCTTCGCTCACCATCGACGTAAATTGACAGTGTAGTAAAGTAGAGCGCCATGAGGCTCTTCCAGTTTTTACTGTTGAACCGTCAAAAATTCCAAGTGCACGAAGCTCTCCTAGAGGCAGCAGGCGATATTAACCAACTAGCTTGATTCAGCTGATAAAAGCGACACAAAGAAACGGTTATCACCGAGTTAAGAGATTATCACCGCTTAGAAAACTGTCACAGCACTAATTTAGACGACCTTTTCGAAGATTCCGTGCGCTCGCCGTGGTAAAGCGAATGTGCATTGACTCTTAAGAGTCAAGTCAAAACCACTGGACCATGATGACCCTTTATATATTTGAAGATTGATTATTTATGGACATCCCCTAACAGAAATGTTTCAACTTACGGTTTAAACTGGCTACTTACATATTTACATTCTGCCTTTGCTCGAAATACTCGTATTCTGTGTCGGGGTAGGGCAGGTTGTCATCGTCGTCCTTGTGGCACTTCCGCCCACAAAGGTACCCTGAGACGAAGCCGACAAGGAGGGCGGCTAGCGAGGCGGCGACCACCGACATTGCCATCGTCTCGACAGTGTAGTGGAGGGCGGAGCTGTCAGCTGCGCTAACTTCCGGCCCTGGGAAAATTTCAGCGTGTCAAGAATCATTCCCAGATACAAGGGAGATTTAAATAGATCTTCATAATGAGAATACTACCTTCACTGTGTATCCTATTTCAAATAGGCTATTTGATATTGAATGAAAAATAACAATTTTTCCACGTACCCATATACTGGTGGTCGTCTTCTTGAACAATGTTTATCACAGTGCCATCACCAATATCCTTACTCGTCTCACCTAAATCCACTTTCGGGACATTGGACGACAGGCCACTGACACTGCTAGCGTCCTTCCCTTGCATTTTTCCAGCTACAACAAACACCCAAAAATCAAATATTTTTTCATGGATATAAAACCAAGTATGTAATTTCTCAACAGCAGACGGTGACTTACTTGAAGGGCAGGACGTGTGTACTCCGTGTTGAATGTTCTGGTAGAAAATTTTATCATCGCTCCACCTGGGGGCTCCGACGGATTTGCATTTCCCGCTGAGCCGATCCCAAGCGCAGTAAGGATCTTGTAGGGCAACACATTCACTATAAAGACAAAGAATATCATTGTTCAGGTCCCAATGAGAAGAGATAGCATCAGATTGAAGAGGGATATTGCATTAAATGTCGTTCTAAGGCAACACTGTCTATGGGTTGGCCATGGAACAAGGAAATCCTCTCTTCCATGGGATTGGCTAGGTAAGTGTCAATTCACACTGCCCACGATTTGGGGCGCGATCACGCGCGACAAATAATGTTGTTCACCCTCCTAGCGGAGCAAAGCGATCACAAGAGATTTCGCGCGAATTGTCTCTTGCAATCGCAAGCAACTTTGCGATTAGAAGCGAATTGACGGGGATTTCGCGCTTCTCTGTTTGTTATCTTGTTTTCAATTCTTTTGATTTTCGATTCAATAATTTGGATTCAAGTTGATTCAAGGAGTTCATCAACGTCCAGCACTGTGGGATCAGAAGAACTATTCTGAATTTAAAAATTCTTTAAATTTTTTAAGAAGAACGCTCCAAATTTTGCACAAGGGTTTATTATTCTTTAATAAAAGTATGTAAATTGGTAAAAATAAATTCTGTCAATTGTTGATGATGATGTTGATCGTTTCGATCAACATTCCACCCAAATTCTGTCAATAAAAATTACATAACAACTGTGAAGAAAAGAAGAACTTTTCCTGAACACTGTTTGAATAGGTGTGGGGCCCCAAAAATTGGATTATGCGTCAGAAATTACTCGGGAAACGATACCTTGTTTGATCTCCTGGGAGCCTTTAAAAGTCCCATTTATAGATGCCCCATGAAAATAGATATTCTCCTAACGTACCTATATCTTGGCTGATTGACTTCATGCACCCACTTACGTTTTCTTTTAATATTTAATGCACTATTCTCCAATAAAAACGAATTAAAGGGGTTTATTTGGGACGACATCTTTGCGGGACATCAAACACTCGACTGGCCTATTCGCCTGTAATCGCTAGCAGTGTGAACACATCATCGCTTCGCTCGGAAATTCGCGCCTCAAATCGCTTCGCTTGCAGTGTGAATTCACCCTAACCCCTGTGCAACTCCGGCTGCGTAACTCTGGTCTCTTTTACTCTGTGCCCCAGTGGCAACACTGTTGAGCATGCATATTTTCGTTTTTGCACTTGTGGTGTTTTGACTAGCATAACACTCTTAGTTTTGCCTATATACAACATTTCTGTAAATACTTTCCATTTGAATCTGAATTTTTGACAAAATACTCAGTTATTTATATCGGTACAGAGCTACTGATCGGCACTTCGGTTATTAATACTACAGAAAATGGTCTTGAAGCTCGCCCTTTGGGCCTCGCCAGCGGGCAAGCCCCCTAGTCGGATAGACAAGTGAGGATGCCGAACTAGTGGCCTAACGTATATTTATATATTACGTAATAGATAACCGTGAAACTCCTGCACTCCCTCCCGGACTAACGTTTTTGAGCAGTTCGGTCACGGCTAAAGCATGTTCCATGCTAAAATCATGCTGGAATTAGAATCGGTTTAGTGTTGTCCCAGACTAGATCGACCACACGGTGGGGTTCTGAGGGGCACTCAAGAGCTACAGGTGGTTTTATTATTCTTGGAGACTCCAAGTTGGAGTAATACACCAATGTAAACGCGACGGAGGTCGACGACTCCGATAGGCCTCAAAATTTGACATTATCCATTTCAAGATGTCTAGATTCAAAACGCTGCTAATTTTACACAAGGGTTTATTATTCTTTAATACTGGTTACTTGTGCGAAAATTAATTCTACATCAATGAAAAAAAGTTTGGAATTTTTTTTTTAACTCAAGAAATATCTGACCTCTTGGGATCCCATTTGTAGCCCCATGAAAGCCCTATAGATACCCACAGTGAAATCAGATCGTTCTGGGACCACCAAAAATGGATTCTGCGTCCAAAAATACTTCGAAAACGACACCTAACTCGATCATATAGCCAAAAGCTTTCAAAAACCCCTCCCGTAGCCCCGTTTTAGCCCCATAGCGCCCCACGGGTTTGAGCGTTCGGGCTGAAAACCTTGCGGGCACAACTAGATGGTAAGCCAAGTATTTCGTCCAAATTTCTGATTTAAAAAAAATGTCTACTGCCCAAAACGGCCCGGACGGCGGGCGGACGTTTCGGTTTTGGAATCTAGACCTCTTGAAACGGATAATGGCAAATTTTGAGACCGATCGGAGTCGTCGACCTCCGACATAATTACAAAGATGTATTATTCCAAGAATAATAAACCAAAAACAAGATGTCCGTCCGCCGTCCAGGCCGTTTCGAGCAGTAGGATTTTTTTTTTTCAATCTGAAATTTTGACAAAATACTCGGTTTACCGTCTTGTTCAGCCCGATCACCCAAACCCGTGGGGCTCTATGAGAGAGAGGGCTTTGGGAGGGGTTTTTGCAGGTTTTCGGGTATGATATTGGTTGGCGTGTCTTATTCGTTTTTCTGGGTCACACATCCGTCCTCAACTTTTCAAGAACTTAAAATACACTGCCAAGGCACATGAGCACATGAGCTTCCTCGTGCCAAGTTCAAAATGAACGGGTAGTTGTCACTGTAACAAGAAAATTACGTTCGCGCATGCGCAGGGAGTACCACTGATGCAATCGTGATGAAACTGACAGGGGACCATGCTATACGCACACAATTCCTGAAAATTTGATTGAAATCCGATCGAAATCGTGAAAGTTATGCCTGTTTCAAGAATTTCACGTTAGCGCATGCGCAGAGCGTACCGCTGATTCTATTGTGATGAAATTCGCACGGGACCTCAAGGAGCCTTATCCGCATAACTCCTCAAAATTTGAGCTAAATTCATTCAAAATTGTGGAAATTATGGCTGTAACAAGGAAATGCGGACAGACCGACAGACACTGAACCAAATTTGTTCAGTAGGCTATGAAACGCAAAATGCGAGTGGAAATTTTGAATTCGGACAACAAAACCTTTTTGGCTCCCGAAAGTGAACACAAGGCTTCCGCAGCTTCGCAGACTCGGAAGCAAAATAATGACAGTTAAAAATTATTGATATAGAATTCTTTTTAGGATAATTTAAATAAAACAATAAGAAACCCTTGTGTATAATTTGCAGCTTTTCTTTCTTTTTTTTTTTAGATGGTAGCTTCAGCCTGGGAGTTGAATGAGGTGTTGTTTTCGAAGTAGGTACCTACCTCTACACGGAAAAGTGATTCACTAAGGTTCTAAACTCGGCCAACCATACCGGGACGCTACAAAGAGACTTTTGAAGGATTTCGAATTTTTCTGAGTCTGCTTCGCCCAACCAAATTAGCAGACCAATTAACTCACCTGCAGCCCGAGTTAACTTTATCACAACGGTGCAACTTCAACGACACCACCTCGAGGTCAGATATGACCACCAGCCTGCCTTCTAAGACTGTATCCGTCCGCACGATTTGAATGTTCCTGACGCTAACATTCTGAGGAAAGACTTGAATTTCTTCGATGACCACCGGAGTCACCCGCTGAATAGAATCAGCCGACTCCGCGTTCACCGTTTTCAGCACTTTGCCGTTATCTACGAAAACAAAATACGGTCAGAATGAACTGGGTTACGTACAAAGACAACTAAGCAAGGGCTTTTAAAAAATCAATCATTTTGATTTCATGGCGTGAACTCCTCTTTCCCACATATTGTAATCCATATATACCTGTTCCAATGAAAAGAACGTCGTATGATTTCCCGCCGGGAGTCTTAATTTGAGCGTCAACAGCTATTTGAGTGAAGCGGTAACTGAAAAGGCAAAAATTCAATAAAGCAGGTTCAAACAAGTGACCCGGACGAACGGAAGTATTTAAACAGAGAATCAAATTCTAATAATTATTAACTCACTGAAAACTTGTGCGGACTAATATCGGTTGTCTAAAAAATGAAGGAACTGATTCATCCATTAGTGCGTGTGTTTTTATGAAATTCAATGTTAAATCAGGAAGAGTCCGAGAGTCGTTGACGCACTGGCCTGGCCTCGGATCAGGAACCTGCAACAAGAAAATAGGCTATTTTAAATACCGGTTTTTATAATTACCTTACCTTGTATCTATCTTAATAACTTATTGCATGTATCAGAATAGAGAAAGGATAATATCCATTATAATATAATATTATTATGTTTTGCTCTCTGTTACTCTGTGGTTTTGAGTGAATGGTCGACGTTGTTTATAAATATAAATGTCAACAGTAGCAGTGTTTCCACATGCTCCTCACAGATTTCCCCTTTCTGCCACCTGAATTTCCCCCTTTTCCCCTTTTCTCTCGCCACCTGAATTTCCCCATTTCTCGGCACAAACTTCCCCTACCTAGTTAGTAGGTATGGGATTGGGTAATGTTTTTTTTTTTTTTTTTTTAAAATCTGAAAGCCACTAGACCAATTTATCCAATAATTTGTCGCTGTAGAAGCAACATCGCACTTATGCACTTCAGTCAAAAAATGAAACAGCTGAGAAAAACCAAGTCGATTTAAAAATGACTTATTGCGAGTAGTTGGCAACGAAAATATCACAAAAGTACCTATCAAAAACCTTTTTGTAAATTAGGAAAGTAGGAAAGCAGTCTCTTCACAGACCACGAAATTGTTACAATTCGTTCATTAAGAAAAGTTAGGTACTACAGTAGTACCTAACTTTTCTTAATGAACCTAATGGAAAACAACAGTTGTTCAGTCACTGAAAACTCATTCGGTACCGACATAACTTTCTAAACGAAGCATTGAGACCAAACACATTAAATGTTTTAATTTTAAAAATTTTTAAATAATTATAAATGTTTAAATTAAAAAAAATTTTTTTTAGGTCTACATTTATTGCCCTCCGTCTCCAGCTCTCAGTGAGAATCAGCTCTCCTCCATCCAGGATGGACCACCAACATTTCAATCAAACCAATCAACCCAACTCAAGCTGCCTTGTCTTGTCAATAATTTTGAAAAACAACTGCCCCCCACCCTCCCTCCCCTCGGCCAAAAAAAGTAGAGTGAAAGAAGTGATTAAATCATAAAAAATCATAATAAATTTTATTATTTTAGGATAACAAGAAGGATTGAAAGATTGGATCAAATAAAAAAAGAAGTGATAAAATCATAATAAATTGTATTAGGTAGGTACTATAATATTACGATCTCAGATGACGTCTCTGGATAATCCATGGCAGACACTAAGTACAGAGACGATCAACTAAATGATTAAAGTATTTAATAAAAGTATTTACTATTTAATAGAGCTTGTCGAAGTTGAATTGGATTAGTACACAATGATTTAGTCAATTTATGAAATTTAAAAATAAGAGGAGGAGCTGTTTAAACTAAAAGCTGTTTGCGTATGCATCAGAAAAAGGGGAAAATAGTAGGTGTCGATATTAAATATCCGATATTACACCCCCCAAAAAATCAGTCAAAAATTTTTTGACATTGATTTTTTTTCGCACGAAAAACTTTCGATACGTAGTACCTAACGATCTTTACCACTCTGTGGTATCGATACACATAGATTTTTCTTAGGCACATCCCTAATTCGATAGATGGCCACATTCAATAGGGATGTAAATATCGGAGAAAAATATCGATATTCAATATATCGATATTTGAAAAATATATCGTTTTAGTAATCCGATATATCGTATAAAAATATCCGTTTTTCAAAAGATTAACAGACTCGCGACGAGATATACGTTTTTGATTGTTCAAACAGATGGAAGTAGTAGAGGGAACACTAATAGAATTATGGAAAATTCCATTCCATTTTCTATAATTCTTTTAGTGTTCCTTCTACTACTACCATCTGTTTGAACAATCAAAAACGTATAAAAATATCGGTAGGACATCGGATATTTTTCAAAAATTAAAAAAAATCAATTTAAATAACGATTTCTGTAGTCTAGCTCTTCACTTCTACTACAGAATAATCGTTCTCTCCCTAAAAACGTTCCACTTGAAAAAACAAACTTCCTGAAAAAGAAAAAAGTGAGCTCTTGCTAGGAACGAGTTTAACTTTTTTTTTTTTTTTTGACTTTGTACAATTAATTTTACAGAAGTCACTGGAATAAAATATATATTATAGCTTATGGAATGTTTTCGATACACAGAAAACACACACCCATCTTTCACGGGTAGATACATGCAGAATTCGCAATTATCAAAATATTTTGATGAGAACGTTCCATAAGAGCTATCATCTGGTTGTATGTGATTCAACATTCAGTTTCCTGCATCTTCTTAGATCCTAGATACTCTGGCTGGTGTTTTGGATTTATTTCGGCACTTTCCAGGAGAAAAAAAAAATCGGTTCCCGATACTGTAAGGTACCGAAGAGTACAGTGGGAAAACCGGGTAACTCGATTTTTGGTCGAAAATGGTTTGAAAGGTGCTGGATCGAATGCAAAAGCGAGAACTGGGAAAACCCCAGGCCAAATGCCTCAAATCATCGAGTGAACATTTGGCATACAGGGGAAAAACCAGGTCCACAGTGCACTCCAAGGGAAGAACCAGGTAACATTCTCTCGTCGCTTCCCCCACTCGAGCCTTCTTGCCTTCTCCCCTTCCAATTTCTCGGTATTCCTCGTGTAAATCACAATATTTTTCGTGTCTTCTTTCTTTTTACCCTGTTTTCCCCAGTTTTTTGTTTCTTATTACCCTAGTTACCCTGTTTTTCCCCAGTTTTTTTTTGGAGTTTGCGAATTTGTTAATGAAAAAATAATGAATAAAATAATTATTAGCAGGATTTGATTATTGGATCATATTCACCTATACTCCAAGTTTAATTGTACATTTTTTCAAATTTTTTAAGCACACTTATCAGCATGAAATTTTGTTTTTGACAGAAAAATCACTTTTACTTGAAATGTGAAAAACCAGAGTTACCCGGTTTTTCCCCTGTGCTCTATTTTTAAAATAATATCGATGTATCGATATATCGGAGGAAAAAATATCGGCCAAAAATATCGATATATTTTAAATATCCCTAACATTCAATGAACTAAAATGCAGCATAATAGTATTATCTGTAATCAAATCTCTCCTAAAACTTGGTCAGCGAATCCTCAAACTTACTTTAACGCTTTGAACCGGCAACCAATTCGAATTGAGTTCCGACTGCTCTTTGAAGTTACCCTCGAAGGTATCGGTGATATCCTGGAGGGCAAAAGCGCAGACAGCGGAGCCTCCTATGCTGTTGACAGGCGTGGTGAAGACTGCATACAGCAGGTGAGTCGTGACGGACCCATACGTTCCTTCGACTAACTCTGTGGTGGATTCTACACGGAACAAGCCGATGGCAACGTTAGAAGAAAAGAAATGAATATAAAAAAAGGCCATTAAACAAAATTGACAAAACCGCTCCTAAGAATTTAATTCTCTTTTTCTACGTCGATTAACTTACGAATCTCGTTGAAGTAAAAAGGGAAATCCCCTTGAACGGAACAATTTAATCTTGATTTTAGGAAAGAAGTCCACCTATTTCGAAATCTATGTGGACCACCTCTGTCGTATTTACAAACTCTGGCAACTCTTGAAAATACAGCCTGGAACAGATACCCCTTATAAACAGTTGTGTTCTAGGCAGCTTAATTCGAAAACTGTAATTGAAAATTTGGCTAACCTTGCCGCAATTGATGTATTCAACGGCTGTCTCTCGAAAGAAGAAATAAACGAAGTCTCCTTGAGTCATGGAATTAACAAAGTTCGGAGCTGAAAAAAGTAAACGTCAAATAAAAACAATTGAATAACAATTTAGTTAGACTTTTCAGACGTTATTTCTGCTTAGGTAACTCAGAATTAATTTTTGATTTGTTTAATTGGCACACGAAAACGCTTCCCACGCCATGCCAAACTGATTTCAGCTAACTGCAAGCTGTGGACAACTGTTTGTGAATAGGTCAGTGGGTGGAAAATAATAGGGTTGTTCCAGGTCTGACTGCGTCTATCGACAGAAGTTGGACAGCTGTCGACAGAACCCGACCGCACATACTCGAGCTGTCGGTTTCCGTCCAACTGCTGATCGACCTGGAACAGCAGTTTCTAAACTGCGCATGTCTCCGGCGATTTCTGTTAACATTCCGTCAAACCTGGAACAAACCTGTTGTAGGCCCATCTGTAAGAACAGTGTGACGGCTACGCTCTATGGAGAAAATCTTTTGTAGAATCTTTCATCATCTGATGATGAAAACTTATGACAAAGTGTGGGGGACAGTGATATTACCAACATTAGAACAATCTTGTTGGTTGACAGTGACGTTACATACCAACATTAGAACAATCTTGTTGGTTGACAGTGATATTACCAACATTAGAACAATCTTGTTGGCAATACTGCCAAGAACCCTTTTCCCACCTGTTATTAATTTAAGGATCTTACTGCTGGCCGATGAGCGTCATTAAAATTTGAAGCTTAGTGGTGTAGTGATATTTATAAATATCACTAATAATTGGTTTAGAATCCACCCATTATAATGATATAAATATCATTATAATGGGTGGATTCTAAACCAATTATTAGTTACGACGACCACGCCGGAGTTTGAGCTTCTAAGGCGATTCATCCCCCAGTAGGAAGCCACCTGCTAAGCCCCACAATCAAGTGGGGACTAATTGTAATAAGCTTTGTATTGATGAATTCAAATTTCTAAAGTCGATTGACGCAGATTTGCAACCTGCACGTAAAACTGAAGGTAAATCTTTACAGAAGATAAATCTTCTCAGACAAAAGTGTTACAAATCGTGAAACCATCCTTTTACGGTTTTGGTTATTCATTCATTAAATTATTTTTTCAGGGTTTGTTTTCAAATGGGCAGCAGCCGTACCGTTGAGACTCATGGAGTCGTACTGTTCAGTCTGGAGTGGCTCTCTGTAGATGATCGGGTCCATACCCGAAAAGTCGGCCACAGTCCCAGTGTACAAGTCTCCGTCTAAGGTAATGAAAAAAGAAAGATTTATTTAGGAAATTTGAAAATAATAATATATTATGTCCAAGTAGGGATACTCACCAACATAAACTGCTGTGCTGTTGTGGAGCGGATCGTACGGGCAAACTGCCTGGCCGGGCTTCTCCTTGATGAAGTTGTAAGAACCCGCCTAGAACATTTGAACAAGGTTATTTTGTGGGGGTTCGGATTCAGATGTTAAGGTCCTAATTGCACCACGGAAATGCGCCGTACCTCTCCAAAGCTACACCCTAAAGGTAGGCGCACACTGATCGTCATCGGCCGCTTCGCAGGCATCGGACGGATCGGATTTTATGATTAGTAACACTGTTCCTAATGGGAGTGCGCTCACCTGTCGGCATCGTACGTATCGGACCTCGGCAATGCGGACGGGGCTTCGCGAAGGGGCATTCAATCCGAATGGTGCGTACGGAGCGGGCATTGACATCGGGAATTCCGAACTGTGAGCGCACTCCCCCTCCACTATTCTCCCTCTCCAATTCTATAAAATTACCTCCTCTCACTGCGGATGCCACTTTACAACTGGGAAACCGAATCCCCGAACAGGTAAGAAATGCGGGTGCTACGAATCCTGTGTGCGCAGTCGTTAAAAAAATTCCGATCCGTCCGATACCTGCGAAGCGGCCGATGACGATCAGTGTGCGCTTACCTTAACAATGACGCTTTCATCTAACGGAGCTTTGACTTCCAGTTTTCTTGGAGATAACCTCTTCCGGGTCTTTCCGATCCACATGAAGATCGAACTCCTCAATGTCACCTTTTCTTCATTTAGATCACGCCATTCCTCGATGCTGGAGCGGCGAGAACTTGGATTATGCCCAGACCCAGATCCACTGGGCGATCGCAAAAGACAAGGGACCCGCAGGATCAGAGTTACCTCCAGATCCGAGAAAAGTGAGTTTGCCGACCTTCTTCTGTTAATTAATATGTGTTGAATTTTTTACGCCTTCGACTCCCAAAATGAGCTTTCGTTAATTGTTTACAATTAACGAACAGCCCCGTAGAGAGGGGAGGGGGGGCACTGGACCTGTTGCCCCCGGGCCCGGCCTTCGTAGGGGGGCCCGGATTTTCTTGAGATTTTTTTTTTTTTTTTTTTGTTGTTGTAAAAAAGGGGGTAGGAGAGGCAAAATGGGAAAAGGGACAGATCAATATAGGAACAATTTTCATACCTTTTTTTTAGGGGCCCGATGAATTTTCATGATTTTTTTTTTTTTTTTTTTTTTTTAGGGGGCCCGATGAATTTTGCCCCCGGGCCCGGATTTTCTCTCCACGGCCCTGTTAACGAAAACTGATTTTGGGAGTCGACGGGGTAAAGTCGATATCGACTGCTTTGGGAATCCCTGGCATAGATTACCTACCCCCCAACATTCATTATGGTTGTTTACGTATAATTTAAAGTTCGCAGATACGGGGGCCTCACTTCGTTCGGCTACTCTCCTCAGACAGGGGAGAGGGGCCACGTTTCGCTCACAGTTGCCGCCAGTCCTACCCTGCTGGTAGTGAAAAACCTTGACTTCTCAGAATGCACCAAAAATTAGTGGGACAATAAAATCGTCTCACGCGTTTAGGAAATGCTTTTAAGAAATGAATCTTGAATAATCGGCCCAAGGGAAGCAAAAACTCTCGCCCCAAGTGGGTATTGAACCACGGTCTCACCCATCACTGTGCGATCCCATCACGGCCTAATAACATTGAGAAGAAGCTTCCTACCCTAGACGTAAAAAAAGGCCCTCGACCAGACGGACTCCCTCCTTCACTTCTTAAGGCTTGCTCTGGATCGCTCTCTTACCTTCTATACATGATCTTCAACGCCTCCTTAGCACCTCATTTGCAACTCTACAACGGCCCAGTCTTGAGCCGCTTACTTCGGCCACAGTTGTCTTATTGGTTTTCTTCCTCTTGTGCTCGTATGTATAATATTATTATAATATTATGACCT
The DNA here is from genome assembly GCA_955831195.1 of Pilophorus perplexus. NCBI lineage: Eukaryota > Metazoa > Arthropoda > Insecta > Hemiptera > Miridae > Pilophorus > Pilophorus perplexus. The sequence continues at coordinate 26,683,397 of OY037007.1, forward strand.
ACTCCAATATTATAGTAGGGACGTTTTGACTTTCGAGGTCACTGATCAAACGATTCCTCGTCCATTCATTATGATTATCGGATTTCAAGTAAGCTAACGAATCTTGATATATGATGCGCGCCGATATGAAACGAGTTGGTGGGGGTTCAGCAGGTAATTTTCCCTGGGGCGCCGAAATGAAACGAAAAAATGATAGAACAGGTGTTGTGCCTGAGTCGCCGTTGCGCAATTTACTTCGTTTATTGTGATGCCCTAGCTTGTGTGAGCCGCTCGATTAACCGATGGTCAGGTCCGCTCGAATTACTGATGGCTGATGCCTCTCAAATAACCGACGGTGGAGACCGCTCGAATTAATGATGGCAAGGCCGCTCGTAGACCGATGGTCGGAGACCGCTCGTATTACTGATGGCTGACGCCTCTCATATAACCGATGGTCAAGACCGCTCGTATCCCGATGGCGAAGGCCGCTCGTTGTATTTCTGGTGCAAGCTGTTTTAACCACAGGGTTTTAATCCGGGCGCCGACATGATACTCGCCGAAGTGAACCAACACCGTTTGTAATTTGTGGGGGTAGAGAAGCTCATCGGAACTGCAGCTACACGTGTAATCGGCCAAATAGTGTGTCTTCAGTGTTCTTCGAAGTGTTGTCAGAGAGGTTTAGCATTTGATTCAATATAGTAGGTAGATATTTTACTGGTGTACGGTACTCAGCATCCGGCACGGTATTACGACTCATATTGATATTGTGGTATCGTTTACCCCTTGCCACGTGTCGACGGAAAGATGAAAAATTCATAAGACTCGTGTCCAAGATGAACCTACCTACATCTACTTTTCTAGGAGGTTTCTTATTAGAACGTGAGGGGGTTATTAGGCGGGTTCCCCCTTATTGATCAAGTGGGGCCTTGGGGTCATCCCAAGCAAGTGGTCAAGGTTCCATGCCTTACATTCTACGAAGTTTCCCAAACTTTTTTTCACGTATGAACCATGCTTTAGAATGATCTTGTGTTTTTGCATTTTCCGTCTTACATCACGGTACTTACAGCTATGCCGTATTCTCTGCATACAGGTTTGAAGGAATTCGTCCCGCAAACGATCAGGCTGCCTTGTTCGGTTTTTGCGATGATTCTGATGTAGTTTTGGCAGTTTTCCTGGATCAGATGCACCATTATTAGATACAATTAGTTAATCGAATTATAAAGCGATTTCTAATGAACCTACTTCGTCTTTCCCCTTCACCACACACATCTTCACGGCGTCTTCGGGTGAGTACCATGAAAGTTTCTGAAACACATTCCAAGTTGGCTCTTCATTGTGAAACTTTATTGAGTATATAAAACGGGGCGCTTTGATGTGTTTCATGTCTACGCTTAATGAAAAAAAAAAAAAAATGAAAAAAAAAACGAGCTCACACTGCTGGTTTACGGTCTCCTGTCCTTGTTGAAACACGAGAGTAATCTACCTACTTTAATCGGAAAGTTTTATGTGAATTTCTGTCTACAAAAATGATTACGTACTTGAGCTTCACTCAGATCGATGATACTGATGTTGTACACCAAATTCCTGAAAACAAAAAAGTACAGCGTTAAAAATGTGTTTCGATTTAAAATTGATATGAAAAATTTGCTTACTATCTCCAATGACACTCTGGGAATAGGGGGGTCTACAAGATAATACAATGTATTAAAATATGTCATATTTTAAATTTGTGTTTCCTGTAGGGATGAGTATCGTTGTAAAAATGATCAATTTTTTTATCCGATTTTATATCAGACCTAAAAAGAATTGATCACCCCCCCCCCCCCCCCCAAATCGCCGATCTACTCTCTTTCTTTTCTTTAAAGAAAAGATTTTTTTAGTGGCTAGGTTAAATCCGAAATAACCTCGAAAAGAAATTGAAACCACCTAGAATCAATTGATTCAACCTAGAAAAAAATAGGTCCAGGTTAAAGTAACATCGAAAAATATTAATACAACCTAGACCCATATAGAAACAACCTAATCCGTTATTAACCGCCCTCTGACCACAACCTGGAATAAAAAAGTGTCAACCTAGAGCAAATGTGAACTTCACATTCGGTCTAGGTTGACATTGTGAAGACCTAGAAAATATAATACCTACCTTTGACTTTTAAGTGGGGTAACCTAGAATTGAATGATTTGACCTTCCATATAATTCCCCTCCATTAAAGCCTCCGTTGTACAACTGAAAACAACCGAGAGATTTAAAAGGCGAGATTGTTACTTTACGTAACAACCCAAAAGAAAAAGTTAGACTTTCAGTCTCGGTTAAAACTACCGTAGTAAGTACCACAAATAGTTTTAGGTTTAAACAACAGTGATCGTAATTCATTAAATAAATTCCAGGTTGTTTCTACAGTACGCTAAGCGGCCGCGGAGAGCGCCACTGTAGGCGGTGGGCGTTAATTCTCGTTGTCTTGGCACCCCTGCTATTTACCCGGTGGGGTTGAGGCCAAATCTCTGTCAAATTCTAATCATCTAATTTCTGTCACTATGTGCAGTCATATTATGACGTCACAATCAAATTTTTGTACTGAGTTGGAAACAGAGACAACCCAGACAGATAGTTGAAGTTGATAGAACCAACCTGCAATGGAAGTGGAGCAAACCTAGAAAGAAAAGTAGACCACCTAGTAAATTATTAGGACCAACCTGAAAATAATAGGAAGCTACCTAGAAATTTAACTGGTACAACAGGGATAGTAATTGAAACAACCTCGTAAATAAAGGGGCACAACCTAGAGAAAAAAGGGTTCTAGGTTAATGCGCCATGGCTGTAAATTGTTTGAGGTGGGGTGAGAACGTTTTTGTTTTAGGGTAAATCAACCGTCTATGAAAGTCAAAACCATTGAATACCAGGGTGAGACAACCAAGACATTAATGTTTTTAACCTAGACTGTAAATGGATGGAGGCGGCGGCACACATTGTGAACTTAACCTAGAACTAAAGTGTGGGGGTGGTGCATTTTAAATCTTGGTTGTTTGCATTTTTAGGAAGGTAACTTCACCAGTATTTTCAATCTAGGTTAAATTATATTCAACCTAGACTAAATTGTTCCACCCTAGAATGAAAACCAAAAAAAATCTAGGTTGGCAGCATTTAACCTAGAAAAAATAACCTAGAATAGGCCCTTTTTTTCTCTCAGTGTTCGGGTGCATACTACTCAAGAATTTCAGGCCATTTTTCTTTAATCCATTCACTTGCCCCACTTTGATTGGCGTCCTATTTTTCCCCCATGAAGTTTTTTATAAACTACACCATGACGGTTCTTCCATCGAGTGAGCCATCGTTAAGGTCAATTTTCCCCCCATTTTACGAGCAAGTTCGTTACCTTTCATAATCAGAAATCAGAAATTACACATCGGGCACTCTTCGGAATTATTGAATTTGGCAACAAAGCCTGAAGTGCACAGTTTGGCAAAATAATTCCCTGACAGCCTTGCTTGAGCCAGGAGTCTCTTTGTCTGAATACCCAAGTCAGAGTTCAGATAAAAAGGTAGCTCATCGTCTGCAGGCGAGTACATCCTGTAGATCTCATTGAACGAGGATGCTGCTACCCGCTCCCTGTCATTGTTTTTCCAAAACGAGTCAATGACGAAGCGAGTCAGGTTGAAGTCGGTGGGGTTCTGAGACACCCAGGCTTGACCTTCACCAAATTTAGTGAAGGTAACCGACATTTGGGATGCCCAGTTGTACTTAGGCTCGGACGTCACTTCATTCAGAGCGATGAGACGACGAAGGCACAACTTAGGGTATCTGGTGTCATCCATGCCACACAGCTTGAGCCACCAGCCTGCAGCAAGCTTCATAATCCTTACTTCCAAGTGGGCAAGAGCAAGCTCTACACGCACAAGGTAGTCCGGGGTGTTATTGGGCAGAAAAAGTAAAAACTTATAAGCTCTGACTTGGATTTTGTCCAGGACACTACACAGAGTGACACCCCACGACTCAGCAGCATACAGAGAGGCAGATACTAGATTCGCACTAGTAAATTTACCATACGGCTGTTATCACAAATATCTGGTAAGCCGTATTGCACCGTTTACCAGAACAAAAAATCGTATGTCTGAAATAATAGGGTGAAAACCCGTAAATCAGGAATCCTATCTGATAGTAGGAGTCTTAAAATACTGGAACAAAACTCGTATCTGGGCTCTCGTAGTGCATTAATTCGTCTGTTCCTGGCATTAATTCGGCTCTTCTTGGAAATAATGACATGTTTACGTCCAGATAGACTTTCACCTTTAGGAAAAGGGCCTATACGTGTTTTTCATTAGTAAATCCCCAAAAAACTCGTTAACTCGAAAATCGGATGCCATTTTTGAGGCATTTCCTGTGCAGATACGACTTTGAAACTGGGAAAATCGATAGAAATCACCCCCCTAAACTGCTAGAAACCTTCAACTCAATTCGGCCAAAAATGCAGATACGGGATCTATTGTTAGGACGGCAGAACTGAACTGCTTATCGTTCTTCTGCACGTTACTTGTGAATGTTCACCACGAGCATTAGTTTGCTCTTGGAACTTTGATATCGCAATGAAAGACGCCTGAGGAGGGACCTGGCGCTTCTACAACTCCCGCGAAATGACCTCTGAGAGAGGACCTGGCGCATTTGCATGATCATTAAAAACAGGAAAAAAGGTATTGGCGCTTATCCACGGTAGCCGAATAGAACGATTCACAGATGCATTCATTGCCAATGCTGGCGGAGCCAGGCTGAGCGCCTGTGCGTTACAACTGGCGCGGCGGTCTTGTCCGGTTAAAATCGCCGATCCACTCTTCTTCTTTTCTTTTCGTTTCAACAAAGAAGATAATGAGATGATATCGTACTATGTGGAATCAGTCCTTGACATCAAACTCCCCCAATTGTACGAAACTCCCTACTACTCATGTCAATACTGAAAAGAGGCCAATTAGGAATGCAAATGCACCCGAGTTAAATCATCCTATACCATGTTGTTAGAAGTCAAAAAGAGAAAACGCTGCAAATTTTACACAAGGGTTTATTATTCTTTGATATAGGTTACTTGTACAGACATTTAATTCTGTGAATAAAAAAAATTAAAAAAAATTTTTTTTTTGGATTTTTATATTTCAAAAAAGATTTTTTGGTTTTTTTTTTCAAAAATGTGTTTTTTCAAAAATTCTTTAATTTTTACTCGAAAAATATTTAACTTCTTGGGATCCTTCAAAAATCCCATTTTTAGCCCCATGAAAGCCCTATAGATCGCCACAGTGAAATCGAATCGTTCCGGGACCCCCAAATACTTCGAAAACGACACCTAACTCGATCCCATAGCTAAAAGCCTTCAAAACACCCCTCCTGTAGCCCCATTTTAGCCCCATAGCGCCCCACGGGTTTGGGCGATCGGACTGAAAACCTTGCGGGCACAACTAGATGGTAAACCAAGTATTTTGCCAAAATTTCAGATTTTTAAAAAAATTCCTACTGCCCAAAACGACCCGGACGGCGTACGGCGTACGGCGGACGGCGGACGGACATTTCGGATTTTGAATGTAGACCTCTTGAAACGGATAATGTCAAGTTTTTAGGCCGATCCGAGTCGTCGACCTCGGTCGCGAAAACATAAGTGTATTATTCCAAGAATAATAAACCAAAACACCTACATCATTTTTGCGACAAAATGTCTTTCACGTAGTTCCTAATCATCTTGTTCTGGCTGATTCAAAAACCGGTGCAGGTGACGTCACCTACACCGGTTCCGGTTTCCAATCAAAGACACCAGAGTGCAGGTCGATTTTCAAATTTTGGTTTATTATTCTTGGAATAATACACCTATGTTTTCGCGACGGAGGTCGACGACTCCGATCGGGCTCAAAATTTGACATTATCCGTTTCAAGTGGTCTACATTCTAAATCCGAAATGTCCGTCCGCCGTACGCCATACGCCGTCCGCCGTCCAGGCCGTTTTGGGCAGTAGGAATTTTTTTAAAAATCTGAAATTTCGACAAAATACTTGGTTTACCATCTAGTTGTGCCCGCAAGGTTTTCAGTCCGATCGCCCAAACCCGTGGGGCGCTATGGGGCTATAATGGGGCTACGGAAGGGTTTTTTTGAAGGCTTTTAGCTATGGGATCGAGTTAGGTGTCGTTTTCGAAGTATTTTTGGACGTAGAATCCATTTTTTGGGGTCCCGGAACGATCCGATTTCACTGGGGCGATGTTTAGGGCATTCGTGGGGCTAAAAATGGGATTTTTGAAGGATCCCAGGATGTTCAATATTTTTCGAGTAAAAAATACGGAATTTTGGAAAAAAACACATTTTTGAACAAAAAATCCAAAAAAAAAATTTTTTTTAGATAAAAATCCAAAAAAAAAAAATTTTTTTTAATTTTTTCATTGACAGAATTAAATTTCTGCACAAGTAACGTATATCAAAGAATAATAAACCCTTGTGTAAAATTTTCAGCGTTTTTTCTTGATTTTCTTGGTGTTTGGCACTAGTGACACTGGAGTAACGCGAAAATGGCCGTGTTCGCTTTGCTGTGAATGTGATCGTGCGTATCCTTCAGGTTTTAGTTTTTAACGGTGGCCAACTCGTCGACCAATAGGAGCTGACTTCGGGTTTACGCCAAAATTCAAATTGAAAATTTTCCATACGTTTTATAAATTCGTACGAACTTGCAGTTTGTGTTTTAACCCCATTTTCAGTATTATTTGGACGCCTTCAATCGATAAAAAAATTTAATCCGGACACGTTTCCATGGCGCCCATGAGCTCGCACCCGCCGAACCAAAAGTGAGCGGGGCTGGAGCCAAAGTGAGGTTCACGATGTGAGGAGGACTCGCACTGACGGGAGGGCAGAAATTGGGGTGCGAGTTCAAAATCGTTGAAGGGTCAGCGGTCACTGCGATAGCGGCGGAACATGTGCATTGCGTTCTTATCTTATCGACCGTCAGTTGTATCATGAGTTCGATCGTAATCACTGGTGGCTCCCAACGCGGAGGAAACAATTTTTTATGAGGGTTTTAATACGTTTATCCAAAACCGCTTTCAGTTGGACAGAGATACGTGTGTTCCTGTAGGAAGAAAAAGAAGTGTAAAGCCCAACTAAAATGTGATCGAGGTGAAATTACGACTGATGGTGAGCATACGCATGAATCTGCTGCAAATGTCAAAGATGATGCAGCGAAAATCGTGAAAATTCAGGAGCTCGGCCTCGTCACATGCTACCAAGAGGGGTAATCGGGAAAGGCAATGGTGCGACTACTACTGCGAACGTTTGCGGGTGCGAGTTGAAAACCGGGTGCGAGTTCTACTTGCCAGTTTTGATTACGGCTGGGTGCGAGTTCTACACGACCGTGTGCGAGTTTGACGCTCTAAATCCCCCCTCCCCCTTGAAATTCTGGTTAAGTACTAGGATCAGTCCATCAACTACGTAGTATGGAAAAAATCTACAAGTTCTAATCAACTGTACTGATGATTTTACTGTACCACTCTACTTCTGTAACAACTACTGAGCAAAAACGAGGTGATGAGAATAAAGGAGTAGTGGGGCGCATTAAACATTGTACGTTTTGATTTTATTTGTAATCTGAAATTAAGGGGCTAAATGAGGATTCACCAGATCTTTCAGTTGAAGCCCTCGGCGAAGTCGGATATATGTTTTCGTTTAAGGCGTCTCAGATGTATGGGTAAGGGTCGTTCCTGCGGAATGTTGCTTACGAACGGATTTGGGTGGGATGATGCTTTTCGGTATTATGCGTGGTATGTGGCGAGTAAGCAGTCTTTCACTGTTGGCACTTCAAGGTCCTTGTGAAGTTCTTCGTGTCAGACGTACCAGTCAGCGCCGGTGATCAATCAGAGAACGCCATTTCGGAGACTTGTATGCGATGTATTGCATTTAAACGTGAACTTGGTTCTTGATTTATCATTCATTGGTGGCGATTTTCATGCCAAAAGTAGTCTTTTCGGTTCTGCAATTGTGAATCCTAGGGAAAATATGCTGGCAAACGAGGTACATCGCCTTGGATTAGATGTGTTGCATCCTCTTGAACCTACTCATTATGCAGAATCGGCAGGAGTAAGACCTGATGTGGTGGACTACTTTATACTGAAGAACGTTCCTGTACGAACCACGATCCCGGAGATCAGAACTGTCCTCTGATCATTTGCCAGTCATAACTGTGTTGAATACGGAACCAGTGGTGAGAGGTCGAGGTATGTCGCTGGCTAGCGAGCCAATGGATTGGGAGCTATACAAAAATACGTTGGTTTGGCCTACTGATTTAAGCCTGCCTCTGAAAACACATGCTGACATCGATGCGGCGGTAAATAAATTGACCAATGACATTCAGTTCACAGGAATCCTTGCCAAAAAATCCTCGACGGTTCAAAAACCAGCCAAAACATATTCTTGACCGAAAACTTGATCAAAAACGATGCTAGGAAAACCTGGTATTTCACAGAGCTCCCTACTGATTAACAACTGTACAACAGAGCCATGGAAAAAAACTGAAAATAGCGCTTCAAAATCTCCGTGATCACGAGAAAGAACAACTCTGAAAATCGGTGCTTTACTCTTAAATTGTACATATTAACTGTTAGAATTTTAACTAAAGCTCTATACCCACGCTGAGTGTTCTTCGGGCCTTTTTAGCCTCAGTCATTCCATACTGTGGACATTGAAGGATTTGACCAGGTCGGCTGTGAAGCAGGCGCGACTCGTGAGGGAGGCAGCGTCGCACCTGCACCCCCTCGATGCAGAAGGGCGAGAGGGGGGCTACGTATTACCTACCTAATTAGTTACCTACCTAAAAATGAATCAAAACTCCTTGGCTCGAATATCTACGTAAGTTTTTGTAGACCTTACATACTTCGCGGAACGTCTGAAAAGCCTGTGTTGATAGTACAATGATAACGGGAGCACTGCACCTCTTGAGACGATTTTTTTGCATGGACCTTATGGAACAACGAACTAACGTGTGAAGCCAGAAATGTCGAAATGTGGGGCAGTTCTGGGCACTGCACACCCTTCCTTCTCACCATTCACCAGATGTTAAATCACCTCCACAATCAGTGTTGGCAGTCTTCGTTCATGGGCAGGGAATTTTCGTTTGTAATGATGGACTTATTCAGGATCTAATCTGTCCCAAATCATGGAAAAAATAGGGGCTTACTTTTGGAATATTTTGAAAACTTTTGGTGTTGCTATATTACTTTGTACGGTATGAAATCATAAAATTACGATCGACCAAGGTTTCTGATTTTTTCAGTTTTCCCACAAAGGTATTTTTTACCAGAAGCTACAGCAGTTGAGGGGATGGCATCAGGGGTTTAGTGTGCTTCCATGTTTTCTGGCAAGTTTTTTCTGAACTCTGTGATCTGCGTTTGTCTCATTTATAAGTTTTTTATTCGTTCGTTTCATTCGATCTTTTCATTGTTCATTTCATCAAGCGTTTGTTGGATAACTCTATTGATTTCATCTTGAGGGAGTTTTCCCGTTTAGGCGTGAGTGATAAGTGTGCCATTCGCGACATGGGACGGCTAACCTCACCTTTACCAGGTTTGCAGCGTGTACCCGTGTATTTTGAAATGAAAGGAAACTGGTAATAGTTAATTGGAATTTTTAAACGAATAAATAAATAAATAAATAATGAACTATAGCAAATCTTGATAGTACTTTTCATCTGTATTAGGTGCAATAATATTTTCATAAAATAATAAGAATCCGTGACTGCACCCCCTTGTTCTTCCATCACCAGTCGCGCCTGCTGTGAAGTGTCATTAAACGACAAATTTTTGAAAGCAGGGTCATTATGCTCAACTCCAGAAGAATAACCCTATTGTAATGTTGTAACGTTTTTTCTTTTTCATACACGAGTCTTCAAGGGAGGAGCTCCGAGTTAGTTACCCATTAGGGCGAATAGCGCTTGACGTCACTTCCAAGAAGAAATACGGGCATCAAGATTGCCTGTCATAACAAAGTTTCGGTTTATAACTTGTGAGAACGAAATTATGCTAAAGCAAGACCCGCTTAGACACGCTTTGCTAGTATGCAACGCTTTCCTCGGAAAGGCAAAAAACTACGATAGGAATTGACGAGCGTGACGGTGTTTAGTAACTTGAAGTGAAAACCTGAATTTGAGCTTAGCGGTCGGAAAAATTCTGAAGCATATTAGAACAATTTTAATGTTTATAACATTATTTTTAACGGAATGACACACCTGCGATCAGGAGTACGGCGTAACTGATTCTACAGCCCGCATAACATTTGAGTCTTGAAGTGTAGGTGTTATGCCGATGCATAACAAGAGTTAATTTGAACTGAGGTGGAGTGTGAACGCCGCGGATTGGAGACCGATTCTTGCGGCGATGGCCGTCAGGCTCAGTGTTGCCAAGTCGGTCAAGTGAGATAACCGAGACTGAAGCGTAGTGTAAACGCCGCGGAGATGAGGTGTGTTTCTGCGGCGATGACCACAAGCCTCAGTGTTCCAATTGGTTCGGTATCAGAGTTTGAGGTTGTGACGGAATGAAAAGGCCGCAGTTTGAGTTGATTATTGAGCGGTAGTGAAAGCCTGGTTCAGTCTGTTTCAAGGTTAGTTGAGAGTGAATTTTGGTTCTATCAGTATGGCTCTGAAAAGGGCCGTTGAAGATGACTAACGAGTACGCTCCACAGCGAGTGCTCTCAACTGGGGATGCCAAAGGATCCGCCCAGCCAGGATCTCAGTAAGTGGAGGACTCAAGCTAGTTCGTGAAACCTTCCTCTTGAAACTTCTGAAGGGAAGGTCGTCGTCCGGTTTCTCTGTATTTTCTTGAGAGAGAAACGTTCCTCTTCAGTGATTCGCCAAACGAAGTTTCCTCAGATCGCAGTAGAAGGCCGTCGCCTTGAAATAACATCCACAACCAGTTTTCGCCAAGAGGAGTTCCAGGTTCCAGATAAGGCCAATTCAGTTAGGCAGGCAGCTTCAGTATAAGGTCCAGATGTTTGAAGATGAGGAAGGAATGATTCTTCTCTCACGGTCGCCCATCTTTATACCTACTGCCTGGCGAGCCCTCGACGCTGATTGGCTAGCAGGTGCACAACCCGGCCCCCACCAGCGTCGATAGCCACCGAGCTCTCTGATTGGTTTATCCTTCTCCCTTCCCTTCTACGTATATTTCGGTGATTTAGTTTACAAGTTATTATTATGTCAATATTATAACACGCCTCCCCCTAATCACCTAAATATGCAAAAGGGAACCACATCAGCAGAAAAAAAAAAAAAGAAAAGAAAAAGGTTCACTTTAAAATGGGAAAAGGACTGACGGTGCTAGTTTGTCAGTTCAATTGTGGGCCCCTAAAGGGGCCGATGAATTTGTATGTTTGTGGTTTTTAATGTTGGGGTTTTTTATGTTTTCCCCGGTTGTGGCGCCGAGGTCGGCGACGCTTCTTCGGCAGCTCTCCTTCTTTCGCCGCTAAGAGGTGTTTGGGAGTCGGTATGTACGGTGTTTCTCCCGAGGTTGAAGGTCCGGGCTGGTATTCTTCAGCTGGAGTTGCTTCCGCAGCTTGTTTGCGTCGGAGATGCTGCATGAACTCTCGTCGACGGCTAGAGATCGGTGGTATGTCACTAGGAATGGGCTTCCATGGTCGGTAAGTGGTTTCCAGGGGCCGCCAGGTGAAATCCAATGGCAGTGAGGTGCCGAAAATCTCCATAAGAGTCTTTGGAGAAGCTGGTTTTCGGTTAGAGAAGTCCATCTTCAATAATGACCCATTGTTTTTTTGGGTTGTTTTTACATTAGGACGGCGGGTGGATACAAGTGTGGCGCTGCGTGTCGTTGGAGGTAATTTAAATGACACCATTAAATTGTTATCAATCGAGTTGATGGGTAGAGTTTCTGCTGCTTTTATTTTGTCGATCGAAATTCTCTCGTGTTTGTTTCCCGATTGAACGACGACTGTTTTCCCATCATTTGAAACTACCTTGTAGGGGCCGAGGTAGGCTGTTGAGAATCCTTTTGTAGGAACACCTGACCGTATGTAGACGAATTTCGCTTGTTTTGTACTGCTGGGAAGGTAAGATTTATGTCTGTCGTGCATGCGTTTCTGCAGTTTAGTGTGAGATTTCCCAGGTGCCGGCGTTTGAGGCTGAACTATGTCTGATGGTAATCGTGGCGACCAGTGAAAGAGTCTTTGTGCCGCCGATAGACCATCCGTTTCACTGGGTGTGAAGTTCCCACAGGCTCGGATTTGACTGTTTGGTTTTTGGACAATGTTGAGCGGAGTTGCCCATTGAGAGTCTGATGTCCTGATGAGTAGTTCATTGAAGTGTTTCTTCACTTCTTGTAATCTGTCCGGTGCCAATCGTCGTGGTTTTGCAGCTTTGGTTTGCCCTGTTGTCTCGATGTGGTGCATGACGCCGACTTTTGCCAGCGCGCTAGGGTCCAAAGGCTTTGTGTGATCAGGAAACTCATTGACGATCTGGGCGATTTGTTTTAAGTCCAAGGGACTATTTTTTATTTCGTCCACTGTGGGGGTTGGAATGAGCCGACGCTTCCGTAGATCGACAGTGAGGCCATGGTGATACAGGAAATCTGCGCCGATGATCGATTTGTCGATTTTTGCAATTAGGAACGTCCAGGTGTACGGCGTTTTGTTGAAGGTGACGGTTTGTTTTAATTTACCATAGGTGGTGATTGCCGTGTTGTTTGCTGCATAAATTTTGTCGTTGGTAGGTTTTCTTCGTGGAAAGAGCTTGGATGATAGGATGCTTGTCGTGGCACCTGTATCGATTAAATAGTTAATTTTTGTGGTTGCGCAGGTTAAATGTAGTAGTTTAAAACCGGCAGTGCTATCACCTGCGAGCAAGCCTGCCGATTCTAGTTTTCCTGGAAGTTGCAGGGCTTCATGCATTTCCGGGCATTATTCCCATATTTCTTGTGATAGAAGCAATGTGTGGGGTACGGAGAGTCTGATCGTTCCTTCTTGAAATGCTTTCCCCGTAGTCCGTCTGACCTTGACGTTGATCTTGATTGGGATCGTGAATGTGATCGCGACCTAGACCTCCCCCTAGTATTTAACTGTTGAACTGCTGTGGTTAATTCCTTTATTAGTTGCCCAAGGTTGTTTGTGTCGGCTTGGGAGCTTGAAGCTTGAATGGCGTGTATCTTGTCTTCTTTCACTTCATGAAGCCTATCTGCAATGGAGGCTAATGTGTCCAGTTCCTCGGTGTTTGCGGTGAGCAGGGCACGTTGCGTTTCGCTGGGAAGCTGTTTTAACCACAGAGTTTTGATGATGTCGGCAGAGTTTGTGTTGCTGAGCTGGTAACGCACCATGTTGAGTATGTGAGATGGGCGTTCATTGGGATCGGCGGTTGAGTCTAGGAGTGTCCTGATTTTGTGGTCTGTTGAGACGCCATAGACTCTTTTGATAATGGTTTCAAAGTCGGCAAAAGGCGTATTTCCGGGGTTTTGCAACAGGTGTGCAATGTGGTAAACTGCCTTTTTTGGAAGTGCATTTACTGCTGCGTTGAATTTCGTATGCTGGGAGAGTATTCGTTCCGTACTGAAATATGATTGGAGCAACAGAAACCATAAATTTGGATCCTCTTCTATAAACTCCGGAGCCTTGCTTCTTGGTGCGAGGGCCTCAACTGCTTCAAGGGAACGTGGACTGGCTTCTCTGGGCATAGAGATCCCTGGAGAGCTTGTTGCAGTTGTATCCGGCATTTCACACTATTTTTGTTGAGCCGGATGTTTCTAGGTGAAGATTGTTCTTCGTCGGGGTCACCAGTTGTTATGCCGATGCATAACAAGAGTTAATTTGAACTGAGGTGGAGTGTGAACGCCGCGGATTGGAGACCGATTCTTGCGGCGATGGCCGTCAGGCTCAGTGTTGCCAAGTCGGTCAAGTGAGATAACCGAGACTGAAGCGTAGTGTAAACGCCGCGGAGATGAGGTGTGTTTCTGCGGCGATGACCACAAGCCTCAGTGTTCCAATTGGTTCGGTATCAGAGTTTGAGGTTGTGACGGAATGAAAAGGCCGCAGTTTGAGTTGATTATTGAGCGGTAGTGAAAGCCTGGTTCAGTCTGTTTCAAGGTTAGTTGAGAGTGAATTTTGGTTCTATCAGTATGGCTCTGAAAAGGGCCGTTGAAGATGACTAACGAGTACGCTCCACAGCGAGTGCTCTCAACTGGGGATGCCAAAGGATCCGCCCAGCCAGGATCTCAGTAAGTGGAGGACTCAAGCTAGTTCGTGAAACCTTCCTCTTGAAACTTCTGAAGGGAAGGTCGTCGTCCGGTTTCTCTGTATTTTCTTGAGAGAGAAACGTTCCTCTTCAGTGATTCGCCAAACGAAGTTTCCTCAGATCGCAGTAGAAGGCCGTCGCCTTGAAATAACATCCACAACCAGTTTTCGCCAAGAGGAGTTCCAGGTTCCAGATAAGGCCAATTCAGTTAGGCAGGCAGCTTCAGTATAAGGTCCAGATGTTTGAAGATGAGGAAGGAATGATTCTTCTCTCACGGTCGCCCATCTTTATACCTACTGCCTGGCGAGCCCTCGACGCTGATTGGCTAGCAGGTGCACAACCCGGCCCCCACCAGCGTCGATAGCCACCGAGCTCTCTGATTGGTTTATCCTTCTCCCTTCCCTTCTACGTATATTTCGGTGATTTAGTTTACAAGTTATTATTATGTCAATATTATAACAGTAGGTATTTCCTCATTCAACAACATTCCACAAAATGTCTATTACTAAGTGATTTGTAGAATGTAGTTGGCAAATCGTACGAACATTCATAAGTAATATGAATGAACGTACTGTTTGCCAAAATTATTCTTCAAATTTAATTAAACGCTTCCTCAGAAAAATCCGGAACAACCTGGATCTGGTCTTGAACAGGTTCCAAAGCAGGTAGGAATACAGAACACTTGGTCCTGGAACTACCCTCGTGGTGGTTGGAATAAGCTCGGTTGTCAAAACACTCAAGTGCGCATGCGTTCTTGTCCGTAACCTGTCCTGGACAGGGTGTTGAAAAATACCTTGAAAGTATTTTTTTCAACAGTTGTTTCATTCTTAGGATAATTATGAGTGACCCTGGGGTAGATGAGGTGAACGGCGGGGGTGTTGACATTACATCAGAAGTAGGATATAGTGAATCCAGGCGTCCACAAAAGAGTCGATCCTGCACTACTGGGACAGAAAGAGGGAGCATAACCACAACACTCATATCCTTGTTCTTCTACTTCACGTTTGTTACGGTTCGGCTTGCACTCCATAATAGACCTGACCGAGGTTTTCCTGGCTCACTCCAGAATGTTGGAGTGGTAGTTTTCCTGCTATTTCATGATCCCACGTTTACAAAATTTGTAACGATTTAATCGCAGGTGCAAGGGTCACTGACTCACTCACTCAGCAAAACTTCAAGGGATTTCTTGTGTTCTGTAGAGGGGATTCTAAAATTTCTTATTTATATTAGGGGGCCGACTGGGGCGTCGTTTCGTAAGTAGGTATATCTGAACGTAGAATTTATATGAGGGGATCATGGACCTGCCCGAACCTGTGTGTGGTTCTAGAGGACTTTTATTACTATTACTGGGCTGGAGGCGGGATTTTTGAAGGGTTTGGGCCAGTGGCCCGAATGAGTTGACGTAGAAGCAACGTTTGGGGGCCAACAGACCAAACAGTGTGACTAACGGACTTTTAGTGTGTAGGAGGGGATATTTTGGGGGCTACAAATGGGGCTTTTGGACGTCAAATGAGGTGTCGATATCGGAGTACCTAACTAAATTAGGTATCTCAAACGTTCATTTCAACCAACTCAGGTTCATTAAATTTAATAAATAAATTTATTTATTAATAATTTATATTATTACCTATTTATTATTGGGGGGGGGGGGGGTATGATGTATCCATCTATCAAACCAAGCACCCCACAGAATATAGCTCTGGCATGGGAAAGTCGTCTCACAGTGGGCCAAATGGCCAATTTAGGTGGAAAACAATTATCTTAAAAATCACGAATTTTCAGTAGTTAAGAGTTTGAGGCTCATAAGTCTGGAGTAGCGGACATTAGAGAGAGAAGTCAGTACTTTCACACTATTTGAAATCCTACTACCATAAGGACATTTTGGAGTAAAAGTAACACTCGGCCACGAGTTTTGTTGTTTTTCTTGTTTTGCCACTTATAATAATTCAAACGTTCTAGTTTTGCCATTCAATCACTTTTTGCGATTTTTTGCGTTTTTCTTGATATTATACAATATAATGATTGGTTGGTTTGAAGGAATAACGGCGACGGTCCCACGGATGCAGTTTGTAGAAGAATGGAGGATGCTGCCGAAGAAAGACCGTCACGAAAACGAGTGGTTTTGTGATCCCTTGACATGCTTCAGATTCTTCACTTCTATCAGATATAAGATTCTTATATCATAATATGATACCATGTCATGGTATACCATGTATTACACATCTTCATAATATAACCCTAATTTCTATCAGTTTCTCTACAAAGGGGTACATTTAGATCCGTAGTAGGTATTTTTATTAAGGTATTTAAAGGGTCCGGTGAGTTCAACGTCAAGATTATTGACCTCTGGCGCCTGACATGACAGGGCGCTAATTTATTAATGAATTCACTTTAATCCATCTGCACTTTTATTCCCAAAATTTCCACGGTCTTCAACGGGATTTGAACTCTTGGCCTCAACAGAATGCAGCGCGAAGTGGCTAACGCCCAGAACCAAAAGGCTAATCCGGCCGTGCTATTTTTATTAAGAGTTTATTTACGAACTTGAAGGTAGTGGAACTTCAATAAACACCAACAATTGAAAATTCGTGAAAATTAAGATATAGGTATACTCTGTTTTCCTGGCGTTTCCTTTAAATAATGCATTTTTCCGTTATTTTTCCCGTAATCAGCATTAAATTTTGACAGGGAAACCACAAAAAATAATTTTTCTATCTAAATCGGTCATTTGGCCACTGTGCGTCGTAGCTCAATCGAGCCCGCGGTCGATTGTTGTGCACAACTACATCAACCATGGTTGATGTAGTGGGTTCGAGCTCAGCAGCCCCGCAATAGACTTTTCTTCTTTTGCTTCCGAGTCTGCGAAGCAGGAAGCCTTGTGTTCACGTTCACAAATTTTTGTTGTCCGAATTCAAAATTTCCACTAGCATTTTGCGTTTCATAGCGTACTGAACAAAATTTGTTTGTCAAATTTAATTTGGTTCCGTGTCTGTCGGTCTGTCCGCATTTCCTTGTTACAGCCATAATTTCCACAATTCTGAATGAATTTAGCTCAAATTTTGAGGGATTAGGCGGATAAGGCTCCTTGAGGTCCCATAAGAATTTCATCACAATAGAATCAGCGGTACGCTCTGCGCATGCGCTAACGTGAAATTCTTGAAACAGGCATAACTTTCACAATTTTGATTCAATTTCGCTCATATTTTAAAGGATTATACGCACAAGGCCCCTTAAGGTTTCGCATGAATTTCATCATGATCGAACTAGCGGTACGCTCTGCGCATGCGCTTACGTGGGATTCATTAAATTTCGTTGTTACAGCCCTAATAACCACTGATTTCATCCGATTTAGATCTAATTTTCAGGGATTATGTGGGTCCATTGAGGCCCATTTTATAATGGTTTCACATTGATTGTTATAACAATCAAAGTGACACCATTGGCCGTATACGAGGAAGCTGCTGTGCCATCTCCTTGGCAGTGTATTTATTTATTTTATTTTACTTTACCTACTTTGTTATTAATTTAAATGTATAATTAGTTTTATATAAAGCTCTCCGAGCTGCGAGCTCTCAATGCATGAACCCTGCGTGGAGCTCTGGATGAAGCTACAAGTTATGAAGGTTATGAAAAGGTAGATCCAGCGGTGGTGCAAAGTAAGGATGTCCACACTGAAGAAAAATATCGATATTCGATATATCGATAGTTTTAAAAATATCGTTTTACTAGGTCGATATATCGTAGAAAAATATCGATATTCGATATATCTTTACAAAATATCGATAAATCGGATAATTATGTCCAAATTTAAATTTAAAAAAAAAATCCATGCCTTTCACGACTTTTGATTACTAGTAAATAAATTAAGGTTATAAATTCTTCGAATAATCTGTAATGAGTAGGTAATTATTTGTAAAATCAAGGAAACGATTTGTTTGCTTAGTTTATATTGTTCTGACAAAACATTCAGTACATGATTAATATTTTCTGCCAATGCAACTCGTTGATCGTACCTATTTGATATGAAATCTCGTTTGGGTTTTGACACCCTAACGTTCGTATCTCAAAACAATTTGGTTCCATTTGTCGGCATACAGCCTTCTGGACCTCAATTTGCTCCAGCCAATATTGCCCTGATGATGGACAAATAAATTGTCGGAAACGTTGGCGAATCAGTTACATCCACTTCATTGACCGACCCTCAACAACCCTTATAACTATGATATATTATAGCTGGTGTTCGGATTTATGTCGGATCACTCTCAAAAATATCGGTTCCCGATATTTTAAAAATAATATCGATATATCGATATATCGGTGGAAAAAATATCGCTCAAAAATATCGATATATCGGCGGGAAAATATCGATATTTCGATATATCGATATTTTTTGAGCATCCCTAGTGCAAAGTATTTCTAATAATTTAATCATTTGAAATGTTGCGCGGGTTGTACTAATTTACCGGTGGCGACGTTGTCAACCTGTGGTTCGCATGGGTGTCAACATTTGACACTGGTGAACCTTGGCTTTCTTGCCGCGCCCTTCGCTGAGATCGACAGGGCATAAACCGAAGGTTATAATTCAGTCGGGAAGACAAATACCTATTTAACCTGCAGTCTCCACCCCGCCTCACCGTATTGACACATTATGTGGTCTGCGCGATTCTCGTTCACCCGAGAGTATTAAGGGGATTAGCCGGAAGGTGTCGCGACGCCTTTGGATAGGTGGTGGGATGGCAGGTCCCAGAGGGAAGGGATCGATGATACGGATGCTGTAGCCGTTATGCATTATCAAAGGGGGAGGGGGGGGTACAACAGTGGGCAGTGTTATATTGAGTAGGTAGTTGGCTGCTGCTGTTGTGGTAGAGGTGGTGGTCAATTAGGAATCAGGCTCGGGACTTAAGTGTGCCCAGCCGCGAGCGAGCCACGAAAACAAGTTGATATACTTTCGAGACACCGGGCCCTCGTACAACCTAATCTTCTCTTCCCTATCATCTTTTCACACGAAAAACTTCTTCAAGTCTATTATCATTATTATTATTATTATTATTATTATTTACCGCATCGAAATTAAAACAATTATTTTTACGTGCAAAACTCTCAGACTGACCTTGGCCACATTTTATGCGTATCTGTAATTTATGCACTCGGACGAGTAAATGTAGGGAAATGAAAAATTCAGCCGTTTTCTGAGAACGTTTTTAGACAGTTCTTTGGGATGAAGCATCATCAAATCAGCTTGTTGAAATTGTAAAAGATAAATACATTTGTAAGATTCGTACTCAGGGAGAACACTGGATTGATTGCATCTGTAAAGAAGTTATTTATTTTATCAATATTCAAATACAATATTCGTTAGATAAATACTGGACCTTAAATTACATACTAGAGATCTGAACCATTGAACATACCTGTAAAGAAGAAATCTAAAACACAGGATCGTTCGAGTAGGAATCTCAGGAGCTCTGCTCCCGTTCACATTGACTGGTGAACCACAACTGCCTAACTAACTCGCAGGACCAAGATTACGGGAGACGCTATGAGCCGAAAACAACAACAACGGGATGATAGCGTTTGCCGTGGTGTTATTGGAAGTTTGACCCGATCAAACTTTACACATTCTTTTCATTTTGGTTTATTATTCTTGGCACAATACGCCTATGTATTCACACCTATTCGTGTCGGTGGTAGAAAATGTTGATCGGCCTCAAAATTTGCAAGGGTTAAATGTTTCAAAATCAAAATGTCCGTCCAAGTAGTTTAGGGTATACATAATTTTTTTAAATCTGAAATTTTGTCAAAATACTCTGTCCACCATATTTTTGTGCCCTCAAAGTTTTCAGCCCAATCACCTGGTCGTCCGGTGTGGCGTTGGGTAAACTACCGTTTCCCTCGATCAGCGAAGTTAAGCAACGTCGGGCGTGGCTAGCGCTTGGATGGGTGACCGCGTGAAGAGCGGGGTCGCCGATACAAGTATTTTCTGCGTTCAATCGGACGGCGAACTCCTTCCAACCCAGGGGGACGAGGCAATGGGGAGCCATGAGCGCAATCGTCAGACAAGTTCCGATCCTCCTTGAGAGGACGGCTGACGACGTCCGCGACGGCAGCAGCCAGTCGGACGAAAATTCAGGGTGAAATTCCCTTGTTACATTTACACATTTTTTACATTTTACAATCACCTAACCCCGTGGGGGTAAAACGGGGCTACGGGAGGGGTTTTCGGGTATGATATCGAGTGGGGTGTCGTTTTCGAAGTGTTTCTGGACGTAGAATCCATTTTTTGGGGTCCCAGAACCATCGGATTTCAGTGGTGGGCCTTTGGGGCTTTCATGGGGCTACCAATGAGTCTTTTTAAAGATGTCAGGAAATCGAATGAGGTGTCCTTTTCCGTGTAATTTCGGACGAATAATCCATTTTTCGGGGTCCCACATCCGTCCATAAACTTTACAAAAACTTTACAAGAAAGTACCTAAATTATACTTTTTTCATTAGGTAATTAAATTTTTTTTTATTGATATAGAATTTATTTTTATAAAAGTTTATATCAAAGAATAATAAACACTTGCGTAAAATTTGTAGCGTAAAAAAAAAAAAAAAAAATTCTTAACAAAGAATCATATAAGAATGATAATTATTATTATTGTCAAGGGAAATTATTTTCCTGATCAAAATAATTACTTTCCGTAATGGTTTCCACAAGTTTATAAAGATTAGCTACCTGCTGAAAAATAGATTCTTAACAAATGTCAAGTTTTATGGGCGATTAATCGGTGAAATCGATTGAGACACCGATTTTTCAATTGCTTGGAAAATCCATCGTTATTCATCGATTTTCCATGTGAAGCCCCGCTATAGATCGCGGACGTTTAACGTCCCAACCACACAGCTCGACAGTGTCCAGCTGTAAGTTTTCCTTTCGAAACCTATAACCAACAGAACGTGGCGATTGTGCGCAAACAAAGCCTCCATCATGAGGAATCTCATCAAACTTATTATAACACATTTAATGAATTTTATGATTTCATTTTTGTCTGAATGAATTCAGCCTTTTAAAACTTTTTTTCAGAAAAAAAAAAATGAAAGGAAAAAAGGAAATGAAGGGGAAAAAGAGGAAAATGAAAAAAAAAAAAAAAAAAAACCCTCTCTTATTGCAGAAAAAAACAAAACAAACGAAAGCTATATATAATTATGTATATATATAGATATCTGTTTTATTGACCATTTGGAATTGATCATGCGGCCAACTCCTTTGTGCATAGGGCTCTGCCCTCAAAGCACTTAACATTTACAATAATAATAATTCAGCTTTTAACTGTTCTTCCCGAATCTGAATCTCCTTGAAATGGCTTGACATGTTTGATCGATTTATATTCACAACACCTTACGATTGTGGCTTTGTTTGCCCCCTTCTGGTGGGTGAGAAACTGCGCCCATCTCCTAAAATGTGACGTCACCACTTATGCGGGCTGTTAGTTTATTACAATGTGGCGCAGGGTCATATATAACATAATAACAATAAAAAAATAATATGATAAATTATATAGTATGTAGTATATCAGATTATATGTAGGTCACAAATATATAATATATATTATATCCTGATATATATTATATGCCCTATTATTTGTGTGGGAACGGATACCAACCAGAGGAGAGACTACGATGTTTACCTATCAGGTAATCAACGGAGTCTCACCTTGAACTTACGCCCGGACGGCACATTGTTCACTGATATGGTACCGATGACTCTATTTGCCTTCTGGTGGTCGAGGTCCAATCCCTAATACAAGACTTATCACTACGACTGTAGGTCCATCAACAAGCCGGGTCAGCAGCCCCCAGCTCTCCCCCCTCAATCGTAGATTGCTGTGGCTAGTTTAACGTTCTAAGCAAACGAAGACAATGTTTTTCTACCGGTCCACCAGATTTTTATCCCGGTTCGAGGTCCCAAGAGAGGTTCGTTCATGCGATCCCTCGATCTTGTGTGTTGAAGACGGATGTCTCGGCCGCCTTCGTCACGGGAGCCTCTGCTAGGATTCACATAAACGTTCCAACGTTCAGAGGTGAATTGTCAACCGACAAGACAGGTATTACAACACATTATATGCCCTAAAACTCCCTCAAAATTTCCGCGAAAATTTGCCTCATTTGCCAACACAGGGAAACGTAGTTTTCAAGAGTAAACAGGTCGTATCTTTACAAAATCGGTGTTATCTAAATGTGTTAATTAAGAGAATTCTATCATTGCTGGGTGGATTTATCAGTGGAGAGTTAACGTAGAGGAATTTGATGGAATCTAAAGTTGAGAACCCTACCCGATTGACTTGCCCCAACTGACCTTTGAAATGTTGATACACCAATGATGAGACGTCGTTTAGACGTCATTGTCTCATTTTTGAATTTTGCTTAAAAGACTAAGAGACACAAACGACCTCCACTACTGATGACCCGCTCGCCGCCGGTTTGTTCTTGCCGCTGCCGTGATTTGCAACATTACATACTACTTTTACGTTTCTTTTGATGTGTGGAACGAGAGTAAATTGTGCTCTAAAAGGTTGGGATTTGGCCCATATACTTCCTTTAGGTGGAAAGATTTTTATCGTCGTGCACTTGCGAGGTTTCGTGCGTCTGAGATGTCTGTGGGGAGGGCGAACCGCCACGATAAAAACGAATGGCTTTGAGGGGTAGTTTTATCGAACGGGGGGAGGGGGGTGAGTTCAATTTCAGTCATTGCTTAAGATAACGTTTGCGATAAATGAAACAATCAAGAACAACTGCTCGGTCTCATTCTGGTTTCAAATCACTCGCCAGGTCAATAAAAGTTGGGGAAGCGGTTGGTGTTAATTCCGACTTTATCATTCCCCTACGAGGAGTGCATTCTCCTCGTACACTCAGGAACACTTAATCGGATGTTGGAATTTATCACCCGAAGTCCAACCGAATCTTGTTGATTCAGGACTTTGAACCATCACACACCTTCATCTTCATCCTTATTTTTTAGGACTAAAGGAGGGACTTTTGAAGGTTTTTGGGGCGAAGAATCCATTTATGGAGGTTTTAGACCCATCCGACAACACCGTGGGGATAGGCTTATTAACGGCATTCTGGCATTGACCCGAAGGTAATTAAATGCGAAGAATCCATTTTTGGGTTTCCTATCTGTCTTTATAACTGGGAATACAAGCTATTTTTTTCAATTTCTAATTTTTTCTAGACAATAAAAGTTTTACACAACTTACCTATACAAAATAACAATAACCCCTTACGTCAAATTTGCAGCGTTTTCCGGATGTACCTATTGAGCGATTCCAACATCGCCAAACTTTGGCTCCAATGGTGAGCCGATAATATCACAGTCTGTGATTCACAGACCATCGTTTTACAAGTTTTTATGAGCTGAATCGATTTCAACCACCTTTTACTTCATATTGAACCTTTCGTATTTATTTACCATATCGACGGTGAAGACGAGAACCCTCGTATCTCCAAATCCTTGTAGTTTAAAAATTCGCCACTGTAAGCTCTAAAATCGGTGGGAACCCTCGTATCTCTAAGCCATAGAGCATGGAGGAAAGATCCTCCATGGCCTTAGAGTCTAAGGTACTTGTAGTTTACGAATTCGCCACTGTAAGCTCTAAAATCGGTGGGAACCCTCCTGGTAGGTAGGTAGCCTTCAAAAACCAGATCAAGGTAGGTAGCCTTCAAAATTGGAGATACGAGGGTTCTCGTCTTCACCGTCGATATTTGGTATTTATACCAAAGTTCGTGCCAAACAAAAAAAAAAAAACTTAAAAAACGAATTTTACACAAGGGTTTATTTCTTTTTTTAAATAAATAATTTAGGTATATCTATATAAATTATTGTGCAAAAATTAATTTTAGGTCAATGAAAATTATTAAACACACACACACACACACACAAAAAAAAGGTATTCCCGTACAGACAGATATGGGGCACCAAAAAATTGATTCTACGTCCAAAATTACTCGAAAAATCACACCTCATTCAACCCTCATACATCCCTACAGTGAAATCAGATGGTTCTGGGAACGCCAAAAACGAATTTCAAGTGCATCACTACTTCGAAAACGACACCTCAAAGCCGAACCCTTCTAAAGCCCCTCCCGTAGCCCCTTTTTAGCCTCCACGGATTTGAGCGATCGGGCTGAAAACTTTGCCGGGCACAACTAGATGGTGAATCGATGGTTTGTCAAAGTTTTAGTTCAAAAATGCCCAAAATGGCAAAACGTGAACAAAACATTCAAAAAAATGAACAACATTTGAGGCCAATCACTCAGAGGTAGGTTGATTAGTGTGAGAATCATAAACGGGCGATTCTCCGAAAGTAGGGATATTACTGTCCGCAGCTTAGTACAGCGACCCCTGATTCTGATCTGATGATTTTTTTTTTTTAATTCTTCGGTTACAGAGCGACCTTAACTTCAGTTTTTTTTCCTGAAAATAATTTTTTTTTAATGTTCGTCGTAGTATTTTTAAATTGTACTCAATTAGATTGTTTCGCTGACGCTCACATGCACAATAATTCGAGTTTTCAAGTTCAACCATACAAAACTTGCGTCCCACATTTTATTTTGCAAAAATAATAGGTACCTTACCTATAGATTGTGTTAGCACACCTTTCCACTAGAGAATAATAAAAGGAATGCCGAATATGTGTATAAGTTTCAGGGTCAGGTCAGCAATAAGGTTTGTCCAACGATTTTTCATTTTTGAATGCAGACCCTCACACTAGGTGGTGAAATCTCCACTACGGCTGTGACATCACCACAAATTGCAGTCAGGTGATTCTGAAGTTCGAGGACTTCCTGCAAGGCCACCCCGCCTCCTATCATTCGGTTGTTTACATTTGTTGAGGGGGGGTTAGTAGATTTGTTGAGGGGATTTGCGGCTGGGTAAAAGTGCCGACAGACCCACACGCTTCTACTACTTCGCTCCAGTAGGAACTTTTTGATGAATTTCCCAGAATACCTCAGATTTCGGTTGGAGTAGAAGTGGCCAAAAGGGGAATCCTCTAGTTGTTACTCTGACCTGTCAACGTGGGTTTGAAGGACAAAACGCAGACCCTCAACTTTTCAACTTCAATTGAAGATTGAAGATTTCAAATCATTTTCATTGAAGATGGAAAATTTCCATTCATTTCATTGAAGATTTCAATTCATTTCATTTCAACTTCGATTGCAGATTCGATGTATTTGTACATCATCCTCAGGGCTTTAGTATACAGAGGAAAAATAGGTGTTGGTAACGCCTGTACAGTCTTGAGGATGATGCACAAATACATCGAAACGTCGGCCTAGAGGAGATACCCTAAATTCAACAATAACCGCACTTTTAAGCACTCCAGAGAATGAGGGTTACATATCCCTACTTCCGAAGAATCGCCCAAACCAAAGGTTGGAACACTTCCAATGATCGGATCTTCCCCGATTACCTACTCGATCGAGTCTCGAAGTCCGGATTTCGAGATTGCGGGAAAATGATAAAATACTGATGAGAAATATGTATAAAAAGTTTCAAAAAAATCGGTATAGCAACGCAACGTACCGAAAGAGTCGAGCTGAAAAAGTCTGTAAAAGAATAAAGAGGCAAAAATAAACACTACGTTTCTCACGAGTTGATACGCTCTCTCACAGTCAAAAATTATAATAAACAACCTAAGGACGTCACGATTACAGATACGACTGCCACTTAGTGAAATCATCGAACGTTGATTACACCTCGATGGATCCAACACATCATTTGGGGTTGATCAATAAAAAATGAACACTTCTAGTGATTTCCATCGTCAACGCGATCGAACAATAAATATATCGACCTCAAGGCAAGAGGAATGGCTCAGCCGTCAAAGGCAACTAGCGTATATTTGTTCCACGCGAAAAACTTCCAATGAGAGAAGTTTCCTTTCGCGATAAATTAGATTAAGAAGTCGACTTTCTGCTTCACATTACACCCAGCCAATCTACATGAGAGTAAAGGAGCGGCAACCGTATAAATATTCTAGGATGAACCCCATGTTAGAATTCAGAAGAAGGGGATTCTCTTTTGGTCCCCAGAATACTGAGTGGACTTTGTCCTAATGAAATCTTGTTCCAATTTCTCAGCACAAGTTCCGTTATTTACTGTCTAGATAAGGTCGGTCCAAGGAATCACTTGAGTGAACCCTTTTACTAGGATAGCTCCCTTTTTTTCAGTCTTTTCCACCACCCTCTCACGGTCTTTTGGGCTATCAATTCCAAAACGTTCCAACACATACGGTGACCAGCGAGTATTTTTCTTTAGAGAAACGAAGGTTTTGAAAGTGGGTTTTGAATGATGGGTCTTTTGAGGTATTTGGTTGCCTTCCATAGCGAGTACTCAGTGTCCCTATGACTTGTCAACTCAGAGATAAACTGCTCATTAGTTTCATCATTGATTTGTTGGATCAGGTTTTTTAATTCTCTTGCCTTCCTGTACCATTCAGATTTGAGATGAGGGGCTCCGCTTGCTTGCCAGCGTTTCCTGGACTTCCGTTTCTTTTTTATAATGACAACTATCTCTCGTGGATAGTTTATACCTCTGAGTCTTTTCACCAAAGTGGGGGTGTTCTCGTGTGCAACACACTGAATGCTGCAGACGAGGTGTTCCGTCATTAGGTGTTTTCAGCGGCTTGCTCAGGTCCACATGTTTGCAGATTTGCTGCTTAAAACTGTCCAAGTCTGTTTTGGGATTAACCAATACCGGATTGTGTGGCCTCTGTATAATTCTGTCACTGAGCGTTAGAGTGATAGGTGAGTGATCTGAGCTGAGGTCGTAGTTTTCTTCGACAAGTAGAATCTACTCTATCTCAGCAAAATATCTGATAGTTTGCTGAGATATTCTTTGAGATGAAAAAGCCAATCAAATCCGGTTTTTTGCTTGGGTCAGAGGGCCAATACGTTGGCTTCCCTGTTGAATGTTCTTCACAGTATCTGTGTAGTCAACGATTGCTTGATAGAGTCTGCGCCCTTTTGCAGTTGTCAGCCTGGATCCCCAAGACTTTAATTTTGCATTAAAGTCGCCTCCAATGATAAATCGATTCCCAAGTGGGGGGGGGGGGGGATATTTCTGTATTCTTCGTATTTAAGGTTATGCCTAGGGGGACAAGCCTCAATAGCTACTGGACAACCATGGTAATTTGCGGTGTGGTCTCCGCTACAATTAGCACACTTAGCTGGGCCTTCCTTGGACTTTTTGCATTCCTCAGATGAATGGCCTTTGGCACACGTGACACATCGAGGAGGTTTGGAACAATAATTTTTTGTGTGGCACCATTCCTGGAACCTTTTACACTTTTACAAAACTTCCGCGGGAATTTTGATGATTTGACGGGATGTACGGTGACCCGCCCCTTGAGCAACTGCGAAATTTGGTAGATTTTGTTTCTGTCGATACCACTTTGGAATTCGACTTTACACATGTCAAATGGGACTCTTGATTTCCACTGGAGTTTTCGATTCACTTTTAAGACTTCCCTGGGACTAAGTTGGTCCCTAAGATCCTTTAGAACATCATCAGTAGGCCAGGATTTGTGAATTCCCTTAATCATGGCTCTCATTACTGTATTGATACATTCAGCTCATTATCTCATTTCGAATAGACATAATTCGTGACAAAACGTGACGGAAAATAAGTTCATACTTTACCCCGTTAAGGTATCTAATAGTTTGTTACTTGTAGGAGGCTACTGTGTTGTATTTTGATGTTCTTCTGAGGTAGTATAATGCTATGTTTCTGATTAGTTTTTCTTCATACAATGATGACTCGATTCATATCTACAATGATGACTCGATTCATATCTATTTATCAACTTGCACATTTGCACATCGAGAAACGCAGGACGATTTTTTCTTCTCGTTAGGCGGCGATCTTCTCCGATAATATTAAAAGCTTCTTCTTCATTAATAATTATTAATGAAGACTCAATAATTAATAATAATAATTAATGAAGACTCAATTATTGAATTTGCGAAAGATTCGTCCCAACAATAATAAAAATTTCATTGTGACATTTAATGTCATGACACTACAGCAGCTGTCCACAGTACTGTACTATCTCGTGGGAGAAAATAAATATTCCAAGGGTCAATTCCTGTTTAAAGGGTTAAATTCGTATTCCAAGACTTGAAAGGACTCCTTAAGGTATTTGAGAGGACTATCGATTGTACAGTATCGACCGACCTGAAACCCATATAACCAAAATGGGGAGAGAAAGGGAAGCGAAGAGAAGAATAGGAGGGTTTTTATAAAACGTTGAACGACCCGAAAAAAGAAGATGAGAAAAGAAAAAGTGAAATCACGAGGAAACGATGAAGTCTTCGAACAATCCTATCCTTTTGTGCGACTTTTTTCCACGGTCTCACCAATTCTTGGCTGTCCTCGGGGTCTCTACTTCAACCCTTAAATCTTCTTGAGATCGAGGGGAACTTGAATTTTCAATAAAAGCGAACGATTTTAACGAATAATATTGTTTTATATTTATTGTTTACTTTTTTTAAATCTTCAACAACTTTTAAAATTGTTACCTTGAAGACGACTGAGGACACACTGTATAAACAGTACTTGTATTTTGACGGCTTGGCTTATTTTTACACGTCAGATCGTACGTCACACTCAGAGTGGTTGGATCATACGCGTCAAGAGCATCACAATTCGCAATTACGATGAGAAGTCGGGTAACACTTTTATGAAAGAGAAGGGTGTTTAACCTTTGTGCACTCAAGAGTTAATACCCAGCAAGCCTCAATATCTAGTCAAGAGCCTACCAATCAAACTCGATATCCCTCGTCACCTCTCATACGTGTTCAATAATTGAATCTTTCATCATTATTATGCATAATATGCATATATTATATCTCAAATGGAATGAACAAAACCATTCTAATGAACACGCCGATGTTGATTTATTTACGACGCTTTGAATATAACTAGTGGGCCATCACCCTGCTGGCTACGCCAGCCAACCCCGGACCGTATCCCACCTGGCCTCAGAACCAACAACTCGTTTTCCCATATTGTGGTTTTTCATGAAAAATACAGATTTTTGTGTAGGGGGGGATTCATATTTTTCTCGTCATCTACTCCCCAGAACGGAATTTTGGTATTTTTTTTCAAATTTTTGAGAAAAAGTTTAACTTTCCATTTTTCCCACTTTAGGAGCTCAGATACGCCACATGGAGCTACTTTTTGGTGGTTCCAGACTTTTCTCGCACTATGATCGCCAAACTGGATTTTTTAAGACCAATTTCAGATTATTCCGACATCTGAAAGTGCCCTAGAATAAAGATGACTAAAATCGTCGTGACCCTCCTCGGGCTGCGGCTTTAATATATTAGACTAGGGGGCCATCCCCCGTCGTTCCGCACTGAGGGGTGGTCGTTGCGGCCTGGCGAGCCGCGTGTTCCGCCCTGAGGGGGTGGTCGTTGTGGCCTGGCCTGAATATTACATGCTCCCCACCATTCTTCTAATAATCGTTTTCCTTCTAATTTTTTCACTCTACATGCAAATTCGATATCGCATTTTCAAAATACTTCATCCTGTATTTAAGGATTAATTCTTGAATAATATAAAAGAGATGAGAAACTGTACATTTTGATCACAGAAATACCTACCCTTTTTTCGACCTATTATTCTCAATTAAATGCCTCAGGCCCACTTTCACCACCCGAGATACCGAGAGTTTAAGCGTTAACGCCCAGGTTAAACCCCCGAGGGAGCACCGAGTAGAGAGGGGTTATTGGAACGACGTCGCTAAACTGTCAAATTTTGCGGGAATCGTCGACGGATGACGGGATCTTGTCGGAAATCTCCAATCACCATGATTGGAGATTTCCAATCAATAAATTTTATTCTCCCTATTTTGAGCTGCGCAGTTTCCGCAACTGTCTGCTCCGCAGTTTCCCCATGAGGAGCCGTCTCCACCCCCCTTCAAACCAACTCCCCCCCCCCCCACCGTTCCGTCACCACTGATTGAGGAGCTATGACTCCCCTCAACCGAAAAATGGGTTAAATTCTCGTGATATCCCGCTCCTTTTGTCTTCCCAACGGGCTCCACCCCCCTCCGCGGAGCCCTTCTTTCGTCTCCCCGACCCACCTGTCAATCAAAATTTTCCCAACTGAGCCAGCAAGTATTAAAATTTAATACTTGCTGGCTTTAATTTAATTAAACACTGAGCCCGTTTTTTTTTTTTTTTTTTTGAACAATTTTGAGCGGACTTTTTGGTGTTTTCAAACTTATCTCGTGCTATGCTCGCCAAGAGTATTTTTTTGGTTTGTGATTCAAACTTTTGCGACATATAGAAGTGCCTTAGAGTAAAAATGACCTCTCTTCCTCCTCCTCATCCTCCTCGTGTTGCAGCTCCAATATAATAGATTCAGGATAAATTAAAAGGTGGAATAATAATCCCACGAGATAGATAATTTATCTGGTAGGGCCAGTGGGCCCTAAATTCACCAGAGATCGGTGAAATTAAAGGCGGTGCTGCTGAAGTAATGAGTTTCCGAGCATAATAACGTTCGCGCTTGCATTAGGTAAACAACATTATTCATGTTCTGCCCTGTACCCTTTCCAACTGTTTAGTTGTCGAACACTGATTTAAAATTCCGATTCAGCGCAAAATCTAACTTTCGCCTTGTCAGTCACCGAGTTGGTTAAATTTAATCTACAATGGGACGAGTCCCGGGTGCAGCGCAAGCTGTTTTTTCCACAGTTACGAAGATTAGGAACGGGTACGAAGAATAAATTCTTAGTTTCACAGCAGTGTTGCCAAAACACATTTTTAAGGGAAGGGGACTTTTTGTATGGAAAAAGGGATATTATTCCCAGTGATTGTAATCGTCAAAATTTGATCCTCCTGAAATAAATCAAATCAATTAGAGATGGAGCAAACATTGCTCTAAGATATAATCGTAGGTTTTTTTTAACACTATGCTGGAAATAACGGAGAAGAAAAATAAAAGTTTATTGTCTGTGAGGGAATTTGTACTGGCAACAACAAAATTCAACGACTAGAAAATTTATTGTCTGTGAGGGAATTTGTACTGGCAACAACAAAATTCAACGACTAGAAAATTATTACGACCGAAACAACAATTTTCGAGGAAAAGGAGGGACGAGAACTGGTTGGGCAACAGGCTTGTAAGGAGAGCATTTACCTAATAATAATTTTCTAGTCGTTGAATTTTGTGTGCGTGATTTTAGAGAGATGAATACTGTTACCCGGCACTCTACCCTTGGAAGACAAATGGACAAACGTAGAAATAAAACGCTTGGGCCGTGGGAAGTGAGTCAGAGTTTATGTCCATTGACGTGTTATTAATGCGTGTTATTATTTTCTCTATCTCTAATATTATGTTATAAGGCAGTACGTATTAAATTTTGCTGTTGAACGCCCTCTTGATTGTAGCACGAGCCGCCACTAATGCAAATATTAACCCTTTCACCGTAAGAAAAGCCATTTTATTGCAACGCATACATTTTACAAGTCGAACACTCACGAATCCAGATCAGTGACCTGCGCTCTTGTCCTTGTACATAGGCCTCAAGCAACTTTTACAAAGTTCCGCGTTCCCGGAAACATGCTCAACACTGCTGATTTCTGTATTTGAAGTTTCTTCGTTTGACAGGTGTGAGGTAGCCTCAAATAGCAGTCACATCGGTGAACGCAGTGTTTGACCCAGATATACGTCATCAGTTCACCTACTTGATTCCCACTTTTTCCCAATGAAAAACGAGTGAACTTCCCTCGTTTTGTTATTGTTCCTAATTATTTTGATATTGTTACTGTTGTTAATTACACTGCTCTACAAACAATATCGATCTGATCCTTCAAGAGGTCTGATAGTGGTCCTGGGGGTTTTTGAGGGTGCTGAACCCGAATCTGAGGTCCGTTTTGCCCCTAGACGTAGAGGTTCCGCTGTACAGTACCCAAATGTTCAAAAACTCTCTCAACTTCATTATTTTACAACGAGCAGGTGCTATTCTTACAGGAAATTTAACGTTGAACACGCCCATAATATGAGCGAGAGCATTTTAGACCCATCAACATATATATATTATATAATATATAACATATTATGTTGATGGATCCAAAATGCTACCTTCGTGTGTTTTTTGCCGAAAAACTACCAAAAAACGTGGGTTTTTCATCAATCTTGAAGTTTTTTGTTCACTATTCTATAAAATTCCTATCGTGTACACCAATGTATCAAATGTTGATGTTTTAAAAAAGAGTATGAGGCAAAATAAAATTTGTTTGAATAGATATCTATTGACGTGGAAAGGTTATAAGATGAGAAGTTGGTTTGAAAGGGGAAGTTCATTGATGACTTGTGAAGGAGGAAGAGTTATCAGATAGGTTTGTTGAAGTTTGAGTGGTTGGGTGGACCAGTTGGGCAGGGAGGGGGGGGGGGGCTTGCCAACAATTAAATCTGAGCCTTCCACTGCTACAAGCAAGATGGTGGATGGGAGGGGGGGGGGGCGATAAGATTTCTGAACTAATTCTCAAGAACTTCATCTCTTTACGCCGCCGCACACTCCCTCATTTCTCGTCTTCTTGAAACGTTTGGGACCACTTGAATTGCGGAGAGAAAGTTCGCTCGAAAAATCGATCAGTTCGTCAGAATGGTGGAGGGCGTGCGAAGAGATAAACCAAGCAGAAACAAACCTTCCCGCGTGGCCGACGTCCTCAAGTCTCGCTGCAAGGATTTCGGTTCGTATCCCAGGATGGGGATTTTCTCTGAGTGGTAGCTATTTAGTCATTGGAGTGGTGATGGGAGGATCGGGGTGGGGTGGGGTGGGGGATTGCTTATGAAGATCATTATGAAGTAAATTAATTGCACATTTCAGTTTCAAACATTTCAGATAATTTCCTTTTTAGTTTACCATGCTTGGAATAATACACCTATGTAATCGCGGCGGAGGTCGAAAATTCAGGTCGGTCTCAAAATTTGACATTACCCGTTTCAAGATGTCCAAATCCAATAACGAAATGCCCGTCCACAAGGTTTTCAGCCCGATCGCCCAAACCCGCGGGGCCCTGTGGGGCTAAAAAGGGGCTACAGGAGGGATTTTTTGAAGGGTTTCGGCTATGTGTTCGAGTTAGGTGACGTTTTCGAAGTATTTTTTGAACGTAGATCCATTTTTAGGGGTCTCAGAACGATTCGATTTCACCGCGGGGCTCTATTGGGCTCTCATGGGGTTACACATGGGATTTTTTAAGGATCCCCGGAGGTCAAATATTTTCCGAGTAATTTTGGACGCATAATCCATTTTTCGAGGTCCCACTTTTTTTTTCTTTTTTTTTTTACGGATATCAAAGCAGATAGTATTTTTTCTATTGGCTGAATACGTGAGCATGAAAATGCAATGCAACAACCTATAAACAAATTATCTCTTGGAGATGTACGACGGAGATTCATCGGACATATTCATGCCATGATTTTTTTGCGTGTTACCGGTAAAAATTTCGGTCTGTGATCTCTTGAATTTTAAGATGATTTTATTCCACCTAAATCGGACATTTGGCCCACTGTGCGGTGAACGCAATTACGTGGTGTTGCCTATGATTTGCTAGGAAATCAATTGCGCTGTTGCAATGTTCGCGTTTTTCTGTTTTTTTTTTTAACTTTCGACTATAAACGCGTTATCGTGTTATCAACCAATACAAAATGGCCAATCACCTCCGGTGTTTTCTCCCACTTTGTCATTTTGGAGAGCTTTGTGGGGTGTTGTGAAGGCCAGGGAGTGTGGGGAGCGAGGTGAGGTTTTCAAAGTTTTATTCATTTCAAAATCAGTACCTACCTACTTAATTGATTTTTATTTTTTTCAAAATCAGTAACTGATTTTTATGTTTATTTTTCAAAATCAGTAACTGATTTTTATTGTCCAAGTGTCGGACAATAAACAAGATTATGGGAACTAACCCCACAGTGCGGGTGGTCAGTGGGCCTTGGCCTGTTCAATGGTAATTTTGTTTTGTGTGTTGGGCGGAGTTCCAAAGTATGAAAACACGCCGCCGCATGTTTTCGGAGGTTGTGATGGGCCATGTTGGCTTTCCATGCTTGAGATCTCAAGGTTTCCCCCTGGGCTCGCCGCGCAGGCACTGAAGATATACCTCCACTATAGTGGAGGCAAGCTGTGTGTTTTCACTGGAGATATCCAGTTACGGCCCATATTCTACACTACCTAGATGCCACAAATCCCCTCTAACGTTCCCTCTTTGAGCACCAGAGAGCCCTGATGAAGGGTCCCTAGAAGTTCCTGGGTTTCCTAGGTCCAAGCCCACTCTCACCAGGTCCAGTCTAGGGTTTCCCCCTTTCCATCCAAAATAGAGTGATCGGACATGACGTAAATATCAATCATAGATTAGTCGTTAACTGCGGCCACAATGTGTGGGGAAGGAGTGGCCCCCTGTTTCCCGGCGTGGAAGCAGTCGTTTGAAATCTAGCGAGTGAGCGAGGAACCAGTTCCATCTTCTGTTCGCTGATGCTCCTTACAGTGGCGCGCATGTGGGGGGTTTAACCGAGGTTTTCCCGGCGTTAGTCACTTCCTGCTACACTCTGGTGGGGCCACGACGGGTTGGGTTAAACAACGGCACCACTACTGATTAATCAACAAAATTTGTTGATTGCCAAATTTGTTGTGCTAATTCAATTAGCACCCCGTCATGTTGGTCTGATTAGGTAAAAAATCTCAATTAACCTTTTAGTAAAACTCACTTTACCTTTTAGTCCACGTCTTTGGTGCTTAATATACTGATATATTATTAGTATGAATAGCCTTGATCGTTGGGATTATCTGCTCTCAATTTCACGATTATTAATTTCACCTCTGCCCCGAACACCCCATAATACTATCTAAGGAGACCTGCTGCAGGTCTCCTTAGATGGTTTCCGATGTTCACGAGCATCAACCGCTCCCGAGGGAACCTTGCCATTCCATTTACCCGTCTCAGTGTGGCCTTGAGGAATAACCCAATTCAAGTGGGTTCTCGTCTTTTCAATGCCCTGCCAAATCATATACAACAGCTCCCTGATAGATCCTTTAATAACGTAATAAAATCACATCTTCTCAAAGCCGAACTCCACTCTTTGGAGGAGTTTTTCGGTATTTCATGGAGCGATGTGTCTTGAGTTGAGTGGATCGTGGATGGGGAAGCCTTGTCTCACCTGTTGTCATGTTTCTACTTACGTCCTGAGTGGTTTTAGTTTGTTTATATGACCACACCTATCATGTACCATTGTTTTCTTTTGCTTTGTACCATGCAATTGCCTGATGTATTTCGTGTTTGTACCAACTCATTTTTGACGTTTGCTGTGTCATGTTGGCCTCTGCAAATAAAAAAACCTTGATTTTGATTTGATTTAGAGAAGAGAGCAACAAGTATATAACAAGTAGGACAGGAATAGTAGAATAAAGCGACACGGAGGAAAGGTAGAAAAGTAAAGAGCTCAAAGGACAACCCCGACGGCAACTTCGTCGAGCCTTGAGGGTTTGCATAACCTGATACCCTGAACTTTCCTCGGCAGGTTCCCTTGAGCGATGCGATACCCCTATCAGACGAGATCCGTTGGAAAACCCGTGGCGAGGCGGCGCTTTCAAGAGGGGGTTAAACAGAGATGTTCCACTTCACACAGTTGACAAAACAAGCACAAGCACGAGGCGAGGTGGGTTTTCGACGGAAACCGGGTCATGGAAAGATTGAAGGCTGCGGCCATGCGGGGAATGGAGGGGTGCTCTTTATTTGGAAGGAACTACACTTTGGCGACAAAAAGAGATTGGAAGGCGAAAAAGAGCCAGAAGGTAGAATGGGGGTAGAACGACAACCGTAGGACGGAGAAGTGGGAGGTTGGAATAGGAGACTGACCTCAAAAGCTGCGTTTTCTTTCCTTGTAAATAAAGAAGGAACAGCTCAATTGTTCCCTCGGGTGAAAGCGCATCAAGAGGATATATGAACCCCCCAACCCACCTCACCCAGCACAAGTTTATTCCGTATTCTGGGGAACACTGCAGTCAAGATTCGAAAGAGCATGACTTTAATCCTACGCAACTCAATCTCACAACACATGAAGCAGTACATACATTAATTCGCCACCTCTTTCTCGGCCAAGCAAGAAAATGCAACTTCTTTCGACCCTATCCAAGGGCAAATTTAGGAGCCCATCGCGTTCAACAATCCCCAAAGGCAAAGCTTCTCCTTCAGTAGCAGACGAAGCACAATCTGGTTCATGGACAACGTTCTGATGGTCCTCCGCAAAAATCGAACACCATTCCTACACCACTGAACATTCGTCGCACCCATGCCATCCACGGAAACAATTTTCCGGTGGATTTCCGTCGATCGAATAACAGAATCTGTTGACATCAGATGTATGGTACCTACTTTCGATGTATCGTGGTAACGATATTTTCCTTACGATACCAACGATATAAATTTCAATACAAATGTGTATTGATACTTTGCTTCCAATATTATCGTTGTACCGATACTCTCCTAAAAGTATACTCTTATATATATATATATATAAAGAAATCTTGATACTTGTTCACCGATACGTAAAAAGCGGCTGCGAATTTTAGGTAGATATTGATTTTAACCATTGTAGTAACAAATTCGATCAAGTTGTTCAATTGTTAGTCGGAACCTCTTCAGAAACTCACTCCTCCGGAGAGATAACTGCTAAACCAAATTCAACGTTTGAATGCAACGTTTGAATTAAAGAGAAAATTAATATTTTCGTACCTGGCTCCAACCAAAATGAAGTTTTCATCTTTCATAACCAGTCGGAAGAAGTCGACGTTCGTGTTGTTTCCCGTGAACCTTTCGACGTCCTCTGCTCCTGAAACAAAAACCAGTGAACCATTACGACCTCGTCCAAAGCCGAATATATCGTCTAATTAAACACATAATATGCAAATATTATTATGTATTTTTCATCACGAAGTTGAATTTCAAATTCTCAATTTGAGATATGGTAATATAGTAGAAACTCCATTTTCCGGGGTACGATTATCCGGGAGTTCCATCAACCGGGGTAGTTTTGAATTATCCGGGAGCTCCATCAACCGGTGTTTGTTGTCTGCTTGTATCGTTTTCGTTGTCATTTTGGACCTAGTATCGATTTTTAGGGGCTCCAGAGCTGTCTCACCACTTCACGAGGCTATTAAGGGGCTTCAGGTTGGACTTTTGAAGGACTTTCCTCCAGGAAGTTAAGTGAGGTGTCGTTTTCGTTGCAAATTCTGCTTTTCTCCTGTGTTTTCTGATTACATGTACATAAATGCGTTCCAATTATCCGGTTTTTCTGATTATTCGAGGTACCCCCCCGCCCCGTCCACCCCGGATAATGGAGTTTCTACTGTACACTGAACCTCACTGATCTTTTGAAAAATCACTTTTCACTGCCTTCCCACTTAAACTTGGCAACTTGACTTTTTCCACGCGAAAAATTTCGTTCTCAGCCTGGAATACTTTCATCTACTACTGTGAAGGCGGCCGTGCCTTTCTGAATTCAAATTTGTTTAAAGGGCAACGTAACGCTAAAACTCAACGCAACCCGACAACGATTTCTAAAAACAACCGAACCCTCCATCGGTTGTCCAACTTTAAGGACATCCTGACTGAACAACATAGTTGACAACCCCTATCCAGTGTCTGACCCTAACTAATCATTGATCTGATGGAACCCACACAGCCTTCCTCCTCATCAATCACCTTCACAGCCCGTCAGTGGATTTCAACAAGTCCAATCCCTTCAAAAATTTTTAACGAGCGTGTCAGATACTCTTCAATTTTTTTCGGAGATGAGCTTGAAAAGGCTACGGTCTAATTAGGGCTCACGAAACTTATCAGTCACCACCGCATTACCTGTTAACGTACACGTGTAGGTACTTAGAACGTCCAATGCTTCGGGCTAATCGGCAAGTCAAATTGCAACTTTTACCGTTTTCCCAATTATCAGGTGAAGCAGAATATTTTTGTATCGTAAAATAAGTCATAAATAAGTCATACATCCTGAACTGTCGCGGATTATGTTCCGCTAATTGCTTCGAGCAGAAGTATATAAGCTGTTCGTTGAGAAACGAAAATCATTCTGCAAAGAATAGTCGTGAAGTAAGTATTTGCTTTTTGTTAACCAACGAAATGAATCGCGGTTTGGCTATACTGGCTCTGTTTGCCGCCATCGCACTTCAAGGAGGCGCAGGAAGTTCATCGGAGAGCTCGGATGGAGAGGATCAAGAAGTGAGTACATAGAATTTATGATTTGAAGAGTGCCACAAGCATGGGTCCGAGCGCCATTTTCTGCTGGTTCTAAGATGGTTGTATGCAGGTCTTCTCCTGGTTTATAGGTTTATTTTCCTACCTGTTTTTCCCAATGGCGCTTGGGCCCTCATGCATATGGCACCCTTCATTTAATCTGTCTTGAGCCTTTGATGTGATCCACGTGTGAGAAAAGCCCGATTTGTTTAAAAAATCGCGCTAAAATTATCAACAAAGGTATTGGTGAGGGGGGGGGGGGGGGGGTCAACAATTTTAGTAGGCCTTAAAATTGGTCTTCATATGTTCCAAGATGAGTAGATTCCAAAAATAAAATGTCCGTCTGCCATCCGTACGCCGTTCATGGCCGCTTTAGGAATCGGGTTTTTTTTAATATGAAAATTTGGACAAAACACTCGGTTTTCAGCCCAGTCGCTCAGAAAGGGGCTATGGGAGGGACTTTTAGAGCTATGGGCTATGGGGTCGAGCTAGGTGTCGTTTTCGACTTATTCTTGGACGTAAATCCACTTTTTGGGGTTCCTCATCAGTCCAAACACTCCTGTTCCTCCAAAAACATCGTTGGAAAAATCGTGGCCCGATCGTGGCAAAATGCCACAGGCCTTCCGCCAAACACAGAACGAACACAAGGTATAATAAGGTAATATATGGATATATTATATGGAACACGTAGGTACACCTCCATCATCCGTCGTGTGAGGTGTTCCACAGAACAGAATGTGTTGTGTTTGGTGTTTATTTTTATTTGAATGATTTACCTATGTTTTGCGTTTGGCAGACTTACTGAAGTGCATCTGGGGGCAGTGTTTTGTGGGGGTTGGCAGGTTGTTGCAGGCATGGTCCCCAGATTCTCCCTGCCTTTTGTTGAGGAGGATGTGATGACAATGTTATGGGAATCCGTCACAGGTTTCCCGGCACAAGTTTCCGAATGAATTTCTGGGTCTACTGTCCTAGAGGAGTTGGAAGCTGAAGCCTTCCCGTGGGTCGTATCATACCATCAGCAACGGCAGGTTATTCCAGCCCGCCAAAGACTTCAGAGATGGGACTCTCGGTACCTGAGGTTTTGCTTGCCAACGCGGGAGCTGTCACTGGATCCAACAGGATGGTATTTTTGAGAGGATCTGGATTTCCTCCATCCAAGCCGATGGAGGACTGCTATAGAATCTATTCTACAGAATTCGGGATTATGGTCGAGTTCCCCGAATCGGAGAATGAATCAGGTCCCTCAGACCCTAGTGCTTCAGACATGGGACATGGAGATATCGGATTTAGCGTATTTCGAAGGAAGGGAATCACCAAGAAGGGGGGTAAGGCACTGCTAGCGTGCCGGGGGTTGCATTTGATAAGGCACTGAGGAAAAAGAGTGGCGTCAACGCATTCAAGAGGATCTTCATTAAACGATTTTTAAGATTTTCCCATTATTCTGAAAACTCGGTCCTTATGTGTTTAGTGTGTAGATTCGTGTAGATTTCGTGATGAGTAAAGTATCATTTTCAAATAATTTGTAGGGGATCAAGCCTGTTCAACCACTCAACAATGATATTATGTTGATATGTAATCCGTTTTCAATGCGAGTGCGATATATATATATATATATACAATCATAAATAATAGCTTCACACCTTACCAGCTTAACCCACTTTGAAAATTTGTTTGCAGCGGCAATCGGGAGTATGGGGGTATGACAATGGAAGAGGCGACTTTGGGCGGGCGCTGGGAGCAATCGAACTAATACAATGGCGCCCGGGAACAGGTGGGTTCGGCAACCAGGATCGACTCCGCGGAGGACATCCAGAAGAAGAATGTAGTGATGACGATAAGCGCAAACCCGGACAACGAGAAGAATATTGTATTGATGACAATAACAGCAGACCCGGACAACCAAAAGAAGAATGTATTGATGACAATAGCGATATCCACAGACCCACCGAGGCAGTAAAAGCAGACGAAGAACCCTGCTCTAGCGACTCTAGTTCACATGAAACCGAGGAAAAAAACTCCAAATGGCCTCTTTTCTTTGAATCTATAGGAAAGAAGGGAAAGGCCTAAAAATAAGGATAAGACCTGCAACATACTCAGCACTATTTACGTCATAAATATATCACCATTCAAGTAAAATAGCTTACGCAAAATCAAAAATCCTAGTGTGGTGTTGGTGGGGGAGGGGGTGGGGGAGAATATCCCTATCAGACGGAGTACTGATCAGCCTGGTTCGAATCCGGGACGATCACCAACAATCAATAATCGAAGGTCAATCTAGTGTTGCAATACATATCTGTCTTGTGAATCCGTCGAGATCTCCAACAGTTAGTAACTATAGCCTAATCAGTTCCCTACAGAAATCATGCAAAGAGACTCGAAGCTCATGTGACACCGAGCCGGAACGGTTACACAACTGAACAACTACCTACATTACAAGCCCTTGTTCCGCCTCACAATGTAATATAATAATCGTACATATCGATTGCCCGCAAGAAAAGTTACAGAACTCGAAAAATTTCAATTTTAGTTTTATCACAGATAGGATTGGTTTAGTCATATCTTGCAACAGGAAAAGTTTCATAATATGACGTATATTATACGTTTTTGCACGGAAACCCGCTAGAGTGAAGGATGTGTCACTTTGCCGCCAACGAAAACGGAATGTGATGGCTCTTGAACAAAGACACATCACAAGAGTTGGGACGATGTTCTTGTGTGTAAAAGGAGAGGTTGAGAGATTCACGTGTCTCATCGGATCTATCTTTGTTTCTGGTAGAAGTTGATTAAATTTTATATGAGGAGTACATTATGAACTATGGTCGGACTAACTGTTCCCGAGTTAAGGGCGAAAATGTGCGAAAAATACGATTTTGCCAAAATTTGCAATTTTGCAGTCTTTGCATTTTTTTTTGTCATGCCTGCCCCACCCTTATCAAAGCTCAAATCAAAATTTTACATCGAATAGCTGCGGTGGAAAATTTATTCAGCTTTCACTGGGAAAAAAGAAATTTAGAATCGGGTCAATAGTTTCCGAGCTACAGCCGATAAACAGGGTTTTCCGCTTACCGAGCGGAGTCAGATAGGGCGTTTCTTGTTTTGGTTTAAATTCGTTTTCTCGGTTCCTACTTGACCTACAGAGTTAGGTTACCTATACCTACCAGTGACCTACAACTTCACTTCAAACGAATATCCTCGTAGCATAAGTATTTTGGCAGTAATTTGGGTCTGAAATTGACCAAAACTTGACATTTTGTGGAAAAATCGCCTATTTTCAAAAGGCTGTATCTTGACAATCGTAAGTGGTACCTACTGAGCTCGCGTTGTGCTCAAATTATTGAAAATGTTATCTACCTTAAAATAGGGGCGTATAAAAAATTCGTAAAAACGCTTAGTTTATGAGATAAGTAGGTATATATATATATATATTTTTTTTAAACGCTGCAAATTTTACGCAAGGGTTTATTATTCTGTGATGTAGGTTACTTGTTCAAAAATTTAATTCTGTCAATGAAAAAAGTTTGGAAAAAGTTTTTTTTTTTTCTCAAAAATTCTGAATTTTTTACTCGAAATCCCTTCAATAATCCCATTTTTAGCCCCATGAAAGCCCTATAGATAGCCACAGTGAAATCAGATCGTTCCGGGACTACCAAAAATGGGTTCTACGTCCAAAAATAATTCGAAAACGACACCTAACTCGATCCCATAGCCAAAAGACTTCAAAAAACCCCTCCCGTTGCCCCATTTTAGCCCCATAGCGCTCCACGGGTTTGGGCGATCGGACTGAAAACCTTGCGGAAACAACTAGATGGTAAACCAAGTATTTTGTCAAAACTTCAGATTTAAAAAAAAACCTACTGCCCAAAACGGCCCGGACGGCGAACGGACATTTCGGATTTAGAATGTAGACCTTTTTAAACGGATAATGTCAAATTTTGAGGCCGATCGGAATCGTCGATCTTCGTCGCGATCACATAGGTGTATTATTCCAAGAATAATAAACCAAAACCAAAGACAACTGAGAAAATTACGCGGGTTTTCGAGCTGGTCAAAAAGTTCCCGACGAATTTTTTAGCTGCACGTACGGGGTCCTGACAACATCACAAACAACATATAAAAAAAATCAAAAACTACACGTTAGGTGGCGATTTCAGACTTTTTTTTAGTGTACTACATGACTCGCCAAATAGAATTACAGGAAGCTGAAAAAAAAAGGAAATATTTCTTCTGTCTCTCCTGAACGATTTCGTGTTTTTGAGTTGTGTCACTTTCCTTGCGGGCCCGCGATATTATAATATTACTAGTCTCTCTGGCTCGCTTCGCTCGCTCCCCTAGTGGGGTGTATTGCCGCCTGTGGGGTGTATTGCTGCCTGTGGGGTGCGTAGCATCGATGGACACGTTCAAACCCCTACTCAGACATAAGGCCTCGCTCCGCTCGGCCGAGCGCTTATTCGGACAGGGGGGTCTCGCCTCGCTCGGCCGGGGGGGTCCGCGGCCCCCCCCCCCCCATATTCGTAGCAGAGACGATAGAAAAAATCGGCGTATTTTTAGGGCTTACCGTTTAGGAAATTATTATTTTTAATTCAATTCAACTTTTTTTAAATAATCGATTCAATTTAAATCGATTCATTTAATTTACATCCATTTCCGTCGGGGAGAGATGTCGTAGACCTAGCGAGCGCCCCTTAAAGGCTGATGTCCCACCCGCTCAGAGTGAAGAATGATGGGGGGGGGGGGGGTAGAGGCAGTTGGAGTGAAGCCGAGCCAAATTCACGTGGGGTCAACTGCTCCTTCAACATCAACCCCCTGGCTGATAAAATGATATTGGCTGAAATCCCCACTCCTACCCTTCTTTAGGGAAGGAGAGGGGGTTGAAGGAGGAGAAAACGTTAAAAAATCCTTGAGGGCGCTCAATCTATCTCAGAATGTAGATCATTTTTTAAAAATAAATAAAAAACTATATATATTCTACTTATGTGGGTGGCCGAGCAAAGCGAGCCCCCCTCTGGCGAGAAAATGAACAGCCGAGCGAAGCAACGCCCCTCCCCCCTCTCTGTCTAATCAAATTTGAAAAGTTTTCCCTCAATAATTTTTTCTCATGGATGGCCGAGCCAAGCGAGCCCCCTGGCCGATAAAATGATTAGCTGAGCGAAGTAAGGCCCCCCTGTCAGAGTTCTAGTGAAATCACTTGTATACTTAGCCGACCAGTTTCCCCGCCTCTCCATCTATCAAAGGTCCCTGGACCCTCCGTTTTCTAAGATCCCTGGCCCTGCTCGAATTAAAGCAATCCAATTGTCTTCTGACGGTGAAATCGCCCCCTCCCCCTCGGTTTTTTTTTAAATCGAATTTTTAAGGCGAAGTAAGGCCCCCCTGTCAGAGTGCTAGTGAAATCACTTATATACTCGGCCGACCAGTTTCCCCGCCTCTCCATCTATCAAAGGTCCCTGGACCCTCCGTTTTCTAAGATCCCTGGCCCCGCGCGAATTAAAACGATCCAATTGTCTTCACACCATGAAATCGCCCCCTCCCCCTCGTTTTTTTTTTTAATCCGACTTCGGAATCGGATTGGCCATATTTTGGCGCGCATTTGGTTCGCGGATACCATACCCAAAAAATGGCTCCTTACTGGGTATTTTTGAACCCGAAAAAACGTGGGACAAACGCGAGAAAGACGATTTTTCGACGAATTTCCGGCGAATTTCCCGGGCGAATTTCCGAATTACGATTTGAC
Organism: Pilophorus perplexus; assembly: GCA_955831195.1. NCBI lineage: Eukaryota > Metazoa > Arthropoda > Insecta > Hemiptera > Miridae > Pilophorus > Pilophorus perplexus. The sequence goes on from OY037007.1 coordinate 26,727,626, forward strand.
CGACGTCTTCCTCCAGGTCTGATCTATACGGCTGGTATTTTTTCGTAATTTTTTCGACCCCTTAAACGGGCTTTGGCGCGAGTTGAAAGTGGAAAACGTAGGACAAACGGGAGAAAGACGATTTTTCGACGAATTTTCCCTGGCCCCGCGCGAATTAAAACGATCCAATTGTCTTCTCACCGTGAAATCGCCCCCTCCCCTCGGTTTTTTTGAAATCCGACTTCGGAATCGGATTGGCCATATTTTGGCGCGCATTTGGTTCGCGGATACCATACCCAAAAAATGGCTCCTTACTGGGTATTTTTGAACCCGAAAAAACGTGGGAGAAACGCGAGAAAGACGATTTTTCGACGAATTTTCGACGAATTTCCCGGGCGAATTTCGGATTTTCGATTTGACCGACGTCTACCTCCAGGTCTGATCTATACGGCTTGTATTTTTTCGTGATTTTTTCGACCCCTTAAACGGGCTTTGGCGCGAGTTGAAAGTGGAAAACGTAGGACAAACGGGAAAAAGACGATTTTTCGACGAATTTCCCGGGCGAATTTCGGATTTACGATTTGACCGACGTCTTCCTCCAGTTCTGATCTATACGGCTCGTATTTTTTCGTAATTTTTTCGACCCCCTAAACGGCCAGCGAGCGGAAAGTGAAAAAACTCACTCGGGAACGCGTTATCCCGTACCAACAAACCACACGGCTACCACACGGCCGTCGGCCAACACAATTTTATATTATTGTACTAGTCTCTCTGGCTCGCTTCGCTCGCTCCCCTAGTGGGGTGTATTGCCGCCTGTGTGGTGTATTGCCGCCTGTGGGGTGCGTAGCATTGATGGACACGTTCAAACCCGTACTCAGACATAAGGCCTCGCTCCGCTCGGCCCCTCCTATTCGTAGCAGAGACGATAGAAAAAATCGGCGTATTTTTAGGGCTTACCGTTTAGGAAATTATTATTTTTAATTCAATTCAACTTTTTTTAAATAAAGGCCTCTCCATCTATCAAAGTTCCCTGGACCCTCCGTTTTCTAAGATCCCTGGCCCCGCGCGAATTAAAACGATCCAATTGTCTTCTCACCGTGAAATCGCCCCCTCCCCCTCGGTTTTTTTGAAATCCGACTTCGGAATCGGATTGGCCATATTTTGGCGCGCATTTGGCTCGCAGATACCATACCCAAAAAATGGCTCCTTACTGGGTATTTTTGAACCCGAAAAAACGTGGGACAAAAGCGAGAAAGACGATTTTTCGACGAATTTCCGGCGAATTTCCCGGGCGAATTTCCGAATTACGATTTGACCGACGTCTTCCTCCAGGTCTGATCTATACGGCTCGTATTTTTTCGTAACTTTTTCGACCCCTTAAACGGGCTTTGGCGCGAATTGAAAGTGGAAAACGTAGGACTAACGGGAGAAAGACGATTTTTCGACGAATTTTCGACGAATTTCCCGGGCGAATTTCGGATTTTCGATTTGACTGACGTCTACCTCCAGGTCTGATCTATACGGCTCGTATTTTTTCGTAATTTTTTCGATCCCCTAAACGGCCAGCGAGCGGAAAGTGAAAAAACTCATTCGGGAACGCGTTATCCCGTACCAACAAACCACACGGCCGTCTACCACACGGCTACCGTCGGCCAACACAATTTTATATTATTGTATGATGATGATATGATGTATGATGATATGATGATATGATGATGATGATATGATGATGATTGTATAAGTGCATATAATATATATACTAGTACATATATACTAGTACATATAATATATGTACTAGTAAATAGTACATATATGTGCTAGTACATACTACTGTAATTAGTACATATATGTACTAATCATCCTATTTATAACAGAACTAGTGGCATGGCATGAAACTATGCCCATTGTTAGGCACATCAGAGTTTAGGTTCAAGGCCGTGAAAGTTCAACGTGACGTAAGAAGCCTACTATCAATTAAAAACGCTGCAAGGTTTAATACAAGGGTTTATTATTCTTTGGCATAAATTATCCAAAAATTAATTGTGTCAATAAATACATGAGAAAAAACGCTGCAAATTTTACACAAGGGTTTATTATTCTTATACGTTACTTGTGCAGAAATTTAATTCTGTCAATGAAAAAATTTAAAAAAATTTTTTTGGATTTTTTTTTCAAAAATGTTTTTTTTTTTCTTCAAAAATTCTTTATTTTTTACTCGAAAAATATTTAACATCCTGGGATCCTTCAAAACGCTGCAAATTTTACACAAGGGTTTATTATTCTTTGACATAGGTTAGTTGCACAAAAATTATTTCTGTGTCAAAAGAAAAAATGTTGGGAAAAAATTTTTGGATTTTTTTTTTCAAAAAAATTTTTTTTTGGATTTTTTTTTTTCAAAAAATTGCTTTTTCAAAAATTCTTTATTCTTTACTCGAAAAATATTTAACCTCCTGGGATCCTTCAAAAATATCATTTTTAGCCCCATGAAAGCGCTATAGATCGCAACAGTGAAATCGGATCGCTGCGGGACCCCAAAAAATGGATTCTACGTCCATTAACAAGTATTTATTGGTTTATACTACTTCAATACAATTTTAAATGATTCATATAATAAACTCTTCTTGTCGCCGTGGTCCTTGGGGTCCAGGTAGCTGCACCGGGGGGATAGGGGGACGTGGTGTCTCCCCAGGGAGGCGTTGTGTCCCTCGCCGTGTCCATCGGAAACAAACACAGGTAGCGCATCAGAAGGTGCATCATTACCGGGAGAGAATATAAGGGACGAGAATACTGAACTTGGGGGGGCTCAATGAGCCCCCACTAGGTGTCTGCGTCTAAAGGCAGCCCATATAAAGCCACTACCGTCCAACGTTCTCCTGGCAGCCCACTCCAAAATGAACGACGGAAAGATCTTTCGGAGCCCTCTCGCCGCGTGTGCATCCCAGAGTCCGCGCCACTGGAGAATAGCCGGAAGTACTTCCACCACTGTCGAATCCGTGAGCTCCCTGACGGCTTGCATCGCTACCGGAGTCCCGTACTTGGATTTCTTCCTATTCAGGAGGGTGCGCAAGGGAAAGGTCGGAGAGTTTGTCGAGATGGCCACCTCGACGACATAAGCAGTGTCATCTTTCTTGATTATGACGTCGGGTCGAATGGCTTGTTCGTCGGTCCTAATCAGGGTCTCTGTCCATACATTCCAACCCTTCCGCCGAGCATATTCACCAAACAGGGCACAGACAGCGTTATGCCGTTTGCAACGTGCTTCACGCATAGATGGACAAACTTGCAGCACATGGTTCGGCGTCTCACGTTGGGGGCATCCTTCACGACATGCTGCCGAACCTGCCCGGCCTCTAGTCATCCGTGCGTTTTTTTTCAAAAACTTTTTTTTTTGGGATTTTTTTTTTCAAAAAAATTGCCTTTTCAAAAATTCTTTATTCTTTACTCGAAAAATATTTAACCTCCTGGGATCCTTCAAAAATATCATTTTTAGCCCCATGAAAGCGCTATAGATCGCAACAGTGAAATCGGATCGCTGCGGGATCCCAAAAAATGGATTCTACGTCCAAAAATACTTCAAAAACGACACCTGACTCGATCCCATAGCCAAAAGCCTTCAAAAACCCCATTTTAGCCCCATAGCGCCCCACGGGTTTGGGCGATCGGGCTGAAAACCTTGCGGGCACAACTAGATGGTAAACCGAGTATTTTCTCAAAATTTCAGATTTTAAAAAAAATTCCGACTGCCCAAAACGGCCTGGACGGCGGACGGCGGACGGCGTACGGCGGACGGACATTTCGGATTTAGAATGTAGACCTCTTGAAACGGATGATGTCAAATTTTGAGCCCGATCGGAGTCGTCGACCCCCATCGCGAAAACATAGGTGTATTATTCCAAGAATAATAAACCAAAAGTGTAATCCTTAACAGATATGAGACCGTATGTCCAAAATTACTCGGGAAACGACACCTCGTTCAACCTCCTGGCATCAGAAAAAGCCACATTTGTTGCCCCATGAAAGCGCCATAGATCCCCGCGGTGGAGTCGGATGTTTCTGGAACCCCCAAAAAAGGATTCCATGTCCAAAAATACCATGCAAAACGAAACCTCACTCGATATCATGGCCGAAAACCTTTAAAAACCTTTCCCGTATCCCTACCGAGCCCCACGGATCTGAGCGATTGGGCACAACTAGATGGGGGAACCAACTACATAAAGTGTCAAAATTTCTGATTTAAAAAATGACTACTGCCCCAAATGCCCAAATGCCTATACGGCGGTCGGACTATTCGTTTTTGGAATTAGACACATTTTACGGCCAATCAAAATCTTTGAAAATATTAAGTCTGAGAATAATAAAACGAAACCAAGAGAGCTACGAACCAAAAATATTTGGTCGATGTACTTTTGGACGCACGGCCCTAAATACGGAACCCGTTTGGACGCACAATCGGAGGATGTTTGGACGCACCCCCCGAAACGGGGCCTGTTTGGACGCTCGATCGAAAATTCGAGTTTTTCCAAGCTGGCATATCGGTGGGCTTGATCCCCACACACGCATCGATGACACAACCTATCGATCAAGACGCTGTTGATGCAGCTGCGTCCAAAGGGGACGCTCGCTTTAGAAACGAGTGCGGTCAAACGTGATCACCTCCCTGACCCGTCTGGGCGCTAAGTGCGTCCAAATGTAAACGAGCCAAATATTTCGATAAACTAGGTCCATAACAATGAAAGTTTCACCCAAGTTAAGTGACACACAAAGTTCAACTACTTTTCACCCATAATTAACGGTGATAATCAATTTGAAATTTTCCCAGCATGAAATTCCACTGATTCATCTCCCAAAAACTGTACTTTCGCCTGGAGTGGGAAATTTACGCAATTTGACAATGTTCTATAAAAGCTCGCAAAATATAAGGTTAATTTCATCGGAAGGTCTCTGTAGTTCATCGGTGTTCGACAAATTTAGCTCTACAATGGTTTCGAGTTGAAAGGGGCGGCTTGCCGAACCCGGTGATTAGGCGTACAAGTTCCTATAGAAATTCAAGCCCATATTTGCGTCCAAACTCCTTTTAGGTAACAATGTGTTTGCTTTAGTCCAACATGCAGAGGGGGGTAATTAGCAGGATTAGCTTGAGAGTGTTGCGGTATGGTGTGCCACCATCGGTCTCAACTTCCCTTCCAAAGCCAGAACAACCTGAAACCAGCACAGGGCGAACAACCCTTAATAATACGGTTGGCGACAGCTGTGTGTGACAGCACCCCGATGAATCAAGATGTTTGATTTCCGTCAAAAGAGGGTTGATTTCGAGGACGTTGTTTCCGATAAACATGGTCGAGCAAAACCAAATTTGGACGCCCATGCCCAAAACGTTTAGGCGTATCAACAATTCAATTGGGATCTTATTCCTCAATCACTACACTCCCCAGACCGTTTTTGAAATTCGGGAGTTTACCTATGCGGACATCAACGAGGCTAACGTTTCACTTGAGGGATTAAAAAGAGTACAAAAAAAAAACTGCAGATTTTACAATGAGGCTGGGCGGGGGGGATTATTCTCTAGAATAAATTATCCAAAAGTTAATTTTGTCAATAAAAATTATTTAAAAAAGTAAATGAACACATTTTTGTATTTCTACTGTGTTTGGACAGATGTGGGACACACACACACACACACACACAAAACAATTCTACGTCCAAAATTACTCGGAGAACGACACCTGATTCAACCTCCTGGCATCGAAAAAAAGCGCCATACATCCCCACGGTGGAATCAGATGTATCCAAAAATGCTTCGAAAATGACACGTAACTCGACCCCGTAGTCGAAACCTTCCAAAAAACCCTCTCTTAGCTCCTTTTTAACCTCACAGAGCCCCACGGGTTAAATCTTGCAGGCACAACTAGATGGGGAACCAAGTATTTTGTAAAAATAGTAGATTAAAAGAAAAATTCTTAAAAGCCAAAACAATCTGGAGGGCGGACGTACATTTTATTTTTAGAATCGACACTTCTTGAAAAGTGTTATGACAAAATTTAATGTTTAGGCCTGTCAAAGTTGTCGACCCCCGTCGCGAACACATAGGTGTATCATTCAAAGAATACTAAGCCGAAAAGAGGAAACAACTAGATGTCCTCCGGGTTTCATTACATTTAACATTCACAACATTGTTCCGATACGACCCAATAGGGTTTTATTTATCCCGCAGAAATCCACGTTGTTTCGAATCTGCACACGACGAGCCCATTACGTGGCTTAAGAGAACGTTGGCCAGTCGGGTTGGCTAGTCGAAATCACTCAATTAGAAACTAAGCCCCAGGCAACGGAAAATGCCCACGCCGGTCTGAACCTTCAAGTATTGACCTTGGATCGTTCGGGTTATCGAATTAATAAACCTTTATTTATTTTGCCAACGTCAACAAAGAACCCAATCTGATAGCCAACTACCGCTGAAGTTGAAAGTATACTTTGTTCGAGCGTTAATACCTAGTTTAACATTGTTTACTAAAGGATGAACAACTCCAACTAAAAACCTGCTTTACTACGTGAGGAAGGAAAATGCGCTTTTCCCCTTTGAAAGTTTTCGATTGAATACCGAAGATTGGGTTCAATCTGAAGGGGAAAATGATTTAAAGGAGTCACTTATTAGGAAAGTTTGCTCTGGACAAGCTAAAAAGACAAAAATATGCAAAATCGATGAAGGAGGGGATGCAGTTTGTCGGGAATCCACTGAAGCTGAATGATGTTCGATCATGCTTGAAAATTGATTTGTGACAACTGAGTGAAGCAATGCAGGGAGACAAAAGTGTTGTGCGAGGAAGGTTTTCAACAATCAAGTTTCACGACCAGAGTCCATTTATAAATATCGATTTACGATATAAATATCGTAGCGCCGGGCCACATTAGCTAACGAAAGTCAGCAAAAAAGTGAAAACTTTTGGTTTGATGGTTACGATTAGCCGCCATTTAAATTTCTGTTTATGGCATTAAATTTTAACACTTGAAGTCTTGTTACAAGGACCTCACATTGAAACGCTCCACATTTTACACAACGATTTATTATCCATTGATCTATACCACTAATTCAGAACGTGCCTGTGGCTGACTATCTAACTGAGTAGGTACCTATGTCACAAGCCTTCTGGTCTGAAACGGTTAAATTTTTTCTACCGTCTCGGTGACCCGTTTAACTACTATTAGGGGAGTTGAGATCCTCCCAAAATGCGCGCAAATCGGCGCATTTACGTTCAACTATCTCTATCTATCTAAACCGATCATTCTCATCGTGTCTGCATCTATCTGACTATCTGGCTGGCTGGCTATATATGTATGTAGACATAATATGTATGTCACAAGCCTTCTCCTCCTAAACGGTAAGCGATAAAAATACCGCGATTTATTCTACGGGCTCGTCGTCCCGTTTAGGTGTACTTAGGGGGGGTTGAGCCCCCCCCCCCCTGAGATGCGCGCAAATAGGCGCATTTGCGCCCAACTTTCTTATTTTAAATGGGAACCCCTAAATGTTTGAGGATGATATTCCGACTGCCCTGGATCACGCCCAATTATTTTGTCTATCTCGAGACGGGCATGGACCCAATATTCGTTCATACCATCACAATGGCGTCGAAATATGTGGTGAAAGCCTTAAAGATGCCAGAACGTCGCCTGCCAAATGTCGTTGCCCGGGAGGTTGTCCGAAGGAAGGTGTCGTGGTATGCATCGATGATGGACCTAGCCACCAGGTTCGAGTGCGAATTTGATGGAAATCCATCGGACCTTGATACCTGGAAGCGGCAAATGATGAACGTGGTCGGGAAAGCACGAGAATCGTGGATCGAGGACATGAAGGCCAGTGCGATGTAGTCTCGTAACCCCCTGTACCCCCGCCTATGCTTTGAAGTTCGCCCCGCTCGGGTTTCTGAGCGAGATTGGGACCAGCCATTGTGGGTGCTTCGCTGGGTGTTAAAATTCAGGGGCGCGCTGATTGGCTTGAATGACGGCATCTACCTGAGGACGGACAGCCCACGCAGGGAGTGCTCGATGTGTAATCTGGAGGCCAATGAGGACATCGTCCATTTCTTTGGCGTATGCCCGGTTCTGGCCGAAATCAGGTGGATTTTCTTCTCTAGGGTAGAGCTGACGGAGGAGGAGATGGTCGTACTCCTAAATGATCCAGGAAGCTGGCTGGCCGTGTCGAGATTTGGAAGTACGGGAGTATGATGATTGCTGAGTTCAACTGGGAGGACTAGGCAGGATGGGAACATGTATAAACGAATACTAAAAGGAAAAAGTCAATTTATGAATCACTCAAGCATAATATGCTTATACATTATATAATAGGAAAAGAAATTGGAACATTCACAAATAACTGATGTAACAAGTATCATAGATCCCTAACCTTTAATATCATGCAACAACCCTAAAACAAACTTTTAAATAGCAATAAAAAACCGAGGACATCCCCCCCCCCCCCCCGGCAGACGGGCAAATGCCCATGCTTGTATCATGTTTTGCAATATACTTAATGAAAATGTTTTCTTGGTGCACAGAGTTGGCGGCGGTGCGCGTGTAAACGGGGAAATTTAATGTCTCCGTTTGCACGTGCATTGTTGTTAATAGGTACTATTGTATTGTATTGTTGTTAATATATAGTATATAGGGATGTGCTTGCCCGGGTCCTTGGCCGGTGGCAGGCAGATTGGGACGCCGAGAGCACTGGGAGGCTTACTTATATGTTCTTCCCATTGGTGGCTCGGCGCCTACAGATGCCATGGGTGATCCCTGACTATAGGGCCAGCCAGATCCTGAGTGGTCATGGGGACTTCCCTGCAAACCTTCATCGGCTGGCACAGGTCGAGGACTCTGGCTGTACATGGTGCGGCGATCCTGTGGGCTCGGCGGAGCATGTGCTTCGGAGCTGCCCCGCATTTGGTGGGGAGCGGGCGGCCCTGGAGATGGTTGTATTCTCTGGAAGGGATAGGGAAGACTGGACGAATTACGTCTCCAGCCCCTCCCACTACCGGGCACTTGTTGCATTTGCAGCAGCAGCCCTGCGAGTCTCAGCGACAGCAAGGCCACGGTCCACGGATGTGGGCCTGAATGTGGACAATGGCAGGCTAAGCCCTGCCATCCACGAAGGCCATGACGCCCCCCAACCCTCCCCTCCCCAACATCTCCCTTGAAAAGGGAGCCTGCTGAAAGCCCCGATGGGCTATATAGTAGGTAAAAAAAAAAATATATATAGTATAGTATTGTTAATAGTGTTGTTAGTATTGATGGAGTATTTGTGCACGAATTATTGAACAATAAACATGTTTCTATTCTATTCTAAATGTTTTGGCGAATTTGGATTCCTCTTCAATTTTACGTCCAATATGCGGGTTGAGCGAAATTTTCGATGAGTGCGAATCCGCGCAACTATCTGTGTCTTACGTTTACGGTCCAATTGAGTCGGCGTTTCCTCTGTATCCTACCTAGCGATCCGAACTTTAATACTAAATCCCAAAAGAACGAATTCCGACGATCGGAGAATTGAGACGGCGCGTTTAATTCGAATGATTTTGAGAGATTGCGCGAGGGTATGCGTCTGTCGTAGGTATTCGTATGCTAGTCCTATAGACCTTATAAGGGCCGGCCGCTGCACGGTCTGAGAGCTCTGCGGGGGGACCTTTGAAGTGATGAGAGCCTGCCAGCCTGCCGTGTCGAGAAATCGTTGGTAAAAGACGAATTGCGACACACGATTTCTGGCCATACCTGGACTTATACCTGGCCTACCTGGGCAGTCTCGAAGACCCTTCGCTGCCAACGGGGTAATCCGATTTGATGAAGGCGAGCTGTTTATGACCTCTGCCAGAACCTCCTCAAATGGTCAATACTCACTGGCTACCCAAATTCAAGTGAGAAGGCCGGCTGCCCGGGGTTCAGGATTGAGAGATACTGAATCGCAGTAAAATTAAACTCTGACTTACAGGTCATCACCAAAATTTAATTACTTATATGTGAGTTCAGCGCTAATGAATTACAAATTTTTGGTTTCTTTTATTATTATTCTTGGAGTGATACACCGATGTATTCGCGACGGTGGTCAACAATTTTTATCGGCTTCTTGGTACGTAACAATAATTATTAGGTATACCTACAATGTAATATATTGTATACATTGTATATATTGTATTATAATATATTGTATACAATATTATTGTATAACGCATGTTCGTACAAAGCGCGGAGAACCGTTTATTCGATCCGAGCCTGAAATTTCTGATATGGTACAACATTTTCTGTTCAAACCGCGCATTGCACAACATTTATGTACAGTGCCGATTACCTTGATCTTCGTTGTACGATAGGTTTTATACAGTCAGGAAAAATTCAATAATTGATGTAATTCATTTTAAAAAATGGTCAAACTCAAGTTGAATTCTATGGTTAAAATAATATTGTCGCTAATTACTTTATTACAATAATTGTAATTATTACAGTAAAACGAGCTATATAGATGGCTCCAAAATAATAACTGGTGAGGAGGGGGTGTGGAGTTATTATAATAAGACCCGGGAATTCAGAAATCAAACAAAGTGGAAACTTTGATGTCAAAAAGGCAGATGTGTATTTATCTAACTAGAACAAGAAGAATAAATAATTATCACTAGTTTGTACAGTGGTGACTGCTTAAGTCACACTGAAAGCAAATGTTGTGAAATTGCCTTGATCGACTTGGTACATTTTGGTTTATTATTCTTGGAATAATACACCTATGTTTTCGCGACGGAGGTCGACGACTCCGATCGGCCTCAAAATGTGACATTATCCTTCTCAAGAGGTCTACATTCTAAATCCGAAATGTCCGTCCGCCGTTTTGGGCAGTAGGAATTTTTTTAAATCTGAAATTTTGACAGAATACTCGGTTTACCATCTAGTTGTGCCCGCAAGGTTTTCAGCCCGATCGCCCAAACCCGTGGGGCGCTATCGGGCTAAAATGGGGCTACATGGGGGGAGGGTTTTTTTTTTTTTTTTTTAAGGCTTTTAGCTATGGGATCATATTACGTGTCGTTTTCGAAGTATTTTTGGACGTAGAATCCATTTTTTGGGGTCCCGGAACGATCCGATTTCACTGTTGTGATCTATAGAGCTTTCATGGGGCTACAAATGAGATTTTTGATGGACCCCAGGAGGTCAAATATTTTTCAAGTAAAAAACATTTTAAAAAAATACAAAATTTTTTTTTTGATTTTGATTCATTGACAAAGAAATAGATTTCTGCACAAGTAACTTATAATATACGTTATTATCAAAGAATAATAAACCCTTGTGTAAAATTTGCAGTGTTTTTCTGTTCAATCTGCGAATTGGACAGCAATGCCTGCGCCAAGGCCGAATATTGTACCGCGGTTTGTGCATTTTGCGGTCGATCCAAAACCTATCATGTAGCGAGCAAGGTAAAAATCATTCAATGGTACAAAATAAATTACTGACTATGGGAATACTTTTATACGGAAGGAACTGACAACAGTCGGCGGTCGGGAGCTTTGTGAACGTGGCGAACGGCTTCAAAGGAGCCGATTTTGGAGATTTCCCCAACGGACAATGCAGGTAATGAAGGGTTATCATGACATTGTCAGCAACCTCCCTTTATGGATTAAGTCAGAGTAACATTTACTAAGGAGTGGGGCATCTGTCCTGAAATTAACAGTAAACATGAGTTTGGTAATTTCATTTGCTAAAGAAATTTTCGAAGTGTCTCAGAAAAATCGTTGTAGCCACCATGTCTGAAGTTGCGGAAAAAATTTTATCAGAAAAGGATCTTGAAATGTCGAACCTAACTCACTATTTTGGTTTATTATTCTTGGAATAGTACACTATATAATCGCGACGGAGGTCAACAATTCTGATCGGCCTCTAAAATTTAATGTGATGTTATACGTTTCAAGATGTCAAGAGGGGTTTTCGAAGGTTTTCGGCTATGGGGTCGATTTGGGTGTCGTTTTTGAAGTATTGTTGGACGTAGAATCCGTTTTTGGGGATCCCACAACGATCCGAAAAATTACATTCCCCGATAAACTCCTACCGCACAAATGCCAATCCAGACGAATCCCAATTACTGAAATTTCTCTCATCAGCATCCCATTTTTACAGCCACGTCACAAAATAATTTTTCATTCCGTAGTATGTTCAGGTCAGTGGAGACAGTCCGATATTCACCTATATAAATTTCCTGTACAGATTTGCTCTTGTTGTTCTTAACGACCTACTTCTATCATTTAAAAGTAATTTTTATTAATAGGTATTTCTCTAGGGTAGATCAACTTTTCTAATAATAATTATTAGAAACTACACACACTTTACAATTATTGTAAAATAGCTCATTTGTAAAATCCAAGGATACGTACCTTCTGTAAATTTAGAATATGTAATATTTAGGTACGTGATATACAACGATTGCTTGACTATTAAGACTTTTCTTTCCCAGTTTCACAACGCTTATTAATAAAATGTGCTCATTTCATGACGTTTTACCCAAATGAGTGTGATACTTATTAACGTCGAGCTTTAATTTATTGGTAAAACCATTTTACAAATAAATTAAAGCTCGACCACAGATTTTAGCACAAAAGCACCTCAAATTGAAGGCTAAATCCCTTGCAAACTCGCAGATATTATACCTTGTAAAAGACACCAAAAATCCTCGAAAAAGCCTATTTTTGATCCTTTAAAAGCCCCTTTACTAATAACATAGCTCCTTGTTACTAATAACCTTTATATTATGTTAGAGGAAGAATCGCTATAGCTTGGGTGAAAACGAGGTCACTATAGTAGTCTGTTTTCACCCATATAGGCCTACTCATAATACAGCTTTGCTTCGTGTAGTGGGCCTTGCTCACAGAGTGTCTCAAAGGATCATCGCAGGTAGACGGATCGCTCATTTTTACGACCGTGCTAATGACGACTTCGAGTTCGAAGCCTAATCCGACCCTTCTTGGGTTGGACCTACGGAACCCCGAAAATTATGTGTCGCAATTCGTCCCAAGCCAAATCGTTTACCTACTAAAAAATATACACACTATACATCCCGCAATTCGGAGACCGGCTTTTTAGGATCTGGGAGACGGTTCCTTTCACACTAATTTCGGATGTATTCTGGTGTGTGTCTTCGACCTTATAGGAGCCGACCTTTCTTCAGGTCTGTTGACAGGGGGGAGACGTTTTTTCCCCCACGATTTCGGGATATAATATATCCTATTATCATATCATATTATGTCACTCAGGGCTGTAAGAGAGATAATGAGTCGGCGTTTCCTCTGTATCCTACCCCATCACTTGACCAATTATTCAAATGGGCGAGCAAAGCGAGGCACCTCTGTCAGAGTGCTAGTACATATAAATTTTGCAGATTCAGTCAATAATGTTTTTGGACATGATTATTTAATAATTATTTTTACGTCAATAACAGTTACTCTGTCAATAATAATTGAAGGGTGCCATATGCAAAAGGGCCCAAGCGCCACGTATTGCATAATATGCTATATGAGTGCCATAATATGCCATATTGTGGCACTTGGGCCCTTTTGCATATGGCACCCTTCAATTATGTTAATAATATTTTGTGTTCCGTTAATAATATTTTGTTTTTTATTAGGTTTACAGAGTTTGGACGGATGGGTGAACCCAAAAATGGATTGTGTCCAAAATTACTCAGGAAACGAAATCCTATTAATCCAGGCATCGTTCAAAAGCCTCATGTTACACTAAGTAGCCCCAGGGTGTAATAGAATTATTCTGGGATTATAAATCCAAAAAATACTTCGAAAACGACACCTGATTCGACCCCATAGCCGAAACCTTTCTAAAACCCCTTTCGTAGCCCCATAGCGCCCCACGGACTTGGGAGATCGGGCTGAAAACCTTGCGGGCAGAACTACATGGCAAACCAACTATTTTTCAACATTTCGGATTTTAAGAAAATTCCTACTGCCCAAAACGACCCGGACGGCGGGCGGAAAATTCGTTTTTGGAATCTAGACATCTTGAAACGTATAATGTCAAATTTTAAGGCCGATCAGAATTTTCGACCTCGTCTTGAATTCATAGGTATATAAAGATGTAGGTATTATTCTGAGAATTCATGACCCGAATTGATCAACCAGGAAAAGACGCAGTACACATACCTACATCGTTGTTCAATATAGGTACAATTTGTTCCATTGTCTGCTTGTTGATTCTCACTCCACGTGACCTCCTCAGACGTTAGCCGGCAAGTTTATCGGGTGCAGAACCATGAAGTCCGTAAAGTCTGAAGGTGGTATCTATTTATTTACACTGCTGCAATATAAAACGGACAATTAAGGTGGAACGAAGTGGAATGCGGCAAACGATCCATCAAAACGAGGGAAGAGTCAGGTTCCATGAATACTCGTGGGAGGAGGTAAAAGACAGTGTACGGTTGTGAAAAAGGGGAGTTAGAAGCGTAAAATGGTCGGAGTTGTGAGGAGAGAGGTCGTTACTTTTCTTGAAGCACCGGCATACCACGCCCACGGCTCACCATCCTGTCTTGAGTGGGAAAGCCCGCAGCATCCGTATCTGTTATCCATCTCGACCTTTCGGGATTCTCAAACTTTGTTTCCCCCTTCGACCTTACAAGGCGTTCACAAGTCAGTCAGACTCACTTAGTACAGAACGGTGCATATTTTGGGGTATGTAAAGAACCAACTCAGGGTCAACACTTTCGCTGATACACAGGCCAGCGGACTCATTTGCAAACTTGAAAATTCACGATTCCAAGGTATTCCCAGGGAGAGTTTAATTAGGCCGCATTTTTTCCTCAACTCCCGACGTTTCAAAAGCGTGTCAGCTTCCATCATCAGGGCATCTAGCAACATTACAAACCAGGCATTGATGATGGAAGCTGACACGCTTTTGAAACGTCGGGATTTGTAGTAAAGGAGTTGAGGAAAAAATACAGCCTAATTAAACTCTCCCTGGGAATACCTTGGAATCGTGAATACGCGAATATGGAGGCCAACGAAGACCAACGTAAACTTGAACATTTTACCAGAAATGTTAACTCAAATGCAACCGTAGGAGAAAATTTCTCGTCGTTCCGCGACTGATGATAATTCCAGGTCATAACTGCTAACTTATAAGGACCACTTTTGCAGCCCGTAGAGGAGAGAAGTATCGTTTTCGAAGTAGTTTTAGGCGACAGCTCGAGATTCGCCGATTTTGGCTCTTGGAAGACGTATCTGGAGACCCTGCTGGAGATGCCCAAAGGAGGGTGTCAATCCGCGCAAGAGCTGGGGCCTCGCAGTATAGGGTATACCGTTTTCTCCCCCGAAGTAATGCTGAACAGGTAGTTCCAGGGTAGTTCTCTATAAGAAGAAAGGGAGTGGTGGTTTTAGTTGGTAGGCCCAGTCATGGGAGAATCCAACACTGTTGAGGAGTGCGGTCCCTCCTCTTCGCTCTTAACGAGTTTCCCCACTTCCCACTAAAAAAACCAAAAAAAAAAAAACCGTCTTCTGGAGGTTCACAGTGTGGACTTGAAGGCAGAGACCCAAAACGCCTCCATGGTCCTGCTGAAGTAGCTCTGCAGAGAGGGTGATCTCCTCATGCTGAATGGCTGACCGGGTTGCGCGACGGTGACGACCTCACCAGACAAAGTTGCTCGCTGTGCAACCACGGAGAAGTGGACATCATGCACTTCATTACCCACTGCCCAGTACTCGGTGCGTTCCATCTGGGGTCCTTTGGCACTGCAAGGCTCTCACGGGATTCAGGTATGAATATTGTGAATGGGTTTAACAGCCGACCCTTGGCAATTCACTGCGAGGCGGCTTCGTCTGAGCTGATCGCTGAGTTTAATTGGTCTTGGTTTCATAGGGTGCTGAGTTTCGTAAGGGCTGGTTGGGTCTTTGCCCCAGGGTGGTTACTGGCTCTCCGTGGAAAAGTCCCTAAATTTTGACAGGCAGCGCTCGACTGACAGTTTGAGAAACTAAAGATCACTGCTCGGGCTAGATAGTCGTTGCCCTGGCCTGGCACGGAAAATTGAGATTAAAAACTCCTAACGTCGAAACGGGTATGATAAATTACCTATAGGTTTGTTTAATTTTTGCACCAAAGCATTTCTCGAAAATGTCAAACCGAAGACAAAAACGAGGGTTAGTCAGATTCCCATAAAACGTCAGATTAGCATATCTTTTGCTATTGCAAAATCGTTAGAAGTTTGAATCCCAAGGTGGACCTCACTGCCGTACGTTAATTACGATTTTATGATTTGTATACAAATCATATATGATTGGACCTCATTCAGTCCAAATACCTCAAATTTCAAGTGTACTTACCCCTTAAAATGTAAGGTAGTAACATTTAATGCCGTTAAGCCTCTTCATTGCCATTCAGAATGCCCGGACAATGAAGTTCCGAAGAAAAGAGGAAAATCTCTTTTCTATCCTCTGCTTGTTCAAGAACGTTTGTCTTCCAGATGATCGTTCTCGAAGTTAGCGAAGCTCGATAACTCACATCTTCCACTTCAATTCATTTTTAATTACGTCATAATACAGGGACTCGTTGGAGGGAAACTGTAATTAGCAATCAAGCTTTCATTAGTCACTCGTAATTTACTCGAAAGAGCTAGAAAGAACTTTACCAGCTCTTATGTATTATGTATCTTGAATTAAATCGAGTGAAATGGGCTGTCATAAACGTAGCGAAACTTTCCACCCAACGAAAGGTAGGAGTATTTTAAAACCGTAGTCTCTCTCTAAAAGGCTGTAGAAATTGGTAGACAATAGAAAATAGGAGAATTGAAAATATCTAAAATCAAATTCACGATTCCGAGCGATTGGTTCGAAAATACGACTCCTAGCGGCTAGTGAAAGGGCTCTTTTGTCAACGTTGCCACTTCCACTGATGATAACCTTAAGAAGTATATTGTATTTCTAGTTGAAGAGATAGGCAACTAGTTCGCTACTATCCTCACGCAATAAGTATACTTGATATTCTAAACTAACAGGCTAGAAATTGACGTTTTGCAAGCAATTTCCCTAACTTTGGGCCGAAGGTATTTCGTAAAGTATTGGTCCTACAGGAAACATTATAAGTCAATAATTGTAGTAAATTTGACTCTCTTCACGATTTGTCTCAGAAACAACCTAGAAAAAAGCTTTGTTCAGCTGAAATATAAATGGGCTTTAGTAGGCTACGCTAATGATATCATTCAACATGCTATCTAGCTTGCACAATTAGGGATGGAAACGTGTCTGGATTATTTTTTTATCGATAGAAGGCGTCCAAATAAATAATACTGAAAATGGGGTTAAAGTTCGTACGAATTTTTAAAATTTATGGAAAAATTGCAATTTGAATTGTTGCGGAAACCCGAAATCAGCTCCTATTGGTCGACGAGTTGGCCATCATTAAAAAACTAAAAACTGAAGGATCGGACACGTCGAATAAGTTAATTTACGAGTATATCACGAATAAGTTGAGTCAATACGCACGACCACATTCACAACAAAGCGAACACGGCCATTTTTGGTACAGGATGATTTAACCCAAAATTCGGGTGCATTTCCATTCCTAATTGAAAGATCTAGCTGTCAAAAGATTCCATTCGAATCTAAAATTAGTCGCGCTGAAATCCGACCGTTTGGCAACATTCTTGGAATTATACACCTATGTAATTCTTATTCTCTGATTTCCCTCTCAACACTTGAACTCGTTCACCGCTCGGAATCGTGGTGCTTCCTTTTTTATTATCAGCAATACAAAAGTATTTACTTATTGAAGCACCGCCGGCGTTTCCGATGTAATTTGAGTCCCCTGGCACCGTTGCGTAAGTAATGGTAGCAACGTCATGGAAATCCCTATTCAATAAAAATTATTCATTCTCGAAAGGCCGCACCGGAACTGACGGGCGAAGTTCAAGAAACCTGACGACCGACGAAGTCACTACGTGATCCATCCAATTAAGCCCACCTCGTTTGCAAATTGAGAAGGCAACTCACATCCAGCTCGTCTCTTTATACACGGGAAACCGTATCACATTTCCTTCGAGTAGACCCATTGAAATTCTTCGGTTGGGATGAACGCACGAGCACAAAACCGTTTTCCCCGATTCCGACGAAAAAAAAATGTGTCGAACTTGTTCTATATTGAGGCTCCATCATTTGTACACTTTCATTCGGAAATTTAGTGGGAACATCCTGCAAGAGCCTTACAGTAAATAGAACCGACCTGTTGAGCGTATGTCGTGAATAGATGCGAGTAAGTGTAGTTATATAATATATTTTTGGGTAGATCTCAAAGCAGAAGCAACGAGCTTCCAAAAGGACCGACACAGAATCAAGGCAGCCAAGAGAAAGAGCACAGAGGTCCTCCAATACCTTCGGAACGGTCTCAGCCCGTATTGTACAAGTCATTGCTGAGTACCAATAGACTGGCAGAAGAGTGCCAAAGAACCTACCAGACGAAAGACGAGGAAGCCTAGCAAATCGTGAGGAAGGAGGAAAATGAGGAGATAATAATATTCATATTATGAATATGGCCGGAGATGAATATGAACAGATGGAGAACTGAATCGAGAGGTGGGCAGCAACGATAATCAAGAAGGGTTACACTAGCTGACGCAATTCCTCATGGAGCGCAGCTATTAACTGAAATTTTTAGTTAGTTAACTTGCCTGGATTGGTAAGATACTACACTGAGAGAAAAAAAGGGCCTATTCTAGGTTATTTTTCGATTTTTTTCTAGGTTAAATGCTGCCAACCTAGATTTTTTTTGGTTTTCATTCTAGGGTGGAACAATTTAGTCTAGGTTGAATATAATTTAACCTAGATTGAAAATACTGGTGAAGTTACCTTCCTAAAAATGCAATCAACCAAGATTTAAAATACGCCACCCCCACACTTTAGTTCTAGGTTAAGTTCACGGTGTGTGCCGCCGCCTCCATCCATTTACAGTCTAGGTTAAAAACATTAATGTCTTGGTTGTCGCACCCTGGTATTCAATGTTTTTCACTTTCATAGACGGTTGATTTACCCTAAAACAAAAACGATCTCACCCCACCTCAAACAATTTACAGCCATGGCGCGTTAACCTAGAACCCTTTTGGTTTATTATTCTTGGAATAATACACCTGTTTTCGCGACACGGGTCGACGACTCCGATCGGGCTCAAAATTTGACATTATCCGTTTCAAGAGGTCTACATTCAAAATCCGAAATGTCCGTCCGCCGTCCGCCGTACGCCGTCCGCCGTCCGGGCCGTTTTGGGCAGTAGGAATTTTTTAAAAAATCTGAAATTTCGAGAAAATACTTGGTTTACCATCTAGTTGTGCCCGCAAGGTTTTCAGTCCGATCGCCCAAACCCGTGGGGCGCTATGGGGCTATAATGGGGCTACGGGAGGGGTTTTTTGAAGGCTTTTAGCTATGGGATCGAGTTAGGTGTCGTTTTCGAAGTATTTTTGGACGTAGAATCAATTTTTTGGGGTCCCGGAACGATCCGATTTCACTGGGGCGATGTTTAGGGCATTCGTGGGGCTAAAAATGGGATTTTTGAAGGATCCCAGGATGTTAAATATTTTTCTAGTAAAAAATACAGAGTTTTTGAAAAAAACACATTTTTGAACAAAAAATCAAAAAAAAAAATTTTTTTTATATTTTTTTCATTGACGGAATTAAATTTCTGCACAAGTAACGTATATCAAAGAATAATAAACCCTTGTGTAAAATTTGCAGCGTTTTTTCTCTAGGTTGTGCCCCTTTATTTACGAGGTTGTTTCAATTACTATCCCTGTTGTACCAGTTAAATTTCTAGGTAGCTTCCAATTCTTTTCAGGTTGGTCCTAATAAATTACTAGGTGGTCCACTTTTCTTTCTAGGTTTGCTCCACTTCCATTGCAGGTTGTTTCTATCAACTTCAACCATCTTTCTGGGTTGTCTCTGTTTCCAACACAGTACGAAAGTTTGAATGTGATGTCATAATATGACTGCACATAGTGACAGAAATTAGATGATTCGAATTTGACAAAGATTTGGCCTCAATCCCACCGGCTAAATAGCAGGGGTGCCAAGACAACGAGAATTAACGCCCACCGCCTACAGTGGCGCTCTCCGCGGCCGCTTAGCGTACTGAAGAAACAACCTGGAATTTATTGAATGAATTACAATCACTGTTGTTTAAACCTAAAACTATTTGTGGTATTACGGCAGTTTTAACCGAGACTGAAAGTCAAACTTTTTCTTCTTGGTTGTTACCTAAAGTAACAATCTCGCCTTTTAAATCTCTCGGTTGTTTTCAGTTGTACAACCGAGACTTTAATGGAGGAATTATATGGAAGGTCAAATCATTCAATTCTAGGTTACCCCACTTAAAAGTCAAAGGTAGGTAATATATTTTCTAGGTCTTCACAATGTCAACCTAGACCAAATGTGAAGTCCACATTTGGGGGGATTTCACTTTGGACCAACTTTTCAAAAAGGGGGCTGCTTTGGACCAGATTTTCGAAGCACTTTGGACTAGTGAACGGCAAACGTGAGTAACCACTTTGGACCAGCCCAAAAACAACGAGAAATAAGGGATAGCAGCAAAAAATTAAATTGTTATCAATTAATAGTTTAATACCTACGTAAATAGGTACCTCATCAAAAGAGCATGATGTCGTCAATTTGTTTTCGCCGCCGATTTCGTCAATTTTTCGTGGGGGGAGCGAGTTTCCAGCTTGCAGATTTGAGGTAGGCCATCATGACACCATCCTGTCGATACACATCCCATGCTTTTTGTAACGCTACGTATTTTTTTAAGACGCCACTGCGCTGTACGTTCACCTTGCCCTTTTTAATTGAATTGATTTTCAAAAAATTGTCCGTTTGAAATTCTTTCAAAACCGCTACAACTTTGTGGACGTTCGGATGAGCAGTGTAGGAACTCACAGGTGAAAACCACTATTTTCTCATCTGCATTCACAAAGCAAAACTGCTGACCCCCCACAGTGCTTTCCTGCATAGAATATAACTGCGATATACACGCATCCTGGATTTCGACCACAATGCAACGGTTTCCCCGGCGGGTTTCAATGTTCGCGTCAACCTCTACATCCATCGTGCCGTCTGATACTGAACCTGACCTTGACATTGGCAGAGTTTCAATCAAACATCCGTCTGATAACAAATGAACCTTTCTCCGTCTCTCTGGTCTAAAGTGGGTGCCGTTCACTGGTCCAAAGTGCATGTCAACGTGATCCGGTCGTGCGTACGGGTTGGTCCAAAGTGGCTGCAGCCCACATTTGGTCTAGGTTGACACTTTTTTATTCCAGGTTGTGGTCAGAGGGCGGGTAATAACGGGTTAGGTTGTTTCTATATGGGTCTAGGTTGTATTAATACCTATTTGTCGATGTTACTTTAACCTGGACCTATTTTTTTCTAGGTTGAATCAATTGATTCTAGGTGGTTTCAATTTCTTTTCGAGGTTATTTCGGATTTAACCTAGCCACTAAAAAAATCTTTTCTCTCAGTGTAGAGGCGCAATGTACTGTGGAAGACATGAAGAAAATGCCGAACACCTCTTGTTTGAAAGTATTGGTATACCAACCACGTCAGGACCTCATGACGAAAAGAATTCGCCAAAGAACGCTCTCTACGTCGTAACTATTTTCAAGACAAAGGAAGGAGAATAACCCTAGAGAAGAAGAAGAAAGACGATGCCGAGAATCGGCCAGAACGAAAACTGTCCCGACGTAATATCTGCAATGGTTCCAGGATAGTCTGCAAGGCGAAGATGGAAATTGTGGGACACCCCATACAACGGGCGATGGGTGTTTACCTACAAGTCAACATGTAGGTAAACACCCATCGTCGTGTTTCGTAGGTAAACGTCGATCGACATGTTTCTAAATTTGAATTTAGATTCTCTATTTTTTAGCGCAACCTTTCCCTCAAAAATTGGAAAGGTGCGCTCACCTCTTCGACATGTTTTTTTGTTTTTTGTTTGTTTGATTTTCACAGCATCACGCCCGAGCGGCTCAACTGATTTTCATGAGGGTGGTCTCATTGTGATCAGCGAGTTCGGGGGGTGGTTATAGGCTACCTTGATTTTTTCTCCCTCATTCCCTTCATCGGTTTTCGGGAGATCCTTATCTCTCGCTCATTAAATATATCGTAATAACAGAAAGGTTGCGCTCATCTATTCAATACAATTGATGGCTTGTTGTGTTGTGTGTTTAGCGGAAGGCCTGTGGTGTGAATCCACGATTTCGCCGCTTTTTGTTGTGGAGGAAGATGAAGGGAGTATGGGAACATTTCTTTCCAGGGCATCGTACAAATGGTCATAGTCTGCTGGCCTGGAAGAAGATGCAACCACAAAAACGGAAAACTCGAATACACCAGGCTTACCTGATATGTCAGGACACTGTGGAGATGCAGAGTCTTCGGTAGGGAACCGAGGGGAAGACGATACCTAACACGATAAGTCATAGCCAGTACTGTTTCATCCTGGGCTCAAAGTTGAACCGGGAACAGCAGTAACTGCAACTGTTGCAGCTACCTCAAATGAATAATTCATTTGAATGACAATTATTGTCATTAAAGGTGGCCTGGCCAGCTGACCCGGTCTTACACGGGACCGATCTACCAGGTTCCCCAAGCGAAGTGTCGTTATGGGAGGCCTGGTCGATGGGTCTGATCCCTAATAAAGCAATGCGCTCAGACATGATGCTGATAACGAACAGTAAAATTTGCTGTTTAGTGGTGGATTGCCGATGTTATTTGATCCCGTCTTTGAACAGAGATGCAGGGCCGCCGGCGGCAGAATTGGGGTTCGTACGGCCGCGCCGCGACCTTAGTGCGTCCCGCTCCTCCCGCCGGTACCAACTGTGGCGGGCTGGCGATATTGCAAGAAACGTGGGGGGAAAAGCCCCCACAGAAGTATAGTTCTCCACCTATTCGTATCTTAAACGGTATACGAAAGCAACCAGGAGGTGCAACCCACACCAAACTAGCACCGTGCAACCTGCTCACTATGAGGAAGAACCAACAACACTGTTCCCTCAGCGTTGATAGGTGAAAATATTGTTTGAATCCAGGAAGGTGCCAGCTCGGTGTGCGCTCTATGAACCGGCTACGATCTAAGGGTCCCGTCGCGCTCTGACTTACGCCAGCCTGCGATCTATGAGTGCAAAAGTCAAAGTTGACAATGCAATCTTTTCATATGAAATCTTATCTCCTTAGCAACGAGTGGTTGGACCATGGTATATGGAATGAAAAATGGACGCGACCGCCGTTATTTTTATGTTGCCCGGCGCGACAAGGCTACTCTCCTTCCAATAATTGAGCGCGAATGTGAACCTGGGTCGGAAATACATTCATTTACATTGAAACTGTGGGGTTAGAGCGCACACCAACGCGCATGCACAATTGAGCGCATCCCTACGTAGAACGCACGCCGAACTTGAAACGGGGCGACAGAGCGCACCCCAAACCAGAAACGCAACGGTAGAGCGCACACCAAACTAGCACCATCCAGGAATTCCTTAGAAACGTTTTTGTTCGGTATTGCTTATAGTTATGTTATAAAAAAACTAAATGCATAAATTGTAGCAATCAATGTTTTGCCAGAAAAACATAATGTAATGCTTTCAAGGAATGTAATTTGAAGATAGCCTGGTCTTGTTATGAGTGCTGTTTGTACAATCCACACTTCTAGGAATGCTGAAAGTTCCCCGAAAGAAATCCCCAGAGTGCTCCGCCGTTGAAGATTGGCAGTGCATTATTGACGAGTTTTTCTCTCGCTAACCACCTCGGCTTCCATTCTCACGGATGGGCAAGCAGGATCTCTAGGGATACGAAGCTGTAAGGTGAACGCGTGTGATGCCACCGTAACTAATCCAATCTTTATTAGATCCTGAACCTCGTTATTGTATGCGCAATAAAGTTTTTGAACCTTCTCCTCAACCTTTCCTTGACGTAATTGCTTTTTAAATCTCGTCCCTGAAACCTTCCCCCCCCCCCCCACTCCGGCACAACAGCTTTTAATCAAATTTCTTATAAAAAGAACGTTCTGAAGATATGTGAAGTCCCCTCCAAGCCGAAAAAAGTTGTCAAGGACGAAATGAATTCCCGAGAATTTCCCGCGTATATTTTTTCAGTTATAACAGGCTCGGGCGAATATAATATATTATTATGTCATCCACCCCCTGTCAAACCCGATGGGTTGGCTGAAATTTTTATTATTCTGTGAATCACGTGAGTTTCGATGATGAGGAAATTTTGTCCTTTCCCGTTTCCATCGACAGGGCAACTAGGGGTCGCAATCCCGCGTTGTTTTTTCAATCTTGCAAATGCGGGATTCTCAACACGGAATCCCGCAGGTTTCATTTTGTGTAAAAAAGCAGCTTTTTCAGTCTTGTGAATCACAGCCTGCACACAGTAAATCACATTCTCATTGCCTGTGATTCATATAAATCCTCCTCATGCCTGTTTCACAATATTTTTGCTATTCTTGTGGTATCTACGATCCTATCTATAGATAGATCTTATAAGATCCAGATACTATCTAACCTATCTGAAGGGAAAGATGGGACGCTATCTTCAGTTTGCATAATATGCAGTCAAGTATATTATACACTTCGTTTAATGATTGCACCAACGAGTCAGCTCCGTTCATCAGTTTGCTCCGATCAAATTTGGGAGGGAGAAACTATTTACTCACTAACCAGAAAGGGGAAACGGGAGGGCATTTTGAAGTCCATGGGGTCGAGTTAGGTGACGTTTTCGAAGTATTTTTTGAGCAGAATCCATTTTCGGGGGTCCCAGAACCATCAGATTTCTCAAAATGGCAATAATGAGCAAAACACAAGGGTTTTGGCATTTGAACTACAAATTACCATTAGATCTAGGGTAATCAGTGATTACCATTAGATATAGGGTAATCAGTGATTACCCTAGAACTAATGGTAATTTGTAGTTGTGAGTGATTAGTAATCACTGATTACTAATCACTCACACCACGGAATAGAGAGAGGAAGCGTCAGCTAACGTTAAATCGTGTCTAGGGGTCGCATTCCCACAATGCGGGATCCCGCGGTGTTTTTCCAATCTCGCAAATGCGGGATTCCCAACGCGAGGGATTCCTCTTGTTGATAAAAAAAAAAACGCATTTTCTGCGATGTGAATCACAGCCTGCACACTATAAATCATATTCTCATTGCCTGTGATTCATATAATATATCCTCCTCATATTATGTCCTCCTCATGCCTGTTGTGCTGTGGTTCACAATATGTTCACAATTCTTGTGATATCTACGATCCTATTTAGGATCCTGATATAATATATTATGTGGATTCTGATATAATATGTGAGGGGAAAGAGGGGGTGCTATCTTCAGTTTGCATAATATGCAGTGGAGTATATTATTATTACGTTTTTAGTTTGACGATTCAACCCACGAGAGTGGAGTCAGAGAGGGCATTCTCTACAGCTGGGAACCTATTTCTGCATCAGCTCCGATCAAATTTGGGTGAGAGCAACTTTTAACTCACTGACCTTCATGTGGTCTTTCTTTCAGCAATTTCTCCCTTCTGATGGCACACACACCCTACTGCAGAGAACAACTCCATCTCACTCCCTTCAATGCATTTATGGTATGGAATCGCGACGGAGTCGAAAATACTGATCGGCCTCAAAATTTGACATTATACGTTTCAAGATGTCTTGATTCCAAAAACAGAGTCTGCCGTCCGAGCCATATTGGACAGTAGGAAAGTTTAAAAAATCTGAAATTTTGACGAAATTCTCGTTTTAATGGGGCTACGGGAGAGGGTAGAGTTAGGTGTCGATTTCGAAGTATTTTTTGACGCAGAATCCGTTTTTGGGGTCCCAGGTTGATCCGATCCAGGACCTATGGGGCTTTCACGGGGCTAAAAATGGGAATTTTTAAGAGTCCCAGGAGGTCAAATAAGGTGTGGTTTTCCGAGTAATTTTGGACGCGAAATTCGTTTGTCGAGATCCCACATCTGTCCAAACATCTCGCTGAAAAATAAACCTTTGTGCAAAATTTGCAGCGTTTTTGTAAAAAAAATATATTAAAAAAAAAAAAATAAATAATTAAAATAAAATAAAAGCGTTTTTTAAGCAAAATTATTTTAATTATAATTATTAAAATTACAATTAAATATTAATTGTAATTATAAAAAATCCCGCGGGATTGAAGATCGTGCGGGATTGCGACCCCTAATCGTGTCCAGAAAATGGTAGGAGCAGCTAACGAGATGCAAACGACAGGTAAACGAGATCATAAGATGGCCATATTATGGCACTTAACTTGGTATTGCAAAACTAGAGTGGCATGTTTTGGCGTGTAACTGGTTTTCAAATTTCTATTTTTGGTGGTTACCTGGAAATCTCGAGACTAATGAGATGAATCTGGCGTTTAATTGGTATTTGCAGAATTTAAATGATCGATTAGGCGGACATCGGTTAAACCGTTTGGGCGTAATAACCGATGCAGTTGAGATATGAAAGCGAAACCACTCCACTTTGAATGAATTCAATTTTGTCGTTTTGGCGCTTACCTGGTATTAAATACCAGGTTAGCAAATTTTGCATAACGCCGTCCAATTGTTTGTGGACATAAGAAGTAAAGCTAGGGAGAAGAATGAATTATTCATTTTTATTTTACTTTTTAATAAACTCGATATTTTTATTTGATACTATCGATGGCACAGAGTATTGATGCTTCAAGTACGAATTATATCGGTATCGATATTTCATCCGCGATAGTTTCTAACATCGATATATCGATATATTGCCTACCGATAGCCATCCCTGGTTCACACATTCGGAGGCCAAAACCTTCGCTTTTCGACAGCCTTTGCCACTTTGAGAAAATTCCTGTGACTTTGATGTGCTCTATCTCGATTAATATAAGGTTTATTTATTAGAAGCTTAGTTTAGAAGTTATGAGCGAAAACCGAAAACAGTCCGGTATTTTTGAGGTGTTTCGGTTCTCCCCGAGATAGCACAGGGTCCTCGAATTGGATAACTCATTGGAGTCAGTTCTAGGACCCCAAGGGTCGATTCTACGTTCAAATATACTATGAAAACGACACATGACTCGACTCGCTGGTCAAACCCATTTTCTCATGAGTTTGTAGGAAGGGTGTGACGCTCACAACCAACTTCTGTTGACAAAATTAATGCAGGTGTGGAGGTTCGGCCGCACAAAGAACCGTAGAGGTGGTGAGTTTCTATTGTTTGTTCAAGAAGCGCTGGGCCGGTAGTTTTGGTTAGAAGTGGAGGGGGGAAGTGCTCTCTAACGAATGGGTTTGCATAAACCTGCTTTAGTTTGATTTATGTCTTTCTTTGTTGACGCCGTGAAGACGGGTTTACAAGGCGAACAAGTTGTTACTCCCTCTTTCTCGGTGGATAAACCTTTCTTCCCTTCGTTTTTTCGTTTTTGATGAATTTTCCACGGCTCGTCAAATTACTCTACTAAATAACATGTCATGGTAAATGAAATTTGAACTAACAATCCGTCAGATCCGCGTCGGCGGACACTACAATAAAACAAAGTAAAGACGCCTCTAACTGGATCCCGCTTTTTCCCCTCTGCAGCTTAATAATGGCAAACAAAACATGCCACATTGGCCGACTGACAGCATCGGTATGTTTGCATAACAGTCGTTTTGTTTGATCTGGTTTTTTCCACCCCGCACTTTGATGACAATATTGAACCTCACTGAGCCCAATCGGGAAAATAATTAGCTCTTTGATAAGTTAACCTCCCTTACTTGCTACATCGTTTTCGCATTATAATGAAGGAGCGATCACAGCGGCTACCCGTTTTCTTGTTTTTTTTTTATTATTTTTATTTTGTTTAACGAGAACTCACATAAAACAACCTCAAACATTTAACTGAAGTAGGTAATCGTGCTTGAAGAACGCATTAAATGCGTTATTCAAATTTTGTTAGTGAACGGGAATTAGCGAGGTTATTAAAAAAATTATTATAATATATGTGCAACGTTGGTAGTTTTGAGAGAAGATGTAATGGACAAGTCCATTTGCACCACAACTGTTCATATGATAACATTAAACGAATGATTCTTGATGGCTACCTGACGCATTATTCCATGAAAAATGAGGTTGATGTGTTGGGAATACGGCCCAAGTTCTATTTCAAGAGGACAAGATAATTGATGTTGAACAACGATGTTTACGACGGGATTTCCCTTTACGGCCGAATTTTCTCCGGAACCAATTATTTCACTGTCTAGCCCGTTTGAGGCATCTGTCAGTTTGCATTATGCATGATCCGAACCGTACCTGGTTTTTGCGGATACGATCTCTGCCTGAGGTGTATCAGTAAATCGTCTATTTAGATGAACCGAGAGCCCCCTAGGAGGATTGCACTTCCAGGAACTTAATTGGACGAATGGTAGAATTCATCAGCGGAAGTAGAAACCGCGAGGGATGGTCAGAGCGACCTCATATCGATATCACGGGAAATACCAGCTATTTAATTTACGGACATTAAATGTCCGTAAATTAAAGTCAATTTTGATTCCCAAAGGAGTTTTTTATGGTCCAACGACATATTCTTTAAACTCCAGGGATCCTTCAAAACCCCCATTTGTAGCCCCATGAAAGTCCCATAGATCCCCACGATGAAATCGAATCGTTCTGGGACCCCAAAAACGGATTAAACGTCCAAAAATACTTCGAAAACGACACCTAACTCGTCCCATAGCCGAAAATCTTCAAAAAACCCTCCCGTAGCCCCTTTTCAGCCCCACGGGTTTAGGTGATCGGGCTGAAAACCTTGTGGGCACAACTAAATAAGCCGGTAAACCGAGTTTTCGGCTATGGGATTGAGTTAGGTATCGTTTTTTAAATATTTTTGGACGTAGAAACCAATTTTGAGGGTACTATAACGATCCGCGTTCACTGAGAGGATCTAAAGGGATTTCATGGGGCTACAAAAGGGATTTTTGAAGGATCCCAGGAGGTCAAATATTTTTCGACTAATTTTGGACGTATAATCCATTTTTCGACCCATGTACACATCTGTCCGAACAATGTACAAGTACTTTGTTCGGACAGATGTGTACAACAGTAAAAAAATATTTATTATTGGCACAGAATTAATTTTCGAACAAGTAACTAATATCAAAGAATAATAAACCCTTGTGTAAAATTTGCAGCGTTTTGGCTATGGGGTCGAGTTAAGTGTCTTCTATGTGGCTACATAATATGTGAGTCACTCCAAAATTATGGGTGAAGTTAAGTCACAAGCTGTTCACAGCCGTACATTCTAGTCAAGCTAGAAATTCCGAAATGTCCGTCCGCCGTCTGCCGTCGGCCGTCCAGGCCGTTTTGGGCAGTAGGATTTTTTTTTTAATCTGAAATTTTGACAAAATACTCGGTTTACCATCTACTTGTGCCCGCAAGATTTTCAGTCCGATCGCCCAAACCCGTGGGGCGTTATGGGGCTAAAATGGGGCTAATGGAGGTGGGTTTTGAAGGCTTTTAGCTATGGGATCGAGTTAGGTGACTTTTTTAAAAGTATTTTTGGGCGCAGAATCCATTTTCGGGGGTCCCGGAACGATCCGATTTCACTGTGGCGATCTATAGGGCTTTCATAGGGCCGTCGATGGTGTAGTGGTTATAATGCCAGGTCCACACTCAGGGGTCTGGAGTTCAAGACTGTCTATAATTAAGGTTTTTTGTCCTTTTCCTTTTCACAGTTCTCGTTGAACTTCCAGACAAATACAATAATAAAAAGTGGCAAAACATGCAATTCCGGCGGCTCTATCTCATGTTGACATGTGTATGAGATAAAACCTGGCCTAGGGACTTAGGGCTTCAACACATGGATGCGTCGAATCTCAAGTTCAATCGCGTACAATCAGACCACTTGAGGACTGCCGTGCCGTTGGGGGTCAAAATCCTGTCAGGATGAAGGGCCACCATCGTCTAGCCATGACGGTGGGCTTGTCCCCCCCACTTCGGGATTGTGATTCCCAAGTTTGAATTTCAGAGCTTAAAAAAAAAAATAAAAAAATAGGGCTTTCATGGGGCTAAAAATGGGTTTTTTAAGGATACCAGGAGGTTAAATATTTTTCGAGTAAAAAAATAAAGAATTTTTGAAAAAACAATTTTTTTGAAAGACAAAAATCCAAAAAAATATTTTCGAAAAAATCCCCAAAAACTTTTTTTTCCATTGACACAGAAATAATTTTTGCGCAAGTAACCTATATTAAAGAATAATAAACCCATGTGTAAAATTTGCAGCGTTTTTCAGGAGTGTACAGCAGCTTCGACCCTACATAGTTCAGTTAGTTCATTAGTTCAGTATCTACTTGATTAGATTCCCCTAAACACCCCAATTCTCACAACCTAAAACTGTCACAAGTCGTTGGTCACATGTTTTGTTCCAACCAGCACAGCACCAATAAAAATAAAAAATTGATGAAAAAAAATAGCTTCAGAATATAGTCCTCTTTGGATAACACACTACAGGGGAAGACAAATCTCACAGACATAGGTACAACGTTTTCGTCAGTTTTATGCATGTCACAAGGTTTTGTTCTCACGACCAACAATTTTTTAAAAATCTTCCCCCACATAGATGCGAAAAATCGTGGCAACGCTGCCACACGCTCGAACATGGCTTCCCCTTAGTTGCCCTTTTCCCCAGTTGGAATAGGTCTTCAGGACAAGTTTTGAAGTGTTAAATTCCGTGACCGTGTTTTTATTCATCGTCGCAACCTCCACCCCTCCTTCCTGATGGGGAATCAGACTAAAAGGAAAAGTCCACAGAGCTATTATGGCTATCAATGTCAACTTGATGTATAAATTTTCTCCCTGTGAAAACCGGCCAGGGTGTGAACAGCAACTGAGATTAACCTCTCAAACTTCACGCCCTGCAACAAATGGGAAATTCTCCCTGCAATAGCCAGGGAAATTCGAGAATTATCATGTTGATAAGTGACTCCTACTGATGCTATAGAAGCGAAAGAAACTGGAAAAATCGCAGTTTAATTTTCGGATTTTGCTAAATATCAAAATCACCCATAATTTTGGAATGACCCATGTGCATACAAAATGGACCTACGTACCAAACTATTTCATAAATAGTTACGTGAACTCACTAACCAAATAGCTTTTAGCAATAATTATTGCTAAATAATTATAATTATTATCATAATCTGATAATATTATATTATAATAATGATTGGTAAAAGCTATTGTGTTCATTGAAGCTATTGTGGTTATTGAGTTCACGTAAGTCATTTGCTAACACAAAAGTTCTTTAGATGTTTATCCGGTATTTCGGAGAAGGTCCTATCATGGGAGGATCGTTTGGTTACCGAGGACCTATCCATATGCATGAAGCAATGACAACTATTCAGTTAGGTACGACGGATATTAACGGCAGCGGGTTTGGGTGGGTCTTGGCCTCCCGATACGGTTTCGCTCGGATCCCCAAGATCGGGGTGATGAATTACTCGATGATGCGGCGGGATCGCGTTTACCCTTTGATGTCCGTCAGGGCCAATTCCCTGCCTCCCCAACACGGGAGAAATCCCCCACATCCCCCCCTCCGGCCTTTTCCCGCTTTCCGTTTATCGGGGAGGACCCAGAATCAATAATCTGAGCCAGGAGAATCTCTGTCGGCACTTGTCGACAGCAGATGTGACGGTTTTGCTCGGCCTCTTGAAAGTGTGTGGGTGTGTGTGGCCGAAAATCCCAATCGGGGAAACCGAATCTCTCACCCGTCATATAAAGATACGCTTCCAACGGGAAATACAAGTAGAATGAGCCCTGAGGTGATTGAACCAAATAGGTACTATACAGAACCCCTCTTCTTCCTTCAGACCACTTTATTATCCGATCATCCAGAAATATCGATATGAATATGGAATGAAAACTGATATCAACTTCAGCATTGAGAACAAGAACATGAACATCTACTTCAAAATTGAGTTCTTCTGAAGCAATTAGGCGTAGGCTGTCAAAATCTGAAAATTTTGTACATAATATGTACATTTTTATTCGCTCGCTCGAGTTGTTGACGATACGGTGAAAGAAGGGGGAATCCATTTGTTCACCGTTCTGTTCTTGAAGGTAGGTACCTACACTTGATGTTGTATTTAAGAAATTTAAGAAATCTTGGACAGTTTCCTACACTATTCACGTGGGTAAGTATGCAATTGGATGACTGAAACTGCGTATGTAAACGGCCGAGCGCAGGCAGGCTCCAAGCAAATAATATTCTATATACATTATATTATATTATATTATAGAATTATTCTAAGTCAATAAAAATAATATCCATGAAAAAAGAAAAAATCCCGCAAACGCCTGAAAATCACAACACAGAATAGATGACCCTGAAATTATTTGAGTGCGTTTTTGTGATTTTGGTTCATTATTCTTGGAATAACAATAATAATGTAATTCAGATCGGCCTTAAAATTTGACATTATCCGTTTCAAAGTGTCTAGATTCTAAAACCGAAATGTCCGTCCGCCGTCCGAGCCGTTTTGAGGAGTAGGGGTTTTTCAAAAAATATGAAATTTTGACAAAATAGGTAGGTACCTACTCGGTTTACCGTCTAGTTGTGCCCGCAATGTTTTCAGCCTGATCGCCTGAACCCAAGAGGCTCAGTGGAGCTAAAAAGGTGCTATGTGAGGGCTTTTTTTTTTGGAGGGAAACGGATATGGGATCGAGTTAGGTATTTTTTGACGTAGTATCCATTTTTGAAGAACGATTCGATTTCACTGTGGGGATCTATTGGGCTCTCATGGGGCTACAAATGGTATTTTTGAAACATCCCAGGAGGTTAAATATTTTCCGAGTAATTTTGGACGGGGTCCGCCCGATTCCTTCCCGGTAATCGTTGGGTTCTTAATTATCGCCCGATTCCTTCCCAGGAAATTTGTTACCTGCTGGAGCACCGCCCGATTCCTTCCCGAGATGTTCCGTAACAGGTGAAAGTAACAGTTCAAATGTCTCAGTTAGCCGAAACCAATAGGTAGCCGATTTTGAATTAGGAATTATGAAATTCGGCGAGGATCGCGTGGCCGGATAGCGAAATTCAGGGCTTCTAATTTCACCTCACTCAGAGTTGGTGGAAAAAAATCCAGAATCTCGATCGAGGACTGTATTGTGGAGGACCTAATGTCTGTAAAACCTATCTCCGCACAACTTGACACATTTTGTGACTACATTTTGGAA
Organism: Pilophorus perplexus; assembly: GCA_955831195.1. NCBI lineage: Eukaryota > Metazoa > Arthropoda > Insecta > Hemiptera > Miridae > Pilophorus > Pilophorus perplexus. The sequence continues at coordinate 26,760,836 of OY037007.1, forward strand.
AATTACGTGCTGGAAGACGTCTTATACCCACCTCTTTTTTTTTTTACTCTGAGCATCCAGACATCTTCAAGTTTTTTGAAGTTGTGAAAAAGATGCAGTTTAGCACAGACGTAGCAATAAATTCGCTAAACCAACCACAGACGAAGAAACTGAAATGGCGATAGAAATTCGATTTAACAGAAACTTGCATGAAAAAGTAGGCGAAACAGTTGACTCGTCTACAGTTTATTCACAAAGTCTCCTTCAAAAACTTTTACTTGCCAAAACCAGTTGAAACCCCTCAACCCTGATTTTCCTTTAGCAAGACGAATCACCCATCAGTGAGGATAATGGGGGACTTGGTGAGAAACCTCCTCGTGGTGTCCCCTGGGTAGCGCTGATGTCTCACTCTCAGACCTAAAACTCAATTTACTGTTCCAAGTAGCAGTTCGTATACTACTTAAACAGTTACTTTCCCTAATAGTGAAAGTGGTATGTCTGGGAAGGAATCGGGCGGCCCTTTCCCCTCCTAAAGAGGTTCGACGCGGTTAGATATATATGTCTTTGGTTCGACGATGCGACATCATTACCGGGAAGGAATCGGGCGGTCACCTTTTGGACGCATTATCGATTTTTCGAGATCCCACTTTTTTTTTCTTTTTTTTTCAAAAATACTTTTTTATTGACACAGAACTATTTTTGCACATGTAACCTATATCAAAGAACAATAAACCCTTGTGTAAAATTTGTAGCGTTTTTTCGAATAAAATCATTATACCATTAAAATGGGGTTTATTGTTTTTTGAGTTCCTGTACAATGTTTGGACAGATGTGGGACCCTGAAAAATGGATTATGCGTCCAAAATTACTCGGAAAACGATACCTCAGATGACCTCCTCACATCCTTTACAAGTCCAATTTGTACCCATACGGAAACCCCATGATTAAAATGGTATCCTTCTGGGACCCCCAAAAATGTATTCTACGTCCAAAAATACATCAAAGACGACACCCCACTCGATGTCATACACAAAAACCTTCAAAAACCCATATCGTAGCCTATTTTTAGCCCCATAGAGCCCCACGGGTTTGGGCGATCGGGCTGAAAACCTCTCTGGCACAACTAAATGGTATACCGAGTATTTTGTCAAAATTTCAGATTAAAAAAAAAAAAAAAATCCTACTGCACAAAACGGCTTGTTTCGATTTTTAAAATCTACGTGTCATGAAACAGATAATGTCAAATTTTGAGGCCAATCCAAATTTTCGACCCCCGTCGCGAATACACAGGTGTATTATTCCAAGAATAATAAACCGAAAAACAACTAAAAATTAAATAAAAATTCGTGGACAGTGTTTGGGTGGTTTCGGAACCAAAAAGAGAATTTCTTTTTAATGGGTTCTACGTCCAAAATTACTCGGAAAACGACACCTCATCTGAACTCCTTGCATCCTTCAAAAGCCCCATAGATTCCCACGGTGAAATTGGATAGTTTTGGGACGCCAAATGGGTTCTACGTCTAAAAATACTTCTAAAACGACAGCGCACTCGACCCCTAAGTCAAAAACCTCTAAAAACCGTAGCTCTTTTTTATCCCCTCAGAGAGGGTTTGAACGAGTGGGGTGAAAACATTGCGGGCACAACTACATGGAGAACCGAGTACTTTGGCAAAACTTCAGATAAAAGAAAAACAAATCGACTTCGATTTTGTCCGTCCAGATCCACAGCATCTCCTGGATTCACGGGCACCACGCGGCTACGATGACCAGCTAAAAGCACTAAAACGAGCAGTTAAAACGACACCTTGCTCCATCACCTGTCGGAAATCCTTCACAAACACTTTCAGAAGCCCCACCCTTTCGGCTGAAATTCGAGCGGACTAGATGAAGAACTGAGAACTTTGAAGTGCTTGAAATAAAAAAATAAACTCTCCTGAGTTGAACGACCTGGGCGGAAGAGCTCTACAAATTTGTTAAATCTACAGATGAAACAGAGAAGGACGAATGTCGAAGCCGGTCGTACTTTTCTACTATGAAATTAATTTCGCTAGGAAAAAAGGTCGAATAAAACTTTCTCTTCGACGTGAAATCGAAAAAAAAAACTCATAAAAGTTTACTATTTTATTAATGGGATAATCAAGGGTATGCGAGTACTTAGCAGCACCTCAAACCAACTAAACTTGAGTTCTAAGGCGCGTTGCGTTCACCAGAAGGCTCCCACGTACAGCCAAACTTCGAAAGAATTGGAAATAGTAAAAATAATTAATATTATTGTTGATGTTCAATAACACAGGTCTACAAAAAAAGGTCACTTCGGGCTCGAGAGGTTTCGGTGGTTGCTCTCCATGTTTTGGGGTCTGCTGAACACGAATCCGAAGTCCGTTTTGCGCCATCACGTCCAGTTTTTTTTGTACACCCTCGTTTATCCAGAAAAGCGAAAATTCCCTTAATTTCGACTCTAAGTCGTCTGGTTTCTGTAGGTAATTTTTCTCGGCGCTCTGAGGTACGCTATACTTTAGATTTCTTTGCGCTGAATCGAATGAGACCAATTGCAAGTCGCTAAGATGATTACTGACGGAGATACAACCTCGAGAAGTCATTTTTTAGGTCGGAAAACGCTATTTTTTCCACTGTTTTTTTGCACTTTTCTATTTACACAGTAAAAAAAAAGGGTCCGGGGGAATCGGCTCCAACTACAAAGTAAACTGTGGACATTTCTGCGTCAAATGCCGCCAACTGCACCTCTGTGAATGCAATAGCCGATTTTTGGCGATTTTTCAAAGATATGAGAAATTTTACTCTCCCTTTTTCCCATTTCCAACTACAAAATTTTCTGGCTCATCTAAGTATTCATCCTAAGCGCTTAGACTTACGGTACCCTACAGAATTTTTCACGCTGAATCGAATGAGACCATTTTCAAGCCGCTACACTGCATAGTTTCGGGAATAGAAGCTGTGAAAATCATTTTTACAGTCAAAAAATTGTATTTTGCGATGGAACGCATATTAGAGCACTTATAAAGGATCCCGAATTTTTTGATGCGTTGGAAGGTAATGAGCTCCAATCTTGTAAGTCCTTCGTTGAAGTAATACAAAATTTCCTTGGCACCCGAAAAGCAGAAAATTACGAGGAACTTGTTGAAAATATGCTCATCAAATTTAAACGAATTGGGAGCCGAATTATGAATAGTGAATTAAAGTTCACCACCTCTTCAGCCACATAGATCGCTTCACTTACAACCTGGGGGACTACACTACAGCGAAGAGCAAGGGGATAGGTTCACCAAGACCTGAAAACTATGGAATTTCGATACCAGGGTCGATGGGATGAGAACATGATGGCAGACTAGGTACTGTTGGAACATTCAACGAGACTATCATAGTGCTGCTAACCGAAGAAAATCCTTAACAGTTGAGTAAGTGGGTGCGACATTGTGATTTTACTTGGGCTTGACTAGATTTTGATATGAAGTACTATATGCTATGTAATTAGAAATCTCTTCCGTAGCTTATTATGTTATTACCTACTATATAATATATAGTATGTTGTTCTGTATATTATGTTGTTCTGCAGACTAAGATAGAGCAAAACAGTTGCAAAATACAATTTTTGACTGTAAAAATGATTTTCACAGCTTCTATTCCCGAAACTAAGCACTGTAGCGGCTTGAAAATGGTCTCATTCGATTCAGCGCGAAAAATTCTGTAGGGTACCGTATGTCTAAGCGCTTAGGATGAATACTTAGATGAGCCAGAAAATTTTGTAGTTGGAAATGGGAAAAAGGGAGAGTAAAATTTCTCATATCTTTGAAAAATCGCCAAAAATTGGCTATTGCATTCACAGAGGTGCAGTTGGAGGCATTTGACGCAGAAATGTCCAAAGTTCACTTTGTAGTTGGAGCCGATTCTCCCGGACCCTTATTTTTTACTGTGTAAATAGAAAAGTGCAAAAAACAGTGGAAAAAATAGCGTTTTCCGACCTAAAAAATGACTTCTAGAGTTTGTATCTCCGTAAGTAATCATCTTAGCGACTTGCAATTGGTCTCATTCGATTCAGCGCAAAGAAATCTAAAGTATAGCGTACCTCATAGCACCCAGAAAAATTACCTACAGAAACCAGACGACATAGAGTCGAAATTAAGGGAATTTTCGCTTTTCTGGATAAACGAGGGTGTACAAAAAAAACTGGACGTGATGGCGCAAAACGGACTTCGGATTCGTGTTCAGCAGACCCCAAAACATGGAGAGCAACCACCGAAACCTCTCGAGCCCGAAGTGACCTTTTATTGTAGACCTGTGTAATTGTACAATAATTATTATTGTACATCAAAATTGTGTATTTATTATAAATACACAACTAGGTGGGTATAATTTTTTTCTGGTTACGATATAGCAGTGGAAGGGAAAAAAATAAATATATATATTTTCCGCAATTAAATTGAATGACAAGCCTCTTAAAATCACGTATTTTATTAGCAATGCAATTTCAAAACATTATGCAGGTCACATCATGATATTTATCACTAGGGCTCGGATTCAAACACATTTGCATAATTTCTCCTGCATAGTTAACACTTAAAGAAGCCTTTTGGTAGTATTTTCACCTCCTTGGGACCAACAGAATTTAAATTTATCGAACTTGTAAAAGCATAAAACTGCGGTCTTCAGAATAAACGCGTATTTATAAACGCATATTCACGTGGTTTCGTCTAAATATGAGTAGTTGGGTTTTCTTAAAATTGCCGCTGAATTTGGGCGCTGTCTCAGGTTCGAAAAGCGCATAGTGAGAGGAAAACTCAATTTCCTTGATTTGATTTGCAGTCCAGTAAAATGAGAAAAAGGAAATAACTGACGGAAAGGCGGAAATGGGGAGGTGAGCTTAACTTTTGGTGGCCCCAAAACCGCAAGTTTCGTCCTCCTTCTTATGTTACTTCTTTGGGGAAAAACGTTATCGCCCACCTTCATGATCTCGATGTCACTACATAGATTGTGTACATGTTGATGCAGAATCAACCACGAAGTGGAAATAGGCCTGAAATCCCTGTCACATACTCTGCAGTAGATAATTGCTCCCGGTGCTGGCACGAACAACATGAGGGTTCTTCATCTCGCAGGGACCCTCGAAACACCGAAATACCAGATAAACATCTGAAGCACTAGTTAGCAAATTTCGTGAAATCACTAACCAAATAGCATTTAGCAATAATTATGAGATTCCGGTACCGTTTCAATATGCTACCTACCGACCCTCCGCTGTTTCAGTATGCTACCTACCGAACCTCCGCTGTTTTAGTATGCTACCTACCACAAGATTGCTACCTACAGTGCCAGAAAAATTGAAAAGCAGCAGCAGTTTATTCCATACCGGTTTTTTATTATTCGCCAGAGGCCTTCGATCGTTTGAGTGTGAGCGCCAGTAAGGCGGTCATGAAGGGGTTCACAGTGTGGTGTATGAAGCCTTAGCTGCCCAGGTTGCTGTAAGCTCGCAACTGATCTGAGACGATTGTGCTGCCAACTTCCACTTCACGTTGTATAATGGGAAGCAATGTTTCAACAATAAACAGCCTTCTTTCCAGTAGTCCACTATGCCGGCAGCAGAGGCCAAACACCCACGGGCCCAGGATACGGGATCCGGAATTTCTATCCGTGCCCGTGTCGTCGTGGTCTTCGTTGTCGTTGTCGTCCTCGTCAGCATCAGCAGGTTGTGGAGCAGGTCTACGATCACGCGCTATAATAACCGGCCTCGGCGATATTTTCGTTTCCCTTGAAACAGGGATTCATCAATAATTGATGAATTATTCTACAGTGTTCACTTTGTTTACTTACGCATGTTTATTTACTTCAGCTCATCGAGCTCATTCGGCGGGTCGGTAGGTAGCATATTGCAACGGTCGAGTCACTACGGTAGGTATCAATTAGGCGGAGGTAGGCAGCGGCGGGTCGGTAGGTAGCATATTGCAACGGTACCGAGATTCCCAAAGTTTTAGGTCGATCGGATAACATTAACCCGTGCCGCATCGAGGTTGAAGTTTAGAAAAACTCACTTTTTTTCCTCATAACATAGTAACCATTTGTCCTAGAGACTTGAAATTGGTCTTATTTTATTTAAAATGTTATCTTCTTCAACTTTTACTCCAATAATTTTTTCGCTAGATCCTATAGATTTTATGTTATTCAGCTTTTTCCATCTCAAAACGTGGTCCGTTTCAGCAAATGTGCCTTTTTACGCATGCCATCTAAAAACCACACTCCAGTCAATGAAATCGACCTCCAGGGGATTTGACACTTCTTTATCACTCTGGTTTATTGAAAGTTAGTATGTTTCAGGTATAAATGTAAAGGTTGAGGCTGTAATAAGGGGGGGGGGGGGGGGGGGGGGTAGTCGAAAACGTAGAAAGAGTAGCGATCTTGATTAGTTGTGGAGATGAGGAACAGTTGATCGGAGTTCCTCAACTCGAAAATAGTACTGGACTCTTGCAAGCCCAGGCGGTATTTGAAGCCATTCAAGAGTGGGGTGCAGCAGAAAAAATTCAAGCAATGTGCTTTGACACCACAGCTGCAAATACTGGTCGGGTTAGGGGGGCTTGTGTTTTGCTGGAGCAATTATTGCAAAAAGAACTTTTGTACTTAGCATGCCGTCATCATATTTTGGAAATTATTTTGAAAGCCGTGTTTGATAGCAAGATAGGCTCGACCACTGGTCCTGCACCTAGCGTTTTCAAAAAATTTCAAGTTGGGTGGCCTAAGTTCGACCAAACTAAATACAAAACTAGTCTACATGATGATAATACGAGTATTAGATGCAAAATTAGTAACATTAATCAAGTTTCACTTTTTTTAATGGAACATTTGGAAACCCTGCAGCCCAGAGAGGATTACAAAGAGTTTCGTCAACTTTGTTTAGTGTTTATAGGGCTTCCTCCCCAAAACGTTTCTTTTAAAGCACCTGGTGCAATTCATCACGCCAGGTGGATGGCCAAAGCAATTTACTGCCTCAAAATTTATCTTTTTAGAGATCAATTGTTATTAACTCAAAAAGAAATGGAAGGAATAGAAGAAATTTGTGTTGTTATAATAAATATTTACGGCAAGGCATGGTTCAATGCACCCAAACCTGCTTTGGCACCTAAACGAGATCTGGAAATGTTGAAAGCATTAGTAGAGTATAGGAAAATTGACACAGAAATAGCAGAAAAGGCTTTGTCAAAATTTGTAAACCATCTGTGGTACCTCAGCTCAGAGAAAATAGCGTTCTCGTTTTTCGACCACACTTTAGACGACAACATTAAAAAAAGTATGCATACATGGCCATGAAATTATTTTCCCTAGGTGAACCCCATAGTGAAATTGATGGTAGGGATAGAAAAGCGATTTTAGATTTTGCACACGTAGAGCAAATTTTGGATAAGCAACTTGATTTTTTTGTCACCTCTCAAACCTTGAATTTTTTCAAGCGGTTTTCCATAGACAGATTTTTTAAACAGCGATCCACGCTTATGGAACAAATATCCTCATTATTTGCATGCTAAAAACATAGTGAACGGTTTAAGGTTAGTCAACGACAATGCTGAAAGAGGAGTGAAATTGATATAAGACTTAAACTCTTGCTTGACAAAAGACGAAGAATAGCGCCAATTTTTATTACAAGTTGTGTCAGAATGTAGGAAAATTTACCCTGATGTCGATAAAGCCTCACTATCTAAGCCATTAATGTAGTTCTAAATTCAGTGGTGTTGGAATAGATATATTGTGTTGTAAAATAAGTTCCAGGCTATTATTTTCTATACAAAAAACTTTCAATTTGTATTATTAAAACACTTTTTACATAATTTTTATTGTTTTTTGTGCATTTGATAGCACCCACCACCCACCCATATCCCCCCTACCCCCTCCATATATTATATATTAGATTCAAATGTATCAATTTTCAATATACCAGAGTGATAAAGAAGTATCAAATTGCCTAGAGGTCGATTTCATTGACTGGAGTGTGGTTTTTAGGGGTATGCGTAAAAAGGCACATTTGCTGAAACGGACCACGTTTTGAGATGGGAAAAGCTGAATAACATAAAATCTATAGGATCTAGCGAAAAAATTATTGGAGTAAAGGTTGAAGAAGATAACATTTTAAATAAAATAAGACCAATTTCAAGTCTCTAGGACAAATGGTTACTATGTTATGAGGAAAAAAAGAATATTTTTATGAAAAAAGTGAGTTTTTCTAAACTTCAACCTCGATGCGGCACGGGTTAATGTTATCCGATCGACCTAAAACTTTGGGAATCTCATTTTCTAGTCAAATGGCACCTTTTAGGGGGTTGCCACGATTGAATTTCGAAAGTTGATTTTTTGTGACCACCCTAGTGAGGATCTATGGGACATTTGTCTGATGCCAGGAAGTTGAATGCGGTGTCGATTTCTGAGTAATCTTGGGCGCATAATCCATTTTTCGCGGCCCCTCATTCGACCGAACACAAGAAAATTAAAAACATAATATGTTTTATAATATATTATAAAATATATTATATTTTTTAAATAATTAAATTAGAATATTTTTTAGTGAATGAATTAATTTTTGCACAATTTATATGAAAGAATAATAAACCGTTGTGTAAAATATGAGAATTCGCCAATTCATGTAAAAAATTATTGAATTTGTAAAGTCTCGGATTAATTTTGCCGTTGCAAGATTCGCGTAACTCGTGCAAATTCCAAGTAGGTAATATCCATCAACTAACTGTATTACAGATGATTACTCAGCAGTTGGTGCGGCCTCATAAACGCATATGTACAAGTATGAATAGATATATTCCGAGGCTTTGCCCGTTTGAAGGGAATGCATCCGTACTGATATGTATATGTACATTGTCCCTGATTGATTGGAGCTGTAATGTAGCTACAGATGACCGTCGCAGTTAATTCAGTGGCAATATGCCATAACACCGTGAATCAATATTACCTGTTCACATATCACTCATGTCTATTTAAAACGTCGTTTGTCGTTATGATTTAACTATAACGTCCCGACCACCTTGGGCCGTAGCAGGTTTCTGTTAAGCATTGACCTATCAGGTGTGCGCTGTGATTAACCTGTGTTTAAGATAATATCAGTACCTAGATAGTTAATAACAACACAGGTTTACAAAAAAAAAGGTCAATCTCAGACGCCGCAGAAAAAACCATCAAACTCTATGTTTTTTGGGGTGCTGAATCCGAATCTGACCCCCGTTTTTTCCGGTCACGTCCAAATTTTCGAGATATTGGCGATTTTTCGTTTTATCGACCTTTTTCCGTTTAGAAAATCACAGCTAAACGTGCGGATGCCTAAAAATTCCACAAAAACTCTCTTCTTACTAGAAATTTATCGCTGATTCCGAAAATATATATGAGTTGGTGTCTAAAACCACGAGAAATGTTTGAGTTTGCCAAAAAAAGTTGAAAAAACGTGAATTTTTCAAAACCAAAAGTCACGCTTTTTGATACTTTTTACCTTCTAGCGTGAAAACTAAGGCCGTTAATAAAATTTTTCCAACGAGGTCTTGTAGGTAGATTGTTTCTGCGTCGAATGTGACCAACCGTGATTCTTTACCTTCCATAATAAGGGAGCTATGATTTTTCAAAGTTTCTACCCATTTTGGCCATGTCGTAGAACTTGAACTCCTGGAGTCGGCAATGCAACTTGATCACCACAAAACTTTGTTCCGAGGAATATATTGGACTCGGAGGCATCAATTAAGACCGACTCAAAGATTGTTTTATCCATGGATAAAATGATGCATCAGGAACACCGTTATGAATGGAGTTTGGCGCTTGTTTTTCAGGGCTTCAAGCGCAATTCCGTGAGTTCTTAAAACTTTGAAATAATATTTTCTCTGATATTTGGACAGAGGATGGACGTGACCTCCGAACTGGTCTCTAAATTGATTAATTATAAATCATAAGCGGAAGCCATCAACCACTTCATCCCTGAATTGTACACAACGTCGTACACAGATGGGTTCTGTGGTGGTCGTGGTTCCATTCGGAGCCCATTCCTGATCGCTGACGTCAATATTGGAGAGTCCGCAGAATGATCTTAGAACGGTTAACCAAGGAGTCACCTTTTGGTGGAGTACACGAAGCCTTCGATGAAGCTCGATAGCGTTGATAAAATGCGGCTTGAGAGCTTCCTCACCAGCAACACAAGGAAGTCGCGAAGGTTAGTATCAACCTCAGATAATGACCGCTCCCAACTCGAATTTATGATGTTCAATTTCTCTTTCCTTTTTCTCGAGTTGAATAGTTTAGCAAATTTTACAGACCCATTGTAACTCAAACTACATCGTCGGCATCAATGAAGGACTTGGTTACGGAGGTAGACTGAGATGTCGTTTTCTTCATGACTTCTCATGTATCTAAAATTAATTGTTTGCATAATTTTCATTGACATAGAATTAAAATTCTGCACAATTGAGAGGAAATAATAATTGATGAGTTTGATTCTAAAAGTTACTAAAGACCATTTTCGTCGAAATTGAGTTATCACTTTCATAGGGTTTTAGGGGGTTAGTTCTTCGCAATGATGCTATCGTTTTGGAGCTAAAAAATTCTCTCCCCTCTAAACGTGGATGAATATTCGGTTTGATTTCAAAAGGTACTACATCCAGTTCAATGGCGGTCTCTTATCCGTTTTGGTTCCAAAAGTACTATATCCAGTATCAGGTAGCATACATGCTCAAAAATAGCTCATTATCATGAGACAGTTTACCAATCTACCTGAATTATATAAAACATCTCAACTCTGAAACGTCCGACCGATCGCCTTGAAAACTTAGTCAGGCATTTGGGTTAACGAGAAAGAGGTCTGATAAAAATTTAAAGTTGATTTTCCTCTTGGGAGAGTCGCTGGAGGGAAATTCTGTGTAGAGAATCAAGTTCACTATTTTTAGTTAGGCGGCCGGATTAGCCGTGCGCGCGTTAGCCACTTCGCGCTGCATTCTGTTGAGGCCACGGGTTCGAATACCGTTGAAGACCACGGAAATTTTGGCAATAAAAGTGCAGCTGGGTTAGAGTGATTCATTAATAAATAGCGCCCCGTCATGTCGGGCCCAAGAGGTCAATAATCTTGACGTAAAACTCACTTTACTTTACCCTTTATTTACCCTATTTTTAGTTGCCAAACTTCGAAAAACTGTAGCTCCTTAAGTTTCAATTGTGAGAGTCGCGGTTGGTCCCATTCTGTTCAGAAAAGTCTAAGCTTTCAAAATGTAACCCCCCATTTTTTCCAGGACTTTTTGGATTGAGTAGAGAGAGGAATATAAAAATAAAAAAACTTTGAAAAATGCTATTTTTGCTCTTTTGTCGGCAGTTTTTTTATGGTTTAAAAAGGTTATAGACTAAAATTTAGTGTAAGTAGATATTCGGAAACTAAAGAAAATTTTCTATAAGATGAGTGTCTTTTGAAGAGGTTTTAGTGAAGCCGGGGATTACTGGAAAATTCAATGTAAAGGAAGGTCCAAAAAACAAAAAACAAATGCAAAAATAAGGCCTTACTCGAACCAACTAAAAAAAAAAAAAAAAAAAAAAAAAAGCAATCATTTTCGGATTCAGCGTCCTCGAAAACCCCTAGAAAAACTTAAAAGAAGCCGGCAACTCGCAGGTCCCTTTTTTTGTAGACCAGTGTAATCTATACAAGGAATAAAAATTTCGACTTGAAACTTTCACAATTCCTTAGGTAACTAATAAGAAGACAGAATCTTATAAAAGGCTAGAATTGTTTTTTTTTTTTTTTTTTTTTTTTTTGACGCTCCAGAAAGCTAAGCTTACCGATGTCATCAACTCGGGTCGAACGCAAAACACTGACTGCCGCAGATTAACAGCAGCAACTTCTCAACACGAATCCCAAATCCCGCCATTTTCTGTGATAAGCAGAATTAGACCTTACTGTTGTAGCTTCATTCGGCGCCATTTTATGAATCGTTAACACATTTACCCCGTTTACTATAACCCATTTGACCCCCCCCCCCCACCATATATAACCCCCAATAACCCCACTTCACCCCACGTTAATTTAACTATTTTCAACGTAGGTATGAAGTGCATCAAAAGTTATTGAAAAGTCACACTTTTCCTCCCGAAGAAAGCAAGATGGAGGCAGTTCGACATACTCGTATTTTAGGTCGTAAAGGTTTTTAGCGTTTTCCTCATATTTGACCAGGTTTCTTGGGAATACCTTCTTGGCATGTTTCAGCCTGGTTCGTAGCGGGGTGACAGAAGGTTGAGAAGTGCGTTTAAACTTGTGTATTGCCTAGCTTTCGGCCAACAGGTGCCATCTTCAGGGTATCTGGTAATAACAGACCATGGTATAAGCGATCGAAATGACTGGAGTGTTAGGGTAACGTGTATATAGTTATGCAAGCTTACTTGTTAAATTTATAGTTGGTAACATAATAATATTATGTTACATATTATGTAAGATATTATCTGCGCCGTACACTCCTCCGACGGTCATATTTGACCGAAACGGATATAATATAAGGTAATGATATTACCTTTTGGAATAATTGTGTAAAATAATTAAAATTGTGTAAAATAATTGGCCTGAAAATTAAGTTCACTCATTGACCAACCCTCAAGAACCCAAAAAGACGTTATAAGCTACTGGTCATGAAATTCAACCCTTATTAAAATAATTACCTCCTCAATTGTGTAAAATAATGTTTCAACGTTTTAGAACGGCGAGTTTGCAATTATCGCAACGTATATGCGTCGAAATGTCTAACAATCCGCCGTTCTAAAACGTTGAACGTTTTGAAAAAGGGTGATTGTTGTCTGTTGTGTTCGTTCCCAGAGGTGTAACAACCGTTCCGTGGAATAAAAGGTTCATCTAAAAGGAGGTTGCGTCCTCGTTGAACTTCAAAACCGTCCGGATTTAGAGGAATCATTTAATTTAGTTCAGTCACGTAGGCTTTTCTTCGAGATTCATTTAAACCAAAGAGTGGCAGCGCATATATCATAACGGAACTGGTTCGTGCCCTTCAGGTGTCTTCAATCACACAAATGCGGCCTTCTCGGATCAAAAAAAAAAAAAAAAAAAAAAAAAAAAAATCCTGGAACAAAATAGGTAGTAAACGACCTTGGTTTTAGGATTGATATTGACTATTTCAACAGTCTAAGGATCAGAAACAGTCCTTCGACTCGTGTACATTCTCTCCAACATATAAAAATTAGCTTCACTCCCATGAAATTATCAATTACTGAGACGCCTTTTCATGCAGTATGCAGGGTTTTCTTCAAGAGCTAATGACCCCACAGCAGGTACTGCTTATCAACCCTTGCTTCCCAGGGAAAGGTTCTCTATAAGAGAGCACACCCTCTGAATTTAAATGAACAGTAAGTAGGTAAATTCAATTTTTCCCGCAGACCCTTGAGAATGGTTGATTTGTTGTTTCGCCCCGACTATCTCACATATTTGCCGGGAAAACAGCTACTAGTTTCTCCGCCTTTTTGGACCCTGCTACAACATTTCATTTGTTGCCATTTAATAAGGTTCTTCCCTGACAAACATGTACATAACCGTAACTCTCAGTGGCAATGAGCTGTTACGCAAGACACGACCCACGGGTGTCAGATGTTGTTCTCCACGTCACTTTCGCAATCGTACGCAATTTACGAGTACTTTAGTTTCACAATTCTATAACAGTGTCACGTTATGAGAACGTAAGTAACGCACCAATGATGTATGGGGCGTAGAAGTAGAAATCCGTGTATACGTTTTATACAAATTTCATATTTTCAAATAATATTTGAAAATATGAACATAATATGTTATGTTTTATAAAAATTTCATATTTTCAAATAAATAAATAAAATAATGTCCCAATTGCGCTCAAAGGGCTTATCAGACGTAAATTTAGGGGTTCCCATTCAAAATAAGAAAGTAGGGCGCAAATACGGTGGAATGGTTCGGTTTCACGAGTGGGTAGAAAAAATCCCGTAATTCGATCACTGTACATACCCACAGACACGTTCTAAATAACATTTAGTGGTTTAGATTCAGGTTTCTTTTGATGTGACTTCTTGCTCACTTCTCTCCTGAATTCGCTCCTCGCTCCCTACTCTGTTGTCGTAGCTAACAGCCAGGCGTGTTCGCTGTATCATTTGTTGTGATTGTAGGAAAAAAAGTCCCCGGAAAAAAAGTCCCAAAAAAAAGGCGCCGGAAAAAAATCCCCAGTATTTTCCGATCCCGGAAAAAAAAATTCCCGGAAAAAAGTCCCCGTAGAAGAAATAGCGTTGACTGAATGGAAATGAATAGAAGATGATACTTAAGTACATATTAAATACTTTTGTTGTCGTAGGAGGTCAACACTAAGCAGTAGGGGACTGGTGTTTACAATGACTCGGTCAACTTCTAATGTTGTATTGTCCAAAAGATGAGTGGCTTCATCTCATCTTTTATCGGAACCGTTTAACTATTCAGTGTGTACTTGTGAGAAAATTAATTCTGTCAATCAATAACATAAATTTTTTTTTTCATTCGGAAATTATTTGACCCCTTGGCATCCTTCAAAAATCCCGTTTGTAGCTCCATGAAAGCCCTATAGATCGCCACAGTGAAATCGGTTCAATCCGGGACCCCCCAAAATGGATTCTACGTCCAAAAATCCGTCGAAAACGACACCTCACTCGATCCCATAGCCCCATCAAAAAACCCCTCTTGCAGCCCCATTTTAGGCCCATAGCGCCCCACGGGTTTGAGCGATCGGGCTGCTTCCGGGCACAACTAGATGGTAAACCGAGTATTTTGTCAACATTTCAGATTTAAAAAAAATTCCTATTGCCCAAAACGGCCCGGACTTCGGACGGACATTTCGTTTTTCGAATCTAGACCTCTTGAAACGAATAATGTCGCATTTTGAGGCTGATCAGAATTTTCGACCCCCGTCGCCATTACATAGGTGTAGGTATTATATAATGGAATTCCAAGAATACTAAACCAAACGAAGAGGTTCCCTAACTTTCTATTGTGTTTTGTTCAAGATTTTTTCAATTTTACTTTATGGGGATTTTTTTTCGGGGAGTTTTTTTTTCGATTACCGTTGTTGTGTACCTAACGTCTTCATTGTCGTTACAACTTTTTTCCTGGTCACCTTGCCATAAGAAATATTCTTCTCAAAAACTGATATTTCCTAGTTAAAACTACATAAAAATATTATACTGCAGAGATCGCGAATTTCCATCTTGCGCCGCGAAAACATGCGTTGATTTTTTCCGGAGAATAATATCCGATCGCCAAAGGAATTTTTAGGAGAATAGTGTTAAATACAACCAAACGGCAAAAATATTCGTTTTGATCATACGAAGCTAATTGAATGTGCAAAAGGGGTAAATCGTTTCAAAGGAATTCCGATATGCTCTCCCGCTCTGGTGTCTCATTGCCGATGGGTCATCAAAGGATCGCCTGAGTAAAACCTCATAGCTATCTGATTGAGATTACACGCATTCATAAAATGCAATTTCAAAAGAATTGCTAAACTACATTTCTTCCAAATATTTTTGTTATTCTCCGATCACGATTTGAAAAATGTTGCATGGCAAAGTCTTATATGGAGCCACCTATAGAGGTTCATCGGGTTTTCTTGTAGCGTATTCCCCTTAGAAAAGGCGAAAAGCAAAAGAGTTATAAATAAATAAGCAGGTTAAGTTCGATGTGAAAAGGGGATGTTTTAGAGCTGGAAGGGAAAATCTCTATCTCAACACCATCCTTCATTAGCCTCAACGTCGACGTCGGGAGCGATGGTATCGCGAGGGTTGAAGGAAAAGAATACATCTGGGAAATCAAGGGAATAACGACCCGACTTTATCAAAGGATGGTATCATCGTAATGACTAGCAGGTGAGGGAGTTGAAGGAAGTAAAGTGAAGGCGATTTATTACCCCATCGACTCGGGGTAGAGCAGGTGGGGTATAACCTCAACCCTGAGCTATCAACCCTGTTGGGCTGGATCGAGGCTTCTCCCTCTGAAGAAAAAAGAAGAAAAAACCTCTTCGAATGCAATTCTAGAGATCGGCGATAGCAAAACGAAAGAAAGAGGATGAAACCGGCGGCACTGGGGCATCTAATACAGCACTGAAGCATTCAGTTTTGTGCACCTTCACTGTAGCGTAAAACATCACCTCAACTTAAGTCAGTAACTGACTTAAGAACTGTTCTCATTCCCTTTGAAGAGTCAGCAATGCGTTCCTAGTTTCAGTAGTTGGCCATTCCACCTCATTTTCTTTATATTTTTTTTCAAACTAAGTTTTTGAAGCTTTGTGGAACTCTACCTACATGCTCATTCAGTCCAATCGATGTCCTTCCCGCTCACGCAGGTTCGGGGGTCCGACGCTCAGCGTGCTACTGAGCTCAAGCGCGCTGGCGCTCGCCACTTCTCCCTAGATCGGCTCATCGCCAGCCGACTCGGGAGGCCCCTCAAACACACCGCCGGCAGCTGTCATAGCCCGTCACTCTGTGTATTTTTCCTTATGATAAATCGCAGGTATTTTGGCTCTATTTTCAACGATCAGGAAAACCCTGCTGACACATCAGACGGCATTTCCGAGGAGAAAATAGCAACTTTGCGAGGGCCCATTGTCCAGGAGTCCATACTCGACAGTTCAAGATTGGATGCCGGAAAAGCGGTCCCTTGTAAGACCAGATAGGATAGTTTGAGTGCCGGATTTATCAATTTCATGAGAAGAGAGCAATAACAAAAAAACTGTAACGATGGAAGAATAAGCAATTATGCTCAAAATTGTAGGATAAAATTCATACAAGTTTTGTAGTAAGTACAATTACCTACCGAATTCGCCAACCGACTAAACTTTTGAAGACCCACTGAGATGTAAGCGTCATACTTTTATTGAAAAGTACCTTCAAGGAGGGAGGGAAATAAGTAGAAAAAACCCTTCAAACTTGAGAATATCCGCCCCAGGCAGTAACGCTTTTTTTCTCTACATGTATTTGATGTTGTTTTTATTGACACAGAATTAAATTTTTGCCCAAGCAACTTATATCAGAGAATAACAAACCCTTGTGTAAAATTATCAGCATTTTCCTACTTTCTTTTGTTCATCAAAAGTCGGTTCATCAAAATCGGCGAAAACGACGAGTGGAACTTTTTCGCGGAAAACGGAATAAGTAATCAATATAAAACTTAGGATTAAACCCACCCGGGTGCTAGGATGAGATACCCATTCTGAACGATATCAGAAGTGTAGTTTGGGCACGCGGGTTATGGGAAACTGCAATAATTTAAAAGAAAACTCGGAAATGGAGGGGGCCAACTGCTGGAGCAAAAACCCCCTTCTCCTTTGACGAAGAATAATATTCTAAAATTTGGTTAATTTGCTATTAACATTAGGCCTGTCAATCTAATGTTGAACCTCGCAAAGTTGCATGTAACTGCGGATTTTGATATATTGCTTGGGTCCGTTAAAGGATTTCATACCTAAGTTTGCAACCCTGAAAACCTTGTGCTAACGTTTTGGTAGGTAGTAAAAAAGCCACGAAATTTGAGGAGTTTTCAGTTTTTTCAGCAAAAAAAAAAAAAAAAACACACAAATGAGTATTTCGACAAACATCACCCCAAAGACCCTTATCGTAGGTTAAATTTGCTACCTACCATTTAATGCAAATTGGAGCTCTGTACGTTCATTGGTTGCGGAAATGCAGTCAAGTGAAAATGGGTGATTTTTTCCAATAAGTGAAATTTAAAGTTTAGGTCGACTTCAGACTCAAATTACGGCCGAAATACTTATTCTTCAAGGATACTTGTTTCGAGTGAAGTTGTAGGAAATCCAATTAGCTTTCATTTGAGCACTAGTGTAACTTTGTAAGTCAAGTAGGAACCGAGGAAATTCAAATCAAAACAAGAAACTCCCAATCAGACACTGCTCGGTGAGCGTAAAACCACGTTATTCAGAACGTTTTCCGCTGTAGCTCAGAATCTATTTGCCCGATTCCAAATTACTTCTTTTTTCTCGTGAAAGCTGATTAAATTTCCTATCGCAACTATTCCGTCTATACTTTTGATTTGAGATGATTTTATAAGAGAGGGGCAGACATGGCAAACTAATTGCAAATTTTGGCAAAAACGACTTTTTTCGCACATTTTTGCGCATAACTCGAGAACCGTTTGTCCGATCTTAATTATCTTTTTTTCTGGTAAAAGCTGATTAAATTTTATATAAGGGATGGTACATTACATTTCTGTTTAGACAGCGAAAGTGCCATCAGTATTTGTCGGAGGGGTGGAAACTTGACACAGGAATTTGACCACCTACGACCTAAGACCACGTTTTTCAGAACATTTTCTTCTCTCCCTCCGAAACAATTTCTCAGATCGAAATTTCATTGTCCCCAGTTTCACGAGAAAAACAGAAATTTGGAATCGGGCTACAGCCGAAACCGTTCTGAAAAAAGTGGTTTTCCGCTTACCGAGAGGTGTCAGATTGGGGGACTTTTTTTCAGTAGTGAATCACCCATTTTCAGTAGACTGCATTTCCGCTACCAATGTACCTACAGAGCTCCAATTAGTTTCAAATTGTAGCAAATTCAACCTACTTCAAGGGTGTACTGGGTGATGTGTGTCGAAATACGCTTCCTTATTGGTTTTTTGGGAAAAAAACTGAAACCCAAAAATCTCGCGGTTTTTTGACTGCCCAACTCAGTGGGCATGGAACTATCGGAAATGCACTGCAAATGAAGTGAAAGTTGAACTTTGTTCAAATCCTATTAACGAACTCACCCAACCAAGTGAATCACATCAATGCATCTCTAATGACATTGGTGATGCAAACAACTGAAAACTAACTCAACTTTACGTGGGGTTCCTCAAGGGACAATGCACGTGCTTGTTCTATTCGTTTCGTAGAGCAAAGTCAACAGCAATCAGGAAGAAAAAGAGATCCACAAAGTTTAATGATATAATGCAATGTAACAAGCAATCGTCTGCATTTGATTGCTTATATTTAGACACGTAGTGAACGGGAAATGTAGGATATTAGAGAAACGGCTCGTTGGATCCGCGCTGTCCAACAGGGAGAAGAGATTGGAAAAGTTCATCGCCTTTCCCGATTAAAAGTTGGAAGAACATTGCGAGTGAGGATTGAATAACTGAAGATAACTTCGGAGTGGAACCACGTAAAATGTGAATCAACAAGCGGATAGAAGAGACGAAAATCAGTGTTATTGTTACACCTAAGAATATCAATACCTAATCAAGTGTCACCTGTAATGAGGAGCGTAATGAACCAGTGTTCTCGTAAATTGGCAAGTGTTATGTAAATAGAATAATACGTGATGTAATGCGTACAAATATCTGCGAATTGTACGCAAGGGTTTATCATTCTCTTGCATAAGAGTCTAGGTATGTCAATAAAAAATACACTGCCAAGGCAATGGCACATGAGCTTCCTCGTGCCAAGTTCAAAATGAACGTAACAACTGTAACAAGAAAACTACGTTCGCGCATGCGCAGAGCGTACCGCTGATTCAATTGTGATGAAATTCGTATGGGACCTCAAGGAGCCTTATCCGCATAATCCCTCAAAATTTGAGCTAAATTCATTCAAAATTGTGGAAATTATGGCTGTAACAAGGAAATGCGGACAGACCGACAGACCCACAGACCCACAGACCCACAGACCAACAGACCGACAGACACGGAACCAAATTTGTTCAGTAGGCTATGAAACGCAAAATGCGAGTGGAAATTTTGAATTCGGACAACAAAAATTTTTTTTCTCCCGAAAGTGAACACAAGGCTTCCGCTGCTTCGCAGACTCGGAAGCAATATTAGAAAAACGCTGCAAATTTTACACAAGGGTTTATTATTCTTTGATATAGGTTACTTGTGCAGAAATTAAATTCTGTCAATGAAAAAATTTTTAAAAAAATTTTTTTTGGATTTTTATTTCAAAAAAAATTTTTTTTTTGGATTTTTTTGTTCAAAAATGTGTTTTTTCAAAAATTCTTTATTTTTAACTCAAAAAAGATTTAACATCCTGGGATCCTTCAAAAATCCCATTTTTAGCCCCATGAAAGCCCTAAAGATCGCCCCAGTGAAATCGGATCGTTCCGGGACCCCAAAAAATGGATTCTACGTCCAAAGATACTTCGAAAACGACACCTAACTCGATCCCATAGCTAAAAGCCTTTAAAAAAAAACCCTCCCGTAGCCCCATTATAGCCCCAGAGCGCCCCACGGGTTTGGGCGATCGGACTGAAAACCTTGCGGGCACAACTAGATGGTAAACCAAGTATTTTGTCAAAATTTCAGATTTTTTAAAAAATTCCTACTGCCCAAAACGGCCCGGACGGCGGACGGCGTACGGCGGACGGCGGACGGACATTTTGGATTTTGAATGTAGACCTCTTGAAACGGATAATGTCAAATTTTGAGGCCGATCGGAGTCGTCGACCCGCGTCGCGAAAACATAGGTGTATTATTCCAAGAATAATAAACCAAAAATTAAAAATTGAAAAAAAAGGAATAGTCTTCGGACAAATGAGGGACCCCCGAGAATGGATTCTGCGTTCGAAATTAGGTCACCTCATTCGACCGCCTTTAGTTTTCAAAATTCGTTACGCCAGAGATCCCTACGGTGTCGTCGGATGGGCATGAGACCCTAATGAATGGACTAAACGCCCTCAAAATACTTGGAAAATGACGCCGTACTCGTCGCTAACACAAAATCCCCATCTGATCCCCTTTTAAACCCCACCGAAACTTGCAAGTTTGGGCGGTCGGATTGTAACCCTTTCGAACACAACAAGATGGAGAAACAAAGTATGTTATCAATCAGCTTCGCTCGGCCGTTTACATACGCAGTTTCAGTCATCCAATTGCATACTTACCTACGTGAATAGTGTAGGAAACTGTCCAAGATTTCTTAAATTTATTAAACACAACATCAAGTGTACCTACCTTCAAGAACAGAACGGTGAACAAAAGGATTCTCCCTTCTTTCACCGTATCGTCAACAACTCATATTGCTTCCGAGACTGCGGAAGCATTGTTTTCACTTTCGAAATGAAAAAACATTTTGTTCTCCAAAATCAAAATTTCCACTCACGTTTTGCGTTTCAGAACCTCCTGAACAAATTTGGTTCCGTGTCTGTCTGTCTGTCTGTCGGTCTGTCTGTCCGCATTTCCTTGCCACACCCATAACTTCCACAATTTTGATCGGATTTCAATAAAATTTTCAAGAATTGTCTGGGTATAGCCCTAGATGGTCCCCTATCAGTTTCATCACGATTGAATCAGCGGTACGCTGTCCGCAGGCGCAAACGTGTGATTCCTTGTTACAGCCATAACTTCCACAATGTTGATCCGATTTCAGTCAAATTTTCAGGGATTGTGTGGGTACGGCCACTTGAGGTTCCAAATAAATTTTATGAGGATTGAATCAGCGGAACACGTTGCGTGGGCGCAAAATGGTGATTCGGGTCATCCTCAGCAACATGGAAGAAGTTGGTTGTTAGGATGGTTTGTTTACGCAGCCATCGATTTTTAAAAAATCTCGAGTCAAAATTCCAAGAGGTTAGAGAAACAAAGAATGAGGTGCAGTGTCGTACAGCAATCGAACTCGAAGCAGTACCGCACTGCCACTATATGTAGGTAATGTAAAAATGTTCAAAATCTGCTAAAATCTCTCCGGTTCACCCTTGAACGTTGAAATTTGAGGAGGAGACCTTATGGGAGTACAAGATACGATTGAAATGGCGGGTATTCTCCTGGTCAGCTGAGTGAGCTAAAATCTTGCTCGAGTTAGTGAGCTACAGCCATAACTTGTGCCCTATTGATGGAAAATTTCGTTCAAAATTTTATACAATATCCGAGGAAGCTATGGGCCATGTCCCACTTGGCAGTGTATTTTTTCCTAGTTATGAAAACATTAAAAGGATTCTCCAGTTGACCAGACATGACATGTGTTTATGAAGATGACAAAAATAAAATTACCTGGTACCTATCAAACTGCCTCGAATCTAAGACTCGCAAATACCCACCTGTACTCCATGAAATCAGCGTAAAAAGCTCATTTTAAATTACGTAAGTAGTTGCGCCAAAAATCGACGCCAAAAGTGGTATACATACGATACATCGCGCAATCCACTATAGCCTTGGGACAGGGTGGCCCCGTGGACTAGGACGTCAGTGAAACCCCTGTTTACAATCAGTCGGGGCACTGATCAGCCTGGTTCGAATCCGGGGACGAATACCAATGTTTGACCAAAAGTCAATCATGACAATCAAAAGTAAATCATGTGTTGTAATGCCTGTCTCGTCGGTTGACAATAATAATCAGAGGTGAATTATTCACCTCTGAACTTTTGAAAGATACATCCGTACGACTGGGGCATCTGTAGTCTAGTATTTTTCATGGTATTCCCGAATCAATCAGGCGAGAGGGCATAACGATTTTAAAATTAAGATTACACTAATCTCGATGACCCAAAGGTGATACTGAATGGTGATACGAAAAGAAAGCTTGTAAATTGATTATCATTGTGTCTTCGCGATCAGATGCGATGTGCCTTCTGTTGTTATCCGACTCTCGAGAGTTAACTCTTCTTAGCCGAGAATCGCAATAAAAACGGTTAGTTGGCAACTGAAATAGCCCGATGAATGACCGCGTGGGCGTGGACCAAGGATCACGGGATGATAATTTAATGATTGATCACAATGTGTCATCGCTCGAGCGAGAAAGGGACGAGTGGCGAAGATCAAAACCAAATCCGCGGATTAACTGAAACGAGTGAGCCTCCAAATGACGAATTGTTCAACTGAATAGGCCATTTAATTTTCCAACTGACCTCATGCAAACGTTTATTTTAAGGCGCCTCTTGAAACTGCCATAAACTCGCTAATGGATCAGTGCCGTTTGAAAATAGATTATGACGATTGCATGATTGTGACAATGTTGGTATTGGGATTGAGAAATGCATAAAAAAAAAGAAAAAAAAGCTATTTGATTTTTGACGTATTTACTTGAACTTCGTCACGATTTTCTACTAGATAAGAACTAGTCTAGAATTTACAAGAAGTTAGGTCATACTGTTTTTAATAAAGCAACTGGTTACCTACCAAGGAGCTAAGATTCTGTTTGTTGAGTACACATTAAACACGGTTGCGAATAATTGTTGACAATGAAATCAACACATGGCGAGATAAATGAACAAGGTCTCGCAAATAGTTATGCAAAAGTGACTAGAATTATTCTTTATGCGGTTTTCTTTCTTTCCGTCCTCTCCCGACCGTTATCTGTTCTTCTTTCACATTTCCGCACCAGGGGATATGATTCGTACGTTGACATAGCTTTCACGTTTAACGACTCGCCTCATTTTGGCGGTGATTTATTTCTTTATCTGAGGACTGTATGAAATGTAGAACCAACCAAAAACAAATCAAATTTTACACAAGTGTTTATTATTCTTTGATATAAATTACTTGTGAGAAAATTAATTCTGTCAATAAAAAAATTTGAAAAAACAATTTTGAAAAACAATTTTTTTCTTAATCGGAAAATATTTGACCTCATAGGATCCTTCAAAAATCCAATTTGTAGCCCCATGAAAGCCCTATAGATCCCTTCAGTGAAGTCGGATCGTTCCGGGACCCCCAAAAATGGATTCTACGTCCAAAAATACTTTGAAAACGACAACTAACTCGATCCCATAGCCAAAAGCCTTCAAAAAACACCTCCCGTTGCCCCATTTTAGCCCCATAGCGCCCCACGGGTTTGGGCGATCGGGCTGAAAAACCTTGCGGGCAAAACTAGATAGTAAACCAAGTATTTCGTCAAAATTTCAGATTTAAAAAAAAAAAAAAAAAAAAAATCCTACTGCCCACAACGGCTCGGACGGCGGACGGACATTTTGGTTTTGGAATCTAGACCGAAACGGATAATGTCAAATTTTGAAGCCGATCGGAGTCGTCGACCTCCGTCACGATTACTTAGGTGTATTATTCCAAGAATAATAAATCAAAATCCAGCTATTGATGGTATGGGAACTGACCCCACGTTGCGGGTGATCCTGACAAACTAATTGTGGGTGGCGTGATGGGTACCGAAGGCGCTATGTCCACCATCACGCCGCCGCTTGTTGTTGGAGGAATGGGAATGGGCCAAGTTAGCTTCCCAGGGTTCACACTCGAGATGTCAACGACTCCCCCTGGGTTTGCTGCTGAGGTACTTGAAAAGGAGGCAGAGTGGGGAAGCAGTGTTTTCAGACCTTGTGCCATAGCCTCGATCCAGCTTCCAATAATTGGGAATTATTCCCTCCGACGTTCCCTCGGAGGTCGGAGGATGACCAGAGATGTCCCTAGAAGGCCAAGCCCACACGTGAGATGCCCATCGCGCGTTGACCCATCCTCAGCGAATTTCGTATGGCCAGCTTATCTTCTCTCTCGTCAAGGTTGCACAGGGAGCAGGTTTCTCTAGCAGGGTCATCATTTTCCCCAAGACCATGGGGCCGGCCATTGAGCACAAGCAGATCACCCCGAACTTTGCATACCCATCTGAAGACAAACATAGAAGCCTTCTGTGAGTCAACAGTCAGATCTATCCAACGAACCCCTAAATCCATGGATCCTGCAGGTGTTGGTAAATTCGATCCCGCAAGGCCAAAGCCTTTGCCAAGACTGCCTCCTTCCATCCTGCTTCTACTTTGTTCATCAATACCTCCAGGCGGGACTTCCACGATTCCAGACCATCAAAAGAAGTATCCAGTGAACATCCATTCCGATCACAAAGCTGTTGCAGGTTTCTTTACCAGTACTGCCGACGGTTGACCACCTCAGCCGCGACCAAACGAGGAAAACGACTCGCTGGCATTGCAAGGACCTTGAGCAAGTACTTACAGTGGAGAGACAGGGTGTACAAAAATACCGGCGACAAGCCCGATTCCAAGTACACAACGTAATCGGGGGTATTACGAGGGAGCCCAAATAATCTCTTCACAAAATACTTGAGCACACGCTCAACCACCTCATACCGCTCAGAACCCCAGACCTTCTGCTCAATACGAGCTTTATTGCCACTCCACCAACTGAGATGCCGCACGGCAGCGCTGTCTCCAAGTCTTTGAGATACAAGGCAAACAGTAGTGGGCTCAACAGCCAGCCCTGTCTAACTCCCTTCTCGACGTTGAAGGTCCTCGTGATGCCTTTGTCACTCCACACTGCCGCTCTTCCAATTGCGTACAGGGACGCTTAGGTTGATGAGCCTCTGGCTTACTCCATATTCATTGATGCACCTGTCGACGAGAAATTTTCTCTGTGGGGCTTCATGGGGCCCTCTCAAGGAATTTAGGGATAGGAGGTCGAATGAGGAGTCATTTTCGGACAATTTTGGACATAGAATGAATTTCGGGTTGTCCCTTATCGGTCATAACGCTTTACAGGAATACAATAATTATTTCTTCAATTTTTAATTACTGAAAACGATTTTTTATTGACAAAATTAAAATTTTGCACAATTTATACTATATCACTAATTCTCATCGTCTCTATCTGTCTGTACGTCAATGGCGTACTCCTCGGTAACGGTAAGCCCTAAAAATACGCCGATTTTTCCTATCGTCTATACCGACCGTTTAGCTACTACTAGGGGGGGTCGAGGACCTCCCCGGCCGAGCGAAGCGAGGCCCCCGTGTCCGTATAAGCGGTTGGGCGAGCGGAGGGAGGCCTTATGTCTAATGAAGCGGTCGGCCGAGCGAAGCGAGGCCTTATGTCTGAGTTGAGAACCCCCCCGGCCGAGCGAAGCGAGGCCCCCCTGTCCGAATAAGCGCTCGGCCGAGCGAAGCGAGGCCTTATGTCTGAGTAGGGGTTTGAACGTGTCCATCGATGCTAAGCACCCCACTAGCGGGGGGTCTGGGGGGCGGAGTCCCCCAGCTGGGTGCGTAGGCGAGCAAAGCGAGCCGGAGCATCTAGTTTATACAAATACTTGAGCCGTTGTGTAATATTTGCAAAGTTTTTTCATGCCGACTCCAGACGGGCATCAAGACTTTGGGCCAAATGAAAGTGATAGGTCGTCGGAAGCCCAATGACTTAGGGCCAAGGTTCTGCAACGATATTGGCACGGATAATAAACTAGAATCTAGTCTAATTTAGTTTAGAACGGATCCGCGGATATTGGGCCAAAGTGCAATGTTCAGTTTCCGAGGATATGCGGGTTTGATTATGATATTGGGCGAGTTATTTGTGTTTTATTGAGCGACGGTTTGAGTAATGACTGCAGTTGAGTGTGCGAATGAATTATAATTAACATAAATGGATGTCTCCATCGAGAAAAGATTTTTGAGCCGTCGCGGGAAGGTCATGGTTGTTAGATTAGATTATTATCAGAGAGGGCATGGAACTGGGTTCCTGAATAGCCCTCCTACCAGGCACTGTTGCGCCAGTATCTCTCCCCAGTCCACTGATCCCATAACTTTTGCGCTCGTGGGCCTCACCCTAGAAAAGTCATGGTTGTGGTTAACAATTTTAAATTTACGGAATGCTGCACGATGGCTGACTCAGTGCTGCCAAATCACCCGCACAAAAACCATCTGACCCGTGGGAAAAACCCATTAAAAAAAAACTTCAGTTTTAGATCGAAGTAGAGCCGCTGACAGATCAATTAGTTTTAGGTGTTTTTGCAAGATCATTTAATAAGGCAACCTAATGAACTACTACTAATAAAAATTGACGTAATAGGTAAAGATAGAGGAATTGCTCCAAAGACAATACCCAATCCGTGTCTTCAATTTTTCGCGCCTAAACCCATTACATGTGAGTGCTACCAAGTGGCCCAATACCGGTATTGGGCCACTTGGTAGCACTAATAGGTAGCACTTGGTAGGTAATGGCCATTACCTTAGCTCCCAGTGGTGGGCCCAACGCCATTGAAATTTTGACCCAAAGTCATTGCGTTTTTAAGGGCGGAATTTATAGACGTTCCTCAAGCTTGAGGATCTGCTCAAAAGGGGCCTCAAGCGAGTTTGAGCAACTTACGTTATTCATAGACGACAGGTTAGGAGAGTTGAGGTGACCTCAAGTGGAGGAAGCTCTTGAGGAGGCCTCAGAGGCTCCTCAAGCTATTCATAGTTGCCGTTGCTCAAGGAGGACCTCAGCCTCATTTTTCGGACCTTATTCATAGACAGATTTGGTAGTTGAGTTGAGATTTTTCCTAGCTAGGATGAACTTCAAGGCGACCTCAAGTCAAGGTAACTGAAAACGTACCTCAAGGGCCTTGAGTCAAGGCCAGTTTTTTGTTTATGTTGCTTCTACTGGCGCGGAGGTTATCTATCATTCCTTTGTTATTACTTTCAGTCGATCCTTCGCGTAATCATGGATAACTTCATTAATTTCATTGATCTTGATGATACGGTGGAACGGTTGGACAACGTTGACGCGGTTGGAATGCGACTAATGCCTGCTCCAAAAAAGTATCTGCGGGACAGTGAAAACACTCTTGAATTTTTTGACGAAGTGCAGTTTCGGAAGAGATTCCGGTTTCACAAAGCCACGTTTATCGACGTTCTCTTGCCGATAGTACCTATTCCCTGAGACCGAAAGTTCTGCCCATGACAAGCGAGGGTTGCCGATACCCCCCGTACTTCAGCTGTTGGTCTTTTACTTGAAAAGTATTTGACCTCCTGGGATCCTTCAAAAATCCCATTTGTAGCCCCATGAAAGCCCTATGGATCGCCAAAGTGAAATCGGATCGTTCTGGGACCCCGAAAAATGGATTTAACGTCCAAAAATACTTCGAAAACGACACCTAACTCGATATCATAGCCAAAAGCCTTCAAAAGCGCCTCCCGTAGCCCCATTTTAGCCCCATAGCGCCCCACGGGTTTGGGCGATCCGGCTGAAAACCTTGCGGGCACAACTAGATGGTAAACCGAGTATTTTGTCAAAATGTCAGATTTAAAAAAAATTCCTACTACCCAAAACGGCCCGGACGGCGGACGACGTATACCGTACGGCGGACGGACATTTCTGTTTTGAATCTAGACCTCTTGAAACGGATAATGTCAAATTTTGAGGCCGATCCGAGTCGTCGACTTCCGTCGCAATCACATAGGTGTATTAAATACACTGTATTATTCCAAGAAAAATAAACCAAAAGTATAATAATATTATACATAATATGATATAGTATAATATTATTATATTATATCATATTATGGTCATTCACTCACCACTGTAAAATTCCCCGAGCTGTTGAACATTTCGGCGATTTCATCCCAGCACCGCTTTTTTCCAAGACGGTGACGGCGTCGCTCCGCTTGTTTTCCAGCACATTTTATTTGCGAGGACCTAAGTCCTCACGTAACTTCCCTCTTCCTCCGTGAAGAAAACTCTTTTGGGTTTCTCACCCATGTCAACACGAATTCGTGCCGAGGAAAACAAAACAAAACAAAACTACCACTACTGCACCGAAAACGTTGCCGCAAAATGCGCCTGCGTTCAGCTGAAACCTACGCGACTATTATAACAGTACAGGACTGTTGTAACAGTATACCCCCAGGCCTGCCAATCCTGACTCAACGGGCTCCTCAAGTGAGTTTGAGCTGAGGTCGACCTCAGCAGGAACAAATTTCTCTATGAATAACGACAGCTTACTTTGAGATGAGGAAATTCTCAACTAAGATGAGACATTTCTTACCTTGAGGAACGTCTATGAATTCCGCCCTAAGTCTTTGGCCCAAAGTCAAACCGCCCCTCCAGACCCCGTCCTCCAACTTGTCGGATCGCACAAGCAGTCGCAAATAGGTCTGTAACAGTTAACTAGCACAAAACCTCCTTGTTGTATATGATGAACTCCAAATTGTTAATATGAATGGAGATTCCACACCCAATTTCCCGTTCGACACGCCCACTAAGCGCCAATTGCGCCAGACGCAAACGGGCTCGTTTATATTCAACTATTCTGAAATCTTAGTCAATGGATAATGTTTCCAAATGAGAGATAAAAAAATATGGGGATCCTGGTAGGGATTTATCTCGCGAAAAAAGATCTGCCATTAATATTTCTGAAAACGTCCCACCCGAAAAAATCCTCAATTTAGTACAGCTGTGTTCTAGCCTTTACTGCCTCATGGTGCTAAGATGTTATCCAATATCCCCATGATTAATTCAGAGCCCGTAAAGTATAATATGGGAGCCGGAGGGTATTTTACAGCCTCAGTATGATATTGATCAATCCCACGCTTCATCTACTTCACGCGCCGCTTCTACACAGAGACCCGATTTCTTGGAATATCGTGTAATTGAACCGAACATATGTTTGTCCCAACAGCCAGGTCCCTCAGATAACAACCCCTCCGATGTTGATCAAATCCTTTCAGGCGGAAATAACGGATGTTGACTCGGGTTGGTTCACATTCAAACACCTGCCAGCGGTGTAAATTCGACTTTATCAACATCGTTCCCGGGAAATTCCGGATACATTTTGTACCAGAGGTATAATGTAAATTTCAATTAAGGATGCAAAGTTTGGTTATTAAATGTTATGCTTGAAGCACATAGCTTGCCTGTGGCTTTTATTTACCAAGCCAGCACCTGCCAAAACCTCTGTTCACTAAATCCGCTTTGGGCGCGACAAGAAATGCTAACCCCGCCCGAATGTTTAATATTATTCAGTAAAGATTGATAAAATGAAAAGGTGATCATAATTAATGTCTTCTTTTTTTCGGAAAACTCCAAGCATCATTTTTGCAATGCCACATATTTCGATGAATCCTACGACAGCTGAGTGATTCTTGACATACAAATTGTTGGATATCGACTCTTGAAACGCAAAATATAATTTGTTGAATCAATGAGGAATGGGCAGGCTTATAGATTTTTTAAAATCAATAGAGGGCTTCCAAATAGCACTTGAAGTGGGATCAAAACTCTGATCTAAGTTGGAAAAACGAAAGTTTGAATTTCCGGCAGGATCAAGCGAACGGGTTGGAGTTGGGGTTGACGACACGCACGCGACTCGGCCTCCCCAATAGTCCCCAACTGGCCCCTCATTGGTCGGTGATTTGTCAAATTCACGTCGCCTTGACGAAGTCACGGTCAAATTCAAATGGTTCCGAACAACTTTATGACAAAATTTGTCAAATTTAATATCATCTGCCGCAAAAATGATTTTTTGCACACTTCATGACTCGAAAGAAAACTGGAGAGAGCCCATTCCGTATTGTCTCAAAAATGAGCCTACAGGCTCAATACAATATATTGTATCGTCAAAATTGAATTCTTCAACCTGTTGCTAGGGAAATAGTAGTTACGGAATTATTAAACGGTCACTGAAAGTTTGAAGAAATAGTTTGTTTTTTTTTTTTTTTATTTTTTTTTTTAAGGCCCCTTTAAAATGCTGCTATCAATTGACCGGTATTTCGTGGTACCTATTGGTTGACCGTTTGGGGTCGACCGCATTCACCCCAAACTTTCTCTCATTCATTCAGTGAAAAGTCATCGACTCTCGCACTACCCCTTAAAATAGAGTAGTTCTCATGAAAACTCGACCAACAGCATTACCCTCATTCAAATTGTGTTGTATTCACTTCAGGATGTTCAGGATTAAGCGTCGAAAGGGTCTAAGTTCCTGCGACTTTGTAGATACTGGACAGGTACATACCTGGAACAAATACAACATATTGTCAGCAGATTGCAATACTTAACTTATCAAGACATGACATTGTAGAAATGAACGTTAATGCCAATTGAATAATGGAAACTAGAGAACTAGAAAATGCTAAATTCATTTGTCACCAACAAATACTCATTTCAATCAATGTAGGACTTACTAAATCTAAACTTTCTGATTTGCTTCCTCTCATCCTATAGGACGAGGTATACCTGACCATTCATAAGACACTCAGCTCATCACATTGTAAGGCTTTCCTCTCCCTCTAAACCCTTCAGAATCCTCCTGTAGCCCCTATTTTAACCCCACACGGGTTTGGTCGATTTCGTTGAAAACCTTGCGAACACAAATGGATGGAGGGCTTAGCATGTTGTCAACAAATAAGATTTTTCCAAAAATTACTTACTACTATTCAAAATAACATGGACGGCGGACAGACATTGCATTTTTGGAACCCATACATTATAAAAGACACGGAAACCTTTTGTGGCCGATCAAAATGTTCGTTACCTGTCGCAAAAACATGGTGGTTGTTTGCCGATGGTGCAGAGGTCTAATCCAATCAGGTGGTTAGGGAGAGAGAATCATTCTCTCTCCCTAACCACCTCATTGCAAAAACATGGGTCGAATTTCCGGTTTTCATCGACTCCAAAGTGTCATTTTCAACAGCTTAGAGTAGTTATCGGCGAAATTTTCTGGAAACGCATCCTTTAAACTGATTTAGTTACCAACTGTGGGTTATTGGTTCACTTTAAGGTCGTCCACGCGAGCGTATCGTCTCAAAGATAGTTTATCTCTCAAAATAACACAACCAGTCGTATCCGGACTTACGCAGGTTCATATAGGTTAATTGCCTCTGTCATGGGATGTCAGTGTGAGGCCGATTAGGTGTCATTGGCTCCAGAAACGTCATTAGTCATTTCATTCCGGAAACAGACGTTAGTTAAAGGAATTTCGTTATGTGGTGGCAGTTTTCCATGAATTCGGGGAATCAAAAGTCCATTCAACGTGGCCGATAACACGGATCATCTCAACCGGAATGAAAAAGAGGCACAATTGTGAGGAAAAGGTAAGGAATCAACTTCTTCCGAGATTTTTTGCACTTGGGGGCGATATGGCGACCCACATGTAAACAAATCTTCCAAACTTAGGCACTGTGTGAATCAGCTGATATCAAAATAAAAATGAAGCAGCCAATTTTCTAGAATTTCAAAAAGAACTCGGTTCCTCCTGGTTTGTCCAGCAAGGTTTTTGTTCCGGTAGTAATGCCACATTTACCTGGCTTACTGAATGGATATTAAGCACATGGATGTTTACCTCTATTAGGTATGAATAGTATGATGAACGGGTGTAAACACAACTACGAATAGGTATTTACCATCCCTCTGATTAAGCGGATGTTCGGTCGACCTCAACATCCCCAGAATCCGATAAATCACTTCTGTCAACAACTCATCACTCTAGAACTGAAACACTCGTTCCTGAAGTCATTATAGCTGGCACGCATGTTGTATGAAGTACACCTTAATGTAGGATGATGTATGTGGCTTGAATAATATTATAACCAAGTCATCAAACCATCCGATGATAAGGTCATAATGAAACCCTAAAAGTATGCTAAATGCTACCTACTAAGAAAGAGATTCTTGTTTTACTAAAACTATCATAGAGCTTTTATAGAGTGATGGCTAGATATGTAACGGCTATGCGAAAGGCAACGGCTAATCCGTAACAAAGATAGTTATATAAGGTAGGTGCCTAGCTACTTGAAACTTGGCATACAGTTGGGCACCATATTGAACTGCACAAAAAAAAAACTGTTTTCTGATTTTTCGAAATATTTTGAGTGATTTTATACTAAAATTTCGAAAAGTTAGTAAGGCCACACACCCCCAACTCATGAACCCCAATTAGGCAGCCCGATGATCCTAATATGGCCACCCCTAAAAAGGGACCAGGCAATCAAGTTAATTCAGAATAAATCATCGTCAATTTTTTAAAATTTATTTTCGTAACCAACACCACGTATATTAGGTATGCAAGTATTAACAAAAGTCAAACAAACCAAACTTCAAGTAAGACCCCAAAAACGCCACCGTGTTCCTAATAAGGCCGTCCTGGCCTCATTGGGGTACATACAATTTTCTCCCCTTCCCACACATATCTCAGCAAGTTTCAATGGTTTTATTTCAAAGTCAATCCCCGAAACGAAATCTATAGTAAAAATGCTTCATAAAACTTTACAGTTTCACCTCTCTTACGAAGTAATTCACCTCAGGGATAAAGCACGAACTGGAACTCACACTTTCTGCTCTGGAATAATAACCAGTGTTGAGATGGTGCCTCCTCATGTTTTCCCATATTGGCAACACTGAGTGACAACAATAGAGCTGCCATTTGTTGGATTACCCAGAAAGTTTTTGAAATACAAGGGGGTGGCCATATTGGTTACCTACCTACTATGGCCTTATTTGGTGCACCTACATGTATGCATATATTATATTAAGCATGTCATTCTTCATACTATGAAGAATGACATAATTAATACTACAAAATGTGTAGTATTAATTCATTTAATTTTAAGGTCGGGCCGTTCTCGACGTGCTATGATTGAAACGTACCAAACTCCATGATCGCCTGTGCTACCTGTGACTGCCGCAGGCCGAGGTGCGGTATCCATCGACAAGAAGAGATCTGTAGCCTCATGGAGCTTCGCGGTGTGATCGAACTGATCTGGCACCACCCCGATATTATTCCGAAAACGACACCCTACACGACCCCACGGCTTAAAAACATCAAAAACACCTCCTGTCATGGTGACATCTTGCAGACGCTATAAAACGGACAACCGAGTATTGTCATGGATAATATCCATATTATGTCTTCTGCGGGGGCAACAGGAAATGGAGCCCAGAATGCAGCACGTTTGGGGAAACCACAAAGAAACGTTAGGGGAAAGGATTTATGAGAAAAACAACACGTTAATTTGACGATATCATCGTTTTGAGGGATATACCATTAAGTTTGGTCATGTGAACTAATTAATAGTGAATAATATTATGATTTGTGTGCGACAATTCTTGTCGCACACAAATCATAATAGTAGAGATCAACGCTGCAAATTTTACACAAGGGTTTATTATTATTTGATATAGATTAATTGTGCAAAAATTAATTCTATGTTATTAAGAAAATATAAGTGTTACAGTTGACTCGGTAGGTGAATATTTTCAATTGATTTGGGTTGAAAGACCAGTCCAGTCGTTGGGCGTAAATGTAATATACATTTACGCCCAACGACTGGACTGGTCTTTCAACCCTAATCAATTGAAAATTAAGAAAATATTTTTGAAAAAAAAGTAAAAAAAAAAAAGCATATTCCTGTAAAATAAAAAACATAACGAGAACGATAAAAGTGCGGATGCAGACTAAATGCCATTTTGGTTTTGTAGATAACACGATGGTCGCAACACGTTAGGGGAATCGAGACCCTCAAACGACGCTAGAAAAGGAGCACTTTACGGGAAATGATGAACAACACGATAGGGGACAAGGTTCAGATTGCCATCTCTCCAAGCCTTCTCAAAAATCTGAGTTAGAGTGCCGGCTCCATCAATTTCATAAGAAGAGTGCAGTAACAAAAACGCTGCAAATTTTACAAAAGGGTTTATTATTCTTTGATATAGGTTACTTTTTTTTTGGATTTTTATATTTCAAAAAAAATTTTTGGGGGGGGGGGAGGGGATTTTTTTTCAAAAATGTTTTTTTCAAAAATTATGTATTTTTTACTCGAAAAACATTTAACCTCCTGGGATTCTTCAAAAATCCCATTTATAGCCCCATGAAAGCCCTATAGATCGCGACAGTGAAATCGGATCGTTCCGGGACCCCCAAAAATGGAATCTACGTCCAAAAATACTTCGAAAACGCCACCTAACTCGATCCCATACCCCAAAGCCTTCAAAAAACCCCACCCGTAGCCCCATAGCGCCCCACGGGTTCGGGCGATCGGACTGAAAACCTTGCGGGCACAACTAGATGGTAAACCAAGAATTTTGTCAAAATTTCAGATTTTTAAAAAAATTCCTACTGCCCAAAACGGCCTGGACGGCGTACGGCGTACGGCGGACGGACATTTCGGATTTAGAATGTAGACCTCTTGAAACGGATAATGTCAAATTTTGAGGCCGATCGGAGTCGTCGACCCCCGTCGCGAAAACATAGGTGTATTATTCCAAGAATAATAAACCAAAACCAAAACCACAACAAAAACCATAACCACCAAAACCAAACAATGACCAAAACAGACCAAAACTATAACAATGGAAGAAAAAACAGTCATGCTCCAGATTGTTGGATTAAATTCCTACAAATTTTGTAGGTACCTAATACTTCCCCCGTGTCCGAATAAGCGCTCGGCCGAGCGGAGCGAGGCCTTATGTCCGGATAATCGGTCGGCCGATCGGAGCGAGGCCTTATGTCTGCGCAAG
The DNA here is from genome assembly GCA_955831195.1 of Pilophorus perplexus. NCBI lineage: Eukaryota > Metazoa > Arthropoda > Insecta > Hemiptera > Miridae > Pilophorus > Pilophorus perplexus. Next base: position 26,795,955 of record OY037007.1, read on the forward strand.
CGGTCGGCCTCGCGAAGCCTTATGTCTTCGAAGCGAGGCCTTATGTCTGAGTAGGGGTTTGAACACACCCCCCCGGCCGAGCGAAGCGAGGCCCCCCTGTCCGAATAAGCGCTCGGCCGAGCGGAGCCCCCCAGCTGGGTGCGTAGGCGAGCAAAGCGAGCCGGAGCATCTAGTTTTTTTAAAAATCTGAAATTCTGACAAAATACTTGGTTTACCATCCAGTTGTGCCAGCCAGGTTTTCAGTCCGATCGCCCAAACCCGTGGGGCGCTCTGGGGCTATAATGGGGCTACGGGAGGGTTTTTTTGAAGGCTTTTAGCTATGGGATCGAGTTAGGTGTCGTTTTCGAAGTATTTTTGGACGTAGAATCCATTTTTTGGGGTCCCGGAACGATCCGATTTCACTGGGGCGATCTTTAGGGCTTTCATGGGGCTAAAAATGGGATTTTTGAAGGATCCCAGGATGTTAAATATTTTTTGAGTTAAAAATAAAGAATTTTTGAAAAAACACATTTTTGAACAAAAAAATCCAAAACAAAAAAATTTTTTGAAATAAAAATCCAAAAAAATTTTTTTTTTTTAATTTTTTCATTGACAGAATTTAATTTCTGCACAAGTAACCTATATCAAAGAATAATAAACCCTCGTGTAAAATTTGCAGCGTTTTGGTTTAATATTCTTGGAATAATTCACCTATGTTTTCGCGATGGGGGTCGACGACTCCGATCGGCCTCAAAATTTGACATTATCCGTTTCAAGAGGTCTACATTCTAAATCCGAAATGTCCGTCCGCCGTCCGGGCCGTTTTGGGCAGTAGGAATTTTTTTTCGAGCAAAGCGAGCCGGAGCATCTAGTTTTTTTAAAAATCTGAAATTTTGACAAAATACTTGGTTCACCATCTAGTTATGCCCGCAAGGTTTTCAGTCCGATCGCCCAAACCCGTGGGGCGCTATGGGGCTAAAATGGGGCTATGGGAGGGGTTTTTTTGAAGGCTTTTAGCTATAGGATCGAGTTAGAAGTCGTTTTCCAAGTATTTTTGGACGTAAAATCCATTTTCGGGGGTCCCGGAACGATCCGATTTCACTGTGGCGATCTTTAGGGCTTTCATGGGGCTAAAAATGGGGTTTTTGAAGGATCCCAGGAGGTTAAATATTTTTCGAGCAAAAAATATTGTTTGAAAAAAAAAATTGTAGAAAAAAAAATCAAAACTTTTTTTTTTCCATTGACACAGAAATAATTTTTGTACAAGTAACCTATATCAAAGAATAATTAACAGAAAAAAAATTAATAGAGAACCTAATAACAATAATACTTCTGGCTTACTCTCCACTGTAAGCCATAGGCTTGTGCTGTGGGTAGGAGTTGAGTATGTAATGAAAAATAAATGAAAGTTATTACGACTATGGAGATCGACCCGAATGTGTTAACTCGTCCGTCGTATCGGGATTTGGCTCAAACGAAATTTCATCACTCTTTCGCCGAGCTTTCGAAAAGTATATCTACAGTTTTTACGAAAAGTAGTCTACAGTGTTTTCCGGTTACCTACTCATGTTTGACATCGTTGTGAGATCCACACGATAACCTCCCTCTGAGTAAGTCGCCTTCGGGATTCATGTAATATAATATTATATAGCTTTTACTGCTCTAATGCTATAATGTGTTGTAGGCCCTGAAGAAGAAAATATACTTTTCGAAAGCTCGGCGAAAGAGTGATGAAATTTCGTTTGACCCAAATCCCGATACGACGGAAGAGTTATTACGTCTTATTGACAAAAGTTGCAAGTTCCTCTACTGATTAAGTTTATAGAAACAATTAAACAGTTTTACACGTTCATTTAGTCCAACTACCTACGTCGATGATGGTTGTCGGGTGAGGGATTTCTTCGGACCTTGAAGATTTTGGCACCCCTATACTCGTACGACTGTATCAGTTGCCCGTGGTTCGTTTTCCGGGATGGAATCTCGGCGAGGAATCTACTGCGGGTCCTTGTGCTTCCCTCATCTTGATAGCGTAGATCGCCTCTTCGTAGGTCGCGATATATTTTGACCACAGTAATTTTTTCGTGGAGGTCTGGCTATTGCTTCCGAGTCTGCAGGGCAGCGGAAGCATTGTACTCACTTTTGAAATGAAAAAAAAAAAAAAATTTGTTCTCCAAAATCAAAATTTCTACTCGCATTTTGCGTTTCAGAGCCTCCCGAACAAAGTTGGTTCCGTGTCTGTCTGTCCGCATTTCCTTGCCACAGCCATAACTTCCACAATTTTGATCGGATTACAATGAAATTTTTAGGGATAGTGTGGTTTCTGCCCTAGATGGTCCCCTATAAGTTTCATCATGATTGAAACAGCGGTACGCTCAACGCATGCGCGAACGTAATTTTCTTGTTAGAGTCATAACTCCGTCAATTCCGAACGGACTTATGTCAGATTTTCAGGGATTGTGCAGGTAAGGTCTCTTCTATTTTCAAATGTATCGGCCATTAGGTCAATAGAAACAAATGGTTTGTGGGCTCCGCAGGCGAGAGCTTTCATCAAGGTTCAGGCGGAGAGGCTCTCTGAAATCTGGGGACGGCACCAGTGCAAAGTTCGCGAGTGGGTACGCGCTCGACTGGCCTTCGCAGTTCTTAGAGCAAGCAGCTTATGTCTCAGGGGTACTCGGAAACGCTGGAGTTGCGCTGACAACCTGCTGGGCTTCGAGGGTGGTGCAGCTGTTCAGCTCGGCTTGGACAGTTCCCCATGAACCTCCTTCTTTCGGACCCGTGACAAGATAGAGGACGGTGGCGCCCAGAATGGCATAAGACGCCAGGCAGCAGGGTTTGGGCCGTCGGTTTCTTGTTCATGATTTTGTTTTGTTTTTGTTTTTGTTTTTGTTTATGTTTTGGGTTTTTGTTTTCGTTTGTTTTGGCGGGTCAATAGAAACTCAAACATGTCCTCTAGCACCGAGCTTTCGGCTAATGTACTGCCTTCATCAAGGCTTATGAGGAAATTAGTTAATGCTTAAAAGATGAGAAAGCATGGGAAACAAGAATCAATACAAGTAGGTAATCATGGAATCAGTCGTCTATTATTTTATCGTTGACTATTATTTTATAGTTGATCGAATATTTTAATGTTAACATGTCGTGAAGATCACGAGGAAGCTTCTGTGCCATGACTTTGGCAGTGTATTTTTAAGACGACAAACTTCCTGCTGCCAGCTAGGGTTTTATTTTTTTTCAATTTTTTTTTACTCGGATAATATTTGACCTCCTGGGATCCTTCAAAAATCCCATTTGTAGCCCCTATAGATCCCTTCAGTGAAATCTGATAGTTAAGAGACCCCCCAAAAAGGATGCTACGTCCAAAAATACTTCGATAACTACACCTAACTCGATCCCATAGCCAAAAGCCTTCAAATAACCCCTCCCGTACCCCATTTTACCCGAGAACGCCCCAAGGGTTTGGGCGATCGGGCTGAAAACCTTGCGGGCACAACTAGATGGTAAATCAAGTACTTCGTAAAAATTTCAGAATATAAAAAAAAAAAAAGCCTGCCCACAACGGCTCGGACGGCGGACGGACATTTCGGTTTTGGAATCTAGAACGGAAACGGATTATGTCAATTTTTGGAGCCAATCGAAGTCGTCGACCTTCGCGATTACAAAGGTGTATTATTCCAAGAATAATAAACCAAAATGATCGTAACTTTGCATGAATTTAATCAAAATAAGTTTAAAAACGCTGTAAATTTACACTAGGGTTTATTATTCTTTGATATCTATATCAACATATATATAGGTTGATCAACCTATAGGTTCCTGGTGCAGAAATGTAATTCTGTGGCAATAATAAAATTTTAGAAAAAAAAAAATATTTGACATCCTGGGATCCTTCAAAAATCTCATTTGTAGCCCCATGAAAGCCCTATAGATCGCAACAGTGAAATCGGATCGTTCCGGGACCCCCAAAAATGGATTCTACGTCCAAAAATACTTCGAAAACGACACCTAACTCGATCCCAAGGCCTAAGGCCTTAAAAAAAACCACCCGTAGCCCCATTTTATCCCCATAGCGCCCCACGGGTTTGGGCGATCGGGGTGAAAACCTTACGGGCCCAACTAGATGGTGAACCGAGTATTTCGTCAAAATTTCAGATTTAAAAAAAAATGCCTACTGCCCAAAACGGCCCGGACGGCGGACTGACATTTCGGTTTTGGAATCTATAGAGGTCTATAGACCTCTTGAAATCGATAATGTCAAATTTCGAGGCCGATCCGAGTCGTCGACCTCCGTCGCGAAAACGATTTGTCGGAGAGGAAAAGAAGCCCCTCCGCTCTGCAGTTATTAATATTGTAAAATGAGGGCTAATTGGTTGCTCTCTCTCCCAGGCAATCAGGGGGAAATCAGTTCCAGAGGGTTGTGACCCTAAGCGTATTTTATTATACAGTAATTATTGTACATATTATATACATATTACCGACACTGCGAATAACCGCGATTTGAGGAGTTGTTCTTCTACGGGTTACTGCTGGCGTCTTCATGCCGTCGATGGGAAGTCCACGTCATGGGAGCTCACCTGGACCGTGGAGGAGATCGTCGAAGGTGTACGGGATCCGGTGACGATCTGGAAGGTCCAGGAGATGAGCTGGAAGTTCCAGGAGATGAGATGAAGACGAACTGGAGACCCAGGAGATAGTCGACTCCCGGGCCTCCGGCGTGCTGACCGGCATACGTTCGCCCTGGCTGTCTGGGATGCACTCCCCGATGCATTGGCTAGTTTTGGTTTATTATTCTTGGAATAATACACCTATGTTTTCGCGACGCGGGTCGACGACTCCGATCGGCCTCAAAATTTGACATTATCCGTTTCAAGAGGTCTACATTCTAAATCCGAAATGTCCGTCCGCCGTCCGCCGTACGCCGTCCGCCGTCCAGGCCGTTTTGGGCAGTAGGAATTTTTTTAAAAATCTGAAATTTTGGCAAAATACTTGGTTTACCATCTAGTTGTGCCCGCAAGGTTTTGAGTCCGATCGCCCAAACCCGTGGGGCGCTATGGGGCTAAAATGGGGCTACAGGAGGGGTGTTTTGAAGGCTTTTAGCTATGGGATCGAGTTAGGTGTCGTTTTCGAAGTATTTTTGGACGTAGAATCCATTTTTGGGGGTCCCGGAACGATCCGATTTCACTGTGGCGTTCTATAGGGCTTTCATGGGGCTAAAAATGGGATTTTTGAAGGATCCCAAGAAGTTAAATATTTTTCGAGTAAAAATTAAAGAATTTTTGAAAAAACACATTTTTGAAAAAAAATCCCCCCAAAAAATTTTTTTTGAAATATAAAAATCCAAAAAAAAATTTTTTTTAATTTTTTTTATTGACAGAATTAAATGTCTGTACAGGTAACCTATATCAAAGAATAATAAACCCTTGTGTAAAATTTGCAGCGTTTTTGAGACAGCTTTCTGCTCGTGCCCACCTGCCAGCGACCGTAGCATCACACTTCCATTGGAAAGTACATTATATGAGGAAGAAAAATATGTAAATAAAAACCTTCAAACCTGAGCAAATCGTTATCAGAAAACGAGGGAAAAGTGCATGATATCAATCCCCTTGCGGTAACCCTAATGTACTGTCTGCACAAGTAACGTCTATCAAAGAATGATAAACCCTTGTGTAAAATTTGCAGCGTTTTTTGGTTTATTTTTGCTTCCGAGTCTGCAAGGCAGAGGAAGCATTGTTTTCACTTTCGAAATGAAAAAAAAAATGTTGTTTTCCAAAAACAAAATTTCCACTCACGTTTTATGTTTCAGAGCCTCCTGAACAAAGTTGGTTCCATGTCTGTCTGTCCGCATTTCCTTGCCACAGCCCTAGATGGTTCCCTGTCAGTTTCATCACAATTGCATCAGTGGTACTCCCTGCGCATGCGCGAACGTAATTTTCGTGTTACAGTGACAACTACGTTCATTTTGAACCTGGCACGAGGAAGCTCATGTGCCGTTGCCTTGGCAGTGTATTCTTGTACATGTTAAGTAAAGTTTTTTTTGTGTGTTTTTTTTTTTTTTTTTTTTTTTTTTTTTGTGTGTGTGTGTGTGTGTTAACCAACTTGGTTTTCACAATTGGGGCAGGAGCCGACCCCGCACTGTACATAGAAAAGCTTTAGAAAATGCTCCAGAGAAAGGATTCACATAAACTTGAGTTCAGATGTGAATTGTCTGCCGACAAATCAGGTATTACAACACGTACCACCAACACTTACTATTTACTGACTTCTGGTCAAACATTGGTGTTCGGCCCCGGATTTGAACCAGGCAGATCAGCGCTCCGACTGATTTGTAAACAGACAAAGCTCTGTCGCCTTAGCCCACGGGGTCAACCTGTCCCCTATTCTTGTAATAATTCACCTAAGTAGGTATGTAATAGCGACGGAGGTCGAAAATTCTGATCGGCCTCAAAATTTGACATTATCCGTTTCATGAGGTCTAGATTCCGAAAACGAAATGTCCGTCCACCGACCGAGCCGTTTTGGGCAGTAGGAATTTTTTGAAAAGAAAAAAAAAAAAAAAAAAAAAAACTGAAATGTTGAAGAAATACTCGGTTTACCGTTTCAGCGTTTTTGGTCTTGGGGCCGAGATGGGTGTCGCTTTCGAAATATCCGAAGCATCTGACCTCACCCCTGTGGTGATCGATTGGGCTACAAATGTTGAAGGACGGCAGGGGTTCATGGGAGGAGTCGTTTTCGAAGTAATTTTGTGGTAGAGCCCATCGTCCATGTTAGCTTTTGCACAATTTTTACAAAAGAATTGTAAACCTTTGGTTAAAATTTGCACAGTTTTATTACATAAGTATGGCTAGTCAAACTCGACGGCTATAAAAGGTTTACACAAATTACTCGTAACCAATTAATTTACGGGGGGAAGATACTTTTTGTTGGATGGGGTCTCCACGGTAGCGTTCACGGGACGCCAGATTTTGTTGACATAGATAATAATCTCATTGTGTAACCGGTGCGGAAGCGGGAGGGGACAGTTTCGGATATACCCCTAGCGACGGACCTGCCGTACGGTTAGTTCAGTTCCGTTCACGTTCGGGATCCCGCCATTTCTCATCGCCCGATCCGCCGACAACGACGATGTTCAAAAAGGGGCAAACTGGCGTCTTCAGGCAGTACATCGCTGCCGCCACAGGCAAGTGAAATCTCCGTTAGGTGTGTCACTGACGATTAAACAAGACCGACTTTTCGTATTACCATTTACTGAAATCTGAAGAGTTGCGACTAAGTTGTGTTAGCCCTCGTCAGCTACTGTATTATTGACATTATCTCACTATTTTTATACCTACTATATTTTTATTTTTACTTCATGACATTGAAAATTATCATAGACCAGAAATTAGAAATTTTCTGTGACTCGTCCTGGGAAATCCATGTATTACCTCAGTGACAACACGATTGAATTTCATTTTGAGGAATTGCTCCTTTACTATTTAAGTAAATTGGCAGTTATCACATGTGAAAGCTTGGTTGAAATTCCTTATTTTTTTTTATATTGGCTAATAAAATAAGCTCTAGAAGATGGTCCCTTTTAAATCGCCAACCCGAAGATCATTTTAATACCCCGTAGCCGCGACTCCATAGCCACATGATCAAACAGTAAGCCGATGAAACATATTAAATAAGTCGCAAAAACAAAAGTTGATTATTCTAAGAATGATGAACCGAAACTGTGGGTGAAATAAAGTTGTTAAAAATTTTGTGGTTTCACAATGAGTGGATTCCAAAATTGAAAAGTCCGTCCGCCGTTACGTCATTTTCGAATGAGGGGCCATTTTCGAAGTAATAATTACTTATGGACGTGAATCCACTTTTAGGGGTTCCTCATCTGTCCAAACACTGAACACTGTTTATATAAACTGTTTTTGTTTTATTTTTTAAACAATTCTACATAGGCAGATTTATTCATTTCTGCGCGAATAATTGTACAATTTTAATAGTTAAAATTTTGAAAACAAATTAATAAAATCATTAGTTTGACTTTTAACAAATCCGAATCATTTTATTTTTTACAAAATGTAAAACTGAAGAAATAATTGATTTTTTCCCTCGTAACGAAATTGCCGAAATTAAAATTTTCGAAGCAACAATAGAAACTCGCGTATCAGATATCCACATAGAAACCCTTCTCAAGTACCTAAAATGTTTATTTGTATCGCGATACACTTTTGTGTGAAATATTCTCAAGTTGCAAAAGTCATTCCATCGTCAAAGAAAAGCAAAAGATCATGAATGTGTCTGGTTTCACAACACTTCATCATCATGATCGCGTTACACATTTTGGTCTTCAAAAAATTTGGTTGACCCCACCGGAAGACATAATATGTATAATATTATTAGGTATACATAATGTATCATCATATTTATTATGTATCCAACATGTGAATACTTGGTTGTCCGTCCACTAGGGTCGCCCCGGGTTCTCGACCCACTGACACCCTGAAAAAGGGGTGACAGGAGGTGTTTTTGAAGGGTCTTGACCGCGGAGTTGAATCCGGTGTCATTTTCGAAGTAATTTTGAACGTAAATCCACTTAGGGGTCCTTCATCTGTCTGACTTGGTGAATCATAAAATTGATGGTGTATTAAACTTCTTTTTTTTTAAATTGCAAATTTTACTGAACGGTTTATCAGTCTTTCCTATAATTTGTGCAGAAATTGAATATTGTCATTAAAAAAAAATGACAACAAAAAAACTGCATACCATAGGGCAGTAGGGCAGACAAGGAGCCACCGGGAACGAATTCTACGTAAACAATAACATAAAAAACGACACCTTATTCGATCTCCCCGCCGAAGAAGACCACTACGGGGAGCCCGGTCTCTTGTTAGCTCCATAGAGCCCCCGCGGGGTCGTCAGAATCAGGGTGAACACATCATGGACACAACTAGAAGGGGTAGGTAGGTATACTGACAAAATTGAATATTTTCAAAAATTCCTCATAGTCGAAAACGGGCGCGTGAGTCGTCATTTTCAAAGTTATTTGAGAAGACTTCTATCTACGTTTATGCTTAGTATTTATAAACGGTTTAAAAGGTTTCCATGCCTTTACAACTACACTAGAACCATGCAGCATAGCAAATTAGTAATAAACCTTTATAACCCAATTTGTAGCGTTTTCTTCAAAACAAACAAAAATATCGATCTCTATTCACACGGTTGAAGGAGCTATTTTCAGAGGTGCGTTAAGAGGCTTTGCACTACAGGTCATTAGGTGCTCCACCACTCAATCAACACAAAGCGGTTTATTTGAATCGAGGGCCTCTGTGGTATGATAAGCTTAAATCAATTGCACTTCGTTCTCGGCTTGATTACAGTTTTCCCCGGCGTTATAATCCGGCTTAAACGCAGTCTATTCTTGGAGGGATAAAATTGAACGTACTTCCGCCAAAGTGCTCGACCCTGTCTTGAACATGTAAATAAAACATTACAATAAAAATGAAGAAGAAAACATTGTGAAAATTAAAACGACACTAGGAACTCGCCAGGTTGTCATCAGAAGGGTTCGTTAAGATTCGAGTTTCACTGAAGGTTATATATAAGAGCTTATTAGGGTGGAATGAGGGAATTCAGAAACAAATAAACAAACTGGCAAAGCCGCTGGAAATAAGTAGAAATCGCGCCTGGGGCTATGGGGCTTGTTTTTTCTCAAGACATCGCCTGTTACACATGCAGATGTGTAATTGGTAGCGTGTGGTGTTTACACCAAAATTTTGCAATTCACAAATGCAGAATATCACTTTCTTTTTTTTGAACAACAACAACAGCTTTATTCAACCATTATTTTTCAAATCGCCTGTACGACGCGGTGGTTGAGTTTGGTCTTTCGACACGATCATTCTACAGGGACAAATGCTGCGGGATCTTATTGACTTATAAATATTCAGCAAGGTATTTCATATTTTAAAACATGCATTGATGGGGTAACCGGAAAAAATGTTTGAAGAAAAATGAGGAAAATTGACCAGCGCAATTTTAGATTCGATACGGGTTTCCCATGATCAAAGCGTCAAGGTCAGTGGGTTCCATCGAACAGTGTACATACTGAATGCAAATGTCCTTCTGAACGAAATTGCCTATTCCAGCCAGATGGCCTACTGCAACGACGGCGAGTACAGCTCATCCCCACATAACTATACATCCAACGTAATGCTTATTTTATAGAGCACGAGCTCCGAAGCCATATACCTACCTTCCCAACCTCATACCATCATGCAAATAATATACAAAATGCTGCAAATTTTACACAAGAGTTTATCACACTTTGTTAGGTGTAAATTATGCAAAAATTAATTAGGTAAATAAAGACGCTGCAAATTTTACACAAGGGTTTATTATCCTTCGATTAAATTAATTTAAAAAAAAAAAATTCTGCCATTGCAAACAAAAATAAATAAATATATACTTATATACAATGTTTGCACAGATGTGGGACCCCAAAAAATAGATTACCTAAGTGTCCAAAATTATTTGGGACCCTTAGGTACCCTTCAAAAATGCCTTAGGTACCCTTCAAAAATGCCTCCCGGGGCCACTTTTTAGCCTCGCAGAACCCCACGGGTTTGGGCTATCGGGCTCAAAACCTTGTAGGCACAACTAGATGGTAAACCGATTTTTTCGCCAAAATTTAAGGTTTTTGAAAAACTCCTACTGCCCAAAACTATAGATTTTTGAAAAACTTCTACTGCCCAAAACTATAGATTTTTGAAAAACTCCCACGGCTCGCACGGCAAACGGACATTTGATTTTTGAAATCTACGTGTCATAAAACGGATAATGGCAAATTTTGAGGCCAATCCAAATTTTCCCTCCTCGAATACATAGATGACATCTATGGTATAATATATTGTATTATTCCAAGAATTAAATAACCGTTTGCCCGTCCACACCGTTGATGCTTGAAGATCAGCGATGCTTAACGACTTGCCTTGGACTTCCCTACCGACTATTAAATTTTAAAAAACCTGCTTTCCCCCACAAAATCCCTACCATATTCGTAACTTCCATACGCATTAATTTCGATTGTATTAAAATTTACTACCGATCAGATTGATAAAATTTTATTTTATCTATGTAATAATGAATCAAGTTTTGATTTCTTCGACATCTGAAAAACGATGATAATGATAATATTGATCAAATTGAAGAATATTGAATCAATTGTTGATTTCTTCGACGTCTACAAAACGGCAATAATTATAACACTTCAGCAGCTGGTGCAGTAGAAGGATTTGTGTTCGTAATCTTAAGGCCCTTGAGTTACATTAGGAACAATATTACAATTTATTGCGCAATTGCAGTCTCACGAAGTTAAGATTCAGTCATTTTTCCAAGTCAAGAATAATTTCTTTAAAAATATCACAGGGATAAAAAGATTTTTACTCAAGGCTTTCTTCAAATTCTTACTACTTGAGTTCCTGCTTACTTGTTGGAAGTGAGCGTTGGTAGGTGGGTACGTAGGTACTTTAAAACATCAATTATCATGGATATTAAAATCAAAGCAGTTGATGAAATAAAAAAATAAAATAAAAAACTTGAAACGTAGCTAACATGGATAAATGAAAAGAAGAAAAATTGAGCAAACTTATACGAAACAAAAAAACACAGCAAATTTTACACAAGGGTTTATTGTTCTTCGATATAGTTCTTTGATAGGTTAATTGGGCGAAAATTAATTCTATAAGTAAAAAACTTTTTCCCATATTTTTTTAAAAATTAGCCCATTATAGCCCCACAGCCCCATAGCGCTTCATGGGTTTGGGCGATCGGGCTGAAAACCATACGGGCACAACTAGATGGTGAACCAAGTATTTTGTCAAAATTTCAGATTAAAAAAAAGAAAAAAAAAGAAGCCTACTGCCCAAAACGGTCTGGACGGCGGACGGACATTTCGGTATAGGAATCAAAGACTTCTTGAAACGGATATTGTCAAATTTTGAGGCCGATCGGAGACGTCGACCTCCGTCGCGATTACAAAGGTGTATTATTCCAAGAATAATAAACCCAAAAGGTACTAAAATAGAAAAAATGATATTGGAATTTCGCGTGTTTACCTCGTAGTCTGAAAATCCCTACGTTTTGTATAGGGATTGCCTACCACTCCCGAAATTCTGGTTTCAACCACTCCCGAAATTCCCTACGTGAAGGTATAAATCCCTAAATCTGGCATCACTGTTGAAGAAAAATTTCATGTTGGACTTTTTGCTGAAAAAGTATCTCCCTGTTCACAGCTAGCATCTCCGTCATCATCCTTGGAACGGCACTTGGGTGGCCATCGCCGGTACTGCTGACGATCGCGGAAAAAAATGAGCCCTTCCCCATGACGGACGACCAAATCTCGTGGATGGTGTCGGTCTTATACTTGGGCAATGTGATCAGCCCTTTGCCTGCTGGGATGCTGATGGACGTCATAGGACGGAAGATGTCGTTCCTCGTTTTGAGCATCATACCTCTGTCGTCGTGGATACTCGTAAGATTCGCGACGGGGCCGATCCTGTTGTACGTCGCGAGATTTTTGGCAGGTACGGTAAAAGACAATGGAAATTTTCAACCGCATCAAAAACGCTCGTAAAACATGTGATTCCCTTTTGTTGCAGGCTTGTGGAACGGGATAGTCGGAACTGTGGCAGCAATGTACCTCGCTGAAATATCGGAGCCAAAGATTCGAGGTGCACTGAGTACGTTCGTGCAGCTCATGACGAACATGGGTGTCCTTGCTGAGTACATAATTGGACCGCAAGTTTCCTACAACACGTTAGCGTACATCTCAGGTGCGTTACCTGTCCTATTCATCCTGCTTTTCTCGCAAATGCCCGAAAGCCCGTATTGGCTGTTAATGAAAGGCAAGAAGGACGAAGCAATGAAATCGCTAACGTGGCTTAGAGGAGGCGCTAACGTTAAGGAGGAAATGGAAAACATGAGCCAGTGCATTGAAGAAGAGATGCAAAACAAGAGCACGCTAAAAGATCTCGTGGCAACCAAAGGCAACCGCAAGGCACTGCTCATCGTCGAAATGCTGGCACTTCTTCAGAGGATGTCCGGAATCAGCGCTTTGACTGCCTACACGTCGATAACGTTGCCAGAAAGAGGTGCTGGATCATTGTCGCCGAACGATTGCGTTGTCGTCATGGGATGCGTCTGGGTCGTCAGCGTCTTCATTGCGACTGTCCTCGTCGACTCTCTCGGAAGGAAACCACTCCTAATCATGTCCAGCTTAGGCTGCGGAATTGCCATGTTCTTCGCCGGCCTTTGGTTTTTCCTCAATGAAACCAACTATGTCGATGTCAGCGACTACTACTACACTCCCTTTGCCATGTTCCTTGTTTACGGCGTGTTTTTTTCTATCGGCTTGGGACCAATAGCGTCTACCGTACAAGGGGAAGCTTTCCCGGCCAACATAAAAGGTTTAGCGTCTGGCATCACCTCTTTCGTGCTTGCTGCCACTTCCTTCATCATGAACAAGATTTACCACACGATCGCAAAAGAAGTGGGGATGTACCTGAATTATTGGATTTTCTCGGGAGCTTGTTTGGTTTCTTTGGCTTTCTGTCTCATGTACATGATTGAAACGAAAGGGAAATCTCTCGGTGAGATCCAAGATGAACTTAATATGAGGAAACGAGACAGGAAGCGCAGGAAAGACCAAATCGAATCTCCTACAACAATTGCTCCAGTCTAATGACGAAATCGATATCACAACACGTCCGGTTCATAAAATATCATGTGCGGACAGAAGATGGATGAAAGTCGTGTGTAGATTTTTTTCACGGCATCTTAATATTTTGTCACGATGCGTATGATGCCAGAAAAAAGCGGTGCATCTTCTATCTCTTGTGAGGAGACTCTTCACCACTCCGTGGAACGGTGTGATACATCACAATGTAATTGTGGAGGACATGATGACTTAATGCAGTATGGAACGTCCGGTGTAATAGACAATTTTGGTGCAGGCTTGAGAGGTAACGCAGGATCGCTTCTTCTCAGCCCCCCTCAATCTCTTCTCAGCGAAATGACAGTTCGCGGAATAAAAGTAGGGTCAGGCGGGGTAATTGTAAACAAAATTACGATGTTTCCACTGCAACCTCTCCTCTACTTCTTGGGTTTACTCAGAGAGACAAAGTTGCGTGTTTATGTCACCCGGTGATTATGTATCTCTAGATTAACTAAACTCGAATTTTTTGCTATGACTGCATTTGGGGGTGATTGAGAGCCTATTTACAATTACCTAAAAGCGTTTACATTTACCCCAGAAACTATGGGGTAATTGTAAACTGTGGGTTATCTGGAAAGCCGAGAATCACTTTCAATCATTCTCGTGATAAAAGCATGGTTTTACCCCAACAACTGGCTGCTTTTCATCCGACTTTACCCAAGTTGTTTTTTCGCCCTATTTAAAATCAAATTAAATTTGCCAGGCATCTGATACAAATAAATGTTGCATGTTCAATACGACGTGCCCATTTACGAAAGACTTTCACTTCGATAGCTCAAACCCAATGGAAACGCATAAAAAACTATTTGTTTACATGTACCCCATTGGGCAAAATGTATGGGGTAGGTAATTGTAAACATCCATTTGTTCATTAGTAATGACAGCGTCACTCAAAATCCAAAACACATCAGTTAGCTAACATCATAAATGAACGAAAACAAGTGTTGAACAAGTTTGAATTTCAAAAGCAGTCGCAGGGTCTTGGTCGTCAGTGTCCACTTCGATTTTCAATTTTGTGATGATCAGCTGTTCAGAAAATGCGAGAATCCCCATACATCTCTCATCGAAGTTGCATTGATAAAGTTTACTTGAAATTTAGATCCACAAACTTCTACAGGGGCGGTAATGGCTCTTGATTCCATTTACCCCTTGTTTACATCTAGCCGGCCTGGCCCTACCTCCTCAAAATTTCCAAATTTGACCAATTTGGGGATTTCATCCAAAATGTCCACAGGCAGTCCGGAACATTCACGCAACAGCCTCCTACTTCAACGTACCCTTCTTGATTTGAATTGCCCTCTTTGCAAGGAAACGAATTACAAAGCGAGCCTTCCCATTCTCTTAAGAGGATCCCCCTCCATTATGGAGGAGGATCTTCTCAAGTGTGGTCGTGTTACAATCGCAGTGGTGCCGCGAATCCGCGAGTAATCTTACTTTGTGAACAACCCTCGTGTGTGAATGATTTTCACAAAGGCCAATTAGAGAAATCTGCGTTTTCAGAGTGAATTTTTAATAAGCCGCTTGTAAATCTACAACTAGGTATTTATATTTAGCGTAAAATCGTGAATGCTCGTTTAGGGTTAAGTAATAATTTATTAAAATATTTCGTACTTATAAATTCAGGTTCCTTTTTGCACGAACTGAAGCATGCATGCGGTGTATTTATATCAGCATTAAAATTATTGATAAGAAACGCACGGCGGACTAGGAGTCCTACGTGATAACTTTGTATGTAAATAACACGTGATAGTCACAGAGAAAACGATTTTTATTTTTTTATTAACAAGTAACACCTGTTGGAACACAAGTGTGTGATGCGAATAATCGTGTATCTAAGTTATTTATAATTTTGTATTAGTTTATAAACTAGTTAACTTACTAACTTTGTTTTAATTAGTTTATAAACTAATAAAACGAAGCAGCCAAACTTCAACCAAACTGTGTGTTTCAAACGGTGCATTGGATTTGTGCAATTGTATTTATAACATGTTACGTCGTGTATCATCAGCGTTCTCGTCCCAAGTTAATTACTACGTTAACGAGAACATGAATAGCTCGTGCTCAACAGTGAAAATGGTGCCTTGCACTTGACTTAAGGAACAAATCATGATTAGTTTTGTAAAATTGAATTTCAATTTTGTACGAATGCAAACCAAAGATAATTAAACATTGATGAACTTCGAGTCTGAATTGGTTCTGAATTATGGAAAATTATCCGAATCACCTTCCTATTCCCACTTTCGATAATGAGAATATCGTTCCCACATTGCAGTGATGCAAATCTCAGTTCAAACAGGAATTCTCATCAGAGAGCTCGCTTTTGGATTGGGTTGCTAAGGCTAACATTTACGTAGTTACCATTGGTAGCATTCACTTGGCATAACTATGAGTGATGAAAGTTGTTTTGCTAGTTAATCCAAACGGTGAGACCAGATGCCTCTCACCACATTTTTCTAATATCGACAACGGTGAGGATAATTTTGAAAAAAAAAAAAAAAAAAAAACAAGGCCAAGGCGGAAAATGATTTAGACTGGGAACTTTGATCAAAGAAGCGATTGGAATAGACGACTCTTTCAGCTCATCAAAGGATGTTTTGTCAAATAGGAGCATGGCGGGTTCCCAGTAATTTCCTACCTAGTTATCACGGTGAAAAGCAAAGCTATATCAAAACTAATCGACGAGATCATCTTCGAGGCAGAACGAACGATATGGAGCTTTTTCCCGATAGATTCCTCAATTTATTTCAAATTCCAACCCTCAGAGCGTAATAGGGGAGACGTAATACCTACTCATCGGAACAGCGTGAAATCCGTTGGGGGATTCGACTGATCAAACCAGTTCGATTATAGTTGGAAAGGAGTTTGGTCGAAACTAATCGGAAACCGGGAGGGGGGTAGTGATGCGACGGAACAAGGCGTTCCTCTCCTCCTCCTTCAAGACCGCCGCAGCCATCAGTGGAAGGGAGGAATCCCAATCGAGATAGCTGGCGAGAAACTGTTCGCAAATTCATTTCCCTTTCCAATTATTTCGCCAGCGGGACGGGCAATGAGGACCGTTGGAGACGTGTCTGCTCAACATCTCTCGGCTTCTCAACTCGTGGAGGTTGCATTCGAAAAGGTTGTGTCGGAAAAACGGCAGGTTGAGCACAAGTTCACCATTACGTCCTACGATACCCACTAACCCAATTCAATTTAGTTCAATATTTCTTTATTGACAAAGTTTACGCTTATACAATGCATGGGAGACCAGGCCCTCTTCACACGATACTTATACAGCAAAACAACTAACTAAACTTAGTAGTATACAATAATAATTATTGGTTAGTACAATTATTGTACCTACTAACTAAACTTAGTAGTATACAATAATTGAATTATTCAAAATCAAAATAATTTTGCGAATGTAGAACGCGAAGAATGCGGCAACCATTTTTAATAGTACATTTCTTTTTCCAGAGAGCAGATTATTGATATGATGCTTTCTACTCAGACGCGAAAATTCAAAAAGTCTGAGACGTGCCAGTTCAAAGCACTCACACAAGACATGGCAGAGTTTCTTCTATTGTATGGTTACATATTATTAAGATACATCCTGCTGTCAATCTCATACCTCTCCCCTCTTACAAATCCCTTCAGCAGATAGCGAGCGGTTTGATAACGGATTAGGCGTTATGCATAAAATGTGTTAATAAC
The DNA here is from genome assembly GCA_955831195.1 of Pilophorus perplexus. NCBI lineage: Eukaryota > Metazoa > Arthropoda > Insecta > Hemiptera > Miridae > Pilophorus > Pilophorus perplexus. The sequence goes on from OY037007.1 coordinate 26,813,377, forward strand.
ATAAAATATTGTGTTTTAATGTTTGCAAACAAAATTAAAGTAATTTTGATTCGGTTGTGTTATTTGCTATCACACGAGGGTTGCGAGAAAAAGAGATTTCCTCGCGTCGCGAAATGAAGGGGGTTATTTTGAGGGACTTAGACATTAGGGTGGGTCGAAAAAAATTGTTTTTTGGTTTATTATTCTTGGAATAATAAACCTATGTTTTCGCGACGGGGGTCGACGACTCCGATTGGCCTCAAAATTTGACATTATCCGTTTCAAGAGGTTCTTCATTCAAAATCCGAAATGTCCGTCCGCCGTCCGCCGTACGCCGTCCGCTGTCCGCCGTACGCCGTCCGCTGTCCGCCGTCCGGCGCGTTTTGGGCAGTAGGAATTTTTTTTTTAAATCTGAAATTTTGACAAAATACTTGGTTTACCATCTAGTTGTGCCCGCAAGGTTTTCAGTCCGATCGCCCAAACCCTTGGGGCGCTATGGGGCTATAATGGGGCTACGGGAGGGGTTTTTGAAGGCTTTTGGCTATGGGATCGAGTTAGGTGTCGTTTTCGAGGTATTTTTGGACGTAGAATCCATTTTTTGGGGTCCCGGAACGATCCGATTTCACTGTTGCGATCTATAGGGCTTTCATGGGGCTAAAAATGGGATTTTTGAAGGATCCCAGGAGGTTAAATATTTTTCGAGTAAAGAATAAAGAATGTTTGAAAAAAAAACAAAAAATTTTTTTTCAAATTAATTTCTTTCGACACAGAAATAATTTTTGCACAAGTAACCTATATCAAAGAATAATAAACCCTTGTGTAAAATTTGCAGCGTTTTTTTGCACCGCTTTGAGATAGTCTCGGTGCATAAAACGCAAATGAAGTGCCGCCCCAAGCTGTAACAGTAAAATACAATTTTTTAATAAAGGTTTTTAATAGATAAATAAATCCGAGAACCGAGAAATTGCGATATAAAGCAGAAAAAACACTATAAGTTGACCAATTTTACTGTTACTGCTTGGGGCGGCACTTCATTTGCGTTTTATGCACCGAAATTTGTGGAGTGACTTTCTAACACTTTGCGAACTCCAGTGGAGACTATCTCAAAGCGGTCAATTTTTTTCGACCCACCCTATTAGACATAGCATGTCATTTATTCAACATTCTATTAACGTTCCAAGCTATTTGCATTGATTTTCAATCTATACCTACAGTTGATAAATAAGGGAGGAAGGCCATGTAGTATCGGCTTAAAGATTTCAATTCTCTATTGGGTCTTAGAAAAGATCATCTTCAAGTAAGAGATGCTCATTGACGGCATCTCATTCATTGCGGACGGCTTCTGTCACTCGGTGTAGGCCATGTGCCAAACATGTCAGGTGGATCGGTAGAATGCCTGCAAGCGCTGCTGAGTGGGTAACAAGGAGCAGAGGTCTAGGCAGAGAATTGGAAGCCCCTCCCTGTATGTATATAATATAATATACTATACCCAATTCTATGAATATATTATATTCTAAAAGAAAACTCAGAGCTTCTTGAACACGCTGAACAATGGTCCTTGCATTAGATCTTTACACAGCAGCGACATGGATCAGGCGCCCTCTTCCTGGTTTTGGTTTATTATTCTTGGAATAATACCTCATGTAATCGCGACGGAGGTTATCCGTTTCAAGAGGTCTAGATTTTTACTAGGTATCTACTTTACCGACTCAGTCAGTCAATGCATTCGTCAACGCTGCACCGTATGTGTGAATCCCTAATCAGCGATCTGATGCAAATCAACATCTGGCAGGCATGTGACTCGATTTACTAGGATTTTCCTACTGCGAATCGGTTCAGGCGTAGTGCAGTGACCTGTTGACATTCTTGTTTCTGAAGAAAATAAGGTTGAAAACCAAATCTCAAGTTGACATTTTTTTTAAACCACCAACTTTTCGACCGAATATGTCATAAAATACGTCATTTTTGGCCAAAACGGCAAAATATGTCATTTTAAGTTAAAAAGGCCAGAATATGTGATTTTCGGATGTTTACATGTCTATAATATAGATAAATATTATGTCATTTGCCCATCTCAGATTATCACTCGCAATCAACGGTTCGATAACCATGGGAAACCCACTTTTATCTCACACCGACCTTGACCGCGTTGTGTTATTCCGATTCTCTTTAGTCAAAATTTAAAATCCGGCTGAAATTCCCCAGGAAATGGTCCCTGTGTAGATGGGGTGAGAATCCAAAGGGTGAGGAAATGGTGTATGGCTTTTGCGGAGAGCCTTCAGAGTGTTACCCGATTATAGGAAAAAAAGTCCCCGGAAAAAAAGTCCCCCAAAAAAAAAGGCGCCGAAAAAAAAAATCCCCAGTATTTTCCGATCCCCGGAAAAAAATCCTCGTAGAAGAAATAGCGTTGACTGAATGGAAATGAATAGAAGATGATACTTAAGTATTAAATACTTTTGTTGTCGTAGGGGGTCAACACTAAGCAGTAGGTGACTGGTGTTTACAATGACTCGGTCAACGTCTAATGTTGTATTGTCCAAAAGATGAGTGGCTTCATCTCATCTTTTATCAGAACAGTTTACCTATTCAGTGTGTACTAGTGAGAAAATTAATTCTGTCAATCAATTACATTTAAAAAAAAGAAATGTTTTTTTTTCAACAATTTTTTTTTTTTCATTCGGAAATTATTTGACCCCTTGGCATCCTTCAAAAATCCCGTTTGTAGCTCCATGAAAGCCCTATAGATCGCCACAGTGAAATCGGATCAATCCGGGATCCGCCAAAATGGATTCTACGTCCAAAAATCCTTCGAAAACGACACCTCACTCGATCCCATAGCCCCATCAAAAAACCCCTCTAGCGCCCCACGGACTTGAGCGATCGGGCTGCTTCCAGGCACAACTAGATGGTAAACCGAGTATTTTGTCAACATTTCAGATTTTTAAACAAATTCCTATTGCCCAAAACGGCCCGGACGTCGGACGGACATTTCGTTTTTGGAATCTAGACCTCTTGAAACGAATAATGTCACATTTTTAGGCTGATCAGAATTTTCGACCCCCGTCGCCATTACATAGGTGTATTATTCCAAGAATACTAAACCTAACGAAGTGGTTCCCTAACTTTCTATTGTGTTTTGTTCAAGATTTTTTCAATTTTTCTTCTTGGGGATTTTTTTTCCGCCCTTGAGTATTCTTAGGGGATTTTTTTCCGCCCTGCAGGATTTTTTTTCCGGGGATTTTTTTCCGGGGAGTTTTTTTCCGATTACCGTGTTACCCATGTACCGCGTTCAGGTCGACTGCCACTGCAGTGGCAGATGAGAGGGAAGCCGATCAGAGCGTTTTACAGATTGTTGAACCATGATAGTAGCCGATCCCATCCATGACGATATAAGGGGACTTCACAGTCAGACCTTTCTCGACGTTTTTAAATGTGCTAAAGTTGAGAAAATCAATCGTAATTACGATATCAAACTCTGATATCGTCTGTCCAACTTGTGCTTTCATAGCATAGGCCCAGATGTGGTAAATTCTGACAATTGCGTTATCATGTTATCCAAATCAAAATGACTACTGTTTTCTCTTGCTATGTACGCACTGGCCCCTTTTCTCGATTCCATCGTTTTATTTTTGGTTCGTTCGTTAGGAAAAGGTTAAGGAATATTAAACATTTAAAAAAAGGAATGTGCGAAAACCATTCGCCGTGAAGCGACGAGTAGGATTATCTGGGGTAAGACAGAGATAGCCGTAAGGTTTAAGAAATAGTTTGTCATAAGTTATTACAATTTTCATGTGTCTTCCACACGAAAAAAATAATGTTTCCTTGCTTTTTTCGTGATAACACGTTTAATGTACTATAATTATTATTATTACTAACATATTTATATACGTAATTATTAATATTAATATATTTTGAAAATTACAAGCTCTGCAAAAGTATTCCAAAGTACAGATCGTAAAATTGGCTCACAACCAAGAAATGTTTTTCGATCTGATTGAAAACAAACGGGATAATCAACCAAAACAGCCCTCGGATCGCCAGCAATGAAATAGCCCCAAAATTGAGAGCGGCTCATTTTCAACGAATATGTATGGCGTCTGCAAACAGTTGCAATAGTTACTATTGAAAGTCAACGAATCCGGACATAGCGGTGGTTTTTATTCGCCCTAAGCGACAAATACAGCGGAAAGAATAAGAAAACAATCATTTCACGCTCATACGTGGGACCGAATTTGAAATTAACTTTAACCGCGTTCAAGGGGTTTGAATGGAACGTGAATGTATACTGAGACCCCATCGCTTGAATCCATATTTATTCTATCGATCCAGTCTTTGTCATGAGCACTCTCAAAATATTATGAAGCTATTATGTATCGCAAATCCCCCCTATTGTTTGCTCGATTGAGCGAGTCTCCGGCTTTACAGCTCAAAATATTGTCGCGTGTGAACTCAGTTTGATCATTTAGGACCACATACCTAGACTAGGTGATGTAAAATTATTTAATTTACTGTTTTCGCGTTTGTATTTGTCCGCAAAGAATTGTTCAAAAAACCATTACCACGGGGTACGTCATAAATCGTGAAGCGGTCTTAGGTATTATTACAGCCACAAACCGGGAGAAATATTCCGACATTTTAATATTCTTGAGCTTGTAATTATCCTCAACCAGCGAAATATTTGTACAGATCTCAGTTCGTTCATCCGCCCAATCCGAGCTGTATAAATCTCCATTTCAGCTCTCGCAATGAAGTCGGCTTATCAAACTTCTACCCTTACATATTCATGTAGGTTTGATGTTCTTAATATCTTCGTAGGCGAAAGCCATCCATGACGTTGGGTTTGTATTCCAAATGAGCAGAGTTTCTGCGCCTTGAAAACTGCCTCAAGGTTGTCTTAATTTATAGCTCAAATTGAAACTAGCTGGCAATAATCAATGTCGTATTACTGATGTGTCGTGAACATAATGTGGACTCATAATTAGGTGATAGTTAATTGATGACAAATAAAGATAAATAATTGTCGTTTCATTTATAGGGAAAGTTTATTAATGCGTGCGAAAATTTCTCTAGTACCTACCAATAGACGAGATACAGTGAACATGTTGCGTACCTGAAACAAACAAAAATGTAGTTAGATAAAGACTACGAACCAAACTGTTGAGATCAAACATGATTCAAATAATGTACGTATAAGGGGTGAGGGGGGGGGGGGGGGGGGTCGTATAATTTCTGCCGTCCTAACTTCGTCCTATCTCAATTGTTCTAGTTATGAGAAAACCAGGCTAAGTGAGATTGTCTACGCTAGCCACGTTTTTCACCCTAGCGATTTGAAATTTTCACAACCGCTCCTTGATATCACTTCCCAACATAGGACTTCATAATCTAGTAACTCCACGGACACTACCTAAAAAAGCTCAATGTACGTAAACTAGTTTAAAAATTCCTGTGTCCTACACATGTCCTAGCCACAGCTTTTCTGAGACTTCGGACTTTTTAGCTAACGACCACCCAGTTAGGACATTCTATTCTTGGATGGACGCAGAAATTAACCGAACTGAGATAGGACAAAGCCATTTTTCGGTCCTTTCCAATGAAGGTAGAACTTTCTAAGCTGGTCCATTAGACGCGTATAAACTGACCTAACATTTATACTTAACCTTACCTTAACAATTTAAAAAACTGAAATAGGACGTTTCAACATAGGACGGCAGAATAGATTCTATGATATCGGTTCCTCTCCTAGTTGTGCCCGCAAGCCGGTGGGGATGTGTGGGGCATATGAGGGGGTGCGCGTGGGGTTTTTCAAAGATTTCCAATGAGTTGAGTGACGTGTCCCTTCTAAGTCTTTTTGGGCTCTGAAGGGGGGGGGGGGGGGGGCAGATGGAGGTTTTTGGGGAATCGAAGCGCGCAGTGCATTGAAATTTTCGCTGTCGTATGTTGTGGAGGATGAGAAGGCATGGAAGTCTGGGTGAGGTTTGCCAGGTCGGCTGTCGCAATTGCTCGAGTAACTTCCTGGCTCGACAGTCCCAGGGAGTTGGACGAGGACTTTCTAAGGGATAGCTTTACCTCGGATGGAATCACCGGGATTCATTAGTTTGCCCAGCGAGATCTGTCATGGTTTCCAGAATCTTGAGTTACGGTGAGGGTCTGGATATCCAGTATCCAAGTTGGCAATCATCAATCATCAGAAAAGATGTAGGATTATCAACAACCTGGAGAGTGTAGAGGTTGATATCATAGGACTTGATGTGCCTGAGGCGGTGTCAATTGTGCTAAATTCGCCAGCCTTCCACGGAAATCGCTGCACCTGGCGGTGAGATCGGGCGGCCCCAGCTTCTCGTGGGGGAGGCTTCACCCCCCTACGACCAGGACCGTCCCTCATCTCACTGCCAGGTATCTCACCCGCTGTCCAGGCCTCCCATGCCGACAATATGGTTAGGGAAGCCAGCAGATCCAATATTTTAGCGCTGGACAGCTGCCCAGGCCCTTATAGAGGACAATTCGCTGTTAGGAGCCGGGAGAACAGCCCTTTGCATGATTGAATTTGATGACCAGGCCTCCCACGCCGAAAATTCGGTTAGGAAAGCCAGTCCATCAAATTTCAATTTAACTGCGAGCTATGGGAGAACTGATACCATAAACGTCCCTTCGTGCTTGATATCAGATTCACCACAGCCCCAATCCGAGGAAAGACACACTGCTCCCATATATCTCTTAGACATGTTGTTATATAGTCTGAACCATCAAAATGTCGACAAATACCAGCAACCACCTTTACAAAGGAGAAGAAGTGGAAAATTGAATTCACGAGGTGAAGCCACACAGAACCATAATTTTAGCAAGGTCCCAATTCTATCATGAAACCGCCCTAATTGGCAATTAGTGTCCTCTTTGAAAATCATTAAATGATTACTCACGTTGAATATTAGTTCAGAATTGGTGGCCGTACAGAGGACTCGTGTGACGAAGGGATTTCTCGAACACAGAGGTTTCCAAATGGAAATTATTCTAGGAATGTTCGTCTATTCATTTTCGTGCAGAGAAAGAGACGAGGCTGGAAACAAAAGGGCGTTTTGAATGGCGGGGAAAAATGAGGGAGAGAAAACGATGAAAACAGAAGGGCCAAAGAACAGCGGTGAAACGGGTTTATGGGGTTTAGGGCCTCGACGTAGCCCTCTCAATGCAATTGAAATACTGAACAGACGACAATGAGGTGATTGGGAAAGCTAATTATTTATTCGACGGGGTCGAGGAGAACAATGCCAACTCCCCACGGTGGTGAATTCGAGGAGTTTCTAACACCGGTGCCTTTTCCTTCTATCCATTCTCACCTCCCATTGAAGTGTAATGAACAGGTTCCCTCATGATTGTCCCGAGAGAGTAATATTCCATACCGATCCCCCTTGAGCAAAATCAATTGTCAACCCGGGGGATATTGAATTAGTTGTGGCGGCGTTCCCGACGATTTATTGATTGGACAATTCAAATAGAAACCCGTAGAGTTTGTCAAATGGACAGGTATTTGTACAAGTGGTACGCCCTTTCAAAGTATAATGTTGCGATGAATCCCGCGTAAGGGACGCAATCCCGCTCGATTTTCAGTCCCAATCCAGTTCACGGGATCCCGCTTGATTTCTAATTTATAAAATAATTTATACCCTAATTTATAAAATAGTAATAATTTAAATACACCTATGTAATCGCGACGGAGTCGAAAATTCTTATCATCCTCAAAATTTGACATTATACGTTTCAAGATGTCTTGATTCCAAAAACAGAATGTCCGTCCGTCGACCGTACCGTTTAGGGAGTAGGATTTTTTTTTAATCTTAACTTTTGACAAAATACTCAGTTTACCATTTAGTTGTTCCCGCAAGGATTTCAGCCCTATCACCCCAACCCGTGGGGCGCTATGGGGCTAAAATGGGGAGGGGGTTGAGTTAAGTGTCGTTTTCGAAGTATTTTTGGACATAGAATCCTTTTTTTGGGGAAGATCCAGAACAAATGGAGCTTTCATAGGGCTATTACCTAAATGGAATTTTTGAAGGATCCCAGGAGGTCAAATAAGGTGTGTTTTTCCAAGTAATTTTGGACGCAAAATCCGTTTTTCGAGATCCCACATCTTACCAAACATCTCACAGAAAAAAAAAGTTGTATTGGTTGTTGTAGTTGTGTTGTTGTTGGTTGTTGTGTTGTGTTGTTGGTAAGATGTGGGATCTCGAAAAACGGATTTTGCGTTCAAAATTACTTGGAACCCTTAACGTCCCATGATATCCATAATATGGATACCATGGGACGTTAAGGGTTCCAATATTTTGGATACAGATTTTCAGCTGAGTTTTCCCGGTAGTCATAACAAAGGATTCGGGCAAACAACTATTCCTTGATCCTTCTGATGGTCTAACCTTCTCAATGAAACCCGCCGATAGGTCATAAGTGCTGATAACATTGATAAGACTGTTGTGAAAGTGGCCCCTCCTCAACTATGCCGGTACCCAGTGAAAAGTATTTTGTTTTCAAGGAAACCTAGTTCAAATTCTATGGAAAAACATCTGCTGAATCGATCCTAATAGTTTTTGCTGGATTTTCTGAGTTTTGGGGGTAAATGAGCGAAAATAGTGAGGTATCTTTTTGGATACCTTGGGATCACCTTGTCGGCATGTGGATTCCCTTGGGAAGCAAGAGTCGGAAAATTCCTTCCACAGGTGTCCATATGGAGCCTTTGGGATATAAGTGACGTGTTCGTATTGATTTGTATCTTTGTAAAAACGATCTTAGACGGAAATAATATTTTTATTTTTTCTGATTCCGATGATTCTTATTTTCGGCTTTGTTGAACCAGGGCTCGCTTCGCTTAGTCTACCATTTTTTCGCCGGGGGGAGGGGGGGCTCGCTTCGCTTGGCCGACCATTTTATCGGTGGGGGTCTCGCTTCGCTCGACCTATATAGGTATGTATTCTGATTTCATCAATCATTCTTATCTCATAAAAAATTCGTAATAAATCATCTTGTCAAAAAGTTGATAGATCAGAGTAAAAGCCTTACCTACCAGGAGTCTCAACAAACATCATTTCCCTTGTTTCGGATTTTCTAAGATTGCAAGTGAACCATTGGGTCTACCGGCTTCGTTTTGCGCTTGAATTAAAGTCAATTACATTTACTACAACTTTCCTTCCGATAACATCTCTCCAGGCGGAGGGGGTCCTGCCGAACTTTGGCTCGCTAGATAGTCAAAACCTAAAAATGGCACGTTTTGCGAAAATCGGCCAAATTTTGAAGTGCTGTATCTCGGCATATATTGGACCTACAGATCTGCGGTTGCGCTCAAACGGTAGCAAATTTAATAGTCTTTAACAAACATATAAACTTTTTTTTACACAAAGTTGATAAGTTTTTGATCTATTCTCAAAAAACCAAGGAAAAATCGAAAATTTCTCCGTTTTTGCATTTTTCTCCATGACCCGTCACGAAATTTTGTTGGCAAACCTCGGATTCAGATTCAGCACCTCAAAATACATAGCGAACCATAGAGACCATTTCTAACCCAAAACTTGTTTCTATTTCACAGTATGGAACACCTAATGGACTAATGGACACTGGACTAAGAGGAGAAAAGACTATAAGGCGTATAATTTTATGTAGGTTACGTAATTTGTGTAGCCAAAACCCTGAGGACTAAGCCTAGGTACCGTTTGTGTTTCATGCCTTTTATTTATTTGTTCAAAGATATATTGAAGTTCATTGGTACGTTTGTTGGTTATGTTGATAACTCCGACATCCCTGTCCCAAGGTATCCGTTTGGACACCGTCGAGCGACACCTCCGTCCCAAGGTATCCGTTTGGACACCGTCCAGCGACACCCCCGTCCAAAGGTATGCAAAAAGATACCGTACATAAATGTATCTGTATTTTCTAAATACGGGACTACTTTGACTTCTGGAGGGTACCATGCATCCTTTTTACCCAAAATTGAGTTAAAAAAAAAAAATTCAGAAATTTTCCGAAAACTGAAAAAGCTGGGACGTTATTATTATACAAATTTGTTTAATATTTATATTAGGAAATAAATGAATTGAAGGGAGTGAGATGGAGCCACTCTGCAGCTGGGTGGGTGTGTCATCAGAAGGGAGAACTTGCTCAAAGAAAGACCACATGAAGGTCAGTTAGTTAATGCTTTCTCTCACCCAAATTTGATGGGAGCTGCTGCAGAAATAGTTACCCGGCTGTAGAGAATGCTCTCTCTGACCACACTCGTCATGTATAATACACTCTACTGCATATTATGCAAACTGGAGATAGCGCCCCCTCAGATAGGTTAGATAGTATCTGGATCTTAGATAGGATCGTAGATACCACAAGAATAGCAAAAATATTGTGAACTACAGCACAACAGGCAAGACGAGGACAATGAGGGCAATGAGAATGTGACTCACAAGTAGGGATTGCAATCCCGGGATCCCGGGATCCCGAAATCCCGGGATCCCGGTCGATTTTTGCCAATTTGAAATCCCGGGATTCGTAGAGTCAATCCCGGGATCCCGGGGTTCGAGAATTAATTGCACATCGTACGTAAATTGCTCAAGTCTTGTCGGGAAAAATCTTTCAATAACGGACAATAATTCGAAGGCTCAGTGAAAGTGCTCTAAGATGAAAACTGTGAAGTCCCCTGAAGAAAGGATTCGGAAAACTATAGTTTTCATAATATGAACCAGCCGGTGCCGGTGCCGAAAATACGAAAAGATTTGTCGACCACAATTAAAAAAGAAACGAGCCTGTTCAAAAATGGAGGCAGCCGAGGCCACCATTTGGATTTAGTATATAAAATTTGTGGATATTTAATATCTCCTGTTAGGCCGGTCAGCGGACAAAAAAAGAGGGCTTAGAACGGAAAAATAGACAAGTTCTAATTATTTTTAAATGTTTTCAGGGACGGTACCAGCTTCGAAACCCTTGTGCTAAATGCTGGATGCCCGAAAAACCGCGAAATTTTCGGATTTTTTTTTTTTTTTTCAGTTCTTGGCTTTTAACTTCAAAAATGTGCGCCCTAACGAAAAAGTCACTGTATACTATTTTCAAGTAGACAAGATTTGCTACCATTTGAGCGCAACGGCAGCTTTCTAGGACCAATGGGCCCCGAGATTAACCCTCTTCAAACATTGACCATTTTCCCCCAAATGTTAGAAATCGTGGTTTTATCCTTCTTCAGTACGGAATATCGGCTATAATATTCATCCCACGAGGAAAGTTATGAGGAATGAAATTGTAGAGCAGTGATTCAGCTTCAATTTAAGCACAACCAGAACACGTAGGATTATCCCACTGACCTCCGTGGAAGCTGAGAGGGCCTTTTGGGTAGCAGGACTATTTTCGACAAAGCTAAGAAGCAAATTAATTGGCTGATCCAACTTTGAGTGCTTTCTAAGATCCAACATTATGATTTCTAAAAGCACATTTTTTGGGTACATGAGTGAAATTTTTCCTTCATGAGAGAAGTAATATTTTATATAATTTAAAATGATTGTATATAAACAAGTTTTTCGTCGTTTTTAATCAATTTTTTCACGTTCAAACAAAAATCATCAATCCCGGGATTAATCCCGGGATCCCGGGATTGCCTCTGAAAAATCCCGGGATCCCGGGATTCAGAAAAACGTTCGGGATTGCAATCCCTACTCACAAGACAGAAAAAGCGGTTTAAAAAAAAAAAATAAACTAAATCCTGCTGGATCCCGCGGGACCCCGCGTTGAGAATCCCGTATTTGCAAGATTAGAAAAACACCGCGGGATCCTGCGGGATTGCGACCTCTAAATTAGAGGCTCTAATCCCGCGAGAAACAGGTTGTGATTTGAGCGTGCGATTAAAAGAGGATGGAATTTTAAATCCAGAATTATACCGATGATCCCACAATTGGGGCTACAGTGCCTTTCCTTTATGTTTTTGGTTGCAACCTGCACTTCGTTCTAATGAGGTCAAACGAAAAATGCTCTTTCGGTTTATTATTCTTGAGAGAGAGAGAGAGAGAGAGAGAGTAAAGAGAGGGGGGGTCTTCTTGAGTGTAAAGAGTTTTATTACTTTTATTCCCAAAATGTCCATGGTCTTCAACGAAATTTGAACCTGTGGCCTCAACAGAATGCAGCGCTAAGTCGCTAACGCCCAGAACCACTCGGCTAATCGGCCGCCATATTCTTGAAATAATACACCTATGTAATCGCGACGAAAATTCAGATCGGCCTCAAAATGTGCATCCTCTGTGTGTGTCCTCTGCTCGTGCATCCTGGCGAAGATTGGACTGCTTGTTCCTCGCATTGAGTCCCGTTCGCCCTTATTATTCCGGTAAAAGACGAATTGCGACACACGATTTCTGGCCATACCTGGACTTATACCTGGCCTTCTACCTGGGCAGTCTCGAAGACCCTTAGCTGTCAACGGGGTAATCCGATTTGATGAAGGCGAGCTGTTTATGACCTCTGCCAGAACCTCCTCAAATGGTCAATACTCACTGGCTACCCAAATTCAAGTGAGAAGGCCGGCTGCCCGGGGTTCAGGATTGAGAGATACTGAATCGCAGTAAAATTAAACTCTGACTTACAGGTCATCACCAAAATTTAATTACATATATGTGAGTTCAGCGCTAATGAATTACAAATTTTTGGTTTCTTTTATTATTATTCTTGGAGTGATACACCGATGTATTCGCGACGGTGGTCAACAATTTTTATCGGCTTCTTGGTACGTAACAATAATTATTAGGTATACCTAATACAATAATTATTAGGTATACCTACAATGTAATATATTGTATACATTGTATATATTGTATTATAATATATTGTATACAATATTATTCTACAACGCATGTTCGACAAAGCGCGAAGAACCGTTTATTCGATCCGAGCCAGAAATTTCTGATATGGTACAACATTTTCTGTTCAAACCGCTCTTATTACTATAATTGCCATTTTTTGAGTTTAGATATCAATGTTCTGTACTTACTTTTTACCCCTCGTTAGAATGACTTATTGTGTAAATTTGTAACTGGGCTAGCCCGTAATAAACAAAATGAAAATGAAATGAAAATGAAAATGGGACATTATCCGTTTCAAGATGTCTAGATTTCAAAAACTGGTGGTTTTCAAGGAGTAGGTACCTACCACGGGGGTCTTGCGCCTAAAAAAAAAAAAGAGCTGGTAGTTTCTCTCTGTTTATTCCTCAAGCTTTCGGCTACACGCCATCTTCAGGAACTATAATGTGAAATACACGTTAAGGTGGGACTGGCAGGAGGAGCGGTGGAGGGGTGGAGGGGTAGTCGGACAGGGCGTATTCACGTTCGTTCCCAAACGGAGAAAAAAAAAGTGCTGAGTCATCGTGGACAAGTTGTAAATACGTTCCAGCAGGCCGAGGGTCAAAGTTCGTTCCCTCAACTTGTGGTCAGTTCGGAAATAGTCAATCTGAGTTTTATCGCGATGGAGGCCGTTTCTGTTGTAAAATGTGGCAGCAAGCGAGGTTTTTTCTTCTTTTTTTTGTTCATAGTTCATAGTTCCCACTCCACCAAAGTCCATCTAATTCCGATTGAAAACATCCCGACTCCACCAGCGATGAGTTATCGGGTCAATGGGTCAACCAGCTCAGTTCCATCCGTTTGCCCTTCGACTGGGGTTAGCAAGAGAATGCAAGGAGAGCGAAATAGGTGACTACTAGTCACTGCTAGTCACTGACTAGCTTCACTAGAACTTTGACACAGAAATCCAGAGATCCCGAGATCTAGTGATCCAGAAATCAAGGAATCCAGAGATCCAGAAATTCAGAAAAAAAATATTGCCGCCTGTGGGTGTATTGCCGCTTGTGATTTGTTTAGATCATGGTACATGATTGTCTTATGACTTACCTGTGGGACACCCCCAGACCCCCGGATTATCTAAGTTTTGATCAAGGATCATAGCAAGGAAACATGGTACATGTTTTTCGGATTGGTATATTTAAATTCGCGATAAAAAAAAGTTTATTTAATAAAAGGGGGTTATACATTTAAAAAAGGCCATACATTTAATAAAAGGGGGTTATACATTTAAAAGGCCAGTGTCGAATCATGATGAATGAATCATGAATTTAATTTAATTCGCGGGGTTGCGCACGTCGCGCGGGATTTTAATATAGCCTATGTTGGGGGCAATCGCACCCGAAACCGTTAGAAAAACCCCATCCAAATCCGTTCAGCCGTTTAGGCGCCTATAAGTCACGACAGACACACAGACAGAAAGCTCAACATCTCAAGGGGGGCTCGATCCCCCTAAGCAGACATAAACGGTCCACCAAACCAATAGAAAAAAATTTCATCAAAATCGGATCAATATTGGCTGAAATCCCCACTCCTTCCCTTCTTTAGGGAAGGAGAGGGGGTTGAAGGAGGGGAAAACGGAAAAAATCCTTGAGGCCGCTCAACCTATCTCAGAACGTACATCATTTTTGAATTTCTCGAGACTTTCAAGAATATATATAATATAATATACCTATATATTATATATATCTATTCTTGAAAATCTCGAGAAATCTTATATTATATGTGGGTCATTTCAAAATTTGGGGTTATTTACTGTCACACAGCTTTTGTGAGCACTCTATTTGTCTTGGAAATTCGGAATTTTTTTTTGAGAGATGTAGCAGGCTGGAGTCTAGGTAGATCACCTTGCATAAAATTCAATAATCAATAAGCTCAGAAATCAAAAATCATTATAGACCCCAATTCTCTCTCACTACACCTGTCACAAATGGTAGGTTGGGAACTTTGAACATTTTTTAAAGAACTCTCTATTCATGTTTTAATTGAAATAAAAAATATTAGTGGTGCAGGTTGCTTTCCCCTTCAAGATAAATTTAAAAAACTATTGAAAATTTCATGATTTGGAAGGGCTTTTGCTGTTTTCCGTCTGTCACAAGGTTTTATTCTCTCTCCCTACAATTTTTTTGAACTGCCCGCTCACTCCCAGAAAACGAATATTTTTTGTTGTGAGAAACGAAAGGCAACACTGCTGCAAGGTGGCTTCCCAAACTACTGGAGTTTGTCGCACTTCCAAGCTTTCAGTTGCTTGGATGATGTTGTGAAGTGTTGAAGTTGTGAGAGTAGGTTAATACTTTCTCCATCCCTACAACCATCTCACTCATCAGGGTAAGTGTTTAATTACATATAATGGAACTCAAATTACGATTATGAACGACATAGTGCTGTGTATTTTTTCTAATGTTCAGAATCACTGATGTTGAGGCTGGTAGAGAGTGATAACCTTCCAAATCTCTCTCCCTAAAAGCTCTCTACCTACAATTTCTCTGAAGAGGCTGGTTTGTAGGGAGAGAGATTTGGAAGTTTATCACTCTCTCCAAGCCTCAACATCAGTGATTCTGAACATTAGAAAAAATACACAACACTATGACATTCATAATCGTAATTTGAGTTCCATTATTTGTAATTAAACACTTACCCTGATGAGTGAGGTGGTTGTAGGGATGGAGAAAATATTAACCTACTCTCACGACTTCAAAACTTGATAAAGTTTGCGCCCACTTCAGGATCTGCCTCAGGGGTCCATACAAAGGAGGTTTAAGGGAGAAAAAATGCAAAAACTGAAACATTAAGTTAGGAAAACGGTCGAGCTCAAAATAACCCCAAATTTTGAAATGACCCATATAGAAGGTTATCGGGTGGCAAGGGGGTAGATCGGCGAAGGGTTTACGGGGGTGACTTGACTCGCATTCCAATCCGCAGTCCAACACGTTTCGCGCCAATTCGCGGGGTTGCGCGCGTCGCGCGGGATTTTAATATAGCCTATGCTGGGGGCAATCTCACCCGAGACCGTTAGAAAAAAAAACCATTCAAATCCGTTCAGCCGTTTAGGCGCCTATAAGGCACGACAGACAAACAGACACACAGACAGAAAGCTCAACATCTCAAGGGGGGCTCGACCCCCCTAAGCATACTTAAACGGTCCACCAAACCAATATAAATACACTGCCAAGGCAATGGCACATGAGCTTCCTCGTGCCACGTTCAAAATGAACGTAACAACTGTAACAAGAAAATTACGTTCGCGCATGCGCAGGGAGTACCACTGATTCAATCGTGATGAAACTGATAGGGAACCATCTAGGGCTATACCCACACAATTCCTGAAAATTTGATTGAAATCCGATCAAAATTGTAGGAGTTATGGCTGTGCAAGGAAATTACGTTCGCGCATGCGCTGAGCGTACCGCTGATTCAATCGTGATGAAACTGACAGGGTACCATCTAGAGCTATACGCACACAATTCCTGAAAATTTGATTGAAATCCGATCAGAATTGAGAAAGTTATGCCTGTTTCAAGAATTTCACGTTAGCGCATGCGCAGAGCGTACCGCTGATTCAATTGTGATGAAATTCGTATGGGACCTCAAGGAGCCTTATCCGCATAATCCCTCAAAATTTGAGCTAAATTCATTCAAAATTGTGGAAGTTATGGCTGTAACAAGGAAATGCAGACAGACCGACAGACCCACAGACCGACAGACACGGAACCAAATTAGTTCAGTAGGCTATGAAACGCAAAATGCGAGTGGAAATTTTGAATTCGGACAACAAAAATTTTTTTTCTCCCGAAAGTGAACACAAGGCTTCCGCTGCTTCGCAGACTCGGAAGCAAAAATCGCCGTATTTTTATCGCTTACGGTTTAGGAGGAGGAGAGGAAAAACCATGTAGGTACAGAATTTCGAAACATTCTGAGTACAGAATTTCGAAATTTCGAAATTTCGCAGGGTTGCGCGCGTCGGGCTGGGTTTTAATATAGCCGATGTTGTGGGCAATCTCACCCGAGATCGTTAGAAAAAAAACCATTCAAATCCGTTCAGCCGTTTAGGCGCCTATAAGGCACGACGGTTTACGGGGGGAGTACTTCAAAACTCTTACATTCCAATCCAGAGAACGCCCGTAAAAACATGTACCATGTTACAAATCCAAATATGCAGAGATCTGAAGATCAGAAATCAGAGATCCTGAGATGCAGAAATCCACAGAACCAGAGATCTAGAGCTGCAGAAGTAGGTACATAACTGCTTTGATAACTTGATTTGAACAACTTTTTGATTATTAAAGTCAAAAATTATTTCCAGCTTCACAGAATTTGTTCAGATCACTAAAAATGAGAAACTAAATAGAGGTTTATCGTCATTTTTTAACAAGTTCAGTAAAAGTTATTTCTACCTCAATAAATAAGCAATTTAAACACTTGAAAATTGGAAATAAAATTTATTTTCTTTATTTATGTCCTAACAAAAAGATTTAATCTTTTTGTTAGGACATGTAAGGTATCCCCAAAAATGGATTGTACGTCCAAAATGACGTTAGAATTTCGTTAAATTTATAGAGATCGAATCAGTTTTTGCACAATTTATAAGAATGAGTAAAAAACCCTAAAAAAGAAATCTCCACGTCATGAAAAGGACCATTTTTAAGACCGATCTTTTATTAGTTACCCCAGTAATGAAAACATGATTTAATTATTCTGAAAAAAAAAAAAAAAAGAAAAGAAGTTTCCCAAGTAAACGGCGTGATTCCATCTTATGTGGACATCCTGTATACAATCATACGCTAACGCGGAAAATTCCATATTTTGCCTATTTCATGACCGGAAACTTGTTGAGAAAAATAGCTGCTAATTTGAATGTAAGTAACTGTATTTATTTGATTCTTGATTTAGACAAACGATGTCTCATCATGCCTTCATTCAACTTCTAGGAAATTAATTTACAAAATGTTGCCATTCCGCCGGAAAACAAAATTTGTTGACCAAGTTTCAACAATATTGACCGAGTTTCGACGATCTATTTAATAGATCGTCGAAACTCGGTCAATATTGTTTGTTTATCTTGCGAAATAGAATTATTGTCACACTTTTCTTCGCAGTTCCTTTTTGAGATCGGCGGCGTCTGGCGGGCGCAAAATTTGTCCGCAGATGATCCACTCTATTTTATCTCAACTACGAAGCCACCCAATTCCCTAATATGAAAGCACTCGAGACATTTTGTGAGGATGTTTCCTCGATATTTTCATGTGAAATGGCTATTATTAACACCGTACAATTGCGGTTAAACGGTATCCCCTGCTCCTTTCATCGTGATTGCTGGTATTTGACGAGACTCACTTAAGGAAAGTGGTTTGGTGTTAAAAAGCTCCTGACCGATTTGGGTTAGTAATCCAAAAACATCCATGTTTTTCATTCGTTCATTCGAGAGAGCCCTCTCGTTGTATTATGCATGCGTTGAAAGACTGTTCTGAGCCATTTTTGATCGATTTGTGAGAGGACTATTAAGGAAAACGTTGTTGCACTGAGTGTAGAAGTGAAGGAAAAGTTTTTTTTTAAATTATTACTCAAACTCAAACTGCAAAAAAAACTCTTCAAATTATAACGATGAAGGAAATAATACAAACGCGCGTTTAAACGCGACTGACCTTGTCCTCAATTAAGTCATTTGCCGCTGTTGAATTCGCCTGGCGGGTAATGGGAAATGCTGATGGGGCGCTCATCACCCAGTCCATTTGCTTAAATAATTCAAAAAGTTACCATCCGCGGGGCTTACAGAATTCAGGAAGTAGAAACGATATGACGTGGGGAACTAGTCGCCCGAATGAACTATTTATTTCAGCCCTGAAATTGGGTTCGACAGGAAGGTTTAAAATCTGCCAACTCAGCTATTTTAGTTTTCATGTAGTTGCCCTGTTGAAGGACCTGACCTGTGTCACAGTGAAAATGCTAAAGGATGTTGCTGTATGTCTTCCGCACAGCGAGTCATGTATATCGTAATAAAAATTATTAAACTGGAGAAAGGAAATTCTCAAAGTGCAGCAAAACAGGTTCTGAATCGCCGGCGAGGGAAAAACGGGACGCCTCATACATAGTGCCTGAATGGCCAACTTTGGGACCAAAAACCTCTGAGAACCCTCATTTGGCGCTAATCACGATTGTAACGCATGTCCCTATTCCTTAGATTGCTCCCTGAAGTTATTCCCCCCCAAACCGCATTTTCAGAGTAGAAGCCAAATCTCACGAAGTTTAAATACCGAAAAAAGTTGTAGAGCGTTAAATTTTGCGCCAATTGAACACTACAATTGAAAATTCCTACAAAAATAGAAGAGTAGTGGATGATTTCGATTGATACCCTAACATTGAAAATGTTGCCTAACGTTGAAAAAATAGGTTTCAATCAATGAATTAATTTCAATGCATATCTACTTTAAAATATAATAGTAAGTTTATTGAATTAATTTACCTTATTATTATTATTTTTAACTATTTATTGAAATTTATTCATTGATTAAAATTTATTTTGGCATTCAGGCCCATTAGTTCCAACAGGTTCATTTAGGTTATTACATCACTTCTCCGCATCCGGTTAGATCGGCATAAAGTGCATTTTCGACTCGAGAAAAATGTATCCCTCAAGAAAAGGGGGTCGAATGTCGGAAGACGAGTGTGAGGAGACGTCGGCGTTGGCGGGATGTTTTGTGGAGACGTTTTGTAAGGGTGTGTGTGTGGCGGTGGGATGCTACTTCAAGAATCCCCCAATCCATTCCAAGGGGCAAGGGAACACAAAGCACAGCCGTTGTACCACTATATTGTATGCAGGGCTTGTATATTTCATCGGGTGTGCCGTGCCCCTGGGACCCACACTCTCGACCCTCACCGCAGTTTTCCTTCTTCTTGTAATAATATTTTCATAACAACAGCCTCAACTTGTTGTGAGATCTCTGAACTTTTTCACCCTCCGAGAAGGAAATTGATTTCGACTTCCGACCCCAAGTACAATCAAACTACTAGGACACTCCGAATTCACGCACTAAGTCGCAATTACCTATTCGGCCGAACTATTTTCATTCATGGTTTGTCATTGCAGATGAAGTGACACCTGGATCGCATCGTCAGTTATGGAAGATTGCTGAAGGCATCATGATCCCCAAACCAGGCCAGCTACCTGATAAACCAAGTTCTTATCGACCAATTTCTCCCCTCCCAGTAGGTACTGTCTAAGCTGTTTGAGAAGTTGTCACACAGACGTCTGATGCCCTAGAGGAGCGAAAGCTAATCCCACAGCATCAGTTCGGTTTTCGACAGAAACATTAATTAATCAGTTTAATTAAATTAAACATCAATTACTGATCAAATACATAATATGGCTCTATTCCTGGATGTTGCTCAGGCTAACGTGTGTGAAGTTTAGTCCCTACTAAACTTCAAGCTGCGTAAAACCCAGCCATCAAAGTACGCTGAGCTACTTCAATCATAATAATAGTATTATCCCTATATATAGGGATAATACTATATATAGGGATATCATCACTATATAATATATTATCTTTCCCATCACTACAACTCGGATCAAACAACAAGACGCCTTCTCTGAACCAAAAATAATCAAAGCAGGCGTCCCTCGAGGGTGAGTACTTGGTTCACTACTGTACTTATTGTACACCAGAAACCTCATAGAAACAGAAATAAACACCGATTGTAGGAAAAAAAGACCCCGGAAAAAAGTCCCCCCAAAAAAAGGGGGCTGAAAAAAAAATCCCCAGTATTTTCCGATCCCGGAAAAAATCCCTGTAAAAGAACGTTGACTGAATGGAAATGAAAAGGAGATGATACATGTATACATATAGATGATGATGTATTTGTTGTCGTAGGCGGTCAACAGTAAGCAGTAAGTGACTGGTGTTTACAATGACTCGGTCAACGTCCAATATTGTATTGTCCAAAAGATGAGTGGCTTCGTCTCATCTTTTATCAGAACCGTGTACCTATTCAGTGTGTACTTGTGAGAAAATTAATTCTGTCAATCAATAAAATTTTGAAAAAAAAATATATATACTTTTTCTTTTCAAAAAAATGGTTTTTTCAACTTTTTTTTCATTCGGAAATTATTTGACCTATTGGCATCCTTCAAAAATCCCGTTTGTAGCTCGTCTTTCGAAGATCTCTTGTGAATCAGCAATAGAAAAATTTGTCAGTTCCATCTAAAGTGGATACAGAAAAACGGGGTTTATATTCGGTTTCAGCACACCAAAAAACTTGAAGGACCATTAGAGTAGCAGCCAATGTCAAACCTTTTATGGCTTTTGCACAAAACCAGCTGTTTCCGACCACTGAGCGGCGCGCCGCGGCGTACGGTGGACGGACATTTCGTTTTTGGAATCTAGACCTCTTGAAACGAATAATGTCACATTTTGAGGCTGATCAGAATTTTGGAACCCCGTCGCGATTAGGTACATTCCAAGAATAATAAACCAAACGAAGAGGTTCCCTAACTTTCTACTGTTTTGTTCAAGATTTTTCAATATTTAAAATTTTTCTTTTTGGGGATTTTTTTCCGCCCTTGACTATTCTTCGGGGATTTCTTTTCCGCCCTGCAGGATTTTTTTCCCGATTACCATAAACACCATAGCAACCTTTGCAGATGACACTGCGGTGTTGGCGATTGGAGAAAATAACAGGGAGTCAGTCACCAATGTAAACAGGTCAATCAACCGCATACAGCAATGGACAGCAAAATTGAGAATCAAACTGAACGAATCAAAGTCGGTACACATTGATTTCACCAACCCCAAAATCAACTACAAACCGGCTTACCGCAATGGGAAAGTAATCCCATACAGTGTGGTTTTTGCCGGCGGTGCAGAGGTCTAATCCAATGAGGTGGTTAGGGTGAGAAATGACTCCTCTGCTGCGTACTAAATTGTTTATTTAAATAAACAATTGTAGCGTGGGGACCGGTTTCGAGCAGTTATACTCATCTACAGCCCTAACAAGAAAACATTAGTCATTAATCCCATACCTAAATGAAGCGAAGTATCTCGGTATGACGCTTGATGCTCAGCTCCAATGAACAGCCCACGTCAAGAAGAAAGAAGAACTTTTGCTCAAATTCATAAAGATGTACTGGCCCATGGAGAGAAGGTCAAAACTGTCCATCCAGAAAAAGCTTACCTTGTACAACCAAGTTCTCAAACCGGTGTGGTCTTATAGAGCTCATCTGTGAGGCTGTACGGCTCAATCAAATCGAGAGCTCATCCAGATTTCAAAACAATCTGCTAAGAAACGTTGTCAATGCACCATGGTACTTTCGAAATGAACGTCTCCCATCGCGAGCTTCAAATCGAAACGGTCAATGAAATCGTTATGCGACAGGCCGTGCGTCATCTTCAACGGCTAAGATCTCACGTCAACGAGGATTCCTCGTCGAGGAAGCTGTCCGTCTCCTAGACACAAGTGATATCGTCCGAAGATTGAAGAGCCTCGGTCTTCCATAATCGTGAAGCAGTGCACAGTGTTGGCATAATACCATAAGGCACAAAAACTCAGTGCTGTATCTAAATTTTCAATATGAATCTCCTATTCTCAAATTAATATTGTTAATGGGTTACTTTGAGCAATTAAATTCTCAGAAGAATAAATCCCAAACACATTCAGCAAAAAAAAAACAAAAAAAAAAACAAAAAAAAAAAAAACACGTAGTATGTAATTCATGAATGTAACAGGGCTCTGCAGAATATCACGATAACACGGTTGCTAACCTCGCCGTTCTCAGAAAACGTTATCACTGCGGAAAGGCTCACTATCAAGAATGGCTCACTATTCAGCCTTGAACCCACGCAAATACCTGCGTTATGTTTTTGTTGGCAGATATGTACAACACGCAACAAGCTAGGTACGCAGGAGTCCGCGTTATCGACGAGAAGCGAAATAAACAAAAACAATAATACAGCGTACTATTTTTATATGTAAAATTGATTACACGTGGATTTAGTTTTGTTTTTTTAATTCGAACTAAGCAGTTGTTATTTATTGAGCGTAAACAGACAAATTACCGCTTAAACTGGGAATTGTTGTGCATTCATGTTGGAGGGCGAAAATTTTGATCGCCCTCAAAATTTGACATTTATACATAAAATACATTTTATACATAATAATGTTATGTATATACATATATTATATTATAATATACATTTATACATATTATGTGTAGATTCCAAAGACGAAATGTCCGCCCGCCGTCCAGGCCGTTTTGGGCGTACCTACCTAGGGATTTTTTTTTTAATCTGAAATTTTGAAAAATACTCGGTCAACCATCAATGTAGTTGTTTATTCAGGAAAGTAGAGAGACATTTCAGAAGGAGTTCGGGAGTGACGTTTACAAACTCATAATATGAAAGATGATTAATATTCATTTACTCTGTACATATTATGTACAGAGTAAATGAATATTAATCATCTTTCATTCATATTTGAAATCGTCAAGTCCCAACTCACGGATTAACTTGAAATAAATAACCTCCTATCGCCCTTTCAATTTCAGACAAAATAAAAGTACTCAGAACGCTCTAGCGGACATAGTCTCGCAAATCTCAACTTGTTTACATGATAACTACAAAATGATTGGTATCTTTATTGATCTAACCAAGACGTTTGACTCAATTGAAACCACCAGACGTATTCTCAAACTTGGGCAAATTGGTCTTGGTGACGCAGCCGTCAGGTGGTCCACATCTTACCAATGAAATAGGCTACAATTAGTAAGATTACAGGGAGTAGAAAAAGACACAAAACCAATAAATTACGGGTTTCCCCAAGGGTCGGTACTTGGGCCAATTTTTTTCCTAATACACCTATTCTCTATCAGTACCAACGCGAAGTTTATAGATTTTTCCGATTATGTAACTATATTAGTAAAGGAAGAAACATGGGAGAACGCGCATAATGGTGCTGAGATTGTAATGGAAAAGGTTACTGATTGGTTTACCTTGAACAGTTTAACATTGAACATCTCCAAAACCAAATATATCAAGTTTTCTATAAATAAAGTGGGGAAACCAGGTCAATCAAATCCTACACAATGGGATTGGACGCAACACAGCCTCTTGTAAGAACTCCTGTCAGGGGCTAGAAAAAGTAGAACATAATAAATACTTGGGATTCTCATTGGACCAACATATAAAATGGAAAGAACTCAGAGAAGGTCTGGCACCAAGGATTAGGAAACTCTTTCACATCTTTGGACTGTTGTTCTCTTGTTGGCTTAGCCGGCAAAACCGCCGTATGATCTACTTTGCATTCAATAAGTATACTGTTTACAAATTTCGTAAACGGTATACTAAGTTATGGTATTATTACATGGGGAGGAGCGCACGGAAGAAATTTTAGTAAGCTAAATGCAGTGACTAGAACTGTGTTAAGAATAGCATTCAAATTGCCAAAAAGATCCCCTAAAACAAACCTCAATGAGGTAGGTATATGATGTTTTCCTCCACGAATGACCTATGTCTATAGATTAGCATTACATGTTCACAAATACCTCGAAACCTATGGAAAATCCCTAATGGTCAGACTCACCAGAGCAAATCTCAAGAGTATTTTTTGCTGATAAGGAGAGGTTTACAGTTCAGTACCAACTCCATTTCCTTTTTATATTCTACAAAACGCTGCAAATTTTACACAAGGGTTTATTATTCCTTGATATAGGTTACTTGTGCAAAAATTATTTCTGTGTCAAAAGAAAATAAATTGGAAAAAAAATTTTTTTGTTTTTTTTTTTTCAAAAAAAAATTTTTTTTGGATTTTTTTTCAAATATTCTTTATTCTTTACTCGAAAAATATTTAACCTCCTGAGATCCTTAAAAATCCCATTTTTAGCCCCATGAAAGCCCTATAGATCGCCCCAGTGAAATCGGATCGTTCCGGGACCCCAAAAAAAGGGATTCAACGTCCAAAAATACCTCGAAAACGACACCTAACTCGATCCCATAGCCAAAAGCCTTAAAAAACCCCTCCCGTAGCACCATTTTAGTCCCATAGCGCCCCACGGGTTTGGGCGATTGGACTGAAAACCTTGCGGGCACAACGAGATGGTAAACCAAGTATTTTGTCAAAATTTCAGATTTAAAAAAAAATTCCTACTGCCCAAAACGGCTCGGACGGCGGACGGACATTTCGGATTTTGAATGTAGACCTCTTAAAACGGATAATGTCAAATTTTGAGGGCGATCGGAGTCGTCGACCCCCGTCGCGAAAACATAGGTGTATTATTCCAAGAATAATAAATCAAAAGCACATTCGTTAATTCAATTAGGTATTGGAGTTTAGAGCGACGTGCCGGCTGATATCTTGATTGAGCACACAGGATGAGAAGCATCCAACCACGCTCAGACTGGTTTAGCGATTGCTTCAACTGTTTTTGTTTTTTTTCACCATACAGCCAATCATCATAGATGCGCGCCAACACCTTTGAATTTTGATTGCGCCTGCAGTACATCAGGATGACCTCTCGAGCGAATTCAACTGACAGGATTGTATGATTTCGGAGCTGTCGACCACCGGGGACGGTATGGAAGGGTAAAGTATTTGAAAGTTTACTATGCATCAATCTTACTTAAGTGAGATGCATCGATGGGTGTAACGATCATTTCAGGAACCGAGACCCAGGTGTTCCTGCTACCTTTAATCTGTCCGTGACCCCATTCCATGAGTTACCGTCTTCATCGTAAATAATGCGAATTTTCAGAAGAGGGATGCTTCAAACGATGAAGTTTTGTGGTTTTTGTTGACTTATCGATAATCCGCTAGTGAAAAACTGCTAGCGTTACCTACGGATGTAATACCAATACCAAGAGACGGATGTAGTTACAATACCAAGAGACATCGTTTCAAAATGTATCAAAATGGTTTTTCTATCACGTACTCCTAAGACTTTTAACGGATATAGTCAGGGGTGCAGGGGTTCCCAAACTTGCAGAAAATCCTCGCTGGACCCCTTGTCAGCCAGCACTGTCACCGTTGAAACTCAGTAGCTCGTGAAATTGATTATTGAATAGGGTCCAGAACCGTGTCTTGATCTTTAATTTTCCGAGAAAAGTGGGGGCTGTGGCCCACAGCCTGTGGGGCTACGGGAGAGGTTTTTTGAAGGTTTTCGGCTATGGCGGTTAGTTAGGTGTCGTTTTCGAAGTATTTTTGGGGGTTCCAGAACGATCAGATTTCACCGTGGGGATCTATGGGACTTTTGAAAGATGCCACGGCGTCAAATGAGGAGGTTTCGTTTTCCGAGTAATTTGCATAATCAATTTATTGGGGTCCCAAATCCGTCCAAACACTGTTAAAGTTTTGTTTTCTTCTTTTTTTTTTTTTCAAAAGTAAGTATGTGAAGGTTTAGGGAGAAAGATGACTCATCTGCTGTAGTAATAATCTACTGTACTGTACTTCTTCACAAACCTCCACATCGGATTGGACCTCTGCACTTTTGGCAAACAACTACTTCGTTAAATAAATATGTTTTTGTATAACTTATATCAATTAATAATAAAACCTTCAGTAAAATTTGCAGCGTTTTGTCCTGGTACTCTTTGACCACCTGGAAAGAGCCGGCGCAACACCTGGTCTCTAGTTTTCAATTGATCACGCAAAGAAGAAATGTGCTTGGCTAATGGGGAATTCCAATTTTCAAATCGGAGCAAGTACAAAGGCATCTTAACGCGAATTTCACGAATCAGGCGGACGCGAGCAGAAACCATGACATCAGCCATGAATAATTCAAATCGATTTGATCATTGAACAGTTCCACTTGAAGATGCCATTCACTAGCCAACACGAATTAACCCCCATTCCAGTGTCTGGTCAGTGACTAGGGTGGTCATTAGCTATAGGGTGAGAAAAATAAAGTCGGAAATTTATCGGTCTTACCCTCTCATGTTGTTCCATTCACCTTTAAAAAAATTCCCTCAAAATTTGAGCAAAATCGGACAAGTCTAAGTTGGCCCTCAAAGGACGTACCTTTGAGATGTAAGCGGAATAAACTGTTCCGCTACAGAAAATTTGCATCACTAATTAAATAAATCTGGTAAGTTGTTTTTCTAGCCTCAAGGTGTCTGTTTTTGTAAAATCACGAGGTTCTGAACGTTTTATGCCAGAATACAATTCGCTCCTAACTAAAAATGAAGAACAGAAGCAATAGGTATCTACTTCAGATCGTTAAAGAGAATAGAGAGAAGTACCCCGTCACAACGAAGTATAGATTAATGGAAACGTGAGGTAAGTCCAATTCAGGTTTCAGACAGCCATTAGCGCCGATATTTAAAAAAAACTCATTTTGTAAAGACATTAATTTTTCTTTTCCAACAACGCTTCCTTATATGGTTTTTTTGCAGAACCACCTAGTCCAGTCTGAACAACCAGAAATGGAGTCTCTGTCCCGGAAAATTTCAATTTCCTTCTTCATTTTGGAAAAACCAACTATTTTCTTATATTAATTTCTCCAAAATATCATTCTTAATCTCACAACTAGGTAGGAAATATCATTCTTAATCTCACAACTATCTTGTTTTCCTATATTACTAAACAATATATTCTTTTAATGAATTTTTAACAACAATATAACGATTTGACTGGAAATTTTGAGTTTTATTGAATTATTCGGTGGCGGTCGATTTTTCGAGTATTCCACTAAGATATATATATGCCCTTTGAGGGCCAACTTAGACTCGTCCGATTTGGCTCAAATTTTGAGGAATTTTTTTTTTTCGGCTAATGGAACAATATGAGAGGGTAAGACTTCAACATTTCGAAAGTCGCAAAATAATGACCACCCTACTGGTCACATATTATTGCATGAGATATAATTTCAATAGCGGGCGGTAACAGAGCGGTCGGGGAGCGGATAATCGAAAGCAAATATGTATTCAATTCATGCGAGTGAACCGATATTATGGTATACAAGTGAAACGGTTTTAGCGTTGAAAGCGTCATCTATTTATGGAAACAACACAACCCATTAACCTGAGCGGTGGTTTTCTTGAGAAACCATAAAGAAGTGAGTATCGAACCCTGGGCGTGGAGAGGACGGTGTAAAAAAGTCAACAACACATTAAGGCCGCGTGATCTGAGCACCACTTGAACGGCTCAGACCGCTTCAATATATTTCATTCAACGGCAGATTACACGCTGCAAATAGAGAGGTGAGCGAGCAAATGCCAGAAAGCTCTCTGTGGTACCGACAGGACTTTTATGGTATTATGGTAGGTATTTTATTATCACTTTTTCAGTCCTACGCCTATTGTGCTGAGTCCAAACAGAATGACCATCTATATTTTTTAAATAGTTACGTATAACTTTTTTCACGAATTGAGTTCAAACTAAGAACATAACAAAGAGCTCGTTATTTCAGTGATTTATTACCTACGTACCTACGTTACCTGTGTTGTTTGAGTCCGTCATCCAGCACGGATGATGTTTTCGGAAAGCGCTCGCCACCACCAAAACACCCAGTGATGACGGACTCAATCAACAGGTACAAGGAACAAGGTATTCACCTACACCTACCAAACCTTGCCATCGAGCAGATGAACTACTCATTGCCAATTAAGCGCTGCTTTGGGAAAACAGCTGTTGAATCGCTAACTCTTGGAATTAATAGCAATCGCCACGGAGGTCGACAATTCTGATTGGCCTCAAAATTTGACATTATACGTTTCGTGACACACAGATTCCAAAAACCAAATGTCCGTCCGCCGTCCGAGCCGTTTTGGGCAGTAGGAATTTTTCTAAAAATCTGAAATTTTGAAAAAATACTCGTTTTACCGTTTAGCTGTGCTCGCAAGGTTTTCAGCCCGATCGCTCAAACCCGTGGGGCTCTGTGGGGCTGAAAAGGGGCAACGGGGTTGAAATATTGAAGGGTTTTGGCTATGGGGTCGAGTATTTTTGGACGTAGAATCCATTTTTGGAGGTCCCAGAACGATCCGATTCCACCGTGAGGATCTATGGGGCTTTCATGCGGATACAAAAAGGGATTTTTGAACTATCCCTGGAGGGCATATAAGGTGTCGTTTTCTGAGTAATTTTGGACGCAAATATATTTTTCGAGGTCCCACATCTGTCCTAACATTGTAGGACCTACAGGAAAACATTTTTTTCCCAAAATATTTCTGAATGACAGAATTAAATTTTGCACAATTAATCTATACCAAAGAATAATAACCCATGTGTAAAAGTTGCAGCGTTTTTTCTTTTAGTTTCAGGTATTATTTCTTAAGGATAAAAGTCCAACGCATAAGAAAATCACAAAAGATTTAACACAATGACTAGCCAATTTCACAATGAACTTATTCGATGTCATTGTGGACGAAAGTCACTGAATTTCTTTCAGAATTCCTCCTGATTTCTATATTCGGAGTCGAGGCAAGGTATGGTAGGCATGAGGTCTATTCAAATTGCAGGAACTCAGACTTTCGTCATCAGTTTACATCCTTGGCACCAACCCACATCTACCTACCCCAAAATGAACGAGCAGGTTTCCGAGTCGAACTTCTCTCGTTTTGTACTCTATATTGACAAGTATTCATTTAAAAGTTCTTGAAAGAAGATCCGATGAACGTATTGTGGATTGAATAAACATCGTTAACTATTCATAAATCGATGAGACGTGATGTACGAATGGGACGACCTTGTGGTTTGTAAAATAGGATGAGAAACGTCTCGGGTTGAAGTAGTGTCTCGTCAAAAACCACATGTCTGATTCATAGTCTTTTCTCAAAAACTGACTTCGATAGAAGGATTTCAAATGGTTCTATATGACTACTATTCTCTAAATCATCATGTTTTAATTCCCTCAAAACGAGTACTTTCGCGTTCAAACACGTGATGATTCGAAAACACGGCAACTTGTATTAAACATGGGTTTATCATCATAATCCAACATTGTTGAAGAGCGGTCGAACAGGTCTTGAACCCAATTAATCGATTCTGAGCCGGAAATTACTTGTAAACGACATCTCATTCGACCGCCCAGCCAAATCTCTGTACCTATCACCCGTGTATCGCCCCACAGAGCCCCGGAACGATCGGGCTGAAAACCCCACCAAGAAGAACCAAACTTGTAATCCCCCTCGCAGTAGAACCAACGAATGGGGCTTCAGAAGGATGCCAGGAAGTCGAATGAGGTGTCCCACATCTCTCCAAACTCTGGTCCAGGAATTTTTTTAAAATGCTTGTTTAAATAAGTTTTGTTGCCAAAGAATTAATTTTTGGACAGTAACGGTTCTGAATGATCAACCTGTTTTCGCGACCTAGGTAAACAATTTTCGTAGGCCTACAAATTTCCAGCTACCGGAGTCACGTGGGATGTCGTTTTCGATGTGTTACATTCGATGGGTACTAACACCACGTAATTGACATTTAGGCAACTCTACAGGAGAAGCAAAACACTGTTTTGTCAGTTAGTTACGCGCTGTTTTTTCTCAGTTACTCGCTTTTTTATCAATTACACGCTGTAGTCATTTTCGCGTTGTTCTCGTTTTTATGTGGTGACATGGTTAAGATGCCTTCAGCTATGTTAATTCCTATCAAATGGAATGAAAAACTAATTTTCGTCAAAATCTCAATTACGTGGTGTTAGAAAGTGGTGACGATTTATTTATTTTTGGGGTTCAAGACCTGTCCGGCCACATCTTGGGGCTACTAATTGGCTACAAGCGTCATGACTGCTGGATTTTTACTGGAAAGCTGAGGTATCGCATTCTGGTAATAGAAATCATCACCAATACAACCTTTGTAAAACGTTTGCATACGTGACATATAAAGCCATAAGGTGAGTTCCAAGTTAACTTAGGAGTCCTTCTTTCCGCCTTTCAAACGGACGGTGGGACATGAAAAATGAAAAGCGGAAGAGGTTCTAAGGTTCTGCTATCAGGAATATCAAAGTGACACGTACGTATGTAACCCCGACATTCAGTCTTGCATAAGTCAAACTAGGAATGGTTTTTTTTTCTCTCTCTTTCTCCCAGTGACATGTTGTTGAGGCTGAAAACTCCGGTTATCGAGGGAAAAAGACCGAGTAGAGCTATCAGCGAAAGGGCCGAACAAACTGAAGAGACCAAAGAGAAATCTCGGTTCCCGAGGAAATGACGAGTGAGGTTGTCCGCCAAGGGTTGTTGTAATGGCCTTGCGCTGAAAATGTTCCAAGTCCCCTTTCCCCCCCCCCACCTCTTTTTTTTGTTTGCTTCCGCACTACAAGTGTACAGGGAAGGAGAAGCGAGAGCTTTTCGCCGAAGGGTATTTGAAGAAAGCCAATCACTTTTCAATATCTACCCCTCACATGGTCCCCACCCGGTTACTGTCTTTTTGGGAGAAGGTGGAACGTAATTGAAAGTCACATCCCCCCACCACACACTCGAACTCAACCGCTTGGGAACATCAGTTCTATTCCTCATCCTCTCAGACATCGTTTGAATTATTCACACATGTTATCTTCTTTTCTTTTGGCGAGGCCAATCAATACTGACTACTCTTGATGTGGACGTATGAGATGTTTTAATACACTAACTGTATTATTGTGGTGTGCGATGGGGACTCACTCACATCGACAACTGTTGTCGATGTGAGTGAGTCCCCATCGCACACCACAATAAGGAATAGACGTGTTTCTGGATAATTTTTTTGTCGATAGAAGGCTTCCAAGTAACACCGAAAATGGGGTTAAAACACAAATTGCAAGTTCGTACTTATTAAATATTAAATCAATTTTATATAATTTATCGAAAACTAGCAATTTGAATTTTCGGCGGAAACCAGCAATCAGCTCCCATTTGTCGAAGATTTCGCCATGTCGCAAAGTTGGCCACCATTAAAAAAAAAGAAGAAAACTGCAGGATCAGTCGCTGAGGTTATACCACAGCGAAGGTTAAACATGACACCACGGCCGTTGTTCTTTTGATTCGTGGTTGGTTAAGATGAATAGATATGATGAAAAACGTTTTTTTTTTTTTTTTTTGTCATTCAAATTAGGTACCAAACGCCCCGTTAAATTACCGCTAAACCGAGGTCCGATTATCCGTGCCGCTCCCATATCCGGGGTTCTCGGCCCCATTCGAACCCTCACGCTCTATAATTATTAAGCGTAAACGTTAAAATCAGCATAAAACCGACATCAACATAAATGTATGATACCCAGTCTGGAAGGTCACGAATGACAATGTTCGACACGGATTGAAGGGAACAATCAAGATCAAGTTCACCATGGGCGATGATGCAGTTCTGTTGCCCAAAGAATGGAAAATGACAAGAGACTCAATTTCATTAGAAGACCAAGTTCCACAGCCAAGTTACACAAGCCGAAGCCTTCCAGACTCTGGAAACGACTCTTCAGTATGTGGAGCTATTCAATGCTGAGGAATCGGAAATCGAAGCACTGAGAAAGAGGAGGATTCATGCTGCCCTACTCCATCTTTCTGTTCCCACACAGCAAAAAAGAACTTGTTTTCAATAAAATTAAAACATCCGTATAGTAATAAATTTCCACTTCATTCTTCCAGCTTTTTAATATTCCTTCCGATTATCCGGGTTTTCCTATTAACCGGGAATGGCTTGCCTCCCGCTGACCCCGGTTAATGGAGCTTTTCCTTTCTCAAAATGTCAAGAGATTGTTTATTGGACCGATCTCCGGAAAAGTGGTTTTCTGAGTTGGCAACCCTGGCCGCCAAACCGGAAAGTCAATAGGTGACGTGACGCACGTACTTTCTGAATAGACCAGGACAACTTCAGTTTAATATAATCTACGTGAAAGACTTTTTGTCACAAATGTGATGTATTTTCCTCTTTTTGACTTCTCACAACATGGTACAGGATTTAACCCGAAATTCGAGTGTATCCTTCCTTATTCCTTCTTCCGGCCGATTTCCGTATTAGTATTTCATTCACAAGGAAGTTTATGGTTGGACGAGGAATGAGCTTGACAGCATATCAGTGCCAGTGTTATTACCATGGTAACGCCGTACACTCTCTGCCTTACATCCTTCATTGAGGGAGCGGTTTCAATTTTCAACAATTAAAGCAAGGCTTAACGCGTCGGTTTACTTCGTGGATGATGGGGACGGTGATCGAAATTCCGATCGGGTTTCTAGATATTAGAGCGTTAACAAAATTTTTAAGGATTTAAATGGAGTTTAACTTGTGTAAAAACGCGACCCTCGTTTTTATTTAAGATAATTATTTGCAGATATCTCGACTCGAATTATTGTTACGGCTAAATGATCCCCGACCTAAGTGAGATATGTAGCCAGGACACCAGCTTATTCAATCCAGCCTGTGCCTTCTGCGAAAATTGACCAACCGCCTCGAGTCCGCCGTCATTAGTTCAAATTTGGGGTCAAGTAATTTGGGGCTAGAAGCATATTTGTAAGTAAAGATAACAGATCAATTTCATAAAATACCGACACAAATTCATAAATTTCTCTTCAAATCTCATCATGCTCTACAGGTCCCTTTTCCACCCACCAGCACCACTATGTTTCCGGCCATTTACCAACAAGATAGCCCTGGGTGATGATATTTCATCCCACACCCCTCTCAAGTCACTACTCTGTAAGTCAGCACGTACATTTTGTAAATATTTTCTGAAAATATTTTGTGCATAATTTAGTCACTGCCTAAGACCCTAGTAATTTAGACTATACAATAAGTACAAAGAGGAAGTTTCCTTCCACATTATTAGGGTATTAACAATGTGATGTCTACGTATAGTTGACTGTATACGCCTGATGAGGGTGGCCATCATGGCACTGAAAGCTTGCGGAGAGTAAAGAGAAGTAGAGACGTACTGTACGTGTAACACGACTGGTTTGGTCAATCATCCCTCTCCATCCAGATTTATCTAAGAGACAATTATCCCAATGTTGATCAACGTCCCCCTCTAAAATGATTGTCAAGTGTGAATAGGTTGTGATGGTGACTAATTTCTTGATACAGCTTTGATTCAGCAATGGCACGAGGCCCCCAAATGTACGATTCCCTGCTCCCCAATTTGTATTCTTTTCAGGGATTTGATGGGTAACAAGGCCAAAGTGGAGCGTGCCTTCTAATCACGACGCTGCGAAAAGTCGAGTGGGGCGCTCCTCCGGTGTTTACTTTAACCCTCCTTCACTTTGTAATTATGCACTCCAACTAGACTCGTATTATTCCCAACACTCCCCTTTCTTCGGTCCCCACAAATACGCGTCCGCCCACCAGGGACCCCCTCCGGATGATCGATATGGGACTACCGCAGCTCACAAATCACAACGGAAAAAGGAAAGAGGGAAAACCCCGGGAAACGCGTCACGCGAGGTTTCCTAAAAATTATATGACGTACCAAGAAATCATCTCAAACTTATCGCACGGATTCAACTCCATTTCCTCCAACCGCCGCACACATTGAAATAAAAAACGTGTCACTCAGACTGCTGACCAAGTCTGACAGACCTCATTCGGAAGCAACCGTAGTTGATCTGCCTTTCAGTAAACGACATGCTGGCCACGGGGATTTCCCGGAAAAGCTCTCCTCCCTGGGGTTGGACGAGTCCGGTTGGTGCTTCTGGTGTGCCTCCCCAGGTTCCGCAGAGCATACCCTTCGGGAATTCTCGGTAGAGAAACTGGTCCTAGAGCTTGTGGCCTTCATTGACGGGGGGGGGGGGGATTGTTCCTGCTTTGTAGGCACGGCCAGGGCCTCCGAAGCCCTGGCAAAGTTCTTGTAGAGCGAAAGCGCTTTTATATTAGAGAGTTTCTAAAGCCACTTTTTGCCTAACGGTGATGAGTTACGGTCGACGTAACTCGAGATTTCGCGCATGCGCGGAAATAACGGCGATAACTTACGTCCTTATGCCTAACGTCGAACGTTATTGCCGTAAAGATACGGCGATAAGCTTACGGTCTTAAGGATAACGCCGTTAATTTCGAACAATATAAGGTAAATAGCGGCACTTTAAATTTAGCGTGACTTTTGATAACACCGTATCTCTGTTACGGTGATCATATTATGTGAAGTTAGCTTTTCTTTGATTCTCCCAAGACAAATCCCTTACGGCGATAAAAATTAACGGTCGACGTATCACGGATGTTTCTTTAGGAACTCTCTAATAACTTCAAGTCAAAGGGACTCCCTCACCCGCCATGGGATTCGAACCCATGACCACAAACATCGGCAACACAATGATAGTCCCCCACGCTATTAGGTACTGAGCTACCGGGTAGCCCGTGAGTGTCAATTGCATGGTTGATGAACTAGCAAATTTTACACAAGGATTACATAATAATTACACATTAATTGAACACATTTTAATTATATCTTGATATAAAATTTCCAACAATGAATTGGATTCACCTCCTGGGATCCCTCAAAAATCCCATTAGTAGCCCCATGAAAGCCCTATAATACATCCCTTCAGTGAAATCGTTAAGAGACCCCTAAAAAAGGATTCTACTTTTTTTTGGAATCTTCGCGTCGAAACGTTTAGTGAGAAATTTTGAGGCCGATACAAATGTTCAACCCCGGTCGCCCCCCAGAGATGGAACGTCCGTTCCACCAACATTGAAAATCTGACAACTACTACTATTAGGCAACCTAAACACGATGATGCCTCCTTCAGTAACGCCCTTGTTTCAAAGCTACCCTCCAAATCGACATGTTTCTTTAAGATAGCAGTGATTCAAATTGATGGATAATTTCACCTCATGAGGTGCATTCTTCCAATTTGGCGTCCAAACCAGTATTACTTGACCTCTACTTATGGCGTTTAGTTGGCACGAATAACGTAGCACGCAAGGGATTCCGTCAGGTTCAGGTCAAAGGCTCGCCAAATGTACGTGGAAGTCGGTTATTAGACGGGTCGGGGGAAGAGGATGGATTCAGTGTAGTTGATTCAATAAGGCGACTTCTTTGTTATCTAAGTGTCAAGATAAATAATCAACCGGTCCTTGGAAAAAGGCGAATCCGGTAAAAATTTAATGCCCGGGTGAAAATTCGTTAGGTCCCGATGGAAGAAGATTTGGTTGGTTGTCGTGGGGTAAGAAAGAGCGAGGGGAGGTACTTTTAAAGGATCGAAGTCGTTTTAGACAACAGCCTTGAATATTTTATGCTCTTCATTCACTCCTTTTGATTCCGCTGAAACGGAATAATATTGTTTAGGGTTTCTTGTCTTCATTTAAAGGGTTTCAACGACAAATTGTGAACCGTTGAATGCAGGAAAATACCACCGAGAAGGTATCCTGTGGAACGGGGAGTTCGTTTCAAGGAACGTGCCTCACATAATGTGCGGCAACGTGATTGATGTGTGGTTGTTGCCCAATCGCGAATGGGGCCGGCGGTACAGACAGGTTTTCAGCACACAACATCCATATTTTAGAAAAAAACGCTGCAGGAACATGGATCGATTTTTTTTTCTTTCAATACCCGAGTGAGGTAGCGTTCCTATATTTTCTTGGTGTTGTTCGGTTGGCGGAGACCCCTTTTCCGACCATTTCCTGGTTAAGGTCTGTATCTGTATTTATCTGTATATATCAGTATATCTGTATCTGTATTTATCTGAGTATCTGTGAGAGCGAAGGGATAGACACAAACGATCCCAACCTATAATCTTGAAAAACTCAAGTTTGAGGAAGTCAACCTGCGATACCAGGTCGATGTCTTTGAAAAGCTCCACGAAAGCGATGAATCCACAGATGTTGACAGTCAGCGGAATTGTATCAAAAAGCCAGTCAAAACAAGTGCTTGGCACCAAGCAGCCCCAGCCAAGAAATGGATGGTTCGATAAAGAGTGCAACCAGGCGATAATGGAGAGAAATGTAGCACGGAGGACTATGCTCCAAAAGCTCAAAAGATTGAGATCCAAGCTAGGTTCAAGGACGGAAAGCAGTGTTTTTGGTCGCTCCATAAGGTCCTTACCTTCAACGCTCTCCCTAGAAAAGCAAAAGTGAGGCATTATAAAACCACAATTCGCCCAGTCGTAACGTATGGGGGTGGGGTCTCACAAGAATGGGAGCAGAAGCTACCTGTATGGGACAGGAAAGTCCTCCGAAGAATATACGGTCCAGTGTTTGACGCGGACAAACGTGGAGCTTCGGGAGTTGTATAATGAGCCGGATGAGGTGACATTCATCAAGAAAGGCAGACTCCGATGGTTGGGCCATGTGGAGAGGATGAAGCCGAACAGAGTCCCCCACAAGTTACCCTACAGACATCCAGGAGGCAGCAGGAGGAGAGGCAGACCGCGTATGAGATGGCTGGACGGCTGACATTCTGGGCCTTGGAGGAGGCCCAGGTACTTTAGAGGACCGTTGTGCCGCGAAAAGAAGAAGAATGAAAGCGACATTGCGGAAAAACCACTACCTCAATTTTTCGAAGTCTCTCCGCCTCCTCAATTGAATAACAGTAAAAGGTGAATCACCATATCTACAAAAGAAATGTCGAATTTCGTTACGTGGATTTCCTCGTTCTATTTTTATTATAAAACGGAGCCATCAGTTCCAACTAGGACGTTCCAGGGAAGTGTTCAGTATGTATACGTTGGATTCTCGTACGGGGATGAAACGAGGGCGAAGGAGATTCAATAATTCAAGTCGGGATGGAAAAGGCCTCCGACACTGCAGCTTATCCGAGCTAAATTTGAACTCTGCTTTCTTTTTCTCCGCTGGTGATTTCCCACTGCTGGGAGTTGGTAAGTGCTTTTGCTAACGGTTCGATTGAAAGGGTAAGATAGTCTTTGGAGAATAACCTCCCTACTGCCTGTGGGCTTTGACGGAACGTTGGGGGCGCTCTGAGTGTCAGGGGAAACCCGAAGTGAAATACTAAGCGCTTTTTTTTTTTTTTTTAGTTTACCATCCGTTGCCAGAATTTGTGAAAGTGATTCAATTATGTGGACTCTTTTTTCCCATGGACGTTTCTAGGATATTTCTCATGGACGGTTCAATCGGTGGAGCTGCTCACACGGTTTTTACAGTAGATGATTCAGAAACCATAATAATACAGTGATCTGAAGAATATTATTATGATAGGCATCACAATGTGATGATTGGGGGGGCGGATCCGAGCATAGATTTTTTTTCTGTCTAGTAGGTAAACGTTGAAAGAAGCCGTTCGGCAGTATTTTCACCTCTTTGGAAACAACGGAATTTAAATTGATCGAGCATAAATGCATAAAAGGCATAAAACCGTAATCTTCACAATTAACGCATTTTTATTTCATATTTTAGTGGTTTCTGTCTAAATAGTTTGATTTTCATCAAATTTCCTCTGCATTAGGCCCTAAGGTTCGAAACGCGCATATCGAGGGGTATTTTCTGAATTAGAGGGAAACTCGAGTTTCAAAATTCACGGTTCAGTGTTCAGGCTTTGAGACCCTCGATATTGAAAATTGTCTGCGACGAGTTCTCATTCGGCGCAATCGCCCTGCGTAGGGTGCAACAGTACTTCTAGTTAAATGTGTCAATGTAGTTACATACTTGTTTTCCTTTTAAGAAGTGTCTTGATCTAGTATTCCAGAGATACGAGCAACAACAATCGCCCATTAATAGCTATTAATTAACTATAGTTGGTAGGTAAGCGGGAGGTTGTGTACTTCATTAATCTCATCGAAACTAGCCCTTTTTCGACCTGATTGTTGACGTACCACAATGGTATTGTACGGTACAATGGTAACACTATCCGACCTGTTGGTAATACTAAACGGCTTATTTCTTACGTTGTGAGATACAGCCGGACCGTTCCAGGCTTTTTTGGAAATATTAGCCGACTGGTAACTTTAACCGTGGTAACATTAAGCGGATTCTACTGTACTTGTTTTCCTTTAAGAAGTATCGTGATCTAGTATTCCAGAGGTTGATGTAGCTACAGGAATGGAGGGCTCGGCTTGGCCAGACTTAACTGAAATGTCAAGATACCTAGGCTTCCTCCTCGCCTGCAACGACGGGCGGCCTGCCTTACTGACCATCGTGCATGTGGGAGTGTTCCCCACACTGAGTAGGGGAAAGATGGGTAAGACGGGATACCATCAATTTTTTTTCCGATTACCCACCTTTCCACAATATAGGTAGGTACTTTCTGGTGTTCAGATTTTTTTTTTTTTATATTTTAGCATGGAACATGCTTTAGCCTTGGACTAACTAAGCGAAAATCGTTACGCGGAAGAGGTCAAGCGGATGGGTGACGAAATTTTCTAATGATTTCCGCTTACAACGGAGCCGTTGCTGGGGGAATGAAACTTCTTTAGTTTTCATCGGACAGAAATCGTTCACCACTCGTTGGAAAGCTCTGAATTTATTAGACAAGGTACATTACTCCAATTTGAGTGTAGCTGTACGGAAAGCTGAGTTGTGCGGATGACATCAAATCATTTTTGTTCACTAACATGTGACCGTCCACAGGAAAACGTACCTTAGCTTCCGGATTTTTTTGTCAAACAATTGCCAATTGTCGATTTCTTTCTGCTTGGCAACGTTACTAGGCAAAGCATGTTCCATGTTTCTTGAATTTTAGCCAAAGGCTCTAAGCAGTAACCTGTGGGTTTTTTATTATGAGTTTTCTTTTTATATTTATTAGTTTTTGTGGATGGAATTCGTTGGAAAGACCCACCTTACCACAAAACGGAAGCCCTGCCCTAAAAGAATTATAAAACCCTGTTCAATCCAATAACAGCGTTTTCGTCAATGAACTAACTAATGATAGTTCGTTTCAATCCTCTCAAACTAGTTGAAAACCGTCCAGTTCAGGCCCTATCACAAGATTTGTTATCTGCCAATTAATTCCCCTCCATCAGAGCTGCATTGGCTGCATTGCGAAACAACTGAGCCACCGAGATTGTGATTTTTAGTTATGAAACTGGCCACCGGCCGCAAAGCTGTAGAAGTCCGAGGTAGTAAAAGATATTTTTCATTCCGTCCTTTTGTGGGCGATGTTTATGATGTGGACTCTACTTTTCCAGGCACTTGAATATCCACGAGATTATCTATTTGAATGTTTGTGCATACCCGTAACCCGACATTATATCACCCCATCACGGAGGAGAAACCACGAATAATAATCGTTGATAACCTTTGAACAGTAAAACGGGTTTATGGAGGGATCGCATTATGAAAACGCCGGGAAGGGAAGGGACGGCTGCAACGGTTTTATGTCGGAGCGAGATTGCACCAACAGGGATGATGGCCTCGACACCGAGTTTGCCGGAGAGTGAAAAACTATCTCCCCTCCACCGCAGTAACGGAAATGGCAGCTTTTCGCCAGTGTTCCGGTGGAATGTTTCGATTAATTCCGCCGGTCAACGCCAGCTATAATTACGTCTGTATTGCAAGAAGAGCGTGAAGATGAAAACGGTTGGACACGAAGGAACGAAAGGATTTATTGGCGGATACAAAATTTGTATTCCAAAATCCATATTTGTATACAAAATCCATAATTAATACGGCAAGATCGCCATGGCGGAACGAGCGAGTGTGGGCTGGCGTAGCCAGCACGTAGTGGCCCCTTAGTCTACTATATTAAAGCCGCAACTCGAAGGCGAAGAGGTTTATTCTAGGGTACTTCTAACGATCGGAAAAATGTGAACAAAAGTATTATTTTGAAGAGTAGATGACGAGAAAAGTTTGAAACCATCAAAAAGTTGCTCCTAGTGGCGTATCTGAGCTCCGAAGGGGTGAAACTGGATCTTACCCACCAAATGAATCCTTTCAGCAATAGAGGGTAGAACGAGGGGCCCCCCAGGTTGCAACAACCGCGGCATCGGGAACGCCCCCTAGGACATAGGTACATATTGTCAGTGAAAAATTATCTTTAAAAATTACAAGAAAAGAAAAACTGCATCCCAGTAGAGCGTTTGGACCGAAGAGTGGCGACGAAAAATGGATTCTACGTCCAAAATTACGGAAAACGAAACCTCATTCGACCTTTAGACAGCTTTAAAACGCCCTATGTCTACCCCCATGACAGCTCCATAGATCGCCTCAGTGAAATCGGATCGATCTAGGACCCCCAAAAGTAGATTCCACTTTCAAAAATACACCGAAAGCGACACCTAACTCGACCTCATAGCCAAAAACTTCAAAAACAACTCCGACGGCCTATTATTAGCCCTACAGAGCCTCACGGGTTTTAAATATCGAGTTGAAAATCTGAACAAAACTAGATGGGGAACCGAGTCAAGGAAAAACAAGCCATCAATTGAATTGAATAGAAGAGCGCAACCTTTCTGTTACTATGAAACCAAAACCGTAACTAAGAATTCGTAACTTGACACGCTAGGTATCTAACGACAAAACTATGACGTCGGGATCGGACGAATCGTCGACGACGGAGGTGATTTTGATAGCCTATAACCACCCCCAGAACTCGCTTCTATGTTAGTTAATGTTACCATGGTAGCAACTTGCAAGGGGTGGTTTTCTGGCTTCCAATCTTGGCGGAGCACCCTCAAGTATGGACTCTTGGACAACGGGCCCACGAGAGTACCTATACTATGAGGGGAGCATATTGAAAGTGGGCTTCAGGGGCCCGATGAAGAAGGAGCCCCAAGCGCTCCGGGAGGCCGAGACGACAAGACGAGAAGACAAGAAGTCTCCGTTGAAGAGCTGTCCAAGTTGGATTTGCCGTTTTGAGTTGCCGTGTCGTTGTTGGGGCAAGTAGGTAGATTGTTTTCTGGAGGGGGGCGAGTTGATAAGGGGGCAAGTTGACGAACTTCCCTTTCAACTACCTACACCAGGGGCTCCCAAAGTGTGGTTCGCCGACCCGCGGCGAACTTCGAGAAAAATTAATACATTCTTACAAAAATAAACGTAGAGTAGATTAATCTGATTTAGTTAATAACTAAAAACTCAAACATTCATTTTATCTACTGCAAATGAAAAAATAAACAAATGAAATAATAACAATAAATATACAAACATACCAGGCTGGGGTACACGGCAACTTTTAACGGCAAATCCAACTCATCATGGCTGTAGAAAACATTAACTAACATGTGTTTAGGAATACGGGTATATCGTTTAATTTTAGACCAATTACCTACAATTAACTGAGTAATAATTACCTACAATTAACTAACATGACCTCTCGTGCTGGTTGAATCAATTTTCTCCCGTTCATTCCGAGGATCGGAATCGTTGCTTCGTTGCTCTCGTTGTAGACGATATTAGGTAAACAAGTATCTTGCCTAATCTTAGGGAGCAAGTCACAACTTTTTGCCTCGGGTGCGAGTCAATGTGTCGAAAACAAATAGTGAAAAGTAGGATGGGGGCGAGTTGATCGACAGCCAGTTGAAAGGAAGGGTTAGATAAAGGAAGGAGGTGGCCAGGTAGATGAGAAGCTAGGGAATAAGCCGGGTGAGATTAAGAAAATGTATACCTACTCACCCTTCTACTATAGAAAGGGCGAGAAAATTAAAAGATAAATTAGACTAATTAGATGAAATGATTTAATTTGATTAAATTAATGTGTAAGATTTCGTACCGTTTTGACGCGTTTGACTTGGCACTTGGCCACCTAAACCAGTTAAGATTACGTTTTGATGGAATTTTAAGCGCTGCAAGATCCTCTCATCGAGCCAAGAATTACCTCGACTCAAACAGGCAATTTAAAAATTCGTTATTTCCGTTGTGGTGCATGACTGCTTTCAGCGCGTTTTTCCTTGTTGCACGAACCAACTGTAGTGAGGTTACAACCCACTTCGCCTCTCACACGGGGGCGAAAGTTGTTTAAATATACGTCTGTGTGAAAGTTACTGTTCTGACATCCAATTTTTTTGTAC
This sequence comes from Pilophorus perplexus, assembly GCA_955831195.1. Taxonomy (NCBI): domain Eukaryota; kingdom Metazoa; phylum Arthropoda; class Insecta; order Hemiptera; family Miridae; genus Pilophorus; species Pilophorus perplexus. The sequence continues at coordinate 26,855,957 of OY037007.1, forward strand.
AAGGATAACGATCTTTTCCCAACTCGCGTGCTGCAGGTAAAGTCGCGGGGAGAGGTGGAACGGCGTGAGGAATTTTCAAGTTGACTTGAGTTTATTTTTAGTCCTCGGTCGATAAGGCAACAATTCGGTTGACAGCTCACTTGCGGGAAGGATGGCGTTTTTTTCCCTGAAATGAAATTACTTTTGGGAGGATCGCAGCGTTCGAAAGGGTTGTACGACAGGGGGCGGGGAGTGCCGAGCGATCGTTTTAAAAGTAAATTGTATTATCCCCGTATCGACTATCAGCGTCTCGCCGCTGCGACGGGAAGGCTTCTTTTGCCTAACTTTCCCCACCTGGTTTATTCAGCTTGTTATGATACCCCTAGTGGCTTTTCCGTTTGTTGTCTGGCGTCGTTATTGCTTTCCGGGACGAAATATTCAAATCACCCTTCACCGATTGGTGCTCCGAGACGAGCATCAAAATACAGTTGTTTTCCCTAGAGCACCGTCGACAATTTGATTCAAACAACAGAATAGTAAACATAGGTAGCGTTAAATGCATCACCACAACCCGCAATAGTCAATCGGGGATTTTGCATCACGCGATCGTCAAGACCACTTGCACCGTCACTTAGTGTTCCGGGTAAATCTGATGAGTCATTTTACTGCTCAATTAAATACCACTCACGGCGTACACAAACAAATATTCAGCCAAAGAGAGAGATCCGAATGGCCGAGAAATTTCGGTACATTCGCGTATTGACTCACACCAGCTGGCGTTTAAATTTGAACGTGATATTTATTTTGGATGTTCCGTCAGAGTTTACATTGCAACATGACCACGGATTTCCATCTAGAGAATAGCTCAAACGCAAACACTAGATATTCGAATCATTGCCGTATTTTCACAGTTTCAAGTGTAGGTAACAACAACATTTATCAGTCTCACCTAGCAAAAAAAATGGTGGAATGCGGGACGCCTGCAGCGGGAGATGGGATTTTATTGATTGTTTCTCTACACCATTTCTGGAATTTGCGCCTACTCTGTTGAATTACAGAAGAAAACGCTGTAAATTTCACACGAGGGTTTATTATTTTCTAGCCAAGTGCTCAGAAGTTTCACAATTATGTTAAAAATTCTACGTCAATAATAAAATATTTAAAAAATAAATACTTTTTTTTAAGCCTCTACAGTGTTTGGACAGATAAGGAACACCCGAAAGTGGATTTTACCAAAATTACCTAGGTACTTCAAAAACGGCATCTCAATAAGGAATGGACGAGCATTCGAATTTTGGGTTAAATCATCCTGTGCCATGTTAGAAATCAAAAAGAGGAGAATACATCATTTTTATGACAAAAGTCTTTCACGCAGTTTATATACCTACACCTACCTACCTAAAGTTGTCCTGGTCGATTGCAAAAGTACGTGCGTGACGTAACCTACGGACCTTCCGGTTTGGCGGCCAGGGTTGTCAACTCAGATAACCCCTTTTTCCGTAGGTCGTTCCCATAAACCATCTCTTGACATTTTTAGAACTAATTTAAATTAAAAAAAAAGTTTTTCTGCAATTCATCTTAACCCACGAACGAATCAAAACAACTGCCGGGGTGTCACGTTTAACCTTAGTTGTGGCTTAACCTCAGAGACCGATCCTTCAGTTTTGAATTTTTTTTTTAATGTTGGCCACCTTGGCAACATGGCGAAATCGTCGACCAATGGGAGCTGATCGCTGGTTTCTGCCGAAAATTCAAATGCTATTTTTCCATAAATTCTATAAATTCGTACGAACTTGCGATTTTTGTTTTACCCCATTTTCGGTGTTACTTATTTGAAGACCACAGGGGATGAATGGTGCTTGTCCAATTTTGTCGAAAATTGAGATGAGAACGTCTGTTTCGGATTTGAAGTACTAACGAATGGTGCTGTCGGTGAGTTTTTACAAGAAGAATATATTCTATACCGGGGAAGAATGGTGTCATCCCGCGCGCCCGGGGAAAAACGGTTGTTGTCCAAACGATCTTGGGTTTCTTCAAAAATCCCATTTCTAGCCCCATGAAAGCCCCAAGATCCCTACGGTGAAATCGGATCGTTCGGGGACCCCCAAAAATGGTTTCTATGTCCTAAAATACTTCTAAAACGACACATAACTCGACCCCATAGGCGAAAATATTCAAATAACTCCTCCCGTAACCCCATTTCCAGAAATTGAATGAATGATGAATGATGAATGATAAGGTTTAATTGTAAAGGCCTTCCGGCGATACAAAGTATTTCCAGAAATTTCAGGGACGACGGTGCTCGTTGGTGACAAGTTGTAGGGAAAAATGGTTGATGTCCGGACCGTTTTTCACATTTTGATTTTTTTTTTTTTTTTTCGTTATACAACTGGGAATTTTTTATTGAAATTTTGAACATTCATTAAAAATAGCTTGGATCACTTTGGAAATATTTTTATTTTCTTAATTTTGTCAAACTTGCCTTCAGGTACGTTTTGAACTTGAAATATTGCTTTTTCTCGTAATCAGTTTTTGTGGACATGCATCATTCTTCCCCTGTGGTCTTCATTTGGAAGCCTTCTATCAATTAAAAAAAAAAAACAGAAACACGTCTATTCCTTAATGGCTTCCTGACATCCGTCTAAACCAATATTGTAGCCCTATAAATCCCCACGGTGAGGTCGGATGGGTCTGAGTTCCCAAATGATAAAAGAATGAATTTCATTCTGAACTACGAGTGCATTGTGTGTACCTACGTGTTGTCGTGTAACTAAATCAGAATTGAATTTGTGGTGTGTTCGGCGGAGTGCCGGGAGCGTCATATTTCCGATTACGCTACCTGTTATTATAGAAGAAAAGGGAGGGAGTGCAGGTGCAGTTCTTTCTGGACCATGGGAGGAGACGTCGTGATCAAGTCCAGAGATCCATGCAGCTGCAGAAACGGAAGATTCACTTTGGACGGACTTGCCAGATGCGTCAGCATACCTCGTCCTTCCTGGATCTCTGGGGTAGCCAACGTGCTGCACCTGATACCTCGTGGTTGACGCCCCTCCTCAAGATCCAGTGATGTGTGTCCATTTTCCTAGCTTCCCTGTTCGAGATGTCGAGGTAGGATGCTGGGTCTTCAATGTCAAGCCTGAGTTCATCTCCCTGGCATCCCTGCTAAAATCGTCAAGGTCGGATTCAGGGCCGGTTAATCCTGGCTGTGGATCCTCAGTTCCCTGAGGATGCAGAAAAATGCTGCTGTCGGCCATGTAAAAGCTTACTGACAGTGTGTGGGTAGAAAATTCTCATTGGTAGGCGGGATCGCGTAACGTGTCCGTAATGGTGGAACTGCCCACGGAAGAATGGGGGCTCGTCGCGTTACCTCCAACTCGCTCCGCGCCCGCAGCTATCAGTAGCAGCGCCTTTCGCAACTGAATCGCTAAGAGTATACTGGATCGGTGATGAGGGGAGTTTTCCCCACATATTCTACATCCAAAAGTACTTCGAAAACGAACTCCACTCCCCCCCCCCCCCCCCCTACCCTAAATCCTTCAGAACCTCTCTAAGAATAGTGACCCAAGTCAGTCAGCTTTGGCATAAGATCAGGAATGGCTTAAGAGAGCGCTGAGGTCACTTTGTGCTACTTATGGTGGATTTCACCACCTCGGCTTAAGGTTCGGCTTACTGGTAAGCCGAAGAATAAGAAAAAGATGCGTTTCACCACTCCCGCTTAGTCTTAAACCTCGGTTTACGGTCTGAGGTTAAGCCTCAGATTTTAGTCCCTACTCATCCACGTCTTAAGCGTTAAATCTGAGATTTACGCGTGTGTTGTAGTTGTTGTTACAATTATCACCAACAACAGCAGTGCCCATTTCGTTGATATCGGACATGATAGTGGGATTTATTCATTATCATTTATCCTCGAACGGTGTGATTTTCGCTTTTTCGACCAGAGTGTTAATTATTTCGTTCGTACTGCGTGTTTGGGAATGGCATACCGAAGAATTACATTCTAGGATGACGACGAGGAAATTGAGATGATTATTCAGTTGCAAAGGCGGCCGGGAGTCTTCAAACAGATCGAATTATGTTTCTCTTTTCGTCAACTGTTGGAAAAATTTGGGTAGCGTCCTCAATAAGATAATATACCCTAGTCCAATTTTTTTAATGACTAGTCCATTTATCGATTTATCCATTTATCGACTGAAATATGCAGAAACTTTGGAGATTCATTTGTAATTTAAGTGCCTTCGCCTTCCTATCTTTTGAATAATAAATTAAATTACCTGAAAAAAGTTAATTTTTCTCAATTTATCAACCTTTTCCTTTGAATGCGAACTTATTCACAAAAATTCGCATTCAATAATTTTTGAAAATAAGAATAATCCGTGTTCTTCTCCCACTTCTTTTTGAGATTTCATACGAATTAAGACAACGCATTACTTGGATTTTTCGAAAATAATATCGATTATTCCTGCAGCGAATTATATATTTCTGTACGATAATAGTTTAATCATTTTAATTATTCTGGATTTTCATTGAAAACTTGGATTAATTTCATTTAAATTTAAAATTAAGTAATGAATAATCTTCATTATTTAAAAATAATAATGCAGTTATTCATTACGCAACACCGGCCATCTCATAATATACCAAGTAAACTACAACACACGCTAGGTATACCTGAGATACATCTCAGAATAAACATCCCCGCTAATATAACCTTGCAAACACCAACGCCGGCTATCTCAGCTGAATTTTCATTATTATTTATTTTTCGATTTTTGGTTTATTATTCTTGGAATAATACACCTATGTTTTCGCGACGGAGGTCGACGACTCGGAACAGCTTCAAAATTTGAAATTATCTTTTTCAAGAGGTCTAGATTCTAAATCCGAAATGTCCGTCCGCCGTACGCCGTCCGGGCAGTAGGAATTTTTTTAAAAATCTGAAATTTTGACAACATAATATGTGTTTGACAACATATTATGTACTCGCTTTACCATCTCCCGCAAGGTTTTCAGTCCGATCGCCCAAACCCGTGGAGCGCTATGGGGCTAAAATGGGGCTACGGGAAGGTTTTTTTGAAGGCTTTTAGCTATGGGATCGAGTTAGGTGTCGTTTTTTTTTTTTTTCATTGACAGAATTAAATTTCTGTACAAGTAACCTATATCAAAGAATAATAAACCCTTGTGTAAAATTTGCAGCGTTTTTTACGTTGAAATCAATCATTCGGGACCTCCTTGTCCTAAGCTTCCTAAGCTGACTTGCGATAAAAGTCGGTCCAGGGATTCAGAAATCAGTTTTTAGGCTCTCCTTAAAACCTGAGAAACATGAGATAGCAGATGTTGCCACTAACGTGACGATTTATCACGGCCTTATCACTTTATTGTCACTGATTACCGAGTTTTCCGCGGGAACACGAGTCTGGGGCAAACTGTTCCAAAGCTAACCGAGGCTTAGGTAAGCGCCACCTTCAGTCTAATGGTGAAACGGAATCTTCCCTAAGTCGGACTTAACGTTAAATCCGAGATTTAGCTAAAACGAACTTTAAGCTACACTTGGTGAAATCCGGCATTAGTGAACAACAAACCAGTGTGGCTCATATCTACCAACAACTACTACGACAAAAGTTGAAGCAAACATCTCGGTTAGCTGGTGGCCCTATTTGATCATGCATACCGCCGAATCTGACGTGAGACCATTAAGGTGGGATTTTCGAAGGATGGTAGTTATCGAAGTATTTGAGAGCGTACAACCGATTTATGATACTGACTCTGGCCATGAGGTCGGGTGCAATATCGTTTTTGAAGTAGTTGTAGGAAATGTATGGAGTAATGGGGGGTCCGAGATCTGTCTGACTATACTCAGGCTCGGTGGGGCTATAAGGAGCTGCAGGTGGGGGCTTGGAAGGGATTTGGCCAGAGGGGCGAAATTAGGTGTCGTTTTCGAATTAATTCTGCACGTGGAATTTATGGAAATCCCCCTGCCCCGTCCCTATCGCATCTGCCGGCGGCATTTCGCGTCCCCCTTTTTTTGCCATCGATTTACCCACACTATAAACGAAATCACATTACTCCTAGGGTTCAAATAGTTCGTCTGATGATGATCCGATTCCCACTTCCAACAGGACTCCGCCACACTCGGTTCGTATCGATTGGAAATGAAATAGATCTCAAGTTCCGAGCGATAACTCCACAACTGAGCCGATTAACTTGATAGGATCAGCTTCCCCCGTCTAACAGCCGCATTGTGTGATCATGACCCTCACCGCCCCTCTGGGACAAATCAGCCTCCACAATTCCCTCAATTCGTAAGCTCGAATCCGCTGAATACGCACGAGAAGCTACTTGAATCCGCTCTATACGAGAAGCTCCTTGAATATTCAAATACCCCCACAGACAAAATGTCGTCGCGTGTCTGCTACTTAGTCATTTATTCAATAAATTTGTCACTTCACATCTCCTAAACCACCGGGATACCGAAAGGATACTACACTCCCTTTAATCTAAAAAAAAAGTATGAAAAAAATAAATAAATAAAATAAAAATACCTATATAAAATAGAGAACACACAAACAAGGAGTTGGATGGGACGTTACAAGCAAAACAAGTTAGACAAAATGGGTGCACTGCGTTTCATACCCATTTTCACGGTACACAAAGAGAAAAAACAAAACTGTTCGTAGTTGACATTTTAAAACTTCAAAAGAACGCCTTTTCTTTCTCGAAGTTTAACGTTGAACAAACTAAGCGTCGATCGAGCAAAAAAAAAAAAAATATTCTCATAAGGGTCGACCCCAGGACAGGAGGAGAGATAGAAAATTTTCTTTTTTCAAGAATGAAACGAGTCGCCTATGAAATCCAGTTCAAAATTTCCTAAAGTAACGAACGAGCGTGGCTCAATTTTAATCGGCAAAGTGTCTGTAGCTCCCAAGACCATTCGACGAAGGAAAAAAGGTCGAGGACACGTCGAGTGGAAGTAATTCTCAGGGAAAACTGTTAATCATAATGCGACACTTCGCAAATCTAACCGGGTCAACTCTCTTCTCAGGTATCCCTCAGTTGTAGACCGAGTAGAAGTTTGAACAAATCGATTAGGTGTAACTCTAATTGAGGTGGTGACAGGACAAACAATTCGTGAGGGAACAGTAGAAAAGTGCTGGATAAAATTTAATGATAATGTGATATTGAAAAAGTGGGTCTTCTGACTACGTGGCTAAAGATTTGTGATCTGATAGGTCTGAGACCCACCGTAAATCGATTGATCGTCAAAAATGACTTCGAATGTGCTCTCTTGAATCCTGCAAAAACTCCCCCAACAGCCCCTTTACAGCAGCATCACAGACCCCTATGGAGTATCACACCCAAAGGAATAAAAATCACAGATCCGCTACAAAGGTCGGACAGGTCGTGGAACCCATCAAGTGCGATTGGATTTCACGTTTTTCATAAAAGGCTAACAGTTATGAAATTTCAACCTACAAATTTTGAGGCTGTAAAAAATTTTCGTCTACATTCGTAAACACACTACAGCATGCGGGGTTGGGGACAGTCGGAGAAAGTTACACAAAAATTCGAAAATGTTTATAAACAACTTTTAGGGTAAGAGCACCAGTTATTGGACCCCCCCCCCCCCCACCAATTTATTGGACTCCCTTTTGGTTTATTAATCTTGGAATAATACACCTATGTTTTCGCGACGGAGGTCGACGACTCCGATCGGCCTCAAAATGAACCGTTTCAAGAGGTCTAGATACAAACCTCCGTCGCGAAAACATAGGTAGGTGTATTGTTCCAAGAATAATAAACCAAAACCGAAATGTCCGCCGTCCGGGCCGTTTTGGGCAGTAGGAATTTTTTTTTAAATCTGAAATTTTGACAAAATACTCGGTTAACCATCTAGTTGTGCCAGCAAGGTTTTCAGCCCGATCGCCCAAAACCGTGGGGCACTATGGAGCTAAAATGGGGCTACAGAGGGGTTTTCTGGAGGCTTTTGGCTATGGGATCGAGTTAGGTGTCGTTTTCGAAATATTTTTGGACGTAGAATCCATCCGGAACGATCCGATTTCACTGTTGCGATCTATAGGGCTTTCATGGGGCTACAATTGGGATTTTTGAAGGATCCCAGGAGGTCAAATATTTTCAAGTAAAAACGAAAACTTTAGAAAAAAAAATTAAAAAAAGAAGTTTTTGAAAAGAAAAAAAAAAAAAAATTACTTAAATGTTTTCAATTTAATTTAATTTCTGCACAAGTAACCTGTATCAAAGAATAATAAACCCTTGTGTAAAATTTGCAGCGTTTTGGTTTTTTTAAACTTAGTTTTTTTAAATCCGGATGGCTCTGATATCGCACGAATAATTTTCTCGCGTCCGGTAACTAAACCAAAAGGCTACGGTGTGGAAAAATCAAATTCATAGCCACTTTTAACCTCCAGAGGCAGCAAACATTTTTTAGCAGTATTTAATACCAGCCTCAGTTCATCCAACGAAGCTGCGAGGGCTGTTTCTTACGGTATAATATATTAGAGAGTTTTTGCAGACCCTTCCACCGATCGGTAGGAGGAAATCCGTAGTACGAATCTGTAAGGAAAGGGGGAGTGCGCATGCGCGAGGACAAATCGGTAAGGAATCTGTAGCAGTAGGCGGTACGAATCCTTATTCCTACGGGTTACCAAATCAGTATAGAAATCTGTATGAAAAGCAACATAACCTGACGCTTGTGTAACCCCGTTGTAACCTCAAGATGTTATCTTGTAAACAAACGGGCTTGTATTCTGCTTTGTTATTTTTTGTTCTCAGTTCGCTTTGTTCTCTTCTGTTTTATTCTGTTCTACACTCGATGGATGAATTGGAAATTTTTATTCCACCCATTTCCTCTTCACAAAAAAACGAGTGGCAGTAGGAGTCCTCGTAGGACTTGTAATAAGTAGGGCTGCCAGACGTCCTCTTTTTTCCGGACATGTCCTCTTTTTCACACCCTGTCCGGGCGTCCTCTCTTTTTTCATTTTTCGGGCAAATGTTCTCTTTTTTTTTTAAATCTCTCATTTTCTGAAATTACCTCGAAATTACCTGAAAATCGTTTGGGCTACCTACCTATCTGGAACAGCCTGCTGAGAAAAAATCTTGTTCTTGTTAAACCTATGTCCATCGTGGGCGTTGACATCGAATACAGGCAGCTTCTTCGCCACTCCAAATCCCGTTGGTTGTCGTTGTTTCCCTGCATAAATCGTGTGCTTCAAATGTATGAACCTCTGGCGTCGTATTTTATGTCTCAGAGCAACCCTCCTATCCTAATAAAAAATCTGTTTGAATAGCCAGAAAATGAAAGTGACTTGTGGTTTCTACATTCATTAATGTTTTCTTTCAATGAAAAGATTAAAAAATTGGAAGCCAAACATAACTCAGTTTTGGAGGTGCTAGCTTCGTTGGAGGAAGTCGAAGATTTTCTGACTGAAAGACTGAAGGAGAAATTTCTCCCTAAATCTAATTTCTCACTAAATTTAAAGCCATGAACTGCAGTCAAAGATGGTGTGAATATTTCCATCTTGTCGACCAATCAGAGAAACACTCACAGCTTCTCAAATTGTGCCAAATTGTTTTCGCCATTCCTGCCCATAATGCCAACGTCGAGAGAATATTAAATATTCTCATTCCATCAGAGAAAATTTTTCTCTGATGAACTCTCAGTGGATGAGAGGAACTGACTACATGTCCCCACAGTAAAGGTTTTTCATCAATCAGATGGATGATGGTTTGTTACCTACCTAATCGGGTATTATAATAATATCTACTTCAAGTTTTTAGTTTCAACATTCAACATAATATGTTGAAACTAAAAACTTGAAGTAGATTCTATTCCTATTAGAATTACATCATTTTCTATAATATAATATTATTATATTTTCTATAATATTATTACATTTTCTATAATATAATATCATTATATTATAGAAAATGATCTAATTCTAATAGGAATAGAATCCACTTCAAGTTTTTAGTTTCAACATTCAACATATTATAATACCCGATTAGGTAGGTAACAAACCATCATCCATCTGATTGATGAAAAACCTTTACCTTATAATTATATTATAATATAGTATGTGCATTTTGTAATTTATACGTTATATAATATATAAGATATTAAGATATTATCTTGATGTCCTTTTTTTCCTTTTCTCTCATCAGGCAACCCTAGTAATAAGAAATACTTGTGAAACACTCAAACGCAACAAGTCAAAACTTCACGGCGACCTTTTTTTTGGGATTTTCATCCATTTTCCTCTTCACAAAAAACCGAGTGGCAGTAGGAGTCCTCGTACTTGTAATAAGAAAATTTCTTATTACAAGTATTTAATACTTGTGAAATACTCAAACGCAACAAGTCAAAACTTCACGGCGACCATTTTTTTTTTGGATTTTCATCCATTTTCCTCTTCACAAAAAACCGAGTGGCAGTAGGAGTCCTCGTACTTGTAATAAGAAAATTTCTTATTACAAGTATTTAATACTTGTGAAATACTCAAACGCAACAAGTCAAAACTTCACGGCGACCATTTTTTCTTGAGGTATGTGAGAGTGAAAACAACGTGCGCGTCACTTTAGTAGTCAATTTTTCCATACGGATTCGTAAGGAATCTGTAGTGGGGTGTTTGAGGTGGTTAGCTTCCAGTCATGGTCGGCCTAGACAGCCCATACGGATTTCCTGCTACGGATTCGTGGAAAGGTCTGCAAAAACTCTCTATTATGCCAGTCAAAATCGACACACGGGGCAATAAAATTTCGATCGGAGAAATAGTCTTGGAGGGAGAGATGAAAATCTTCGGAAAAACGTGGTTGTAGAGGGTCAAATATCTTGTTTCCACCCTTTCCAACGAATAAGAATGGGACTTTTATTGTTTCAATAGACATGCAATGTGCCGTCCCCTGTATAAAATTTAATTTTTTGAATATTTATTAGTTATAAGTAATGAATAATTATGAATGATACTTATTATCAATACAAATTACTAAAAGTAAGTAGGTACACGTAACACACAATTTTTGTTACGTATAACAATAATAAGTATTATTAAGAACAATAATAATAATTATAAGTACCTATTATTAAGAACAATAATACCAATTATTATTATTAAGAACTTGTGTTCATTATTAGCGGTCGATTTTTAGACCTCATTGACCCCCAAAATCAGTTTTTGATTACCCCTGGGAAACCGATTTCGCCCCTTGGGGGTCGATATCGCCACTTTGGGAATGTCTGTTTCAGAGCGTGTAAGCTAGGAGGCAGGCGTTCATACACAATAATAGGTACGTTTATTCATAATAAGAAAAATTTATGGGAGTCAGAGCAAGGGTGAAATTTCAAGGGATCAAAACTCATTTTTGTAAGTTAAAGAGGCAGTACCTAACGCTGAAAACGTGATATCTGAATGAGGTGCCGGGCAATAAGCCTTGGGCGGAGATGCAGTGAACCGTGACATTTTTCCATCTCAAGGCCGGCAATCAGGCTGGGGGCAGAACCCCCACTTCGCATTCGTTCTTCACGCTATGAGCGATAAGGAGCAGGCAGGGTTGGTATCGGCGAACAGATTTGGGTCGACGTGGGAGGTTCCAAGAAACGGTGAAGGGGATGCTGTGCACAATGAACCGTCTGACGGAGAAGAAAATGCAAAACCACCTCGCCACTGAGCGAAGGTTTCATGCGACATCACATCAGGGGCGTAATATCGAGGGTGGTCTGAATATAATTTTTTGGTCGAGAGGTCAGGCAGTAGGTATTGTGGGGAAATTGACAATGTTGTGCTTTGAGCTCAGATATTATTTGAATTACAGTTTCCAATCAGCTATCGAGCGTCTTTTTTCTTGTGGTGTTTTCATTGTAGCTTGTATAAGAGGAGTCAGAAGTGAGATTTAATGGATCGAAAAAAGAAATCTAGCTTTGGACTAGCACAGCATGAATACGTTTTTACTCGTCACCAATTTGTTTAAATTTCGCTTTCAACGACCTGCTCGTCTGAGTCCAGAACTAGTGGGATCAAATATGTTCCATTTGCATCTTGGATTAAATCGGTAAATTTTGTCGGTCTACCTTCCGCTTGCATTCTTCGCCTCCAGGTCGTACTCCAGCAGGTCCATCATCTTCTCTGCTCAATATTACTTTGAACTGTGTCTGGTGGGTCTCCACCTTGGCTGGATACCTACTTGCTGGTCAGGCCCCTCGCCACAATTATTGCATTTTGCTTCCGAGTCTGCGAAGCAGCGGAAGCGTTGTGTTCACTTTCGGGAGCCAAAAAATGTTTGTTGTCCGAATTCAAAATTTCCACTCGTTTCATAGCCTACTGAACATAACCGTGTCTGTCGGTCTGTGGGTCTGAGAGATCTGTCGGTCTGTCCGCATTTCCTTGTTAGGTACAGCCATAATTTCCACAATTTTGAATGAATTTAGCTCAAATTTTGAGGGATTGTGCGAATAAGGCTCCTTGAGGTCCCATACAAATTTCATCACAATAGAATCACCGGTACGCTCTGCGCATGCGCTAACGTGAAATTCTTGAAATAGGCATAACTTTCACAATTTTGATCGGATTTCAATCAAATTTTCAGGAATTGTGTGCGTATAGCTCTAGATGGTCCCCTGTCAGTTTCATCGCGATTGCATCAGTGGTACTCCCTGCGCATGCGCGAACGTAATTTTCTTGTTACAGTGATAACTATGTTCATTTTGAACTTGGCACGAGGAAGCTCATGTGCCATTGCCTTGGCAGTGTATTTCGTTTTGTTTTTCTTTTCTTTAGACGATTGGTATGGAAGTTGAAAACGCTGACAATTTTACAGGGTTTATTATTATCATTTTGAATCATCACATTACTGTATGATTGTAATGAGAGGACTTTTATTCCACCTTGAAAAAAAATCTTCTGAATCGTCGGCATATTCAGAGTTATCTTTGGCTGAACCTCAACAAATTCACCACCTACGGGAATCAACCCCGAGTTGGGTGTAATTTTTGTACCTGCATGAGAAGAAATAATAATTATTGTATTATCGTCACTCCTACAATAATTATTATTGTAGGAGTGAGGTGGTTAGGGAGAGAGAACGACTCCTCTGCTGAGTACTAAATTGTTTATTTAAATAATGTTTATTTAAATAAACAATTTAGTAGCCAGCAGAGGAGTCGTTCCCTCTCCCTAACCACCTCGTTGGATTCGTCCACAAATACTTAAAAAACGACATCTCACTCGACCAATAATTCTTCAAAAAACCCTCGTAGCCCTTTTAGCCCCGAAGAGCCCCTCTGCGAAGTGTGTCATAGTGCCTATGACACCGCCTTCCACCCAAGGATTAGGCTATTCTGGACGACATAAAGCTCAACCCCCGCCAGATGGCAGACACATTCAATTTTTCAGAACAATGGACCAAGAATAGAAACGTGATATTCCCGTACCAATCAAAATCTCCGTTTCCACAATTTCCAGATACTTTCTTTTTTCTTCTTCTCCAAATTCAACTCCCATTCAGAATGAAAACCTTGGAAATCTTCGTGCAAACACAGAAGCAGCCTTCAGGCAATATTATCACGGCGAAATGGATTCCAGGCGATGTAATACCGAAGAGGGGGAAGCACGACCGTTTTCGACCATTACGAATGTCAACTTGAAGTGGAATAAATGGCCAAAGCCGGACGAGACGAGCAATTGAAAAATAACGGACTGCCCGTGGTGAGTGTGGAGGGACGGGGGCTTGAAAACTCGGAACGTTGCTTTTCGTCTTTTTGTGTTTTTTTATCGGAGTTTTTTTTTTTTTTTTTCATTCGTAGGGAATGGGAACCTTTCCTCTCTAATTGATTTTACGGGCGAGCTCCTACCACGTGGTACGTAATGTGTTGATTGAAAAACGGACCTTTGAATTGAGCGGTCGCCCACAGGAGGTCCACTGTTAGCCCCTTCCAACATCAACCTAATACAGGACGACCAATTTCTGTGACGACCATCAGCTCGATGTTGTCCTTTCTCGACTTCCTCTTCAAACACCACTCCACGATTTGGACACGACACCTTAAACGACTCTTCCTTTGACACAATCGCATCGTCAACTGCTGAATCCATCCTTGATGACGTTTTGAATTTGTTCACTGTACATTTCATTGAAATTCGTTACAAGAACATCTTCTTCTCCTTGTCCTTCTTCAAGTGCCATCTCTGGCAATCTTGTGCCTGGAAAAATTGGTCTGCTGCTCGTTTGGTACCCGTCCAGCAACATACGACAGCCAAGACTCACGTTATCTTCCCACTGCACTACGTGCTGATCTTTCCCATCGTAGTATTCTGCAGTATGCCGTAATTACAACCAGATGTCCTAGGGACCTTGCGTCTTATTACTGTCATTAGCAGCTTACGTTTCAGGGAGTCATGTTGGAGAATGTAGTCATTCCGGAGTACAGGGGATTTTCAGCATGCATCAGACTAGCCACACACCTCGAAAGCCTCCAGCCAGATTACATCCTTGGCGTTCAGTGTCTCTACTCCATACAACAGTATTGACCAGACGTAGCATTTACCAACTCGCCAGCGCAGCGGAAAACTTGGATCTCGGCGACACAAAACGCCACGCAAATGGTGGTTGCCAATCTTGCCATTTCACTCCGACTTCGCAGCTCCGCCTCCATCAACCGATTCTCCGTTACCCATCGTTTTATTTAAATCGCAGCCTCTGGGTCCGCAGACCCCCCCAACTCCTAATTTGAAAAGACGGACCCACGCTAACGTATTTTTCCAAAGAGGTGACTGACGCAGGGATGCGGAGGAGATCAACTCCGGGCGTGGGGTGGAGTCAGATGGAGTCGGAGTTCTCAGTAGGGATGGCCATCGGTAGTCAAAACATCGATATGTCGATGTTAGAAACTATCGCGGATGAAATATCGATACCGATATATATCGTACTTGAAGCATCGATACTATGTGCCACTGATAGTATTGAATAAAAGTATCGAGAGTTCAAGAAAAATAGTGAGGTTAGTAAAAAGTAAAACAAAAATAAATAATTCATTCTTCTCCCTAGCTTACTTCTGATGTCCACAAACAATTTTGATTCTATCTTTCAAATTTTGAAAGAGAAAATACATTAGGAACTGTTGTGGATTATTGTTTTTTGAAGGGTTGAAAGACTTGACAAGTCGTTTACTTCTTAACTTCGTTTAGGTACTCTTTGCGAAGTTCAGAAGTAAACGACTGGTGTGGTCTTTCAACCCTTCATATTACAACGACCGAGTCATTACACAATAAAGTATTTATTTAAAGTTTTTTAAAGTTATTATTATTATAGAATCGAAGGTGGAAGAAAATAAAACTAAATGTTCCATTTCATTTATTCATTCATTTTTCGGTCTTCTCCTCCCCACATCAACAACAACAACAACCTACGGAAGGCTACCTTCCTCTCTTCCAATCGATCATGGAAACTATTTCGTCCACGGGTCGATTTCGATAGTCCTCTCTACCTAGGTGACATAGGGGATGAACTCGTTAATCGAAATTTACGTCATTCTGTGAAATGTATAGAACTTGGTTGATACATTGTTTAGCCAATAATATAATCTGATATATTATATCAGATTCAGGAAGTCTATAATATCGACTTTTATTATACTATAATATCTTCTTTTTTTATCCGATATAATATTATTATATCGGATAAAAAAATATCGATCAAAACTATCGGTCACTAAGTATCAATATCGGACAAGAAATCATCGATAGAAAAATATCGATATATCGGAGGAAAACATCGATAAAAAGACGATTTCAGATGATTATAAACTACATGAAAAGACTTTTTGTCACAAAAATGATGTATTTTTATCTTTAAGACTTCTAACAACATGGTACAGGATGATTCAACCCGAAATTCGGGTGCATTTCCATTCCTAATTATTACAAAATAAGGGACATTCTTACGAATACGTGAAATTATCGTTATGGGTAAGATGTGAAGAAATGCTAATGGTTTTTGGTACCTACTAAAAGAGTTTTTTCTGTTGCAAATTTTGGATGGGGGGCAATATGTCGACACATAAACTGGTCGACAAACGGCCCAGAAGCCGTGTCGACATCTTTCAACACCAAGAGTTGAACTAAGTCGACTTCACTGGCATTGGAAATACGGCGACATAAAAATACAGCGACAAGTCGACAAGTTTCAACACCCCTTGTTGAAAAAGGTCGTCCAAGTCAAACAAGGGGATACGACGACAGATTTCCATCGACATCCTTCGTATACCTGCGAAGTCTCGAAGGGAAATGGCAGACACTCTACCTGGCCAATTATAGATCAACAAAGCCGGATGACTTACTGTAGGCCTACGAAGTTACCTACGAAGTTACGAAAGTAGGCCTGTTGAAGAGTTACAGTTAACAAAAGCAGGTAGATGGCCCCTATCCCTATCCTAACACGTTGCACTACCCTTTTCGCGTAATTTGGTCGTAAGTATGTACGTTGGAGTTCACCTCATCAGGTCGAGCTCGGCTTCCCCTCCCGGAATAATTCAATTCAATTCAATTCAATTCAATTATTGAAAGTGACTTCTCATGACTCATCGGCTTATGACTTAGCGACCAACAAACTCACCCTCCCCCGGTGGTGCCTTAATGAATTGCAAAATTATTTTGATGAAATACCTATGAAATGAAAATTTGTTTTTAGTTTATTGTTATTACATTATTTCATTATTCTATTAAAGTCATTTTTAAAAAGGAAGGAATTATGCACAGGAAACTGGAAAACCCCTAAAAAAAGAAAGTTAGTTTTGCGTACTTTTACCGATGGTTTAAGTAAATCAGATTATATTCATGATAATTATTATCATGAATAGTTGCAGAATGCATATAGTCCAGGCAACAAAGACGAAAAAAGGTCTTGAGGTAGAAAAAAAAGAAAGATAAAAAACAACATACAAAGTTCAAGTAACAACTAAAGCAACATACAAAGCAAGTAACATACTAAAAGTTCTGGGGGGTGGGGGTGCTGCGTTATGAGGGGGGTCTTAGGCCAGGCAAATTAGGAAAATAAAAGGCAGTTAGCTGAAAGTTTAGTAATAGTCGTAATCACCACATTCCTTTATGTTTTTTGGGTCGCTGAACATGACTCTGAAGTTTGTTGGCACTTTTTCCGGTTTTTTGCTCATATCTCCCTAACTATGCGTTCTAACGACATGACCACTCTATACAACATGGAAGTACATAAGATTTTCTACAAAATGCACTAGTAGCATTAAATGATTCGTGTTCAGCGACCCAAAAAACGTATAGGAACGTGGTGATTACGAGTATTACTAAACTTTCTGCTAACTTTTCTAATTTGCCTGGAGTATCTCCAAAGGTCCCTTTTTCAGGATTTTAGTGAATTCACTAAAATATTCATATCTCGGAAACTGTGCCTTTTTCGATAAATCATGCCCTATAGTAAAATTTCATTTAATGAAAGATGATATGATTCTGCACAACTTTGATTATAAACACTTTTTCCAAATTCCGAACCGTTTTCGAGATATACCTAGGTACGCCTCGGAAAATCGTTTAACTTTGGAAACCAGATTTTCACCTGTACCTACCTGTATTGACCTAAGCCCAAGGAATTTATAAGATCTACTTGGAATGGGATCTGGGGGCACCTTTTCGCGAGCATGTTTGACTTGGTCATCATTACGAGCTCCAATATATTCATCCTGGGCAACGTACTCAATTACTCCTTCACCACGAATGGAAGCAGCGTTGAATGCATCCACATCAGATGCATTCACCCTAGATTCTAGGGTACGAAAGAACAGTCGTATCGATTCAGGGTAATGCTCGTCCACATATTCTCGTGTTACAAATCTACTCTCAATTAGTTCCTTTTCTTCAGGTAGTAAATGCTGAACATCTCCAATTTTCGTTAATATAGACGAGAAAGTAACATCAGCTTGACGCATTACTTGGACAAGTGGATAATACTGAGTGAATAATACACACAATCTCGCAACAAAAGTTTTGTTTACTGCGTTTATAGATTGGAGTTTGACATACTAATTAATTAATTAATTAGGTAATTGTCGTAGATCACCGCAGAAAACCATATTCATACCAGCGAAGGGACGTTCATGATCGTGAAGAATATGCTGCAAACGAGAATTTATTTGTCCAAGTAAACCTGAGCCGATCATACTGCACTCGTCGATAAACACTATCCTCACATTGTTGAAGGCAGTTCTGAATGAATTAAGTGATTCAACAGAGAGACCAGTTTCACGTTGCGAGTTTCCAATTCGAAAAGCAGCGTGAACCGTAGTACCATTGATCGCGGCTGCGGCCATACCAGTTGAAGCTGTAGCTACGTAAGCATTGAACGCTACATTATGAGCTTGAGAAAATCGATTATAGGTCTCCATCATCAACTTTTGTGAAAGTTTTGCCACAACCAGCTGGACCGGTGAGAAAGATTTGAAGCGGAGTCTTCTCATCATCTTTTTACATACGATGTATCGCTTCCAGAATCAAATCGCGCTGACGCTTATTTGTCCGTCTCATTGCTAAACAAGACGAATTGTCTCGGGCATGTTCTCATCTACCTGTTCTTTTGGGTCATTTTTTAACCAAAGTAAAATGTGTGCGTGTGGACTGCCTCTTTGCTGAAACTCTATACGTTTTAAGTACTCTATGACGCGGTATGAACCAAATGGACTGTAACGCGACGACTGCAGCAAAACATTATCGTGTCAACTAATTTGTCAACATACAAGCAACAAGTAACTGGGTCTTCATGTACAAGGGATGTACGCAAATCAGAACTCATTTCATTCACAGGATCACCTTCCCCCGGCCATTCTTTATCGTGATGCAGTCGATAGAGTAGGCTTTCTCTGCATCCAATATTGCTTCAATCAAATTTTTGTACTTGTCGAGTAGAAACAGTTTCTAGTAACCAACCGCCAAACTTCCTTACAGACCAATCATGTGATTATAGTTTTCGCGATTATGTTCCGTAACAAATTTTGGTGTCGTTACGAAAATTTTAGAATGACCCCCAGCCCAAAAACATATCTATGTTAAAAAAAGATGGGCAGGAATCTGAATCCAGGCCTACATTTCCTGAATCTTCCTAATTGTTTTGAGTTAGGTTGAGGGCTACAGTTGGCAAGGCAGTGTCAATGACCCACTTCCCAAGACCCCACTGGACAAAGGCTGAGGACAGGTAGTGGCCAAACAACCCTTTTGTCGTCGTTCAGCAGTCGACCAGTTTCAAGAGCGGTGTTTTTAGCTCATTTTCCACTCTGATGTTGAAATACAGCGAAAAACGGATCTCAAGTTTTCGACATAAATCAGTCGACCAGTTTTAAAGATGTGCGTTATCGACGTTCTTCAACACCTGGTGTGGAAATATGGCGACAGGAGGTGTCGACCAGTTTATGTGTCGACATATTGCCAAGTTCCCCAAATTTTGCGTACCTACCTGCCAGCACACATGCTCCCAAAGTGACGAAATAATGGTTTAATTACTAAAAACTTGACTAAATGTTGAAAAGTCAGTCCTTCACCAATGTCACACAACTGTTGATTGCCAAATGCAATCACTCAACAACGTTACTGATTGATATACATATTTCTCATAATGTTTCTGAATATGAATCAGGCATTGTCTTAAACTTCAAAATCCGAAATTTCATAATTTTGTAAATAAATTGAGGCTATGAAACTAATGAAATGTGAGTGTCACACAGGTTTGCGCCAGTCCTTCACCCTTTCGGTTTTCATCGTTTTTGGAGCCTCCATGGTGGCGAGGTGGGGGCCTTTCCCGCCATTTTGGCAACCCTCCCCGTGCCAATGAAACCAAGCGTGTTGCAATTCGGTGTCCCGAAGGTAGGTATGTGTTGTGACAAAATACTCGGTTGTTCCCGCAAAGTTTTCAGCCCGATCGCCCAAACCCGTGGGGCGCAATGGGGCTAATGTGGGCCTACGGGAAGGGGTTTTGAAGGGTTTCAGCTATAGTGTGGAGTTAGGTGTCGTATTCGAAGTATTTTTGGACGTAGAATCCATTTTTGGGTGTCCCACAACGATCCGATTTCACCGTGGAATCTATGAGGCTTTGATGGGGCTACAAATGGGATTTTTGAAGGATCCCAGGAGTTAAAATAAGGTGCAATTTTCCGAATAATTTTGGACGCTTAATCCATTGTTCGAGGTTCCACATCGGTCCAAATATCGTACAGCTTTTTTTTTTTTCTTTTTACATTTTCCAACACTTTTCTCAATGCCACAGAATTAATTTTTGCGTGCTAAACCTACACCAAAGAATAATAAATTTTTGTGTGAAATTTGCAGCGTTTGTACTAAAATTCGTCCAAGACCATAAATTCCGACTCATTTCGTCATATAAAATCAAAGTTAACCTCTTCAATTGCTCGGTCCTTCAGGGGTGGCTATTAGCTTGATTGGAAGGAAAGCATCAAACGCGTTGTGCTTCACTTTGATGAGTGACATGTTTGTAGTATCATTCACCAAGAGGTATGCTCTTTATCAAATAGGATACACAATGTGATGTGGATAATTAGCAAGGATGTGAAGCGGAAGATAAATGACGGGGGATAAATCGAACTATCAACTGTTTGAAATCTAATATATCATATGCTGTCTATTTCCCACAAATAAACCGGCGTCTCATCCCGCAAGTTTATTGCCTGTTTCTAATTATAGGACGAGTATATCAACCGATCATCTGTTTATCCAATTCATTATGAAGGTTTCGCCCTATTGAGGCTTATACTCTCGTACATATAATATCCGTGTGTCATCACAATGCGCATCACAATGCGCATCACAATGCGAGGGTCGCTCAAAACGCTGAAATTTGCAAACGATGAGAGTTGGAGCGCGGCAAGGAATTTCCCTCTTAAGGCGCCAGATAATCACATTATCAACTTTAATGGGAGACATGTCGCCTTCAGAAGGTAGAAAGTTGTGGAATGAAATATTACCGACTAACTACGGTTGAGTGGTTGCGACCTGAACCAGCCACCCCCATCCCACTCACATAGGTAGGTAATTATTGAAGTGTAACTAATAGGGTCAATCTAAGTTTGATTTTACGGCTTTTCACGGACTGGTGACCCGAACTCGCGCAACTTAGAACTATTCAAAGGAGGCGCACTAATGTTGAATACAATTCGCATCAGCTCCATCAATACCACGCAATTACCCACGTATTTACGATAATTAAACTATCACAATCGAACCCGCACGTTTACATCTACTGCTCCAATTCGTTTCATTCCCCATTCATTTGAATGGGGAGTAAAATTTCTTCATTTATCACCACTTTATGGTGACGCATATGGTGAGCATGTGACGAGGAAAATGACTGTCACATTCTGGCGTGAATCACCTTTTTTTCGACCCGCTCTTTGAGTTGGTGATTGGGATGACAGCGATAAAGAAAAAACTCGATATTTTATCACCGATGGTTCAACGTTCGTTTAGGGCCATCGACATATCGATGTTTCAACTTTTGCCATAGCCCAGACTTCCTTCTCCTTAAAAACAAAACGCTGTAAATTTTACTCAAGTGTTTCGCATTCTTTGATATAAATTGTGCAAAAATTAATTATAAATAATATCAAGAAAAAAAAAATCAATTCAATAACAATTAATATAATTTAATAGTAGTTATTACCTAGGTAGAACTGAAAAAAAAAATCTACATTTTCATGTAAGGTTTGTGGACGGATGTGGGACCCCAAAAATGATATAGGTAATATAATATATTATATAGGATATTATCCTAGTAATATGGAGACATATTATGTCTCCATATTACTAGGAAAACGAAACCTCATTCGACCACTACGACATCCGTCAAAAGCTCCATGACAGCCCCGAAGATCCTCACGGTGAAACCTGGTGGTTTTTGGTCCTCAAAAAATTAATTCTACGCCTGAAAAAATGCCTGTGAAAACCTGCGAAAACCCCTCCAATAGCCCCTTCTTTGCCTCGCAGTGCCCCACAGGTTAAAACCTTGCGGGCACAACTAGATGGCGAACCGAATATTTTGTCCAAATCTCATATTTAAAAAAAACGAAAATCCTACTGCCCAAAACGGGCTGGACGTCGCTCAGTCTGTGGGTGCCAAATCCCCCCCCCCCCTTTCAACTTAATTGTTGATAGAATTAGAATTCACATCTGATGCTTCAAGAAGTAAACTGGTACATAAAAAATAACGATTTTACAGCGTTACACAAGCCTGAAAACACGGGAAATCACCCATTTTCCGATAATTTATGTGAAATGAAACGTAGAAAAATGTTGGGCGTTATGTGAAAAAAATAAAAATCTCTCATATTTAATCCAAGTCTGTATAGGTACGTCATAAGTAGTGAAAAATGATTTTCAATCATTTTTCCAGTCGGTTTCAGATTGTGATTTTTAATAAAATATCGAAAAATACCATCTTTTGACATTATGAAGACAAGGAAACAACGTGCAGTTGGTCTACAAACACTCAGTCGGACCTGTTGAATAAAGAAATGCAGAAATCCGTTGCGGGAACTTGCGGCATTGCTCATTATCATTAAAAAAAACGAACAAGCTTCGAATGGGCCTCCTAGGAGGCAACAAGAGGAGTTTTTGAAGGGCTAGGGTTGAGTGCGGCGTCGTTTTCAAAGTGGACAAGCTGTAATCCAAATCGCAGCTTCTCTCACTCATATTCGGCAGATACTTCAAAGTGGACAAGCTGTACTCACTCAAATTCGGCAGATACTTCAAAGTGGATAAGCTAGCTGTAATCCAAATCGCAGCTTCTCTCATTCATATTCGGCAGATCATTTTTGGATTTTCAACAATCACAGCCGTAATTATCTTATTCGTAGGAACTGGCTGAAGGTATTTGTGGTACGAGGAAGAATGAGCCAAAGTCTATCATCCAGCACCCCGTACTCCCGACTACTGCTCTCGTTGAGGATGTCACGACTCTTCAAAACAAACTAATCACCCACGAAATCCGGAATAACACGAAGCGCCTCAAAAATCTAAAGGCCCAGCTAACAAACGCCCATGACCAGCAAACACGCATCCAAATTGCCCCAGACCTACAAGAGCTAATCCTCAAATGCCTTGGCCTGTTAGAGAAACGCCATCTTATGGCTGAAAACAAACGATTGCTGAACAAGCTCAGACAGCTGTATAAGAAGAAAAATGGCTGCATACTCAGACACCTAGAAATAAATCATAACTTGGTCCAAAACCACAGCAACACCCACATTCCAGACAACATCCTACTCACCCTACAGCACCACCGAAAACTAAATGTAGCATCACCCCCCACTGACAAGGATATCGAGAACCTAGTGGCTGATATAGAGTACGCTCTTAACAGACTAGACCTAACAGACGCCAAAAAGAACAACATACGGGCACAAATAGTGGATGTTGCAGCCGAAACAAGGAGACATAAGAGACACGCCGCCATACATCATAACCACCTACAACAGAAAATCCTAAAAAGCCTAAAAGACCTAAGGGCATTTTTCAAGCAAAATCCAGATCTCATAGTCGTGCAAGCGGATAAAGCATGTGCATCCATCATCATGCATAGAGACGATTACACTGAAAGATTAATCACCCAACTCTCAGATCCCGCCCAATTTACCTGCCTGAGAGAAGACCCAACACGCACAGTATTTAACAAAGTCGACAAATTTGTCAACGCACTGGCGGACACCGAAGTCATCAAGAAGGCACAAATCCGCCATCTCAGCAACAAGCATTGCACGATCCCACGATTATATGGAAAACTGAAAACCCATAAAACACCCCAAACACCCCGACCAATCGTCTCCACACTCAACGGACCTACACGCAACCTAGCTGAGTGGTATGCAAACATAATAAAACCATTTGCCAGCAATAACCCGTATAACGTAAAGAACTCAATGGAACTTAAGCACCGCTTGGCTACTACAACCTTACCGCCAAACTACGAAATAGTCTCATTCGACGTAGTGGAAATGTTCCCATCCCTAAGAACTGCGGACGCAATAGACGTCATACGGAAAAACTGGGACACCATTAAAGCCAACTCCCCACTTACAAACATCGCCCAATTCATTAAAGGCTTTAAACTAGTCTGTGATGAGGGCTACTTCAGCTTCAACAACAAAATATACAAACAATAACGAGGAATGGAAATGGGAGGGGTCATCTCGAAGGTGGTAGCCGACCTAATAATGAATGACCTGTTAGATAAATTTCTCATGAACACCAAAACCCACGTACTCTTCCAATATAAGTACATCGATGACTTAATCCTGGCCGGCCCCAAGTATGAAATAGAACAGCTGCTAGAAGAAATCAACAACATCAACCGGAGCATGAAGTTCACGAAGCAGCATGGCTCAAACAACGAACTACCCTTTCTTGACACCACAATAATCACGAACACAGATGGCTCCTTGAGCTTTAAGTGGTACACGAAACCTACCTACTCTAATCAGATGATCAATTTCTTCTCGGCACACCCCATCAGTTTCAAGAGGAACCTACTCCACAATATGGCAGCCACAGCGTTCAGGCTCACTTCAGAACAGTACTACAACCACCTACGTGCTAAACTCACCAACATAGCCAGGGAAAACGACTACCCTCTCCGGCTGATCGTCACAACACTCAAAAAAGCTGAACGCACGGCAATCTACTCCAGAACAGTACCACCAACATCCGACCAGAACGCCGCCCCCAGGCCCCATTGTGAGAACAGCGCACTGTCAGGTACCACAAACTGGGCCCTCAGCCGCCCCCAAAAAAGTCACATTTGACCTAACAAAAAACTCCACCCACACTTACTCCACTAGAGAATCCATCCTGCCCCCCCCCCCCCCCTCAAATTGTATCGACTTCTACTTCAGGCCACTCCCCAAGAGACCCGCAGAATCACATACAACACCCCAAACCCAAATTAATCACCACATCCAGAAACAAATCGATTTCGTACCTCCCCCCCATCAACGGTACCAACCATTGCTTTAGAAGAGAAACCAACCAAAAACTTCATCTCCATTACCTACCACCAGTCATGGGAAAGTAAAATCCGTAAAATAATCTCCCGAGAATCACCACAGATCGCCATCTCCTGGAGATACCCCAATAAACTATCTTTATTACTCCCACTCTTGAAAGACACAATCCCCCTACTGAAAACACGCCATAATATATACCAAGTTGACTGCTCCTGTGGAAAAGTCTACATAGGCCAAAGCCTGCAACTCTTGGAGAGCCGCCTGAAAAACCACCAGAAAATAAATAAAGTAGGACTAGCCAAACATGTAATTGAAACTAACCACCAAGTAGATTGGGGAGGAGCTAAATCACTCCGCAGAGAACCCAATCTATTTAAACGCCGGGTATTAGGAAATATCGAAATTCTCAAAAATAAAAATAACAGCCTAAATAAGATGACAGAAATCTTAGACCTTCATGACATTTTTATCCCACTGTTTTTAAAAGAATCCACACTAAATCAGGAAGAAAATTCATCACAAAACTAATACCAAAAAATTAAACGCTAAAATAAAACATTAATTACTCAACACTTCAATCGAAGCCCCTTCCACACACCGCACATCCCTAGAATCCCAAACCGAATCCGAAGACGCCCCACTAGACCTTACATAACACCTTCAAAGCCTTAGTTAACAACAGCTGGAACCCCGATACCAACGCATGAAGCTAAAAAATTTCTTTAATAATTACTCCATAAAAACCCTCACGTAAGTCCACTGCACATTATAAAATTAAGCTCACCCTTCTTAACTAACACCACCTACCCCGCTGTTCTCACACAAATTACGTTCCCCCAGGTACCACCGACGACGCCGCCGGCCTAGGACCCAAATATGACTTTCTCCTAGCTACATATAATTATTGAGACGGAGTTGATTGCTCAACTAACAAATTTAACAAGGTAATTGCTAAAACACCTCATAGCCTTTCAAGAATGTACACATTGAATAGGCCTGGCACTGTACTGCCCACTTTGTTCGCAGCCTGAAGAAGGGGACACAGTAGCCCCGAAAGCTAGCCCCCGCCGATTTACCTTTGACACATTAAAGGAAAACTACCAAACTGGCTCATTCTTCCTCGTACCACAAAAGCCGTAATTATGGGGTTTTTGAAGGATTTTGACTAGAATTTTGCTTGGGACTATTGAAGAGCTCGATTCAATGTAAAATAATAATACACCATTGTGTAAAATTTGACGCGTAATTCGTTCGCAATTGGCAATAGTGTAGTGGATGCGTCTGATGACCTCCCGGGGTAAGTTCTATTATAGAAGTTATATATCGAAAGTTGTGGTCGAAGTCGAAAGGGGTGCAAGGGGGGGGGGATGATGCTGGCGTGATTGGTGATAGAGTGGTAATGTTCCCGTAGGGGGGGGGGGGGGGGGGTTGGCTCGTGCTGATCCAGTAGGGGCGTTCGGCAGCATTAGGGAGTTGTAAGAACAGCCGGAGATGTTTGAGCGGGGGGGGGGGGGGGGGGGATAATGCTATGAGGTCGAAGGGGTTGGAGGTGATCACTACGTTGGCTGAGGGGTTGTACTGTGCCAGGATGCTGAGGGGGTGAAATGGGGTAGAAGCAGTACTCCACCCCCACGACCCATCATAGAAAGGAGGGGCGGACAGACGCTGGGGAAGGAACCGGTCGTTGACCTCCACACTCGGCCCTCCCCGCATTAGAAACAACAATAAAACACAACCCAACTCGACTGCCCCCCCCCCCCCTCCCCCTTCATAACGACCAATTTAATTATTTTCCTTGACGACAGGCATTCGCCGGATCTTAAAACCCGACGTCAGACGGAGTCATCATAAAACGGGATCAGACTGGTGACCCCGAAAGGGCCGACCAGGTCACAGCTCACCTACATTTACAACTCCGCCCCTTTCGCCAACTAACAACACAAAGATAGTCACGATAATCGTCAGACGAGACGATGAGAGGGACGTTCAAAGCCGCATTCACCCACTTTGACGCAACCATGCGTTTGCAAACGCACAAGTTGCCAAGGAACAGATTTCACTCCGCTCGACGGCACTGCGTCCTTTGCGAACAACAGAAAATCAATGCCACCGCACTGTGGGGCACATTTGAAGAAACCTAGTCAGAATTTTAAAAGAAAAAAAAAATACACTGCCAAGGCAATGGCACATGAGCTTCCTCGTGCCAAGTTCAAAATGAACGTAACAACTGTAACAAGAAAATTAGCAGCACTGATTCAATCATGATGAAACTGATAGGGAAACAACTAGGGCTATAACCATACAATTCCTGAAAATTTGATTGAAATCCGATCAAAATTGTAGGAGTTATGGCTGTGGCAAGGAAATTACGTTCGCGCATGCGCTGAGCGTACCGCTGATTCAATCGTGATGAAACTGACAGGGTACCATCTAGAGCTATACGCACACAATTCCTGAAAATTTGATTGAAATCCGATCAAAATTGAGAAAGTTATGCCTGTTTCAAGAATTTCAAGTTAGCGCATGCGATTCAATTGTGATGAAATTCGTATGGGACCTCAAGGAGCCTTATCCGCATAATCCCTCAAAATTTGAGCTAAATTCATTCAAAATTGTGGAAATTATGGCTGTAACAAGGAAATGCGGACAGACCGACAGACACGGAACCAAATTTGTTCAGTAGGCTATGAAACGCCAAATGCGAGTGGAAATTTTGAATTCTGACAACAAAAATTTTTTTTCTCCCGAAAGTGAACACAAGGCTTCCGCTGCTTCGCAGACTCGGAAGCAAAATGAACTACTACAAGTCGACCAACACCGATGTAGCGCCTGCAGGCAACAAATTGAAGCTATCAGCCAATTTTCGCAAACGATCTCTCGGGCCTCCACAAGTTATCTCTGTAAGGTCTACAGACAAGGTTTATAGACGCATCCTCACATCAACTAGATCCGTATCAACAAACAACAACAAAGTGGGGCGGAGTGACGAAAGCGGGTTTTGTGTGATGAAAGATGAACTATACGAATGAACGAACATGACGAACAGAAGGCCGTACAGGGTTAAAAAAAAGAGAGAAAAAAAATCAGACGAAGTTGTTTATTTTGTCTTAAATAGTCTTTTTTATAAGATGGATTCCCACTATCTCGCCGCATCCACCTTACATTAGGCCGTACAGGTCTGGAACCTGCTTAAATCGTTTTTACGCCTAACAATTTATTCGAGGACGACACCCCACTCAATCCCTCTGCCATCTACTAATTTGTGTCCTACAGAAGTTATTGACGGGTCTGGTCCAACTGGAAATGGACTCTAGACCCGAAATTGATTCGAAAACGACACTCCACACGGTTCCCAAATGATTTAACCAATTACGAGGGTATTACAAGGCCACGCCAATCCTGTTATTGGACCGACGAAATCAGACTATCGTGACTTTGGTAATGGTCAAGTTATTAAGTCATTATTGGATTTGTTACACCACCCGACTGGCTGCCCTGAATCATTCATTAAGTCCCAACTAATAGCTAGGGCTCCCAACCTCCTGCTTATTCCTTGGGTCATAACTCTAATAGGAATATACCTTTGGTGGGTGATTTCACGTCACGTGCACCCCGCCGACCTCTTATCAGCTCGCCGTAATGATAACCCCGATGGGAAGGAATGTATTTCTGCTGAGCGATTGTGTTAACGTGCGCATAGCGACCACCTATTTACGACAAGCGGACAATTTTCACTCAGTGGGTCTACAAAATGACGGGAATAATATTATACAGGTATTATATTTAGAAATGAGAAAAACGAACCCTGCAAATTTTACACAAGAGTATTATTCTTCTTAGGTAGTACAAATAAAGCAAAAATAAACTCTTTCAACTTCTTGATGGTAACACTATTCACTTCGTAGAACTCCATTTGATTTGGAATAAAAGTCAGTAGCTTCTGTTCTACGCCTTTATTTTTCCTCCCTTCTCCTACATGCGATCGATTTCAACCATCCTGGTCATCGTCAGGCGTCCATCAAAGTAATATATAAACATATATATCACAGTCAGTTATCGTTGTCAGGAACATTAAGGTAGGAAATTGAATTAAAACTAATATCACAGGGAGGCTCAACGTAAACACAATAAGATAAGACTATTGATAACCATTGAAATCGATCGCATGTAGGAGAAGGGAGGAAAAATAAAGGCGTAGAACAGAAGCTACTGACTTTTATTCCAAATCAAAAATAAACTATGGCAATGAAAAATATTTTAAAGAAATTTGAAATTTAAAAAAACCGCCTCAAATTTTACGTAAGGGTTTACAATTATGCAAAAATTAATTTTATGCCAATAGAAAATTATTAAATAATTATTAAAATTTTTAAAAATATATAAATAAATAAAAAGAGCGATTTTTCCTTAAAATTTTTAGACAGATTTGGGACCCCAAAGATGGAGTATGCGTCCAAAATAACTCGGAAAACGACATCTCATTTGACCTCATGACATCCTTCAAACGGTCCATTTGTACCATCTAGGTGTGCCTGCCAGGTTTTCAGTTCGATCGCCCAAACCCGTGGGGCTCTGTGGGGCTTAAAAGGGGTTACGGGAGGAACTTTCGAAGGTTTTCGGCAATGGGATCGAGTTAGGTGTCATTTTTGAAGTATTCTTGGGCGTAGAATCCATTTTTGGGGGTCTCACAACGATTCGATTTCATCTATGGGGCATTCGTGGGGCAACAGATGGAGCTTTTGAAGGATGTCATGAGGTGTCATTTTCCAAACAACAATGGACGGGCAATTTTTTTTTTCTTTGTAGTACAATTTTTTTTGACAAAATTTATTTTTGCACAATTTTCACTTCATCTGTTGATTCAACCATATTACTCATCTTTATTCTAGAAGGTATACTTCTAGCCGTCGGAAAAATGGGAAAAAATACCAAACATTCGAACATGACGAGAGAAGTCTGAAAACATCAAAAAGTCGCTCCTTGTGGGGTATCTGAGCCAAAAATGAAAGTCAAAAATAGGTCAAAAAGAATCCTTTTACTTACATCCTGTATTGCTTAAAAAAAAAGAAGAAACTAATATGCGAGTTGAAGGGGTCTATAGCCCAGTCAAATTAGACAAATCGGGTGAACTAATTTCCGGTGAAGGTTTTATAGGTTTAATCGCTTCCTTTCCACTTCAGGATGATGGGAAAACAAAGTCCTGGTGTGTGGGGGGGAGGCTCGGGGGAGGGGGAAGCTCTAAAGGTCACTTTTTTCAGTTTTTCGTCTATATCTCGGGAACCGTAATTCAAATTGAAAAATTGTATACATAAAATTTGTAGCTGACTAAATTGTCTACAAAAATGGTCCTGTGTGTTTTTTCTATAGGACTAACCGTTACTGAGGTACAGAGCAATGAAAGTAGCCAATTGCCGAAAATTGAGCTTTTTTCGCCAAATCGATTAATAGAAGTGAGTTTTTTTTTTTCGTTGAGTAAATGGAACTTGTTTATTTTCATGAATTGTAAACTTAACCTCACACAAGTTCGTCCAAGGGGTCCAGAAGCTCTTCATTGTCGCCATCCATCAAGTCTTCGTCAGCAGGAGGGCTATTTGTGCAGGAACCATTGCAATCCCCACACACTATTGAGCAGAAGATCCCTGCCTTCCGACAGCCACACCGTGTTCCACACCCGGTCTTGCAGGAACAGAATATTGATGAGAGGATTTCAGGAGGAGCAGGAGAGTCCAGGGTCTTTAAGGGGTGCAAATGCCATTGAGCGTCCTATCCTCACGTTTGGTGCTTTCATCTGGTGGAACAAAACCAACCAGTCCACAGCGCAGAAACTGCTTTGCAAAGTGCAAAGACTGGCATGTGTTGGTATTACTGGGTGCATCCGGAATTGCCCTACTGCTGCACTGGAGGTCCTACTGGACCCATCCATCATCTATCAACTATCCACATCCATATGCAGAGGCTGGCATACCTGCAGGCAATGAGGATGAAGAGCATGGACCATTTGCGTAAAGGTCAAAGACGAGCACTTCACGGCATTCTGGATAGAATACCAGTGAATGAGGCAGCGTCAGCTGTCTCTGATGCCATGACAGAGAAGTTGAACTTCGACCTTCCCTTCAGGGTCCTCATCCATGAGAGGTTGAATTGGAGGGAGGGGAGACCCCAGTTCGAACATGGGGCTATGGTCCTCTACACCGATGGATCTGTCATGGATGGTAGAGCCGACTCAGGTGTCTTCGGACCAAGGACCCGGGTATCGGAGCCGCTTGGGGCAATGGCTACCATGGATGCATCTTTCAGACGGAAGTCAACGCCATTGGCACTTGTGTGCACCGGCTGCGATGTCGGCGCATTAAAGGGGCCAAAGTCTATATACTGTCAGACAGTCAGGCTGCACTGAAGGCCTTGGCCTCGTTTTCTATTACATCGAGGCTGGTCTGGGACTGTCTGAACACTCAAGCTCCTCGCAAGGGGCAATAGAGTGACCCTCGCATGGTGTCCTGGCCACCAGGGCATTGAGGGTAACGAGGCTGCTGACATCCTTGCAAAGGAGGGCTCAGCACGTCTCCCAATAGGTCCCGAGCCATTTCTCGGGACAACAAAGAGTTTTCTGTTGAATGAAAACTCTAAGTGGGAGACAAAGGAAAGAGCGCTGCACTAACAAAGACTCCCTGGTCAGAAACAAGCGAGGTTGTTCATTGGATTCTCCAGGTCAAGAGCAAGGGAGATGCTTCACCTGGAGAGAGGTGATATGCGGATACTTGTGGGCCTATTTACAGGCCACTGCAGGCTCCGGTACCATCTCCATAAGTTAGGATTATCAGACACTGAGGTATGTCGGTTCTGTAATGCCGAACCAGAGTCTGCGGAGCATGTACTGTGCACATGCAGTGCCCTTGCACCGCTCCGTTTCCTGTCCCTGAGGTGCGTTACTTTTTATCCTGGGGACATAGTTAAAACAAGGTTGGTAGATCTCCTAGGTTTCATAAAGTCCTGGTGGAGGCTGGTGGATGGGCCAACCTAGAAATAAAAGCTAAGTTTTAGATAGGTAATGGAAAGGGCTGGAGTCCGATCCTCATAAATAGCTAATGGTGCGGATGGAAATCCACACCGAGTCACGGATCTCTGGGTAGGGCGTGTGTCCTACTTGGAGAGCCTGAAGGGACGGGCGAAGTGTCCAAACCCTAAACACTAACAGGACCAGATAGAGGGGCTCTTGTCCCATCCAAGGGTTCCTTCGGGAGCCCAACTTACTGGATGTTAAATCCACTTTTGGTCAACCAGCAGGTGCTGGTGCCTGCGTAAGCAGGGAGGCAGCCTAGCAGGCAGGGGCGTGTGTCGCCGCCTGCCGCCACAATCAAACCCATCAGGGACTGCAGTGGCGTCTATTGCTATTATAAAAAAAAAAAGGGGGGGCTGCAAATACCCATCCGATTTCCGCACCCAACCCCAATCTGTTGGTGGTAGTGGGTTTCCCAACCCCCTTACTTGGCACCACTGGTAGTACGTACCTATCTCGCCCCTTGGCCGCACGAGGGTGGAAATGGGCTCCCTAGTAGTGAAGTTCAGCTTATTACCTCATCAAGCTCCTTCCTCTTTGTTTCTCCTGTCGAATGCCGCTCCATCACCATCACATCATTCCAAACCTTTCCATTTCCTTTTTGCCTTCATCAAATCGTCTCAAAAATAGGTATTTTTGCATTTATGAGCGTGAAGAACACCACTTCAGGCAAATTTTAAAAATGTTGGAACTTAAAACACTCATAGCTCGTCAACGGTTAGTCCTACAGAAAAAACACACAGGACCAATTTTGTAGGCAATTTAGTCAGCAACAAATTTCATGTAAACAATTTTTCATTTTGAATTACGGTTCCCGAGATATACCCGAAAAACTGAAAAAAGTGACATTTAGAGCTTCCCCCTCCCTCGAGCCTCTCCCCCACCCACCAGGACTTTGTTTTCCCATCATCCTGAAGTGGAAAGGAAGCGGTTAAACCAATAAAACCTTCACCGGAAATTTGTTCCGCTGAACAGCGGTTTTTTGTCTAATTTGATTAGGCTACTACGGTCAGGTGGCATACGCTCTGGGGTTGGCTGGCGTGGCTAGCGGAGGATGGCACCCAGTCAAAGAACAATAAACTCTTGTGTACAATGTGCAGCGTTTTGGGAATACGCACAACTTAACACAATCTACACGTATAATGACAATTTTTGAGGCCGTTAAAAATGTTTAATCCCCGCCCCGAAAACAGGTCGATTGTTCTGAGATTGTTCTGAGAATAAAAATTGTTTGTTTGAAATAGGTACCCTTATTCGCACGAAGGGATGGCGAAACAAACCAGGTTCCTGGAATATTGGCTCCTTGGAAGACGTAGGTACCTACCTAAAATTTACCTGGTGACTGGCCTAATAATTAGTATTATTCATTTAATGAATCTTATTATTCATTTAATGAATAATACTAATTATTAGGCCAGTCACCAGGTAGGTTGAACCTTGCAAAAACTCGTGTTAGAATGAAACTTTGGGGGATTGTTTGTGGTCGGTTAGAGATGTTAAATCCACATTTTGCACAGAATATTTCCTAGTGGAATTTTGGGAGTAGCCAAAAAAACCTCGAAATTTTCGCACTTTCGTCAGTTTTTCGCTTATGACTCGGAAACGACGCATCGCACAGAAAACTTCACCGTTCTAAAATTGAAGAGCATTAAATTCTACGTCGATTGCACTCCCTATATATTTCCAATCGGTTCAGCCGCTATCGATCATCAAAAATGGGTGATTTTTTTTTTCAAATTTTCCCAACTTAAGGTTTTGCCCAACTTCCAACGCCAGTAGCTCAAAAACGGCTGCCCGTATCTGGCGAGCCTTTAGATGTCATGAGATAAAATTTGTAGAGCATCAAATTCTAATCCGAAAAACCTCCTAATTCGTAAAGTTTGCACACGGGGAACCTGAGATATTGAATGATCAAACTAAGAAACGCTTAATCTGACACGGTAAGCGGAAAACCACGTTTTTCAGAACGTTTTCGGCTGTAGCTTCTCATGAAAGCTGACTAAATTCTCCATCGCAGCTATTCCATGTGAAATGTTGATTTGAGCTTTTGAAATTTTATGTGTAAAATGTGGATTTAACATCTCTAACCGACCACAAACAAACCCCCAAACTTTCTTTTCCCGTTTACCACAGAATTTTCGCAAGGTCTTTCAGAAATTGGGATGACCTGGTTGCATGAACTTCAACGGTTACCACTCGAACCAACGAGACAGTTATTTTTGCCGCTAACTGGGGAGAAAAAAGAAAAATCCCTACCACTAAAAAACCAACAAAAGCGCGAATGCCTACCGAGGCTACAACCACACAGCATTCGGTAGAATCTGGTGAGCCTTTAAACGAGCTCGTGGAAGGGTTTCAGGGTTGCGTGCTGTGTATGGCGATTTTCATTCCCGCACAGGACACAGATAAGGTAATAGCGCTACACGGATTAGTTGATAACTCGATCGTTCGACAACCTCTCACACCCTCCCGCAACGGCGTGGCGAACATTTCCGGACCGCGCTGAAATCTCGATACCGAACACGGCCTATTCCCACGTTCCGCAAATATTTAAAGCTGAGTTTTCGGCTTATTACAACGTTTACAATAATCGTGGGCCCGCTGACCCGGCACTTCGGGTGAACATTGGATTCAAGGGGGTTGTAGGTACTTGCTATCGACTTAAAAAACAAAGAGTCTATCACATTAAAATCCTTTAATTCAAATTAAATCCTAGAACGCCAGTTTATTAGTTCTCCGCGTTTTTGCGTTTGCAAGCTTTCAAGACCGATCGCTCTAACCGGTGTGGCTTGCAGGCTAAATAGAGGCGGCGGGAAGATTGTTGGTGGGTTGTTGTTTTCGGAGTATTTTCGAACGTAGGATCCATTTTTGGGGATCCCAGCAGCGTCCTTTCATGGGGCTTTTGTCTGATGCGAGGAGGTCGTATAAGATGTCGTTTTCCGAGTACCTACTTTAGGGAATCGAATTCATTCTTCAACACCTGTTCAAATACTGCACAGAAATACAGATTTTCTTAATTTTCAATTTTTAAAAACACTTAGGTTCTGTTAAGGCAAACACACTGGTAGTCGACACCTTAAGGAAATTTTGACAGGTTTTTGTCTCTCCCACCCACAAAATCGAGTTTTCCGACTTTTTCACTTTTTCAAGATTTACACAAATACCTTCTCATTTCTATACGATGCAAAAGTAAACTTTATTCAAGTTTATTTTAAACTTTATTAAAGCTTAAATGGGGGGAAAAAAATAGTTTTTCGAAAGTGTGTTTTTGCACCAACAGTGCAAAGAGTGCAGAAAGAAGAACAAACTTTGTTCAGTAGTCGACAGGGGGTTTTGTACTAGTGGTCGACATACGTGCGTTGCTAGTCGACAGGTGACCGCCATATTTTTTTGCGGCCTTGTTGCACCCATGGTCGACATTGCCATAAATATCAAAAATATCGTTTAAATATCAAAAATATAAGTTTTTCTTCTGATCCGAAAATGGAGGACATTTCAGTTAATAGGGGACATGGAGGTCACAGTCGTAAATGGAGGAAATGTCCTCCCAAAGGGAATCCTAATTATTCCAAGAATAATAAACCACAAAAGAAAAACTATCAATATCCTGTTTCTTATAGTGAGGAAATTTCGTCCAGGGAGTCGACAATGGACGAGGGTTGTATTGGGCCATACTACTTTTCCGGACCTGGACGGAGTTGAAGAGACGGTGATTATATTTGTTTGATTGTCTAGTGAATGGGAGGTCGAAGGTCCTCTCGTACTATCGCCGCAAGGGCCACTTGACCCTTCCGTTCATCTCGGCAATATAAAACCGCACAGCGGCCACCAAGAAGGGTCTGGAGAGATTCCCCACAAGAGTCGGAAATGATCCGGGCGAAGATCCGGCAACACTGTGAAGCTCTCACCCCCCTTTATGAATGAATGGGGTCCTCCCCCTTGAAACCCCCTCTAGCAGGGCTTCTGTTTGGGCTCCTCAGTCAGCTCGCCGCCTACTATTTCTAATCCTTGCAAACCTCTTACAAACAACAACCCTTTTCGTGTTAAATAAAACCCGTGGGTGATAATTTAGTTGCTCGTAGCCCAGGACTTAACACGGTGAAAGAAAAAACCTTGTCAAGTGGGAAGTAGAGCTTTTGTAAAACCTTAACCCTCCGTCGATGAAAAACTAGACGGGATTTGGATCGCATTTTGGTAAATTCTCACAGTGTTTGTGTTTTCGCGACGGAGGTAGATTTTCCCTTTTGTTTCACGATGTGTAAATTTGAAAAAAAAATAATTTCCAAGCCTCCCATTGTTTTCCCTATTGTTTTCCCTGTATTGAGAGTAGTTTGAACTACTCCATAATATGGTATGGTGATTGTAGGGAAAAAGTCCCCCCCCCCCCCCCCCCCAAAAAAAGGCGCCGGAAAAAAATCCCTAGTATTTTCCGATCCCGGAAAAAAAGAAGAAATAGCGTTGACTGAATGGAAATGAATAGAAGATGATACTTGAGTACCTATTAAATACTTTTGTTGCCGTAGGGGGTCAACACTAAGCAGTAGCTACTACCTAGGTGACTGGTGTTTACAATGACTCGGTCAACGTCTAACGTTGTATTATCCAAAAGATGAGTGGCTTAATCTCATCTTTTATCGGAACCGTATATGTACCTATTTAGTGTGTACTTGTGAGAAAATTAATTCTGTCAATCAATAACATTTAAAAAAAAAGAAATGTTTTTTTCAACAATTTTTTTTTTTTTCATTCGGAAATTATTTGACCCCTTGACATCCTTCAAAAATCCCGTTTGTAGCTCCATGAATACCCTATAGATCGCCACAGTGAAATCGGATCAATCCGGGACCCCCCAAAATGGATTCTACGTTCAAAAATCCTTCGAAAACGACACCTCACTCGATCCCATAGCCCCACCAAAAAACCTCTCTCGCAGCTCCATTTTAGGTCTAGGTTTTTGGAATCTAGACCTCTTGAAACGAATTATGACATTGTCACATTTTGAGGCTGATCAGAATTTTCGACCCCCGTCGCCATTACATAGGTGTATTATTCCAAGAATACTAAACTAAACGAAGAGGTTCCCTAACTTTCTATTGTGTTTTGTTCAAGATTTTTTCAATTTTTCTGTTTGGGGATTTTTTTTCCGCCCTTGAGTGGGATTTTTTTTCCACCCTGCAGGATTTTTTTTCGGGGACTTTTTTTTCCGATTACCGGTATGGTTTACCATAATAATTATGGTAAACCATACCAGTATTATTATGGTATGGTTTACCAGTATAGCATTAAACCATACGATAATTATTATGGTATGGTTTACTGCTATACGGCATACAAGGCTACGTCTTGATTGAGAGTTTTCGAGCGAGCGAAGGCATCGTTAGCCCATTATAATTATTAAAAATGAAATTCAGGTGGTGTCTTAATTGGTTGGTATTCCCTACCTGGGTCTGGATGGACTGGCCGTCCGATCCATACAGGAACCAAGGTTTCCATTATTCAATACGAACCAAAAAAATTCAAATCAATCGTAACTTTTGATTGCTAATGAAATCCACACCGAATTGGTTCCATTAGATCAGTTAAAAATAGATTTTTTTTTTTTTTTTTTTTCAGTCGAACGTAGCATGAGAATTTCATTCAATAGGTACTTGGTTTAAGACAGTCTCGACGGAAAGCAGGTGAGAGTTTGGAAATAATCTGCGTTGGAGCTTCCTAAAGTAGGTAGTACAACATAATATGATGCACGCCCGCGTGAATAGTGCTACAACTCAGAATTCCTATTTTTTCAGGAAACGCGAAAAACATTTCCTGCCTTGAAATCTAGTTAATAAGTGCACGAATTCATTCTATACTTTGGCATAGCCTTTAAAAATTAGGATTGAACCCTTTATTGCTGTATTGAACAGATTGTAATTGTAAGAAAACGCTCCGAGTTATAACTGTGTTCACGATTCTTCTTGGCACCAGAAACAGATTTAAAATCTAAAAACAAAATTTGTTTCTGTAATATTTCGAGTTTCGACGGTTATTATTTTTTTTTTTTCGATCTTGAATAGTGTCGTATTTCGGGTTATCCAACTGGAAAAAAAAACGCTGCAAATTTTACACAAGGGTTTATTATTCTTTGATATAGGTTACTTGTACAGAAACTTAATTCTGTCAATGAAAAAAAATTAAAAAATCTTTTTTTGGATTTTTATATTTCAAAAAAAATTTTTTTTGGGGGGATTTTTTTCAAAAATGTTTTTTTCAAAAATTATGTATTTTTTACTCGAAAAACATTTTACCTCCTGGGATTCTTCAAAAATCCCATTTTTAGCCCCATGAAAGCCCTATAGATCGCGACAGTGAAATCGGATCGTTCCGGGACCCCCAAAAATGGATTCTACGTCCAAAAATACTTCGAAAACGACACCTAACTCGATCCCATACCCCAAAGCCTTCAAAAAAACCCCACCCGTAGCCCCATAGCGCCCCACGGGTTCGGGTGATCGGACTAAAAACCTTGCGGGCACAACTAGATGGTAAACCAAGTATTTTGTCAAAATTTCAGATTTTTAAAAAATTTCCTACTGCCCAAAACGGCCTGGACGGCGGACGGCGTACGGCGGACGGACATTTCGGATTTTGAATGTAGACCTCTTGAAACGGATCGGATCGGATTTCAATAATGTCAAATTTTGAGGCCGATCGGAGTCGTCGACCCCCGTCGCGAAAACATAGGTGTATTATTCCAAGAATAATAAACCAAAAGACGATTAAAGACGAAATAGACTATTTCGTCTTTAATCGTCTTTTGGTTTATTATTCTATAGACTATTTCGTCTTTAATCGTCTTTTGGTTTATTATTCTTGGAATAATACACCTATGTTTTCGCGACGGGGGTCGACGACTCCGATCGGCCTCAAAATTTGACATTATCCGTTTCAAGAGGTCTACATTCTAAATCCGAAATGTCCGTCCGCCGTGGGGCTAAAAATGGGATTTT
The DNA here is from genome assembly GCA_955831195.1 of Pilophorus perplexus. NCBI lineage: Eukaryota > Metazoa > Arthropoda > Insecta > Hemiptera > Miridae > Pilophorus > Pilophorus perplexus. The sequence goes on from OY037007.1 coordinate 26,895,012, forward strand.
TGAAGGATCCCAGGATGTTAAATATTTTTCGAGTAAAAAATACAGTTTTTGAAAAAACACATTTTTGATCAAAAAATCCAAAAAAAAATTTTTTTTGAGATAAAAATCCAAAAAAAAATTTTTTTTTAAATTTTTTCATTGACAGAATTAAATTTCTGCACAAGTAACGTATATCAAAGAATAATAAACCCATGTGTAAAATTTGCAGCGTTTTTAAGATGGATTCCCACTATCTCGCCGCATCCACCTTACATTATTATCCAACTGAAATCTCTCAACAGTTGAGAGGTTTTTTTGGAGTTACTCCAATCGTCAAAAAGGTGTTGACTCGAGAAGTCACACTCAACTTGAACAGTAGAAGTCGTCAACAGCGATTTATCTGCTTCCTGGTGGCCACTGGACTCCCTCTGTGATCGATAGAGCTAATTTTTCTGAACCCATCGATACCAATAACTCAAAAACGCCAACTTTTGAGTTGTTACGCTATTGACGCGAGAGAGCAATATGATGCTGGTATCGAACGTGCTTTTTTTCTCTCTTCAATTTTCTTGTGATCGTTGATTTCGCGAATCAAAATGCAGTTCTAAGTCAGATTCTAAGGGATTCTGAGGATTTTTGGAGAGCTACAATCTGCCGAACTCCTTTAAGATCCTTAAGGATAAATCGGGACTTATCTTTATTAATCACTTCATGAAGCTAGCTTTCAATAACAATAGCCTTTAAAAAAATCGCTAATGAAGCCGATTCGCATTATGGCAATAATTAAATCTTTTTGTGTTTCATGATGAGTAAATTCAAAATGATGGGTTTTAGTCATCAAACTGATAGCCACACTTCCTCATTGGGCCTCGTGCTACAGAGTATCTTTGATTGATTGTGTCAGGGAGTCGAGTGAGGTGCCGTTTTCGAAGAGATTGTAAACGTTGACCCGATTAATGGGAGTCCCCATAGCATTTCATTGCTTTAATATATGCATGCCCGTGCGTATTTCGCCATCAAAAGGCCTTTTATTCACTCTCCAGGCTTGTCATAAGAGGTTGGTAACTTCAAGGAGCAAAATATAAGTGAGCATGCAGGGTTAAGGAACTTTTCAAGTGAGTTCCCTCGTCTTTCGAAAGTGTAGAATGATCCCCAATTACGTGAAAACAACTTTGAGCAAATGGTTAGGAGGGGGTTTGTATTTTAGTCTTGTCACACAGGATTTGCTTCACTCTCCTGGAAATTCTGTATGAACTTTACTACGGCGAGGTTTTGAGTTTGGGAACTTCCATCCATTTTTATTACCATTCACTATCACTTTCTCAAATGGAAGACGTCCTACGTATATTTTATTTACCACTGTATGCTGTAACAAAAAATTTTGTGTCTTCTCCAATACCATTCTATGTGTCCCGGCAGATGAACGACCTCCTGAAGAGACCCTTACTCCCATATATGGGGGAGGGGCGAAAGGCGCCTTGAGGCTTTGGTTTGTAAAAAAAATACATGCCTTGAAAAAACGATTTACCTGCGGCTTACTCCCTCACCAACAACCCAAATGGAAGATGTTTATTGCATTCAATGACCCCTTCCAGCCTCTGAAAGGAGGATGTTAGATTCCTGTTTGTTCAAGGTATAATAATTTTCAAGAAATAGATTTCACTCTCCTGCCACCATCGAAAAATTCGGGGCCAACAATCTACAAAAGCAGGAATCTAACATCCTCCTTTCAGAGGCTGGAAGGGGTGATTAAATGCAATATATTACATTTGAAAAAATCATAAATAAGGTTTATGATTGATTTGCGAAGTGCCAGGAGAGTGAATGGTAATAAGAATACTCAGACGTTTTCCAAGAATTAATTCAAGCGTGAAAAATATTTAATAAAGAAAACGTCTTAATAAAAGCGTTGCGGAGTTAACATGGAACAGTACTTTTTAAAACGCTTTGTCAAACTGCTCATCTCTGCACGTTTTAAAAATCAAAACATTTTTCACTTTCCTGGGGCATTGAAAAATTCAACATTCAATGTTCTAAATCGCGTGCAACGCCCAGTTTGGTTTATTATTCAGGGAAAACTACACCTATGTTTTGATCTTACTGTGCTGCCACGCAATATGTTCATTTAGAACCTCAATATGAGTTTAAAAAAAAAGAATAATCAGCCCCATCGGTGGATTTTGATATTGAATGGGGCTGATTAATTTGAAAAAAAAAAAAAAAAAGAAAAAAAAAGACCACTGGGGCATTAAGCGGTTTTGGTTTATTATTCTTGGAATAATACACCTATGTTTTCGTGACGGGGGTCGACGACTCCGATCGGCCTCAAAATTTGACATTATCCGTTTCAAGAGGTCTACATTCTAAATCCGAAATGTCCGTCAGCCGTCCAGGCCGTTTTGTGCAGTAGGAATTTTTTTAAAAATCTGAAATATTGACAAAATACTTTGTTTACCATCTAGTTGTGCCCGCAAGGTTTTCAGTCCGATCGCCCGAACCCGTGGGGCGCTATGGGGCTAAAATGGAGCTATGGGTGGGGGTTTTTGATCGCTTTTAGCTATGGGATCGAGTTAGGTGTCGTTTTCGAAGTATTTTTGGACGTAGAATCCATTTTTGGGGGTCCCGGAACGATCCGATTTCACTGTGGCGATCTACAGGGCTTTCATGGGGCTAAAAATGGGATTTTTGAAGGATCCCAGGAGGTTAAATATTTTTCGAGTAAAAAATAATGAATTTATGAAAAAAAAAAATTTGAAACAAAAAATCCAAAACACAATTTTTAAAAAATATAAAAATTTTTTTTAATTTTTTTCATTGACAGAATTAAATTTCTGCACAAGTAACCTATATCAAAGAATAATAAACCCTTGTGTAAAATTTGCAGCGTTTTTTAAAAGTGATATTGTGAGAAAATACTCGGTCTACCATCTAGTTGTGCCCGCAAGGTTTTGGTACTCCCTTAGTATGTTACCTACCGCCCATCCGATCCCCTAGTATGTTAACTACCGAATCAGTGCCTACCTACAAAGCTAAAAGTCGTTAAGTAAAATTAATGTTAATGTTAGTCGTTAATTAATGTTAATTGTAGGAACAATTCGAATAAAATTACACCTAAATTGGGTTCAAACTTCATATTTATTGGGTAACTCAGCCTAACAATTTAGAGTAAAAGTTGCAGCGTTTTCCGGTTTCACTCATTAAATTCTTCTCACAGGAAATTTTGAGAGAAAAGAAAATATCGAGTTCGAGCCACATTCAAGTCTTTAAAGGTGTCATTCGTAACATTTTACACAATTCTTCGACACACAAAGCTCTCTGTTGGTCCAAAAACGAGAAAGTACCTAGCGATGGGCTCGTGGGAGTTCGAACCAGACCATCCTTTGATAGGTGATACTATTTATGGGAGACTACTATCTCCAGTGGTTTCTAATCTGTCTCGTCAAGGATCATTTAGTTACAGAAAATAGCTTCATTAGTGGTTCGATGCCAGAGTTCGACCCTCAGACATACCTGGTTTAGTTATCCAAAAATGTTCGACGGGTTTTTAGTTAGAGTAAAATTATTCAACACGACCTCTCAATAATGTGAAGAAAACGCCGGACGTAGCATCATAGGTTATCAGGTTATTGGCCAATTAGGATGAGTGACACCCTGAGACTACTCTTGGACTGAATAGAAGGAGTGGCTGGTCGAACTTTGTTCAGTAGCTCCAATTAGTTGTGAGAAGTTGCGAGACTTTCTTTTGTCCTCAAAATTGAATCAGCACTCAGCGACTTCTGGTAGAAATAGGAAGCGAGGACATTTTGGGGCGAACAAACGCAACATGCGTGGGTTTCCTAATCACACGGAATGAGGGAAAAAATGTGGTTATGCACGAGTTATTTCTCAAGGAAATCCGCCAGAGCGAGCCAATATCACTCTGCCACCTCAAGTTAGCCCGATGTTAACCGAGAAGGGGAACGCGGGAACGCTTCCTTGACTGCTTGATGGAAAAGTCAATATCTAAAATACCTGGGAGGTCCCAACCAGAGGCGGTAAGAAAAGACAGGGAGGCAAGAAAAAAAAAAAAAAAAAAAAAAAAAAAAAAAAACTATGGGTGACAAAGAGTGTAGATGGGGAGAGTGTGGGTGGAAGTATGATGAGCTCAAACTTCACGAACCCGAATGGAAAGAGGTTGGGTGAATACAAAAGGGGGAACCAGAGAACCAGAAGGCTGGGGTTTGTTCCAATGGGAGACTGATCATTGTATATCACAGTACGACTGCGTGACGGGAATAGGACTAGTAAACACGGGACTGAAAAGAGCGGAGGCAATCAGGGTGGTGTCGACAGGGCAGCATGCGAAATGCAACGACAATTTGACTGTAGGGAGAAGGGACTTGACGACCCGAACTCCGGAATCTCCCAAAACAAGAGTTTCCTACACCAGATCCAGATTTGAGGACAATACTGATGATCAGGGGTAGGTAAATGCAAACGGCAGGATAAAGTCGGACTTTCTTGGGTTCTTGTAGAGCTTCCATAAAATCCTACAATAGTAGAAAGTGGGACGAGGGGAAAATATATTCCGGCAATTAAATAAGAGATGAGAAAATCTCATCTTCCTTCTTCAAATTTAGTTATTACAATGATTTCCTATAATTATTTCCGATATTATTGTCGGCTCAACTGATTATTGTACATCACACTGAGAGAAAAGTTTTTTTTAGTGGCTAGGTTAAATCCGAAATAACCTCGAAAATAAATTGAAACCACCTAGAATCAATTTATTCAACCTAGAAAACAATAGGTCCACGTTAATGTATCATCGAAAAATATAATTACAACCGAGACCCATATAGAAACAACCTAATCCGTTACATATTATCCGCCCTCTGACCACAACCTGGAATAAAAAAGTGTCAACCTAGACCGAAATTTGGTCACATTTAATGTGAAGACCTAGAAAAAAACGGGGGTATGGTTTTATGAAACCACGGTAAAAGTGAAACTTTTTTTCACACTAGTTTCAGGAAATGATGCCTACATTTATATATTATATTATATTATATATTGTATAATATTAAAGGGTGCTGGATGGGTGTAAGGAGGGGGGGTACAATCTGTAATCTGGGAGGCACAACCCGCGTAATCCCTGAAAATTTCATCAAAATCGAATCAATATTGGCTGAAATCCCCACTCCTTCTCTTCTTTAGGGAAGGAGAGGGGTATGATGGAGGGGAAAACGGGAAAAATCCTTGAGGGACTTATCTCAGAACGTAGATCATTTTTGAATTTCTCGAGATTTTCAAGAATATTATATATATGAAATTATATACAGGGTGGCGCAGCGGGTTCTCGTGAATTTGAAACAGTCGTCAAATCGTCAATGTTGAAGTTATCGGGTTGAAATAAATTTTAAAATGTTCAGTAACAAGGGAATTTTATTTAAGAAATCCATCGAATGCCTTCCTTCTTGGGAGATGCATTCTTGGAGTCGGTCCTTCACATTTCCCATTGCTCGCTCCAGCATATCGGTTGGAATTGCTTGAATTTCTTGGAGTTTAATTACACCAGAAACCTCTCCACAGTGATGAAGTAACCGTTTGGTGTGGGGTTTCCAAGCTGGGAATCATTGGACCGTATTTTTTTGAAGATGAAAGGGGGCAGGCGATTACGGTGAATTCTGTGCGTTATGGACGAATGATTGAAGAATTCTTGATTCCACAACTCGAACAAAACGACTAAGATACAGATTCAATGTCGTTTCACCAAGATGGGGCAACTGCACACACGGCAGGAATATCCATGCAGGCTTTACGCACTCTGTTCCCAGGGCATCTCATTTCGCGTAACGGAGACATGAATTGGCCCCATCTTTCAAGGGGGTTATTTGAAAGTATTGAAAGAAAGGAAAAGTGTACATCAATAAACCTCGCACCCTTCAGGAGTTAAAGGCTTCCATTGAGACTGAAATTCAAGCAATTCCAACCGATATGCTGGAGCGAGCAATGGGAAATGTGAAGGATCGTCTCCAAGAATGCATCTCCCAAGAAGGAAGGCATTCGATGGACATCCTTTTTCATAATTGAATTTTTTTCTTTTCTTAAATAAAATTCCCTTGTTACTGAACATTTTAAAATTTATTTCAACCCGATACCTTCAACATTGACGATTTGACGACTGTTTCAAATTCACGAGGCATAGCTGCGCCACCCTGTATATAATATAATATATAATTTATATTGCATTATATAATATATATAATATAATATTAAGGGGTGCTGGATGGGTGTAAGGAGGGGGGGCCTCACCCCGCGAGAATTAAAACGATGACCTCGCTTCTCACCGTGAACTCGCCCCCTCCCCCTCGGTTTTTTGAAATCCGACTTCTGAATGTGATTTGGCATAGATTGAAGCCCATTTGGCTCGCGGATACCATACCCAAAAAACGACTCCTTACTGGGTCTTTTTGAACCCCAAAAAACGTGGGACAAACGCGAGAAAAACGATTATTTCGACGGGGATTTCGACGAATTTCCGGGGCGAAATTCCGATTTTCGATTTGACCGACGTCTTCCTCCAGGTCTGATCTATACGGCTCGTATTTTTTTCGTAATTTTTTCGACCCCCTAAACGGCCTTTGGCGCGAGTGGAAAGTGAAAAAACGTGGGACAACGCACAAGAAAGACGAATTTTTTCGACGAATTTTCGAATTTGGCGAATTTCGACGAATATAATATGGCCTACGACACATCTACGACCAACGCGGAACCCGACGGAAAAAACGCCGTCTCTCTAGGCTCTACCGTTGAGGCAGGGTAGCATGGAGTAATAATTATTACGGTAGCGTGATGTGATGTTACGTGACGGAAAACGACACACAGACGAAAAAATTTGAGACGATGTAACAAAAGTTTCACTTTAATAAAAATCGCATACCCACAAATGTATGAGCACCATGAGTACAAATGAGTACCTCGGCTAGTTTTCTAATAATAGGTAATAATAATAATAATAATAATAATAATAATAATAATAATAATAATAATAATTGAATTATTATTGAATTGAGTTGAACTGGTGAGACAACAACACAGTAAATTCTGGTCATTCAAATTCGATTGAAGTTGTAAGAAATGTATGAACAAGAAACAGAACATAAGTTCATTCCGCACATTGTACAAAATTCGGTTGTACAATCTTCGGATTGTACAGTTTCGGACTTTACACGTAACATATATAACGCATGCACAACATTGGTCAACCTTCACTGACGAGTGGTTTTACATGGAGTCGCTAACGCACACGTACCTGAAACAGAAATAAAATGCCGTCATTGCAAGCAATCGATCTAGGTATCTTAATTTCAAAATTATTACCAACTCCAACACTAACACAATAATGATAATCCCATAACGATGTGCGAAAATTTCGCCGCGTTGGGAAACCAGAGAGAAAAACCTAAAAAGCCTACGCCAGTGGTTCTTGTGGGGGGGGGGGGGGGGGATAAAATATCATCATCCGCGGAAACACGCAATCTGAATAGGCCAGGCAGGGCAAACGGAAAAGTCACGATTATAACTTCAGTTTTTTCCCTGCCGCGGAAAAAAAAAATTATTCTGAGATGGAAAATGGAAAAGCGCAGCGATACTGAATTTATGTCTCCAGTGAAGATATAGTGGTAAGCATAATTAGCTTAATTTATTTGCTTGGAAAAAAAGAGTCACTTCTAATAGCTTTCTTTGGCAACTTTCCGCTGGGAAGGTAAATACAATTTATTACATTACCACGTTTCATTACTATTCATTTCATTTGATGGTCGAATGTTTACTTTACGACAGCAAATTTTGCAGTCTAAGGGCCGCTTTTTCAATTCCCCGGGTAAATCGTCTGGTACGTACCTAGCAGTTAGCGCTAACTGCTAGATAATCAGCACCCACCTTTTTCAATTAACTGGTGACATTCAGTTAACTCTAACTGCTGACTATGAGGTAATGCACCCGTTTGCTATCCCTAGACCTAAAAACCAATATCGATCTCACGATAATCGATTAAATAGTAGCGTTATCACTCACTTTTCTTTGGCAAGTCCGCCATGGCTCTAGTTGAGACACAGTAAATGCAACTGATTTTTGCATAACAGCAATAACTGTGATTACGTTGAAAACGCTCGAGACACTCCTCTGAGAGGAGTCCTCTCTAGGAGCAACAGCTTGAAGGGGGTTTGATCGTACTTGTTCTAATTTGGTATTTGCGGAGAAGAAACAAATGTTTCTGTCAACGATTTTGTTTCGGCTCGGAAGTTGTTGTATGGTTTTCTTCTTCTATTATTATTACATAGAGCTTTGTTTTTTCATTCCTCAATTTTCATTGCAACCGTTGTAAGAAGTGAGCATGAGTGTTTGAAAGAAGTGAGCACCTATTAAATTTTATTAAAGGTTAGTCCTGGAAAAGAAGTTTCAATTGCATAGTTTAATTGAACACATACTGTGTAGATCTGACGCTCCCACGACACGAATTCGGCAAATAATTCGTCGCCTGACGAATAATTCGAGTCGGCAATCATAATAATTAACATGAACACAGTCGAAAGTCAAAAATATAAAACCTGTGTTCCGTCGGACCTGATGACACGATCCACTAACAGACTATTAGCGCGTTAACTGGCCCTCCGAGGGCTGACTAAAATTACCTAGCAGTTAGGAAATAACTGATGATTGATAAAGTTGAAATTAAGGTACAAAGTCAGCGGTGCACCAGTTAGCTGCTGCGAGGGTCCCTACTCTATACGATTAGTGTAGAGTGGAGTAAATGTGGAAATGGGGCAAATGCGGAAATGGTTTTGAAAGTGGCGTCATTTGGGCGCCTTGCCTCGGAAAACTTCTCAATACGTACGTATTCAGTTATGTTGGCAGCCCCTTACCTATCGGAAAAGGTGGGCTTATGGCAGTCAGCAGCTTTCTATTAACCTTGTCCTGACTAATGGATCAGCTCTTCAGACGAGTGGTGTGTTGTTAGCATCAAATAAGGTTTCCAGAAAGTGGAGTGTCAGTAACATTTATCCCACCTTGACATTTCTTCAGGTGACAGTTTAACAGTTTACAATAAAATTTGGTTTATATCACGTTCATTTGCAAAAATAATACCATGCGTTGCACTTGCCCCTGCCAATTTGCTGTGTGGGGTAAATGCGGAAATAAGGGAATAGAGTAAAAATAAAAAACGCTGCAAATTTTACACTACGGTTTATTATTCTTTGATATAGGGGGCATTACACGTCAAAGATTGAACTCAAAAAAATAAAGTTCTTCGAAATCAACCATTTTTGGGTATGTTGTACCCCTAGGTGAGAAAAAATTTCCCAGAAATTTGGAGACCAATTCGTCGCATTTTCGTCGCTCCACAGGCAGTCAAAGTTAGCAAAATAGGCAGGTGTGGGTTCACTTCGCCGGCTGCTACCGCCCTTATTCCGCCACCAAAAAAATAACATCGCCAGTGTTTTGGAAAGAGAAAAACCTCCTCTTTTCTGTGGTGTAATCGTTTTTTCAATCAAAATTTTACTTCACTTTTAAAATCGAGTTTGAAAACTTAAAAATAAGTTTTCTCCAATTTGGGCATTTTTAATTTTTTTTATTTTTGGCTTAATTTCAAGGTATACACCTGTAGAACATCCAGTTAAAAGGGAATCATGGGATGCAAAGTCGTTAAGTGTCAGCAAACAAAAGATATCACTAATATATGAGGAAAAACGCGTTTTTTCTCCTTTTTACCGGGTTTTCCGCGGTTGCATTGCCTCGCATCCTTTCTCTACGAGAACACAGACTATAATGGACTTCATCTGCCACTCTTAAGCTTTCCCAGTAGGTTTCAATATTTTTGCGTTTGGCTGCGCGTACAAGTCTACAGCGTCCTGCAGGAAGAGGGATCACGTCTCCTAGAGAGCTGTACCAATGGGCAAATGAACACCTAAAGGAAACCAGAATATTATTTTGCAGCAAAAAACAGGTGGACATCCAAAGACTAGCCCTCCAGAAGCGGTTCAGTCGCTCTTTAACAATTCATGGTACCAAGGGCTATCATGCATATCTGCCGAATCCAGATGGTCTTACCTTGAAAATAACGGGTGAATCTTCCTTTAGTAAATTTTGTAAAATAAACGTGTAGGTAGTAAATCGAATACATCTGTTTTCATGACAATGAATGTGTTACACATTGTGTTCTCACCATCTCCCCCAAATATAGTAGGTAACTAAAGGAATGTGGATCGAATAGAAAGTGTTAAACTGCCTACAAATTGGGACAATTTGAATTGTAAGAGTTGAAACAGTTTTTGAAATAGAAAAATATTGAAACCTACTGGGAAAGCTTATGAGTGGCAGATGAAGTCCATTATAGTCTGTGTTCTCGTGGAGAAAGGATGCGAGCAATGCAACCGCGGAAAACCCGGTAAAAAGGAGAAAAAACGCGTTTTTCCTCATATATTAGTGATATCTTTTGTTTGCTGACACTTAACGACTTTGCATCCCATGATTCCCTTTTAACTGGATGTTCTACAGGTGTATACCTTGAAATTAAGCCAAAAATAAAAAAAATTAAAAATGCCCAAATTGGAGAAAACTTATTTTTAAGTTTTCAAACTCGATTTTAAAAGTGAAGTAAAATTTTGATTGAAAAAACGATTACACCACAGAAAAGAGGAGGTTTTTCTCTTTCCAAAACACTGGCGATGTTATTTTTTTGGTGGCGGAATAAGGGCGGTAGCAGCCGGCGAAGTGAACCCACACCTGCCTATTTTGCTAACTTTGACTGCCTGTGGAGCGACGAAAATGCGACGAATTGGTCTCCAAATTTCTGGGAAATTTTTTCTCACCTAGGGGTACAACATACCCAAAAATGGTTGATTTCGAAGAACTTTATTTTTTTGAGTTCAACCTTTGACGAGGAATGCCCCCTAGGTTACTTGTGCAGAAATTCAATTCTGTCAATGAAAAAAAGTTTTAGAAAAAATTTGATGTTTTTTTCAAAATTTATTTTTTTACACGAAAAATATTTGACCTCCTGGGATCCTTCAAAATCCTATTTGTAGCCCCATGAAAGCCCTATAGATCGCAACAGTGAAATCGGATCATTCCGGGACCCCCAAAACTGGATTCTACCTGCAAAAATACTTCGAAAACGACACCTAACTCGATCCCATAGCCAAAAGCCTTTTAAAAAAAACCTTCCCTTAGCCCCATAGTGCCCCACGGGTTTGGAAGATCGGGCTGAAAACCTTGCGGGCACAACTAGATGGTAAACCGAGAATTTTTTCAAATTTTCAGATTTAAAAAAAATCCTACTGCCCAAAACGGCCCGGACGGCGGACGGACATTTTGGTTTTGGATTCTAGACCGATACCCTTGAAACGGATAATGTCAAATTTTGAGGCCGATCGGAGTCATCGACTTCCGTCGCGAAAACAGGTGTATTATTCCAAGAATAATGAACCAAAATTATTTAAACTTTTTTTTTAATGGATAAAATCATTACAAAATTTCCACTCCAGTCCAACCTCATATAGGTAGAACTTGCAAGACTTAGTGCTCTATCAGGCCGTGGCCCTTTGAAGAGCATTAGAGGCAAGTAACTTGACATTCGAAACATCGCCATGTCATACGGTAAACACGAAAACGGCTTTGTAACAACTCGTAACAACTCGTCAATCGACGTAATCTGCTTTCCTCTCTCCCCTAACGTTATGATAGCTATTGAAAACCGACCAACGCGAATAATTTCATACGGTTGGAATCGCTCTTCGGTCAACAGGGGCCGGGAAATCAATGGTGCATGAAATTATTCTTTAACAAGAAATCACAAGGCCAGCGACTAAGAAACAGAAGTCATCTCGGGGTGGGTTGTTAATTTTTAATGAAACTTGAGTGAAGTTCACGGGGCGGATGAACTCAAGAAATAAGGCCAAGTTTTTAAAAAGAGCGAGTAAAATCTCCTTTTGCATTAGTTATGGCGGATCTGTTATAAAAACGCTGCAGATTTGGCCCAAGGGGTAATTCTTAGGTTATTACTCTTCGGTTCGAGTACCTATAAATTATCAAAAGATAAATTCTGTCAATAAAAAATCATTTCTAAAAATTAATTTTTTTTTAAAATCTGTATTCCTGTACAGTGTATGGGCAGATGTGGACGCAAAAAACTGAATTTTATAATATAAAATTCAGTTTTTGCATATTATGCAAATTTATTTAGAAAACGACCCCTCATTTGACCACCAGCCATTCTATTTGTAGCCCCATGAAAGGTCCACTGATCCCCACGGTATTATCGAATGGCTCAGGGACCCCTAAAATGAAATGTAGGAACCCTACATCCAAAAATACCTCGAAAACAACATCCCACTCGTTATAATAGCCAAAAACCTCTCCATTAGCCCCTTTTAGCCCCACGGGTTTGAGCGATCGGGCTGAAAAGCTTGCGAGCACAACTAGATGGAGAACCGAGTATTTTGAAAAAATAAAAAAATGAAAATTCCTACAGCCTGAACGGCGGACGGATTTTTCAATTTTGGAGTCCATACATATTTTATAATGACAGTTTTGAGGTCGATCTAAATGTTGGACCACCGGTGCGAATACATAGATCGACTATTCTGAGGAAAATAACTGTAGCGTACCACCTGATGAATGTGTGAGGTGTGTAGCCTATTGATTAATAATTAAGTAGTTTGGGTGGCGAAATGCATTCTGCACAGCGTCCATGGTTTGTGGAGGAGGCCAGAGAGAGTACGAGTGGACACTCCCCAGAGGCTTGACACAAGATGTTGTGATCTTGTGTGAGTAGTCAATGAGGTTGTTCCAGCCGCAGTGCAGGGGGATCTGGGTTCCTCGAGAATCAGAGAATCCCCGAGGAGTCAGGTTTCCCTTAGTCCGGCAGATTCCCGGAATGAACGGGAGGAAGCAGCTATCCTGCACGAGGAGTGGTGTTGGATATTGTTTCCTACAGCCGGGTGAGTACCAGGAGATGGTTATCCGGCTCCCAATCTTGACGCGTCAAGTACGGACTCCTGATAGACACCCCTGGTCTTACCTGGGCGGCTTTTCCGGATTCCAATCTCAAAGCGCCGAGAATGGACTCCAGGACCACCGTCCCCGGCGTGTTTGTAGTTTCCTCCTTGGATACCTCGCCCGAGACGTCAGGGGAGGTCTCCGTATCGCGTGAAAACTATGCCAAAATGATTACGATCAGACATCGCGTTGGTTACTTTTACTTTTGATGAAAGTGTGTGAATAACGGGCTACGTCAGCGAAAGACATGGGGTTCCTAGGCGGCCTCGCGAGTCGGCTGAGTTGAGCCGATCTCGGGAGAAGGAAGCGAGCGTGAGCGCGCTGGCGCGTCAGGCGTCAATCACGTGAACCCGCGTGGGCGGCAGCCAGCGTAGGCGAGAAGGACATCGATGATGTGATGTAGAGTTCCCTTCAACAACCAAAAACTATGATTCCTATAAGATTGAGCCAATAAAACACTCTACATAGTCTTGAGTGTAGCCAGACATACACTACAACGTCTATGTTGGTTAGTGAACTTGAACTTGCACGATGCACAAACATTAGTCTTCAGCGCCGAAACGCCTCCATGTGAATCGTCAATGCCTACGCACGTGCGACACACAGAAGAGATAATGCGACAGCATTACCATACAATGAGGTTTCCGGAAGACTTGAGTCAGTGAGACGTCTGCCATCCTCTCGGCACAAAGGCCAGGCAGATGGGCAGGTCTCTAGATGGTATCCGATTAGACGCAGATATTACCACGGATCACACGTAACGCCCAATGTCAGAATGATCGTTCACCAGAAAATTACTCCGAACAGCAGAGCGCCAGTGTATTCATGAGCTGCCAATCGTCATTGAAAGTCCTTTCAACTTAACTGTATGGAGCAAAGGTACGATATTGTGCTCGATATGCTCATGCTCATGCTGAAAGAGAGCCGCAAACCCACGTTAAATTTAAATGGGATTAGGCGATTTTTGAACTTAAGTGACAACCTATTATTGTGGATGCTGAATTTCAAAAATGTACGCTGATGCCGACGTTTAAAAAATGTAATCCTCCAACATCAGAGCATAAAAGTTTAAAATTAATACATCTTTTATTATGCGTTGGTTATTTACATGATCGTGGCTTAGCGTTCGACTAGTAGCATAGGGTACTACGACTAGTTTGATACGACACCAAAATTCAGGTAGGAGGCGAATTATTGTAAAGAATCCTAATAATGGAAAATGCTTGTTGACGAATCTGGGACCACAGTGAATTTCATGTTCGGTCGCTCACTAACGTATTGAGAATGTATCAGTAGAAATTCAGAATTATCCTACAATCTCTTATATAATATATAAGAGACTGTAGGATAACTCTGAATTATATTATAATTTAATTATTAAACTTTTTTCTTGAAAAGTTTGTAGACGGCTATATCACCCCGAAAAATGGATTATGCGTCCAAAATTACTCGGAAAACGACACCTCAATCGACCTCCTGGCATCCTTAAAAGCTCCATTGTAGCTCCATGAAAGCCCCATGGATCCCCTCGGTGAAATCCGATGGTTCTGGAACCCCCCCAAAAATTGATTCTACGTCCAAAAATACTTTGAAAACGACACTCCATTCGATATCATAGCCGAAAACCGTCTACCCCGTATGGCGAATTTCCTCGCGGCGAATTTCCTCGCGTCGAATTTCCCCTCAATCGATCTATTTTACCAGTCACTCCATGCTGTCAGGTCCGGCCTATACGACCTTCTCCTTGAGCACCGCCTCAAGCTTTGAATTTGTTGTTGTTTTTTCCCCCGTAATGTATATTTCTCATCCCTTACTCTCCCTCTCATCATCTATGTCAGTCATATTACATTCAGTTTATTCGTAACATTATATTTCTTGTTAAATTGGGCTCGACCCGTATTATTTAATAAATAAATAAAAAACTATTTATTTCGCCCACGATTCGAAATGCGCATTGAAATGTATATTGTCGGACGTATACTCACTATAGTGAGTCGTCACAAAGGTATTATCCTGGTAGCGTGGAGAGAAAAAAAAAAAAAAACATCGACGCCTCTGTATTTTCCAACTTTTGTGAGTAGGCTGTTCTCGTTTAAAACTTGCACAGGTGGTAGGTGCCTGGTAAGGGGAGGTAGCCTGTAGGGAGCAAATTTTGGCGTTGCTTTTAACTCCTGTTACAGGAGTTAAAAGCTGGGAGGGATACAGTTCCTCCACCTGCCTCCAACCCCGATCTCTACGATTCATAACTTATTCAAATCTCGGATGTATGAAAAGGGCGGCCGGGAAGGGGAGTGGTAGTTTCCATTTTCCGTGCCCTCCCCAGGGTTTATGTTTGCCTTTAGGGACCTTGAGGCCTGCTCTGCGGCCAAGAAGACAAGTGCGGTTGCAAGGGGGTTGAGGGGGGAGGGCCTGAGTTGACGTGGGGGTGTACTAAGATGGCAGGGGTGTGCCCAAACTCCCAAAACAGTCGGAATCCCGCTCCCCCTCCTTCAAGACCGGCTTCCCGCAGCCCGCAAAATCGTCATCACATCGGGAGAACCCTGCCGTTCATCGGGTTTTCGGAATGCCTCAGACTATTGGACGCTCTTCTCTGAACTTGCCGATTCCTGAGCTATTTAACCCTTAATGACCCACGGTATCTTTTTGGAAGACCAAGTTTAGTGACGTCTTGCGATTTTCGGTGTTAAGCGCCAGAAATCGATATACGTAGTGTTTATTCGCCAGGAAGAGAATGTATTTTCCACATGGGGACCACAAAAAATAAAATAAAAAAAAAAATAAATAAAAAATAAAAAATAAAAATCATGCGTCAGATTCCTCAAATTCTCACAAAAATACGTAAAATTGATATTTTAAAGGTTGAATAACAAAAATTTGAATCGATGAGTATGTAATATAATAATAATTATTATATTATATATACAGTAGAATCCGCTTAATGTTACCACTTTGGGTCCAAGCCATTTTGGTAATACTAAATGACTGGTAACGTAAGGCGAAGGGCATTAAAAAAAATGTAGGTATGTAAGCAAAATCCCGACCAATAAAGTGCAAGTAATTTATTTCAATGTAAAGGCATTTTTGTCAATTTGTATTACGTACGAAGTCAATGATAGCAGTGAAATTTATTAAAAAGGTTTTTGTATGGTGGGTTGGATTTCGGCATCCTCGATCAATTTTTTACGTAGGTATCTTTGAGAATCGTAAAGGGATTGAAATTCTGAAGCCCTGTGATGAATAATTCCTCTCTGTAGGATGTCAAGAGCGGTAAGCTTTTCTTTCTCAGTTGGGGGCTTGACTGCGGATTTAGATCATGAGTTCAGATTTGTACTGTTTGTTCATGATCGTGGAGCAAATTAGGATAAGAGCAACAACAATCGCACATTATTAGTTGGTATGTATGCGGGAGGTTGTGTACTTCACTAATCTCATCGAAACTAGGCATTTTTCGACCTGATTGTAGACGTACAATGGTAACACTATCCGACCTGTTGGTAATACTAAAACGGCTTATTTCTTACGTTGTGAAATACAGCCGGACCGTTCCAGGCTTTTTTGGAAATATTAGCCGACTGGTAGCTTTAAACGTGGTAACATTAAGCAGATTCCACTGTAATATAGTTATTATAACATAACAATTATTATTAGGGACTGTGGAATGATCTCTAAATCGGATAAGTTTGATGTGGTTTGTTTCCAAGAACTGCTGTCGGTCAGAGGTGCTTTGTAGTTCTCGTAATGCAGCGGAATCAAATTAAATTGAATTAATTGATAATCTCATAGCCAGATCTTGCTGGCGGACTTGGACGGTAAATTCCACTGTTAATATTCGTATAAATTCGTGCTTCCAGACCCTCCCTCCTGTAGAGCTGCACTTCATCAGATAATAATTATCATTCCCTCGCCCTCTTTTCACGCTCGTCGGAGTTGAAGCAGTTCAGGGAAAACTCTGAGCGCTCTGCCCCAGTTTTCCCTACCGTTGAGTACACATTCGACGGCGATGGGAGTCGATTTGAATTTTATTGAAGGAGTTCAGGTCCTACTGTCTGGAGAGGCGGAGCAACTTTTACTCCTTTCCGCGGCGTTTATTCCTCCATGGCATTTGTTTGAACTCGCATTTACTCCTATAAACTGGGGGGGATGGAGTGACATGCGATGACTAGGGGTCGCAATCCCGCGGGATCCCGTGGGATCCCGCGTGATTTTTAATTCATAAAATAATTTTGCATAAAAAAGATTTTTTTACAAAAACGCTGCAAATTTTGCAAAAGGGCTTATTATTCGTTAATATAGGTTAATTACGCCAAAATTAATTCTCTGTCATTAAGAAAATACCTACTTGAAGAAAAGGCACCGTACTCTCAGCGGACAAGGGTGCTTTTACTTGTGAGCTATTTAGCTTCGAGAAACCTGAGCTCGCTGCGTGACAGTCGAAAAACCTCAAAATCTTCGGACTTATTTTGGTTTTTGGCTTATATCTCCGTAGGGATCTATCCTACAAAAAACACCGCTCATACCTTCTTTGAAGTAGACAACATTTGCCAACTTTTGAGACTAACTGCAGCTCTGTAGGTCCAATAGTTTCTGAGATAAAGCTTTTCTACAAATGATGACCTTTTCGAAAAACTTGAAATTTAACCATTTGGTCACGTTCCAAAGCCTCAATATCAAAAACAGCGTTCAATAACTAGCTTCAATAAGAAGGGGGGGGGGGGGGGGGGTAGTGAGAAGCCAACTGGCCTACCTCGAGTGGACACTATCATTTTTCATAAACAACTGGTTTGGGATCCCTGTCCGCTACCAGCACGGTATCAATGTTGACGAACAAAGATGTCCGCGAGAAGCATGAATTTGGTCGTCCGCTAGCAACACGGAGCCGGCTCAAAACCTTTCGGGCACAACTAGATGGTAAACTGAGTGTTTTGTCAAAATTTCAGATTTAAAAAACAATCCTACTACCCAAAACGGCTCGGACGGCGGACGGACTTTTCGTTTTTGGAATCTATGTAGGTATCTTGAAATGATGATGCCAAATTTTGAGGCCGATCAGATTTTTCCACTTCCGTCGCGATTACATAGGACCTATGTATACATAGGTATACACACCGGTGTATTATTCCGAGGATATTGAACCAAAACGGCGTAATAATTAACAGTAATTAACAGTAAGTAATTGTTATTGCAGGGCTTACCGTTTAAGAGGAGAAGGCGTGTGACATAGCCAGCCAGCCACATAGTCAGCAACAGACACGTTCTGATTTAGTGGTATAGATTTTTACTGGATAGGGTGAAGTGGGGTAATTGTGTATGCTTTTTTCAATAGTTCAACTTTGGATTTGATTATCAGCTGTCAAATTGCAGGTAAGTTTGATTTTTTTGTCTTCAAAAGATAGCCTGTTTACTGCTGAATTAAAATATCTCCAAAGGTTTTCATTTACCGCTGTTAATCATTTTGAAAAGACAATTTTTTAAAACGTCCTCGGTAGTACACATATTCCCAAGACAAAGGGGCGATTGTGTAAATGGCTTCTATACCTCAGAGTATTCGTATTTAAGCATCGTGGGGCTAATTTTGGGAAAAAGTTTGGGGAGACTTTCAAGACATAAGGTATTGTAAACCTGACATACTTAGGAAGATTAACTTTCAAATCTGACAACGCGTGATGTTGTTCTGACAACGGGGGTTATGTTGTCACTCCAGCGTTATGTTGTTCCAGCGCGGCGACATAGAAAATCTCTATTTTTTTTTTTTCATCACCACCTTCAGGCAATTTCCTCTTTGACGGGAAAAGTTGGAGAAAAACCTCAAAACTCCCCTCTCTCGCAGGAGCGAAATGAAATATGATGATTCTACAGTAGGAATAGGAATTCAAGTCCGGCTCTTTCACCTCGTATCTCACTCGATGTGAAAAGTTATGTTTCATGGCGGCCTCGATTGCTAATGTCGGACCCGTTAACTTATTCCGAAGGGAAGTATCGATTCTGGATCCACTCCAGGACACAGCAGGCGTAACAACAGCCCTTCAGACGAAGTAAAGGTGTGGTTGGTTCACCTCGCTCCTCCCCCTTAATGCCTTCAAGAACCCACCCAATTAAGCAATTAAGATGAAAATTGACTCGAAACCTTCCTGGTGATTAATTTTCGAGATGAATCCAATAAGTTAGAAAATTGCGGTTAAACGAATTAGGCTTTCCTTTAACCGTCGACCACTCTCGTGTTCACTTCCGAACACGAACTGACGCCATTGAATATTTTACGACAGCATCTGATGCTTCTTGTTTCAATCCGAATTCGGCCGAGTCCAAAGGCCCATAAATTCCATGCCATAAAACATCACAAATCAGCCTGGATTAAAAAAAAAAGAAGAATTATGATGACAGGTGATTCCCTAGCCAAAAGTATTTTTGGCGCCACAAAACGATTGCTTCAAGCTGCGCAAATCGTATTTTCGCGTCAACGTAAAACTCGTGCAACGTCTATTTAACGATCCAACTCGGCAAAGTAGGTAAATATTGTATTTTTATGTGATTGGGCAAACATCACTACGGGTTCGTCTGTTTGTGTTGACATAAACGGTAGTCCCGTTTTGATGGGAACTATAAAGTGAACGATCGCTCGGGAAAACTACTGATGAAAATCTTTTTCCACAACTTCTGATGTCTTTCTCATGAAGGACGGTCAACTGGGAGATTTTTCCAATAAAGGTCTTTGGAGGAGGGAAAGTTTTACTTTTTTCTGACTCTCTCGTTGGTGTCCCCTATACTGTGATATAGATGAGAGGTCTCTTCTAGCGTCTGATGGAAAATCGTTGAGTAACTGAGCCAAGTGCGAAGTTTCCTCGGATTCAACATTAAACACACTGTAGAGTTATAATTGGGTATTGGTGTCAACGCTGATCGAGCTGAACTACTTTTATAAACTACTATACACTTTCATACATATTATGAAAGAGTTGATTAGGGCGAGATGTGACAAATACGACATTCACGTTATTAGAATAAGTTCGGTGGGGGGGGGGGGGGGGGGGCTGACGGGAGCAGTTGAAGGCGTGACTTTGACACCTCACCAAACTGCTTGAATTCAAGTATTTAACCCAGTGTAGCGTACTCTGGTTAACAGATGTTACAGGTGTTCCTACATGCACAAAATGAGTGCCTAGTTCTTTAATAGGTCTTTAATTGTGTTGTGTGGTTGGGAGAAGGCCTTCAGCATAACTGGGATTTCGTCCCCTGTGTCTTTGGAGGAAGGTAAAGGGAGTACCTGAATATCCCGGCCTAGGGCATAACACAAAATGTCGCGATCTGCTGACCTAGGAGGCGGCATCAAGGCAGAAATAATTTATTATTGGAGACCCAATATCTCCAGTCCGGCAGGAAGGGAGTCCAGGGGAATCTAATACTGAAGTTGAAGGTTCAACATCAACATTAGTTCGCCCTGGATTTGCAGTTGATACAGGAATCAGAGGGCTGGCTTCCCCAGACAAGCTGTCGCCAAGGGAGGCCGGGGCCGCTGACTGACACAGTATCAAGAAAATCCGCTCTCCCAGCGACCACAGAGGAATTGTCCCAATGGTTGCGGATTTGCGGGTAAAAATTGGGTCCGTCGACCTGGCTTCCCCAGACGAATTGTCGCCAGGGAAGGCCCGGCCCTCGGTCCCGATCAAAAATGCACTGAGCTGTGACATTCTTATGACATTCAATAAGATTAGCCAGTCAGTAAAACGATAACGCCAAGTCCGCGGAATTAGCAGCTCTCTCGGACCCTCCAACGTGAAACGCGTTTTCATCTTGTGGAGCAGATCCGGTCTACGAGACAAAGTGAACGTTCGCGGCTCCTAAGCATAATTCACTGGTAATGGGTGGACAGTTCATCAGCAGCAACGTGGGAGAGTCTGCTTGAGAGCTTGCCTGGTTATATCCGTACAATGAAGCGGAAGACATTCGAGAACGAAGGGAGGGGACGATTGATCAGGTGCAACCAAAGATAGATGGACCGCTCTAATTCGCCGTAATGCCTGTATCCCTCCCTTCTCCATCTCCACCACTGCTTACGGCAGGGTTTAGCGCCAAACTGCCGGGCCAACAGATGTGTACTGATCACGGGACGGTTACCGTCTATCTGCATAGCAACAGTGAGAGAAAATCGCCATTTGGTCAAGCCAAAACACTGGAACGCTTGTGAGAATCCTGTTCACCACACATGACCCCTCTGGCCAAAGCCCTTCGAAATCCCGAACCTTTAGCCACCTTAGAAGCCCCACGGTGAGGTTGGACTGATGTAATGGCCTACGGCCGAGAATTGCTTCGAAAATGGCACCTCACTCGTCACCCGTGACCAAAAACCTTCGAACAATAACAATCTTTTTATCGTCTTTTGGTATAAACACAATATGTTTATATTTGATATTATCAAATATATTTGATAATAAAATTGATTTATCAACAAAAACTTTAATGGGGTCGTTGTTTAGTAAATTTTACTGAATAAGTTCTCTAGAAAATTGAATAATTAGCGAATTTTGAAGTTAATGTAACAAAATTTGTTACTCAACAAGGAAAAGAAAGTCAGAAAAAAACCGCGAATTTCACAAAAGGGTTTATTATTCTTTCATAAAAGTTAATCGCGCAAAAATTAAATTTTGTCATTAAAAAATATTTCAACTTTAAAAAAAAGTCAATACAATGTTTAGACAGATCTGGGTTCTCCAAGAATGGAATATGCGTACAAAATTAGGTACTCGGAAAACTACACTTCTTTTTTTTTTAATAAACAAGACTTTTATACCTTTAAATTACCACTTTATTAATAAAGTGGTAATTTAAAGGTATAGAAGTCTTGTTTATTCAAATATGGAGGATTAGGTACCACAGAAGATTGCCGGCCACTTTGGCAAATTTGATAAACGACACTTCATTTGACCTCCTGTGATCCTTCAAAAGTCCCAACTGTAGCCCGATGAAATCCCCATAGATCAAAATGGTGAAATCGGATCGTTTTCGGATCCCCAAAAATGGATTCTACGTCCAAAAATACTTCGAAAACGGCACTTCACTCGATAATATTGATAATATTATCATACCAGAAAACCTGCGTACACCCCTCCGGTAGCCCCTTTTTAGCCCCACAGAGCCTCACAGGGTTGAGCGATCGGGCTGAAAACCTTGCGGGCGCAACTAGGTGGTAGAAGGAGTATTTTGTCAAAATTTCAGTTTAAATAAAAATAAAATAATATAATCCAACTGCACAAAATGGCTCGAACGGCGGACGGACATTTCGTTTTTGGAATCTACACATCTTGAAACGTATAATGACAAATTTTGAGGCCGATCAAAATTTCTACCTCTGACCCGAATACCTAGGTGCATTATTCCAAGAATAAAAAACCTATAAGATGAATTCTGCCAATCTCCGGCTGACTATTGTAAAACCATGCCGTACAGTGATTTACTCGTACGCCACACAAAATAAGTTAAATTAAACTAAACGTTGTGTGTGTGTCTGTGTGCATGTTACAATTAAAATTTTTATTTTCTGTAGAAACATTTAAAAAAATTCAAAGTTTTTAAACTAAATCTGGCTCAACTCTGCTCCTGCAACAAACTTCTAGAAATCGAAATTCTGCAGACCAATTTCTTCATGAAGACATAATATGTCTATTCATATATATATGTCTATATTTCATATTATGAAGCAAAATGGAAAAAAAAACTCCCACAGGCTCGTTCCGTCGGTTGTCAGTTTATCAACTTCAAATTCCCCGAGTTTTCGGACGGTTGTCAACAAAAGGGAGTCGATCGGTCACATTTGTCAGAGGACTACCCGGATCAGGTGAGGGGAAGGGGGGATGGCGGCTGGCACAAGTTTTAATACAGCAGGGAAGAAAGTTGCCATCACCTCGGCAAAACCCAACTTTTAACTGGCGGAGGCGGTGATACTACGCTAACTCGACGGAAGTCTTGGGAAGTATCACTGTTGATGACAGCCGGATCTAATTTTACATGACGTTCGCCTTCTTCGGCACATTTAGGTAAACAATTTTTCCTCCTCCTCCCGCTCACCCGCCTAACGCATTTGAATTACTCTTAAGGTTGAACTTTTTCGGGTATTTCCAGTTTTTCCCATAACTGCCCTCGGTGTCCTTGAACATAATTAAATTTTTTTGGATTGAAGAATCTCATTGAGTCTTAAGAAATTGCTCAAGATTCTTGGAATATTCCGAGAGGAAATTTCATTCATTCATCGAGGACATTCCATGGAACCCAACTTGAAACTCCTGGTGACAATCGGGTAAACCGTGAAATTTCATTTCAGCTTCACCTGGGCATAGGGGCTGAGGTGTGTTGTCGATGCATATCGGTACACTAGAAATATCAGACTCCATAAAGAACTTCAAATTCCTACAGTAAATGAAGTAATTAGAATTCAAGCCTGAGCTCATCACAAGAGGCTACAAGTACACGTCAATAAGAAGCGGTCCATTTGCTCGACAATGACGAACAGCTCCAACGTCTCAAGAGAAAGAAGCCTCCGGACCAGTTGGTGTGAGCGTGTTTTTCGAAGGGGAAAAAAAAACTATGTCGTTCAATGAAATTTAGTGAATTCCAAGTGCTGTTTGCAAGCGTCACTTCTAATAATCACAACTGACAAGAGACTTAGTGAAGTAGGTATCTAAGTTTGAAGTACCCATCAAAAGGTCAAAAATATGTTGCTAATAAGAAATAACTTGGTGCAATAAATATTTCTTTAAATAAAAAAGATTCACCTAGCATTGTCAGGGAAACTGGGACAGGTTGGTATAGTTTTTCGCTCCGGTTTTTAGATTTGACAGAAACAAAAATCCTTTGTCCGATGGGAAATTTTCTTAGGCTACGAAATTCTTCATTGAGTAATACTACAGTAGTACCTACTACAGGCAGTTCCATTCATCACCAGGCAGCAAGTTCAGCTGTCCCACGTATGAAGCAAGAAGGAAACCGCTCGGGGGCTTACAGTTCGGGGCAAATCGACAAAACCATTATAATGGGGCAAGTCAGAGAACGGCAGTTCAGTCGTATTGATGAATAAATAAAAATATAAAGAAAAACTGACATTTATTTTTTAATAATGCTAGCATTATTTGGATGAAGCCAGCTATGTTGCAGTTTCCGGGGGGTGTAACCCCCCGGACAGAGCGAGCAACTGACCAACGTGGTTTGGATAATAGCTGTCAGCATGAGAGTTGAAAGAGACAATCATGACGTACAAAATAAGCTTGTGATGGCGGATAATGGGTACACTAACTGGTCTGAAGGATTAAGATTCGTGCAATAAATGAAGAACCGAGCTTATCATGATGGGATAAAACGAGCTCCGTGCACGCTGTGATTGGAAAGTAGGATTGACCTCATCGTTTTTGTCTCTCCATAAACTCAATAATCTGCAAACAGAGGAGGAGTTGGAAGAAGCTGTACCGCAGAAAAAAGTGATGAGCAAGACAGGAATGAAAACGCTGCAAATTTTACACAAGGGTTTATTATTCTTTGATATACATTACTTGTGCAGAAATTTAATTCTGTCAATGAAAAAATTTAAAAAAAAAATTTTTTTTTTTGGATTTTTATCTCAAAATATTTTTTTTGGATTTTTTTGTTCAAAAATGTGTTTTTTTCAAAAATTCCGTATTTTTTACTCGAAAAATATTTAACATCCTGGGATCCTTCAAAAATCCCATTTTTAGCCCCATGAGAGCCCTATAGATCGGCACAGTAAAATCGGATCGTTCCGGGACCCCAAAAAATGGATTCTACGTCCAAAAATACTTCGAAAACGACACCTAACTCGATACCATAGCTAAAAGCCTTCAAAAAACCCCTCCCGTAGCCCCATTATAGCCCCATAGCGCCCCACGGGTTTGGGCGATCGGACTGAAAACCTTGCGGGCACAACTAGATGGTAAACCAAGTATTTTGTCGAAATTTCAGATTTTTAAAAAAATTCCTACTGCCCAAAACGGACTGGACGGCGTACGGCGTACGGCGGACGGACATTTCGGATTTAGAATGTAGACCACTTGAAACGGATAATGTCAAATTTTGAGCCCGATCGGAGTCGTCGACCCCCGTCGCGAAAACATAGGTGTATTATTCCAAGAATAATAAACCAAAAAATTAAAAAAAAATTTTTTTTGGATTTTTATAATTCAAAAAAAAATTTTTTGGGGGGATTTTTTTTTTCAAAAATGTGTTTTTTCAAAAATTCTTTAATTTTTACTCGAAAAATATTTAACTTCTTGGGATCCTTCAAAAATCCCATTTTTAGCCCCATGAAAGTCCTATAGATCGCCACAGTGAAATCGGATCGTTCTGGGACCCCCAAAAATGGATTCTACGTCCAAAAATACTTCGAAAACGACACCTAACTCGATCCCATAGCTAAAAGCCTTCAAAACACCCCTCATGTAGCCCCATTTTAGCCCCATAGCGCCCCACGGGTTTGGGCGATCGGACTGAAAACCTTGCGGGCACAACTAGATGGTAAACCAAGTATTTTGCCAAAATTTCAGATTTTTAAAAAAATTCCTACTGCCCAAAACGGCCCGGACGGCGGACGGCGGACGGACATTTCGGATTTTGAATGTAGACCTCTTGAAACGGATAATGTCAAGTTTTGAGGCCGATCCGAGTCGTCGACCTCCGTCGCGAAAACATAGGTGTATTATTCCAAGAATAATAAACCAAAAGGGACGTCGAGAATCGTAGACGGGATTGAGCTGATGTAGATCCCTATTCAGAAGAGTATGAAGTGGACGCTGAACTTGATTTGCCACACAAGAAAGTCGGGAAATGCTGTGACGAGTCAAACAAAATTTCATGGTCGGAGTTAATGCCAGTTGAGTGAAGACCATGAATCATCCACCACCCGATACGATATTGTTGGATTTTACTCCAACTAGCCAAGTTACTCATTCGCAGACCACGACTATTCCTTTGGGTGACGACCATTTGGTGATCATATGCCGTGAAGGCGAGGGACAGGCTTCAGGAAGGAGATGATGTAATTCTGCACAAATTTAGTTCATATTCAGGGATTTGGGGAATTTTCAGCACGGGCAGATCGGGGGAAAGTGCACACACACACACACACGGCGAGCAAAGCGAACTCAACCCCGCCCGAGAAAGTGGCTGAGTGAAGCGAGGCCCCCCTGTCCGCTGGCTAGTTCAATGAATAATCCAACTCATGCTATCGCGACGTGGGTCAACACTGATCATTTTCCCCCATCCCGGGCAGAAGGATTAAAATAAAATAAAACAAGAAAATGAAAATATAATTACTTCGAAAACGCACTCTACAGGTTCACAATAATTAAATAGGTACATATTATTTTTTATTTGAACATAAAAAAAACTTCTATCGGCAGGATTACCTTTTGCTCAATTTATGCAGAAGAATGATAGGGTAATATTACTATAGTGTAAAATTTGCAGCGTTTACTTCCTGAATTCTGCAAATAACACGAATTAAGGAATTATTCATATTATGAATTGTGCAAAAATTAATTCCATGTCAATAATCATTTAAAAAAAATCAAAAAACATTTTGGGCCTTTTAATTTTAGAAACTCGTTTAAAAATCACCGTCGCGTTTCATTAGTGAACAATTTTTCCCTCTTTTAAGTTGAGCTTCGGTCACGATCCACTTCTCGTTCACGTTTCCCATGTTCGCATAAAAGAAAGAGGCGAGCGTCATAAAAAGGCATCATTTCCGACCCTCTTTGGAAAGGGCCGGCTCGTTGTGGAGGGCAACGCACGTCTCAACTAAGCAGATCCAACGAAAATCTTCCAAATGGAGGTTCGTCGTTGGAGAGCATGAACACCTTTCGAGATCACCTTGGAGATCACGGAGGGCCTCGGTAATAGACCTTTTGATGCAGGTGGACCTTTAAAAGATGGTAAACACAAGCGGGCGAGAAGAAAAGGAACAGAAGGTTAAAAAAAAAAAAAAAAATCTGAAACCGCAAATCATTTCGGAACCAAGAGAGCATAAAGTACAGACGTAAAGCTCGGGGATTTTTTCCCATTTGAAACCATCTTCTGGATTGAGGGATTTTCCAACTGAATACGATACTTCAAACAAGTGGCTGCAGTGTCGCAATGCAGCAGGGGGTTTGCCAAACTCATCACTCGCATCAGAGCCCACAACTCAGCACCCCCCCCCCCCCCCCCCCCACGTAAGCCAGGAAATTGGTTGGTATCGATTGCATCTGCAGAGTTGTCGGCGAGTGTGTCGATTCTTTTCGCAGAATATACAGATAAATTGGTGATTTTTTTTTTTTTTTTTTTTTTTTTTTTTTTAACCGAAGGGTTTTGGAGAAGCCAACGGTTTCGGATCCTCTCCGAAGCCACCGTGGCCTCACCACTGCCAGATTGAACTCATCAATACGGATTCAAGCCGTCGACTCTTGCAGGAACCTAACGGCCTTTAGTTTCTCACGTAATGAACTTATATGACGATAAATTAGAGTTAACCAGCGGTTTAGATGGTCCATTTGCAAACGGGAGTCGAGTTACACAATTAGGCAAGGCCGAAGGCATGTTAGGACCTCCAGGTGAGAGGGAAAGGAGCCGATAGTCACCGGTAGGTCGCCAGCCCTGCATTAGTGATAAGAGAAGATGGGTGGGTTAACGATCTCTCTGATGAACTAATAGCACCGGATACGAGCTAATCTGCCTCTTCGTTAAGCCCCATCCCGTTCAACCCCTGAATAAATCTTCGCCGCCAAGACCCCCCCATCATTCACAACAGCAACAATTCTCAATGCCTTCAAACACTTCCTCACCAGAATCCTATTCTCATTCCAAGAAATTCGTCGTAGACAATGTTGGAAGTTATGGCTTGTTCTCTCACTTTGAAGAACAAAACTGAAACGATAATACTCGAGATAATTACGGCCGAAAACCCTTAATCCTTTTCTATGTATCATATCGATGTGAAACCGATTTCTCACTCAACGAGAGCCGAATAAAGAAAAGCGAAAATAATGAAATGACCAATCGTGTAGCAACACGATTGGTCAGCTTCAGCAGAAGCTCCAAGGGGAGAATAAAATTATTCATCAATAATTATTCAATAACAATGATTGTTTTCGTCGTATTGACTGATCACTAAATGAGTCGGCTAGACGTGTCCAAATAGTGCACTAAGATTACATCTTAGTAAAATCTCTAACATTCTGCGAGTTCACTTGGAGCGTCAGAAACACGATTGATCATCTCTTTCGTTGTACTGCTCTTTTTTTTATTCTGGTTAGGTTTCAACTTCAAAATACCAATTTCATGTCTGAACATTATAATGTTTTAATTATAAACACCTCCTTCCAAAATGAATCGAAGCATCAAGCGGCATGCATGTAATGCTCGTATTTAATGCGAGCGCTATCAAGAGTTTCAATCGCTCCAAACGTAGTCGCAGAGGTGCTGATAGAACAAATTATTATTTCATCATTTTTTAAACATCGTTGCGTTACCCGAAACCACAATGTGGATGTAAAAACGGACATTTTGCGAGTTTGTTGAGATTAAAAGAAAGAATTTCCTGAAAAAAAGAAAAAAAGTGTACCTACAAATTTTGTTGAAAATGCATTCCTTGCCCTTTTTTTGTGGATTCGGACCAGTCTGGGACTACCAACCACCTGACGTCGGAGAAGATAACCGCATGAAAGGAAATGGTCGGAACCGTCTGCACCATGTGGCGTGCACTTGCATTAGAAACCCTCTGGGATCTACAAGCTGAAGACGAACCCATTTTAAAACCTCTGAAATGGGCGGAGACAACTGGAATACCGTCACCCATCACATAAACGTCTCACCCGGTCGTAACGGATTATTGTAAGCTTCCGCCTCCTCTTAACCCTTCGTACGTACGGCTCTTACGGCACTTTACCTCCGACGAAAACACTTCGAAATCATCCCGCAGTTTCCATCTTTGGCGAATCTTGCGTTCCTTGCGACCTGATTAATCATTGACGCACGAAACAACAGTTGTTTTCAGTAGGTTTGGATGATTAGCGCTGAATTAAACGAACATAGTTCTATGTTCGTTTAATTCAGCACTAATCATCCAAAGCTACTGACGCCGAGATGGCAGGAAAAGATGGCTCGCCGTGAAAGCTAAGTTACGTCACAAATAATTTGTGTTAAAGCAAAAAACTGATTTCAGGTGATCACGACGATTAAGCGGAGTTCGATTAAATATGGCAGGCAACGTAGCAGCAAAATGAATGAGATGTTTATGACACTTCGAAACACGAATCCTAGCTTACTGAAAGAAGATAAAATGGTTCAAAATACGAATGGCGCAAAACCCCCCCTACAATGGGCGCTCAAAACCCCCCACCCAATCCACATCGTTCTCGAAACAGCTCCCATTCGGTTTGAATATCTTTTTGTTGTGATTACTGTTGTTGTTAAGAGTTGCATATTATGACATTGTAATTGCTAAATTGCGGTCGGGCACTATCCTTGTAAATCATCAAGCGTCCGAAAACGTGGCAAATTTTTTACATTGTACCACGATCCTTTTTTTCCTGATGCTCGAAAAAGGCTGTAATGATGAACCTTTTCATGAAACGTTTTACAGCAAGCTGACAGGTTTATTAGGTTCCTATTAGGCTATCCAATTCATCTAACTAGTTCATTCAAATTAAGGACTTTGAAACAGTCAGGGCAATCTAAGAAAGTAGACATATTTGGTTTTGACCAAATTGCTGATGAAATGTTTGTTTTTGATTGGATCCTACTATTATTATTTTTTTAATTTAGCAATAAAAATCAGTAAATTTTTGTTTCAAAGAAAGTTTCTTGTATGATAGTTAGTAACGATAATCGAAAATATCGACATTACCCTTCCGATTATAAGGTAGGAATGCTAAAAATATAATATAAATCTATATTACAGATTTAGTAAAAAATGTAAGCGCTGATGAACATACGGACACGATTAATTTTATTGCCACCCTAACAACATACGTAATGTTATAAATAATACAAATAATATGAGATGTTTACAGTTTATACAAACGTTTAACAAAACGATGTTATTTTTCCTCTCCAAAATTGGTTTTCAGAATCGGCCTCCATTATTAATTGGACTCGATGATCAATGACGTCACTCCTCAATCCATGGGCGGGCTCCACCATCCCGCGGGTATTACCCTCCCACCACTCCCCCCTCCACCACCACAAAGTAGACACCGGTACACCGCATTGATGAGTGCCACTTGCAGGCGAACGCTTGTCCACCCAAGGACCTGGGAAGGCCTGGAATTCTGGATGCAGGGCGCCTAAGCGTACATATAACGATCACCTCGCGTATTCTGTTGCCCAGTCATATTTCTGATGTTTAGCCTGCAGCTTCTGTTCGTGGCCAGTCTAGGGAGAGATAGGAGTCGGCATCATTATTTATAATGCGGTTGTCGAAAAACGCCGGTCTCCCAGACTCCTTCCACTTAGAAATTGGCCAACAACGCCGGGCTCCTTTCAGTCCCTTCTCGCAGCACCGGCTCGATCGCTACTCCTCCTCCGGCTGCCTCAGCCAGCATCGCTGTCTCGTCCCTGACTGCATTATGGCCTCGTTTGATGAGCCCTTCCTTCATGCGGTTTAGGGAATGTGTGCCAGTAAATACTGCCCCACACCCATCACATCCGGGTAGCGCTGCAGGGCTATGGACGTATCTGACGGCCACTGCACCCCGAAACGGGCTTGCTGAGAGATCAAAACCATTAGTCATCATTGGGAGAATTGTCACCCACTGCGAAGCCGAGGCCTCGATGATCCGATCAAGGACATGTTTCTGTCGGAGTTGCAGGGATTGCAATAGCTGATGGATGAACCGTTCATCTGATTCGGCTCATTTCTTTTACTCTCCCTTATATTACTGGTGACTCTTTGAACCTGATGCTGGTGTTGGCCGTATTACAGAGAAGGCCCAGATTTTATATATAGGCTGAACCAGTTTGTGAGTGGCTTGCTGGATATCAGTGAGTATTATATCGTGTGCCGCCTGAGTTTCAGTAGGATTTCATAAACTTCTTAATTGTGCAGGTAGACTAAGGAGGTACACACACTACTACTACTCTATTATCATACTATAATAAAATTCCTATTTTGTCAAGTTTCGTGTTATGAGCTGTAAACGCCTCATATTAAATATTTAAAAAAAAGCTAAGTTAAATTCATTCCTACTAAAAGCCTGTGAGTAAGGTACTAGGATTCAAAATTATGTAGCAGAGGTTTAAAACAATTCGGCACCGCTTTACACGAATACGTTGAAAAATAATCGAAGGTTGTGTTTTATCAAAAACACATTTTTTTAAACAAAAAATAAAACTTGTTTTTACCAACCTTGCCAACTACCTCCTGTAATAGCTTATTCACCTAAAATAATTGATGATATCCACCAACTAATTTCTGCTAAACCGCATTTGAATCTACTTCGAAGGGCATTAAAATGTATTTGAATTAACCCAGCCTCCATTGTTTCGAAAAGTTAACAACAGCTTTCCGGTCCTCAGGTGTACAACTCCTCGCTCGTGTTCTCCCTCGTGTTCTCCGTTCGAGTGCCCGCTCGGAAAACATAATTTTCCGCGGGAACGACGTGATTTATGTACCAAATACAAATTTGGGGAAATAATTAAGCGAATTCCCCCGCCGGCAAGCTGAAACGTGGGAGTTGATTTGAACTGCCGCAATATTGGACGCGTGTAGTTTACCAATGGGTGGTTCAGTGGAGGGAT
Organism: Pilophorus perplexus; assembly: GCA_955831195.1. Taxonomy (NCBI): domain Eukaryota; kingdom Metazoa; phylum Arthropoda; class Insecta; order Hemiptera; family Miridae; genus Pilophorus; species Pilophorus perplexus. Next base: position 26,926,803 of record OY037007.1, read on the forward strand.
TTTTGTGGAAGATTTCAGGAGAGGCCTCTAATTTGAATTGGGCTAGGGAACAAGGTCAGAGAAATGGGAAAATTGGCCGAACATAGTTGAACTAATAATGAACAAAGTACTCAGTACAGTTAGCACTGAGAAATTAGGGGTCTGAGCAGAGGAAATCACTAGTGAATATTTGGCGTTTTGAATTTTCCCGCGGTGACACTTTAACTAACCCGCCAGAGTGCACAAAAAGTAGGAAGTGTACAAAAAATCTTTTTATTTTTGGTTATGTTATGTTGGTGAAAATGAATATGGTCTGTCCCGTCACGTCAGAACAAATCCGAACGACTATTTTCCTCGCGATTTCACCTTTTCTGATCTCGTGAATCTCTCTGAATTCGTGCTTTTAGTTCCTTGACTGACCACCAGAGAGCACTTCTTGGAAGCGCCACTCTTCCCTCCAGATTCAAAGTTGAAATTTTCGAAAGTGCCCTGGAAATTTGTATTACACAACAAAAAACTCACTACTATGGCTCCAAATTATGAAGTTCTTTCAGAAAAAAGTATTAGTCAACAATCGGTTCCCTATAGGGGCTATAGCCCCAGTTTCCAGCTTGTTTAGACTGCCAGAGGGAAGTTTTCTAAAGTGTGACAGTTGATCATAATTGAAAACCAAATAAAATTTGCGTAGGCAGATGAACTTATTTCGTTTGCATAGATGAATCTGCTCATACCCTTCCTGCGTTTACATATCCACATCTTTAAATTTTCCAGCCTTTCAGCTTAATTGGGTTAGCGGAAGTAGTGATTTCATACGCCATAAAAATGCTGGAAGCCGTTTTTCTCCCATCTTCTTCGCATGTAGCATCTTTTTGGCCTCGGTCGGTACTCGAAGGGGTTTTTGTCAAAGAAACGGTGTCCTTTTGTGTTGGCGTCTCTGCTTCTGTCACGTCACCACCTGTTATTTGGGCCCGATTCAACAAATACGACGGAGCTTTTCTGTTTTTCCAACGTAAATACGGGGCAAGTGCCGCCCAACAAGAAAACGGTGCGGGTTTGCCGTGAAATTCGTTACTAAAGATGATACGAGGAGAGCGTCCGGTCAAAAGCTGTCCAATTCTTCGACTAACCCCTTACTAATTTTTCCTAATTATTTGTCCAAATATTTTCGCCTCCTTTTTTCTCAGGTGAATCTTTTCCCACGCCAAATCATACCTCTATTACAGTGGTTCTCAAACTGAGCGGTACGCCCAATGGAGGCGCGACAGCACCACAGGGCAAGCACTTTCCCAAAAAATCGTTGAATTTCAAGGTAATAGGGGTTTTCACCAGTCACAGGTAGGAAAGTCGCCAGAGGATTGAAAACGGGGTAAATGTAAAATGTAAATGTTTCGGGAGAACGGAACACTGCGGGCAACACTCCCCCAGTACGGAAGCCTTCTGGCTTATTGTACTCCCGAGTGTCCGTTTTTTGACTCTATTTGCCTCCTGAGTGGTCGAGGTCCAATTCCTAATTTCCTAATACACGTCTTATCACGGCGTCTTCTTGGGGGTACTGATGAGGGGGGTGAACACAATCCCACCACCCCTTCCGGCGGCGGGACCGGTCCAGGAGGGCATTGGGGGAACTGATACTTCCCCCTTCCGTCCTTAGCACCCAAGGGCTCGCAGATTGCGTAGCTAGTTTAACTAGTGGTGTTGAACTATCGATTGTTTCGGTTTCCGATGGTTTCTCAGAAAACTATCGATGGTATCGATATTACAATCTAAATGAGGTAGGCCTAGATATTTTATAAATCTGAAATAACTACGATAAATATTTGGAATTTTATTTAAAACGCTTTTACTAAGAGAAATGAATCAATATTCCACTAGATTTTTTTGGGCTAGGATAGTTAAAAGCGCGATTTTAGTCACCTAATTTAAAAAAATGTTTAATATTTTTAAACGAATAACCCGGTCATTAGACCCCCCAAATATTTCTTATATACCGGAAGTATTTTTGGACGTAGAATCAATTTTTTGGGGTCCCGCAACGATCCGATTTCACTGTTGCGATCTGTAGGGCTTTCACGAGGCTACAAATGAGATTTTTTATGGATCCCAGGAGGTCAAATATTTTTCAAGTAAAAACAAACAAAAATGTGAAAAAAGATGTTTGAAAAAAATCCCCCAAAACAATTTTTTTTTTGAAATTTAAAAATCCGAAAAAAAAATTTTTAATTTTTTTCATTGACACAGAATTGATTTCTTCACAAGTAACCAATATCAAAGAATAATAACCCTTGTGTAAAATTTGCAGCGTTTTTTGCTTCACAATTTTCGCAAGGCAAAGAACTGGAAAAGGCAAGAAAGAAGTCTAGAAATGAACAATAATTGTGTTGAATGAACTGTGAACACTGGACATCTTTCTTAATTACCTTTCCCAGTACTTTTCCAAAGCATTTTCCGAACTACTGATGAAAAACAAAATAGAGAAGTAAATTTTTCCTCTCAAGTAATTTTGGTCAATTTCCGCCTGCATTTGGTAGGAACCTACGTGTTTGTTTCTGGAACTCGCCCTTTTGAATTTTGGAGAAAAGTAGAGGTTTTCAGTTGGTTCCGATTGTACTATCGCTAGTCCGCGGACTATCGATAGTTTTCGATAGTCACAAACTATCGATAGTTTTCGATAGTCACAAACTATCGATAGTTTTTGATAGTCACAAACTATCGATAGTATCGATAGTCCTTTCGATAGTTCAACACCACATAGTTTAAGGGGGAACCGGAGTGGGGTTTGGTGAGATTCGCAGATAAGAGATGGCGCCCCAGTCACCCCGAATTAAACCCAATTTTCGCTCAAAAGTAGTTCCAAATTAGCTGAGCAACCAAACAATATTTTTTGAAACGGCCAACGGAAATCTCTTTACTATACTTATCAAAAAGAGGCCAACGTGCAACATTTTCGAAATTGCTTCTATTTAAATAAATATTTAATTTTGAATTTTAGCAAATTTTTGAATTTAGCTCATTATGAGGTGGAGGAAGAAATTCAGCTTATACCACCCTGAAGAACATCAAGAAATGAACATTATTCGCCGAAACTAATCATTTCATCAAAAAACGCGATCGGAATCCGGTTTCCAGAATTATGCTAGATTAGCGGAGTGAGTTGAAACGGGCCGTGAAGGGAGAGCTTGGTGACTCATCTCACCCCCCCCCCCCTTCCCACACCTCAATCACCCCACTTACTCAATCCAACAAACACCAGGATGCCCTTTGTACCTGCGGCAAGTTTTTTATTTTTACATACTTTCTTTGATTCCTCTCTCACGCCTGGTGTTTCAGCTTGAGCCTATCAGAGGATTTGACGCAGATAGCGATCGAAATTTTTAGGCTACCCTAAATTTTTGGTTTTCTATTTTCACGGGCGGCTACAGATATATTATATTAGGTGGATGATATCTTCTTTGTATGTAGTTGAATATTATTTTGAGAGGAAAAAATACAAAACTTAGAATTTTACCCAACATAATATCATATTATGATTTAGCTTTTTATTACAATATACTATTGTATAATATGACTTATTATAAACTTAGTGTATAATAATTGAAATAATACTTACTAATAATAATAATAATTATTATTGTATTACAATAATTGTGCCTAATCTATCAAAGTCAAAAGTTTTTTTATTTTCTCCACTAGCTTCGATGAGCTTTTTGGATGGGTTGTTCTGTTAGTTTGATTGGGATGGGATGTCCTGGTTGTTATGAGTGAGAGTAGTGATACGATTATGTCTGAGATGTCTTCTTTTGAGTCTTGTCGCAAAACCTGGTGGAGCTGTTATTGCCGCGATGCATGGATTCATGTTACCTTCGGCCTTCTCCACCAGTTTTGTGTATCCTAATCTATAATCTAATTTCTAAATTCTAAATTTCCGTCGGCCGTACGCCGTCCACCGTCCAGGCCGTTTTGGGCAGTAGGAAGTTTTTAAAAAACTGATATTTTGACAAAATACTCGGTTTACCATCTAGTAACTAGACAACTGTTGTGCTCGCAAGGTTTTCAGCCCGATCGCTCAAACCCGTGCGGCGCTATGGGGCTATGGCAGCGGGTTTTTGAAGGCTTTTAGCTATGGGATCGAGTTAGGTGTCGTTTTCGAAGTATTTTTGGACGTAGAATCCATTTTCGGGGTCCCGGAACGATCCGATTTCACTGTGGCGATCTATAGGGCCTTCATGGGTCTAAAAATGGGTTTTTTGAAGGATCCCAGTTGATTGAATATTTTTCAAGCAAAAAATAGAGAATTTTTGAAAAAGAAATTTTTTTCTTTAATCCAAAAAATGTTTTTCCCAAAATTTGTTCCATTGGCACAGAAATAATTTTGCACAAGTATTTCAAAGAATAGTAAACGCAAATTTGCAGCGTTTTCACTTTTTTCGTGTAGGTAAGTCCGAAACTATGCGTTCTGCGTAATTCACTATCATAAACGCTGCAAATTTTACATTAGGGTTTATTATTCTTTGATTTAGGTTACTTGTGAAGAAATTTAATTCTGTATCAAAACGAATTCATTTCACAAATTTTTGTTCTTTACTTGGAAAATATTTACTATAAAACATTTGACCTGGGATCATTCAAAAATCCCATTTGTAGCTCCATGAAAGCCCTATAGATCGCCACAGTAAAATCGGATCGTTCCCGGACCCAAAAAAAAAAAAAAAGGATTCTACGTCCAAAAATACTTAGAAACGACACCTAACTCGATCCCATAGCCAAAAGCCTACAAAACCTTGCGCGCACAAATAGATGGTAAACCAAGTACCTATTTTGTCAAAATTTCAGATTTAAAAAAAATTTCTACTGCCCAAAACGGCCCGGACGGCGGACGGAAATTTCGGTTTTGGAATCTAGACCTCTTGAAACGGACAATGTCAAATTTTGAGGCCGATCGGAGTCGTCTACATCCGTCGCAAAAACATAGGTGTAATATTCCAAGAATAATAAACCAAAAGTGAACGAGCATTAAATTTCCTATAAAATGCATTAGTCAATTTTGATAGAGATCCACGCTGAAAATTTCTGAGGGACTTTATAATTTTCATCATTGATTTGGACTTCAAAAAAATTTGATACCCTCCCCGAAATTAATAAGTTACTTAGGTATAAGTTTACTTTATAAGTAACTAAGTAACTGTTACTTTATTCGTTTTCTATAGTTGCAATCTTCAAAATTCCAGATTAGTCCCGAGTCTCTTTCTATATTTTTTCCTTTTTTTCATATGTTATTTATATTTATTTATTTTATTATTATTATTATTATTATTATTATTATTATTATTATTATTATGTATAATGTGTGCATTTTTCAAACTGGATCTGTTTTGTTGAATTTTATGAATTTTACTTTTTATTACTTTGTTGGAAACAGGTTTTCTGTTATCTCTGGTGCGGTCAAAATAATTCAATATCGTCAGTGTAGAGGCTTGTCAGTGTTGCATTTAGCAACATTGAAACAAGCTGGATAAACGGTCCGAGAAAAAAAGAAAGGAAAAAAAGTCTGCATCTATGAAGGGGTGAAGTCCACCGAGGTTTCTCCGAACTTGCGCGCCCCAGCCCTCCTCGCCCTATTCCAGCCGAACTCTTATTCGGAGTGACTGATTTTGGCGGGAAACCGGATTCCGCCGCTATCTGAAGGTTTAAATTGAATTTGAAAATGCCTGCTAATTCCTTAGGTTCACTGCAAGGGCGGTATAAGCCAACTTTTGAATATTTCGATCAATTAATCACCGAAAATTCAGTAATAAAAATTGATTAATTTGTAATTAATGACTAAATCAATAATTAAAAAATAAATTCAACGTTGGCCTCTTCAGGATTGGAGTCCTGAGCTCAAAACATTTTTCAGAATTGAAATTGATCAATTAGATGCCGAGTTAATTTGGATCTACTTTTGAGCATCTACCCTCTCTCTCGCACACTTGTTCGGCAAATCCACTCCGGTTCCCCCTTAACGTTCTCAGCAAACGGAAGCAGAACCACCAGAAATTTTTTTTCCGGTCCGAGGTCCCAAGAGAGGATGTTTACGGTGTAAACTTTGAGCCTCAGATCATGTGTGTTGAAGACAGATGCCTCAGCCGCCAGGTATTACAACACATAATTGACTTTTGGTCAAACATTGGTTTTCGTCCCCGGATTCGAACCAGGCTGATCACCGCTCCGACTGATTGTAAACTGGCGTTTCGCTGACGCCCTAGTCCACGGGGCCACCCTGTCCCCCAAAAAGGGGGTGGACTCGTGCAAGACATGGTGTAGAAGCTTTTATTTGTTTTAATGGTTGTAATGGGTCTGAATAACAAAACATCAAAATTGGTAGCAACATTTTTGCTTCGAGAACTAAAACACCTATTTATAGGTTATAAACTCGAAAACTAAGCATCGCAGAGAAAACATACATAGTTAAAGAGCATAAAATTCTGTGTCGAATGGCCTGCTTACACATTAGAATCGGTTCAGGCGTTTAGCCACAACCAAGCAAAGAACGAAAAAAGTTTGAAACCACCAAAAATGTACTCCATTTGGCGTATCCTATTGCTGATAGTAGGTTAGAATAGGGTAAAAATCCCTAAAAACCCTTTCACCGCCTACGGCAATAGTAAGCACCAACGTGCAAACTTCTTGATTTTTAAAGAGAAAAAACAAAACAAAACATAATAATATTATTATAAAATTGGAGAGCGTTGTTGGGTCTTAGGCGGAGGGTTGGCTGGCAAAGCCAGCAGAGGATGGCCCACTTGTTGATTCATGGCCCCCGACCCCCCAGAATTGTACGAGTAAAATTTAGTTTTCAACAAATTATTCATAAAATTCATCTTACATTTGTTGACTCACCTTTTGCAAAAAATCTACAGTTCTGCGCTCCACGTATTATTTCTATCTATCGACATCGGAGAATCCCCCCCCCCCCCCCCCTCCACATCACCATTAAAAGGAAATTGGAAACTAAACATCAACGTCTACGGACCGGAACATCCAATAAATGAAACGCTGTTATCGAATTTCCATACGGGCGAGAGAAGCGAAAGGAATATTGATGAATCAAAAGGGTTTTGAATGGATGAAAAAAAGAGGAAGGGAACGAACGAAGTAACACATCTGTCGTTTTCTAACCCCCAACTAATCTAATGGATTCAGCATTGGTAATTGATAATGTTGCGCTCCCCAAGGGCCAACTACAGTAAATGGGCGTGGGCGCATTCATGAGCATTCCGTAGGAATCGATACCCAACACAATTCAGATCGAGATTTGGGGAGAGCATGGCTGGGGGGCATTTATTTATTTTATTTTATTATTTTTGTAAACGTCAGTATTTTCGTTCACATTTTTGTTGTCGACAATCATGGAATGGAAACTTTGGTTTGAAAAATACCTACGTCATGTACCTACATAAACAGTTTTAAACATTTTTAAAAAATGTTCATAGAGAAAAAAATCGATATTTGTATAACACTAGATGCCCGCACGTGCTTCGCACGAAATATCAAATTTCCGTCCATCACCTATCAACGATGCACCCGTGGCAACGACGCTTTTTGACCCGTCTCTCGTTGCGAAGGAAACCTCCGTTCGCGTTATAACGCATAAATATGCAGCCCATAGCAACCCATCAACTCCAAATGAAATTACCTAGTACCTATCAAACTAATCGAAGGCTCGCCAAAAATACTCGTACCCACTAGGGATTGCAATCCCGGGATCCCGGGATCCCGAAATCCCGGGATCCCGGTCGATTTTTGCCAATTTGAAATCCCGGGATTCGTGGAGTCAATCCCGGGATCCCGGGATTCGAGAATTAACTGCACCTCGTACGTAAATTGCTCAAGTCTTGTCGGGAAAAATCTTTTAATAACGGACAATAATTCGAAGGCTAAGTGAAAGTGCTCTAAGATGAAAACTGTGAAGTCCCCTGAAGAAAGGATTCGGAAATCTATGAACCAGCCGGTGCCGGTGCCGAAAATACGAAAAGATTTATCGACCACAATTAAAAAAGAAACGAGCCTGTTCAAAAATGGAGGCAGCCGAGGCCACCACTTGGATTTAGTATACAAAATTTGTGGATATTTAATATCTCCTGTTAGGCCGGTCAGCGGACAAAAAAAGGGTGCTTAGAACGGAAAAATAGAAACGTTCTAATTTTTTTTAAATGTTTTCAGGGAAGGTACCAGCTTCAAAACCCTTGTGCTAAATGCTGGATGCTCAAAAACCCGCGAAATCGGATTTTTTTTTTTTTTTTTTTTTTTTTTCAGTTCTTGGCTTTCAACTTCAAAAATGTGCGCCCTAACGAAAAAGTCACTATACTATTTTCAAGTAGACAAGATTTGCTACCATTTGAGCGCAACGGCAGCTTTCTAGGACCAATGGGCCCCGAGATTAACCCTCTTCAAACATTGACCATTTTCCTCCAAATGTTAGAAATCGTGGTTTTATCCTTCTTCAGTACGGAATATCGACTATAATATTCATCCCACGAGGAAAGTTATGAGGAATGAAATTTTAGAGCAGTGATTCAGCTTCAATTTAAGCACAACCAGAACACGTAGGACTATCCCACTGACCTCCGTAGAAGGTGAGAGGGTCTTTTGAGTAGCAGGACTATTTTCGACAAAGCTAAGAAGCAAATTGGCTGATCCAACTTTGAGTGCTTTCTAAGATCCAACATTATGATTTCTAAAAGCAAATTTTTTGAGTACATACGTGAAATTTTTCCTTGATGAGAGAAGTAATATTTTATATAATTTACAATTATTGTAAATAAACAAGTTGTTCGTCGTTTTTAATCAATTTTTTCACGTTCAAACAAAAATCATCAATCCCGGGATTAATCCCGGGATCCCGGGATTGCCCCTGAAAAATCCCGGGATCCCGGGATTCAGAAAAACGTTCGGGATTGCAATCCCTAGTACCCACCTACCGACGATCTCCGAATAACTTGCGAACGGGTTATCGCATAGAAATCGTTTTATTCTCGTTGAAATCAGCGTGAAAAGCTCGTTTTAACAGACGTAGTTTCGTTCAAAACCGACGCCAATAGTTGTACCGGGTTTTGGCGTTTCGAAAATTTTCCAAGTAATCCCTAGTAACGACGCTATTTGACCCGGCTCTCGTTGCAAAGGAAAGCTCCGTTCGCGATGAAGGAATAGAGTTCGCGAAATCTAATATGGCCTACGACACATCCGCACCTACGCGGAACCCGACGGAAAAAACGCCGTCTCTCTAGGCTCTACCGTTGAGGCTGGGTAGCGTGGATTAGACACAGCCAGCCAGCCAGCCAGCCAGTCAGTCCAAGACACGAACAACTTTAATAGTATAGATTTGCCATCGTTTCGAAATTTGTTTTAAAATACCTAAAACCAAAACAAAAAAACAAAAACAACAAAAAATCACTGGAATGTGCCAATGACCCCTCCTCAGAGCAAGACTTTTTTTGACGATTCGAGAGACGTTTCCATCTCCGCTAACACCCGTCAGGAGTGGTCGGCCGAGCGAAGCGAGGCCTTGAGTCAGGATGAAAGATTGGCAGAGCGAAGCGAGGCCTTGGGTCAGGACGTCTATGTAATATATGGGGGGATTCCAACGTGTCCATCAGCATAGATTCTATGCTACTCAAAGCGAGCCGGAGCAGTTAGTAAGCGATAAATCGCGTTCGAGCATCTCCCATTGCACTGCACAGCTTCCCCTTCACTGGGAGTCGAAGGACAAAACCGTTATGATAGTGTTGCCAGAAGACGGTTTTGGCTGAAGGAGGACACCAGAGCTCGAAAATGGGGACTTCACGTCGGACAAAAGGGGACATTTAGGTAGGTAAAGGGACAAAAGTTGATTAAATATTTCACCAACGATTAGTCCAAAGGAGGATTGCTTTTCGACAAATTAGGGAAGAGGATTTTCTTTTTTCTTACTTTCTTACTCTCCACCTCGAAAGACGCTCGAAAGACTTAACCCACTGGAAAAATCCTTCAAAAGAACCCCATCGAGTGAACAGGTTTTAAAGTCCCAAACTTCGATTCTACGTCAAAATATACTTCGAAAACGACACCGTATTCGTCCTTCAAAAAACCATAATAGCCCCTTCTAAGCCAGAGAACCCAAAGGAGTGTGATGATCGAGCTGAAAAATTTGCATTCACAGAAGGAAAAACACTGCCAAGGCAATGGCACATGAGCTTCCTCGTGCCAAGTTCAAAATGAACGTAACAACTGTAACAAGAAAATTACGTTCGCGCATGCGCAGGGAGTACCACTGATTAAATCGTGATGAAACTGATAGGGAACCATCTAGGGCTATACGCACACAATTCCTGAAAATTTGATTGAAATCCGATCAAAATTGAGAAAGTTATGCCTGTTTCAAGAATTTCACGTTAGCGCATGCGCAGAGCGTACCGCTGATTCAATTGTGATGAAGTTTTGTGTTCAGTCTTGTGTTCACTTTCGGGAGAAAAAAAATTTTTGTTGTCCGAATTCAAAATTTCCACTCGCATTTTGCGTTTCATAGCCTACTGAACAAATTTGGTTCCGTGTCTGTGGGTCTGTCGGTCTGTCGGTCTGTCCGCATTTCCTTGTTACAGCCATAATTTCCACAATTTTGAATGCATTTAGCTCAAATTTTGAGGGATTATGCGGATCAGGCTCCTTGAGGTCCCATACGAATTTCATCACAATTGAATCAGCGGTACGCTCTGCGCATGCGCTAACGTGAAATTCTTGAAACAGGCATAACTTTCTCAATTTTGATCGGATTTCAATCAAATTTTCAGGAATTGCGTGCGTATAGCTCTGAGTGAAGTGAAATTTCACAATATTTAGACTAGTTATGGGATTTTTTGTTCAAATTTGAAATGGCGGGATATATGCTATAATATATAGTATATTATACTCGATTCTCCACGCAGGCCGCTTCGCCCAGTTTCTCCAACTTGTGATCGCTCAATGTCGTGGGGCTCTATGGGGCTGAAGGTTTTTTTTAAAGAAGAATGAATAATAGGGGTAGCGTGGGGTGTCGTTTTCGACATATATTTGTAAGTAGAATCAATTTTTCGGGGTTCCACATCCGTCAAAACACTTATAAGTAGAAGGAATTCTTTATTTTATTTTATTTTATTTTTTCCAATAATTTATTTGAACAAAGAATTGATTTTTGCACACTTTAAGAACAATAAAATAACTGTATGTGGGTGGAAAGATGTTGAGGTTCGGTTAAATTTAACCGAATAAATAATAATACTGATATTGATAAAACATAATTATTATAAAATTATAACAGGAACATAATTTTATGTTCCTTTTTATTGCATGTGGGGAAAAAAGGTTCCCTCCATATTCAATGATTATTTCATTATTGTAATTTTGCTTCCAAGTCTGCGAAGCAGCGGAAGCCTTGTGTTCACTTTCGGGAGAAAAAAAATTTTTGTTGTCCGAATTCAAAATTTCCACTCGCATTTTGCGTTTCATAGCCTACTGAACAAATTTGGTTCCGTGCCTGTCGGTCTGTCGGTCTGTGGGTCTGTGGGTCTGTCGGTCTGTGGGTCTGTCGGTCTGTCCGCATTTCCTTGTTACAGCAATAATTTCCACAATTTTGAATGAATTTAGTTCAAATTTTGAGGGATTATGCGGATAAGGCTCCTTGAGGTCCCATACGAATTTCATCACAATTGAATCAGCGGTACGCTCTGCGCATGCGCTAACGTGAAATTCTTGAAACAGGCATAACTTTCTCAATTTTGATCGGATTTCAATCAAATTTTCAGGAATTTTGTGCGTATAGCTCGATGGTACCCTGTCCGTTTCATCACGATTGAATCAGCGGTACGCTCAGCGCATGCGCGAACGTAATTTCCTTGCCACAGCCATAACTCCTACAATTTTGATCGGATTTCAATCAAATTTTCAGGAATTGTGTGGGTATAGCCCTAGATGGTTCCCTATCAGTTTCATCACGATTGAATGAGTGGTACTCCCTGCGCATGCGCGAACGTAATTTTCTTGTTACAGTTGTTACGTTCATTTTGAACTTGGCACGAGGAAGCTCATGTGCCATTGCCTTGGCAGTGTATTTTTAATTTTTTCCCATTTTTATTTCAATTTATTGTTATAGTTTTTAAATACCTATGTATTTTATTTATTTTTTACGTTTGTACGTACATATTTTTACGTTTGTACATACATATTTAGTTATCATTATTATTATTATTATTATTATTTCCTCATTTGATTTTACACTTTACTCCCTTCTTTACTTTATTATTATTTATTTATTCTTCCCGTTTCCTCACATTTAGTTTTATTTTATAATTTTCTGATCATATGATTTCATCCCCCCCCTCACTCTTTTTCCCGCTATTTATACCTACTGTACACCTCTTGTACAATTTTAAATATCTTAAACTTAGTAAATATCTTCAGTTTCTAACATCCAAATCTTCAATATCCTAAATGTGTTTCAATGTCCAACTTAAACTTTGTTACAACGTCCCCCAAGATTGTTTTTTTTTTTTTTTTTTTTACCACAGTCGTTTTGTTCCGAAGGCCCTGATGAGAGGAGAATATATCTCTTGAAACGTCGGCACATTCTTGTCTTTTTTGACCGAACCTCAACAAGTTTCCACGTCACAAATTAGTAAAATTAGTGGTATAGATAAGGAAGTACAGTTCGCAGACGGAAAGAATGCGGCTGGGGAGAGATATGCCCATGGCATAGACATAATGGTATTCATGTTGGATTCTCAACCTACTACCAGTTTGCAAACTGTTTACAATGCTGGGCTGGATTGTCAAAGGATTTAAAAAGGGTTCAATGAGGGTTTTCAGCAGGTAGCCAGAAGGGTGAGAACGGGACCTGGACGCGCGGGGTGCGCGGGACGACGGCGGTTTGAAGACAACTTTTTCAGAAAAGATAGTTTGGGGAATCGGGCTAGACGCATTCTTTCCGTCTGCGAACTGTACCTATATATATTATATATAACAAATCTTGATTTTTTTTTTTGTTTTTTGTTTTGTTTTGTGAGTTGTTTTGTGTTTTGTTTTGTGTTAAATCACTTTTTATGCAGGCAGAATTAATTTTTGCACAATTAATAACAAAGACGAATAAACCTTTGTGTAACATATGCAGCGTTTTTCATTCGCTGCATTGTTTATCTTCCTCGTATAAATTTCCCCCTACAAAAATGTCTATTTTGGAATCATTTTTATTTTGGATTTTTTCCAAATCTTTCAAAAAACGTGATGTGGGGTAGTTTTGGTGCGTTTGGATTTTTATTGGAAGTAACAATTGAGAAAATCAATCATTTCTAACTCCCATTTTCACGAAAAATGGGACCCGCAAGAGCAGGGGGTGCAGATCCATATGGGATAGCACTTGAAAAGGCGAAAGGAAATAGCGCTTGAAATGTTGAGCGAGTCTGACGGTGCGGGGGAGGGAGGGTACCAGGTGGCTGTGGTGGGAGGGGGGGTTAGCATTAATGAGGTAGTGACAATCAATGGGGCGGGAAGGAGGGGGGTAGACGTGACAACGTAGAAGAGGTCGAGGGGGTTCGTGGGGGAGTTTCGGCAGGGGGGTGGGCCGGGAGGGGTTGAATGTAAAGTAGGCTCAGTGGTGGACTTAGAGATCAATACTGCGGGGCTCCCTCATTCTTACCAACAAGTTGACGCCTACCGCGCATGCGTACGCACACCACAACACACATTGTACACAGTTACTACGTCAACATTCCAACATCCATATCCGGCCCGATCCCGAACCAAATTCATTAACTTGTAAACTGAGCGAAACGAGTTCGCCCTCTCGACTTTTCACGTGAAACCGACTGACGAGAGGGAAATAACTTGGAAAACAGAAATTATAAGCCGTCTTTACAATCAGCTCCCCTTTGGTGAACACGTGCGTGGCATAATCCAACACCTGCGAATTTCATTTAAAGGGGGAAATTATTACTAACGACGCTAAATTACCCAACACGAGAAATTATCTGCCCAACTTGTTAGGCACCTTATATAATTACCAAGAGAAAGCCAGTTTTAGGAGAACATTTTCAAAACAAATTGAGCCGTACTGTTATGACTTCTTCAAAGATCAACAAAGAGAAAATAAAAATCAAGATGAAATTCGTTTCATACTTATTTATAAATATTAGGCTAATAAATAACCGCAACTTTACACGAGGGGTTCTTTTGTATAAATTGTGAGAAAAGTTAAATCTACAAAAATTAAAAATTATTTAAGACTTTTAAATCTAAAAAACAAAATATATACCTATAGTTATATACCTCTGTAGGGACAGTGCACGACGACTGCCACGCCAAAGGCGGCGTAATTGCGCCACTACGCATGGATTCTACAGAATCCGAATAGCAGGCAGTCTTTTGGATTGGAAAGTCGATTATTTTTCGTTGGATTTGGCCAAAATCGACAATGGAAAAACACAGCAAATTGTACACAAGGATTTATTATTTATGATGTAAATTGTGCCAAAATTAATTGTCAATAAAAATTACTTCAAACAAGAATAAATAAACAACACTTTAGTCGGATGTGGGAGCCCGAAAAATGGATTATGCGTCCAAAATAACTCGGAAAACAGCACCTCATTCGACTTCATCACAGTGGTCCAGAACCCCCGAAAACGTGATCGAAACTAAATTTTTTTTCATATTTTTCTACAGATTTGAAAATTGTATCCTTTATTCTACAGTTCTTGAAACACCCAAGCCTGTCAAGGCTTTCCCGAAAACTGCTTACAAAAGTTAGCAGGAAATTCGGAATGTTTAACGTAGAGCGATGTTAGTGATTTTTTTTTGTAATGTAGCGATTTTTTTCTTATTTCTGAAATGAAGAGAGCTTTGCTGATTGGTAATCACAGTCAACAAGATCTACTTAGTAGATCCGAAGATGAGTAAATTATCTTCAAAGTACGATTTTCATGAATATTTTTCCAAATTGGGTCGAAAAAATCGTTCAAATATGTGCGCGCTAAAATTGGTCTCAGATTCTCGAGAAAGATAATATCTTATACCTAATGGGAGTTTTATAATAATATTATAATATCTTTATAAGATATTATATTATAATATAATATCATAATAATATAATAATAATAATAATAATAATATAATATGATCATAATAATATAATAATAATATCATAATATTATAATATCTTTATAATATAATATCTTTATAAGATATTATATTATAATGGGAGTTTTCGAACCAATTACAGGTGCTACTAGTTCCTACCTTGGCCTGCAGGTCAATTTTCTGATCCAAAATCCGAATCTCTGCACATACATTTGGGATACTTTTCGTGGAAGTGGAGCTCCCTTCCATCGTTCGTGTGAGGTATTATTTGTCCCCTGATGCTTCATTTTTCCTTTGATTTCCCGATTAATATATTCAAATAACAAAATTTGGGCATTTTTTCTATTTATTTCAATATTTTCGATTCAACTTCACTAATTTGTTAATTTTAATGAAAACGTTGAGATAACGAAAGAATGTTAAAAAGAAGCTCGCCGATGTACTAATTGTACATTAAAAAACTGTACCAACACTGGCCTACTCTTCCTTACACCTATAAACATCGCCAGCCAGCTACCCGTAGCCGCCTACGTTTCGATCACGTTTTCGGGAGTTCTGAACCATTGTTTTCCTGGCATCCTTAAAAGCCACATTTGTAATCCAAGCCTAAAATTGGATGGTTATAGAACGGGATTCTACGCCCGAAACACTTTTAAAAAAACCCAACACCTAAGTCGACCTCATAGCCGAAAACTCTCAAAAACCCGTCCCGTAGCCCCTTTTTAGCCCCACAGAGACCCACGGCTAAAAACCAAGCGATCGCAACTAGATGGTTCCTAGTATTTTGTCAAAATGTTTTTCTCAAAACCGTCGATGCATCAAGGTTTTAATTCTTTTGGTGGAAAGAACTTGGGAAGAGAGTATTAACACTTCTCGCTGACCTTACAGTGGCCTTTCTATCATATAGATTCGTGAAAAGCCACACATTGCTTTGTGGTGGCATTTCAAATTTCAAACTTGTAACCTTTCAAAGGTCCAAAATTTGTCTTTATATTTAACAATTAGCAACAACATTAACAATTAATTATATTTAACAATTAGGGATACGCGTGCTTCGCACGAAATATCAAATTCTTATCCATCACCTATCAATAATGCAGCCCATGGTTCACTCAGAACACCCGTGGCAACCCATCAACTCGTAACTAACAACTAATTTTTCTTAGTACTTAACAACGCTAATTGACAACAGCTGGGAAGCCCGTGCTTCATTCGGAACACCCGTAGCAACCTGTCAACTCGTCATTTTTCTTAGTAGCAAGTTGCTATTAGCAACGCTTGTTGACCTGTTTCTCGTCGTGAAGTATCAAAGTTTGATCAAAGTTTGATAATCAAAGTACCTGGAATCGGAAGACCCATGGAGGAATAGAGTAAGTAATAAAGTAATCTATTCCTCCATGCGGAAGACCCGTAGTAATTTTTCTTTCTTCGTCCTCATGGTAATCTGGTGTCCTTTCTTTGTCCTTTTATTTGAACTGGATGTCCTTTATTCGCAAAAATCGACATGGCAACCCTAGGGAAGACAGGTGTCATTGGTTGAAGGGTAAATTATACACACCAGTAACAAACAGAACATGCTTGATAAAATATAATTAAGTAAAAATCAATTTACAATATGTATCTTCCATCACTAGCCTAACAGCAAGTCTCTTGTCTCTGAGAGTCACACCTTTCGAAGCAAACCACAAGAATCTAGGAATTACAGCGTAAATTCCTTTCATCATGAAGTTCAGTAGGTAACACGGTTGCAAGAAGTTGTGCATATAGGTCTGCGCTTTAAAACTATCCATAATGTACTACGTTCTAAACTTTGAGATTCAGCATTTTCAAATCACATCACAAGAACCTGCTTCGACCAGTACATTCTACAAATTACAGCCTTTAATCACGAATTTCACTAAGAGGTAATAACGCATTTGCAGTAGGTAGATCACATCATAGCTCTAAAAGTAAGCTACATAATCGAAGCGAATTACCTACTAAAATTTAAATCAGTCGCTAGTTTCTGAAAGTTATCATTTCAACGGAACGTAGGTAACTTAGGACGTTTTTCATTTAACTCGTTCCAATGTACAAACCATTCAGAAATAAATATTGCCACTACGTTTTTGTGATTCGGAAATTTTGAAATCATAGCCCCTTTTTTAGGTTTGGAAAAAATGTTTTTGCGTGGAGAATTCCAGCGAGAGTTGCGCACGATAATTTATTGCGGATCTTGGTTTTATAAGGTCGACCGCGGAAAAAATCCGTTCCCCTGCTATGGGGTAAAATAGGCACTCAAATTGTCCACACCTGAACTATGAGTGGAAATGCGGGTTTGTCATTATTGTCTCTCAGCCACCTTAGGTGATTCCAAAAATCCTCGAATGAATCATTTTTGTGCTCTTCAAGCTCTATTGCGCTCAAAGTTCCAGTTTTGTCAAAAATTTCAAAGCCCGGTAGATTTGAAGCTTAAACCGGTAGGTAGACCGAGAGTTGAAGTAGAAAATCGGTAGATCTACCGGAATTTCGGTAGAATGGCAACACTGACTCTTTCATAGCTCTGTTTCGACAAACGGCCTCAAAAATCAATATCAAAAAAAGTAGGTAGGTAGCTACAAAAAATCCGCATGCAAACATGAATCGGACAATGCCTTACCAGTGCCAGGATGACCGCACACGGTCCCAGGGTGACAAAACGAGATAATTCAAAAAAATTTAAATTTCTATATAAGATTTTCGTATAATTTATCAACAATTTGTGGACTATGTTGTAGATTATGAACTGAAGATGAACGAGATTGCCTTGAGATGAAAGTCCATAAAAAATACATATATACCTATATAAACAGCAGAAGAGCGTCTGCAGCCTCATTCCTGAGTAATGTTATTCAATTAAACTTTCAAAGGATGCCAAAACCGACAAACACACCACTCAATATTACTTGTAGGTACATAATGTAAGGTAGATGCGGCGAGATAGTGGGAATTCATCCTATAAAAAGACGATTTCACATAGTCTATTTCCACGATAAATAAAATAATAACTTGTAGACGCGTTTCGGTTTACTAAACCATCATCAGTACAATGCAGTACTGATGTATTGTACTGATGATGGTTTAGTAAACCGAAACACGTCTACAAGTTATTATTTTATTTATCGTGGAAATAGACTACTTCGTCTGAAATCGTCTTTTTATACCTGTACATTACAATAATTGTAATTATTCTTAGGTACCTATTTCGCACTAAGTGCGACTACAAGTCTTGTAGTTCTGGTAGAAATGAAAGGCAACCTGATGTATTAATACTAATAATTAGTAATTAATAATAGTAAGTATTATTATTATTATTGTTACTATTGAAGTCAGAATAAACGGGTAGAAGGCTTTATTCAACTTCTATCACGAACAATCTCACCGAAACTCAAACCAGTAGTCCAACTGTTTTTGCACTAAACTATTCAACAAACGTCCATTGCTGGTTGCCCTCACCAACTGGAGCGACCTCCTTATGAGAAGGGATAAGTGCAATGGAATGGGAATTTGTGCAATTGATATGCCTTTCATCTTCACAATCGCAAATTCCTATTTCCGTTAGGTACAAAACTCGGCTCCAGCACCAGTAACGTTGTTTGGCTCTCCCTTTGGCCACTAATTAAATTAATCTCTCGACAGTAAATTCATTCGGTCAAAAGGTACAGAGGCTGGTTTTGTTCTGTAACTCAATTATTGCTGGTGGCTATCTATTTGTAGTAGGGCCTTGTTTGTAATGTAATGCACGGAAATATCAGAGGAGGATCAAAGTGGTCCGTAACGAGAGGGATTCGATCGTATGATGCTCCTAAAGTCGATGGTCCTAAAATCCGGTGAATATCGGTTTAGTCAGGATACAACACGATATCCCGAGCGGAGTGGGAATCCTATTTGGCTTGCTCGTCCAAATGGGAAAAGCAGGTGCTCGAAAAAGAGGCATCGTGTCGAAGATATGAGAGATATCGAGCAGTTTTCAAGTGTACTACATATCCCGAGGATTTCCACAAGTTGTTGTATTTTAGTTCACTTTTCTGTCCTCAGATTTCATGAAATTTGTTACGGACTCTAAGGGATTTTGAAAAAAAAAAAAAAAAAAGGTAAAGAGGGATTCTTTGTGCTGACCATTCACGGTAGTACTCACCGTGCAGGAGCCGACCCTGCACTTGTACTTTGAAACGGTTTTAGAAGTATCTTGCTCCAGAGAAAGGATTCACATAAACTTGAGTTCAGAGGTGAATAATTCAAGTCGTCTAGAATCAAACCGCAACCTATCCGTTTTGGGTAACTTTTCAGGAAACGCCAAAAACTGTTTAGGGCACTTTTTCAATGCTACGCTTTAAACTGATAGCTTTCTAGCATCTATTGCAGTCCTGTGAAGGTGTTTGAGGTGAAAAAACAATTATTCTGTTGTTCATCTTTCCAAAATCGGGGGAAAAAGAATGAATAGGATGCAGTTTGACTCCAACATTGGGATAGGTTGCGGTTTGATTCCAAACTTTGTCATTGCGGGTTAGTATCCGGGGCCTTGGGCCAATCAGAACAAACCATGAGCACCTATATTGATTTTTCAATTGTTTGAAAAACATTATTCGGAAGGTTAGGAATAAAATAACCAACTTTTTTTACAGTTTTGATTATTAAATCACTAAAAATTAATAAAATAATGAAATATTGGAAACACACCTGTTTTTTGTTAGCGGCCATGATTCGAACCTAAATCCTGCAATCTGATTGGTTTAATCCACTGCTTGGGATCAAAGTGAATCCCATCCACTATAACTCGCTGGATAGGATACACTTTGACTCCAACTCTCAACTTTTTGCTTGTTTTTCTCAGGGAAGGGCTGCAGTTTGACTCCAAACAACTTCACCAATGGCTTCCGCGGAAAAAATACTGTCAGAAACCGCCATAACCTCATTTTTCAAAAATTTGGATAGGTTGCGGTTTGATTCTGACAATTATTGTCTGCCGACAAATCAGGTATTACAATACGTGATTGAATTTTGGTCAAACATTGGTGTTCGGCCCCGGATTTGAACCAGGCTGATCAGCGCTCCGTCTGATTTGTAAACAGACGAAGCTCTGTCGCCTTAGCCCACGAATACACCTCTAATAAGGGATTTTGATAAATATCGATGTATTGAGGGTTGGTCAATAAGTTACGAGTGTTCTTCTCAATCCGATGTTTCAAACAAGTTATTGTTCATCGTTTGGCCTTTGGGGGTGACATGTGCAGTTGTAGATAATTTGATGGCCATGATCAAGTTAACTGATATCAACACACAACAAATTGAACTGTTATCAAATAATCACTGTGGGGAAAACTCTCCCACATCCATGACCAGGCGAGCGGATCCCCCATCCGGTGGAGCGGCCGCCCATCGCTGCAGGCGCAGAGCGAGTTGGCGGGAACGCGATGGGCCCTCTTCTCCCCGAAGCGGTTACACCGCTTCCAGGCCCGCAGCGATCATGCCAACTAATGAGTATTTACATTCCACTTACTGCCAGTAAGCTCTTCGTTATGATTGACCGCAGCATTTTTGAGGATCCACAGCTAGAGTCCACTAACCCAGCATCCTAACTGTAAATTTGAGCAGGGAAGCTGGGAAATCAGACCAATGTTGGCCAGGACATTTTGTGTTGGGAATCAGCTACCCCGTCTCTTCTTTATGAGGACCTGAGGAGGCCAAAGTATCCTGAGACTTCAGGTAAGTCTGCCCAAGCCGAGTCCTCGATTCCTGTAGTTGCATCAACCACAGGCAGATCACGACACTTCGTGCCATGGTCCAGAGAGATATGTTCCTACACTCCCTTTCTCATGCTCCGAAACACCCTGGCTGCGTATTTGGTGATGCGACTCTCCCGGCATTCCACCAAACACACCACAATACTCTTTTAAATCTTTTCTTAATTTAGGTTCAAAAACTTCAAACGAATACAACTAACCGTGAAAATTGCATTCTTGGTTTAATTGCGATGGCGGCCAAAAACTACGATCGGCCTTAAAAGTTGTCCTTATGTCTCATGATGTGTAGATTTCAGAAATGTAATGTGCAACAGTTGGAGTTACTATGCACCCGTTCTCGCCGATTGTGGTAAGACTTTTTTTTTTTTTTAATCTGACATTTTCACCTACCAAAATTCTCATCATCCCGCCCGATTCTCCTTTACAGCATGATCGCACCTCGGTTTTTGGGATCGCGTTAGTTGTCATTTTCGAAGTATTTTTGTGAGTAGAATCCATTCTCATCCCCATCCGACTTCACTATGGGTATCTTTGAGGCTTCTTTGGGACTGCAAATTTGCATTTCATTTATGAAGTTTTCTTTTTTCCAAGTAGGTATTTTTTGACTTTTTACGCGAGCAGCGTTTAACTCGAGGTTTGTGCGAGCGGTTCAAGCTACTCTCAAGCATCTACTTGGCTTACCGATTCATTAACGAGGCTCAATTAATTATGCGAAAGCAGCTTACATTAGCTTTTCCAAAGGGGAAAACGCTGACTAACGTATAACGAGATAATCTCGGTCGTCATCTAAAACGGAAGAAATTTAATTAAGAGAAATGAGATAGCTTTGTAAACTTTTTCCTGCAATTTTAATTTATTATTTTTGGAATGCGGGGCTCAAATTTGTATCGGCCTCAAAAGTCGTCCTTAATATAATATATTATATTATTATATATATACTACATAATATTATTATATAGTCTCTTCCGGCTGGAGCTTTAATATAGTAGATTATGTTTTATGATGCGTTAATTCCGTAAACGAAATGTCCGTCCGTCGATTCGTCCAGGAAGTTTTGGACAACACGCCTTTTTTGTACTCTTTGGACAATAAACTAAGTTTTAGAGAGATTGAGAATAAAGTCTTTATTCTCAATTAGTGTCTGCAAGGTTTTCAGCCCGATCGCTCTAAACAGTGAGGGTTTGTGGGCCTCTTTCCGCCTAAAATAAAGCTCTTGACGGACTTAGGCCAGGAGATCGTGAGGGGAGTAATTTTGAATGGATAAATTCAACATATGACCTACATACAGTATACATACATTGTATGTATACTATGTATGTATGTATGAATTCGTACATAACGGAATTAGGCGGGTTCCGCAACTACCCTATTGCTAGACAGATATGAGATTTTCAGTTTCATAATGAAACAAAACAAAAGCAATTCATTCAATAACTGTTTAATTATTAAACGAAAGTCGAAATAATAAAACATAGGGTCATATGGTGAAATTTTCACCCCCCATTATTGTTTTTGCTTAGTTATAAACGCTAAAACGTTTAAGAGAGTTCATTACTCAATCAAGCTCTCAGACTGAGAGTCTCAGTCAATAAACGCTGCAAAAAATAATTTTGACTAGAATTCAAATTGAAAATTTTAGTTTTATTTTGGAAAGTTTCGATTTTAAATTTAGTTTTCAACATTTTTTAAAATCAAAATTTCGCTCCAAAATTTGAGCTCCTTTAGAAAGTCAGAATAATTCTGCTAAATTATTTAGCATTTCTAAGAAGATGCACGTAACTAACTAAACGGATTTTCGAACTAGAAGTTTGGGTAAGGGGGTTTCAAAGGGTGCGGAATTCGAATATATTCTTGAAACCCCCTTACTAAAATTTTTAGTTCGAAAATCCGTTTAGTTAGTTACGTGCATCTTCTTAGAAATGCAAAATTCTGACGTTCTCAAGGAACGTGCAGAACTGTTTTAGAAATGTTGGAGATTAAATCTCCAACATTTCTAAAACACAAATTTTGGAGTTGTTTGGATTGGAGATGAATTGAAAGTGGAGGGAACTTGACGGCACACCTCGCCGCGCTGGGCACCGAGTAGTTGGGCAAATAGCCGCCAGAGCGCTGAATAATAAATCTGAACGGAATCCGAATAAAAACACTAGGCCCAGGTCGATTTTCAAATAATCTTCTTTGATAATAACCTCGACGCTGGATTTTTGACTGACCTTCTCTGATGCTCAATTTTCGGAGTCGCCTTTTCGCGTAGCAAAGCTGGCTAACTTGCATAGATGCAGAATCTGATCTCTCTCGGCCAATCAAAAAATGACTAAGCAGCCTACGCGGATGGGGGGCAATATGTCGACACATAAACTGGTCGACAAACGGCCCAGAAGCCGTGTCGACATCTTTCAACACCAAGAGTTGACCAAAGTCGACTTCACAGGCATTGGAAATACGGCGACACAAAAATACAGCGACAAGTCGACAAGTTTCAACACCCCTTGTGAAAAAGGTCGTACAAGTCAAACAAGGGGATACGACGACAGATTTACATCGACATCCTTCGTATACCTGCGAAGTCTCGAAGGGAAATGGCAGACACTCTACCTGGCCAATTATAGATCAACAAAGCCGGATGACTTACTGTAGGCCTACGAAGTTACGAAAGTAGGCCTGTTGAAGAGTTACAGTTAACAAAAGCAGGTAGATGGCCCCTATCCCTATTCTAACACGTTGCATTACCCTTTTCGCGTAATATGGTCGTAAGTATTTACGTTGGAGTTCACCTCATCAGGTCGAGCTCGGCTTCCCCTCCCGGAATAATTCAATTCAATTCAATTCAATTATTGAAAGTGACTTCTCATGACTCATCGGCTTATGACTTAGCGGCCAACAAACTCACCCTCCCCCGGTGGTGCCTTAATGAATTGCAAAATTATTTTGATGAAATACCTATGAAATGAAAATTTGTTTTTAGTTTATTGTTATTACATTATTTCATTATTCTATTAAAGTCATTTTTAAAAAGGAAGGAATTATGGCTATTGCACAGGAAACTGGAAAACCCCTAAAAAAAGAAAGTTAGTTTTGCGTACTTTTACCGATGGTTTAAGTACATAAATTAGATTATACCTATTCATGATAATAATTATCATGAATAGGTATAATCTAATTTATGTACTATATTATAGTCCAGGCAACAAAGTCGAAAAAAGGTCTTGAGGTAGAAAAAAAAAGATAAAAAGCAACATACTAAGTTCAAGTAATAACTAAAGCAACATACAAAGCAAGTAACACACTAAAAGTTCTGGGGGGTGGGGGTGCTACGTTACGAGGGGGGGTCTTAGGCCAGGCAAATTAGGAAAATAAAAGGCAGTTAGCTGAAAGTTTAGTAATAGTCGTAATCACCACATTCCTTTATGTTTTTTGGGTCGCTGAACACGACTCTGAAGTTTGCTGACAGGATTTTTGCCCGGAACATTGTCAAAATCGCAAAAAACCTCGAAATGTTGGCACTTTTTTCGGTTTTTTGCTCATATCTCCGAAACTATGCGTTCTAACGACATGACCACTCTATACAACATGGAAGTACCTACATAAGATTTTCTACAAAATGCACTAGTAACATTAAATGATTCGTGTTCAGCGACCCAAAAAACGTTTAGGAACGTGGTGATTACGAGTATTACCAAACTTTCTGCTAACTTTTCTAATTTGCCTGGAGTATCTCCAAAGGTCCCTTTTTCAGGATTTTAGTGAATTCACTAAAATATTCATATCTCGGAAACTGTGCCGTTTTCGATAAATCATGCCCTATAGTAAAATTTCGTTTAATGAAAGATGATACGAACACTTTTTCCAAATTCCGAACCATTTTCGAGATATACCTACGCCTCGGAAAATCGGTTAACTTTGGAAACCAGATTTTCACCTGTACCTACCTGTATTGACCTAAGCCCAAGGAATTTATAAGATCTACCTGGAATGGGATCTGGGGGCACCTTTTGGGGAGCATGTTTGACTTGGTCATCATTACGAGCTCCAATATATTCATCCTGGGCAACGTACTCAATTACTCCTTCACCACGAATGGAAGCAGCGTTGAATGCATCCACATCTTGGGTACGAAAGAACAGTCGTATCGATTCAGGGTAATGCTCGTCCACATATTCTCGTGTTACAAATCTACTCTCAGTTAGTTCCTTTTCTTCAGGTAGTAAATGCTGAACATCTCCAATTTTCGTTAATATAGACGAGAAAGTAACATCAGCTTGACGCATTACTTGGACAAGTGGATAATACTGAGTGAATAATACACACAATCTCGCAAAAAAAGTTTTGTTTACTGCGTTTATAGATTGGAGTTTGACATACAGGGGGTTAATTGTCGTAGATCACTGCAAAAAACCATATTCATACCAGCGAAGGGACGTTCATGATCGTGAATAATATGCTGCAAACGAGAATTTATTTGTCCAAGTAAACCTGAGCCGATCATACTGCACTCGTCGATAAACACTATCCTCACATTGTTGAAGGCAGTTCTGAATGAATTAAGTGATTCAACAGAGAGACCAGTTTCACGTTGCGAGTTTCCAATTCGAAAAGCAGCGTGAACCGTAGTACCATTGATCGCGGCTGGGGCCATACCTACCAGTTGAAGCTGTAGCTACGTAAGCATTGAACGCTACATTATGAGCTTGAGAAAATCGATTATAGGTCTCCATCATCAACTTCATTGTGAAAGTTTTGCCACAACCAGCTGGACCGGTGAGAAAGATTTGAAGCGGAGTCTTCTCATCATCTTTGTACATGTATCGTATACGATGTATCGCTTCCAGAATCAAATCGCGCTGACGCTTATTTGTGCGTCTCATTGCTAAACAAGACGAATTGTCTCGGGCATGTTCTCATCTACCTGTTCTTTTGGGTCATTTTTTAACCAAAGTAAAATGTGTGCGTGTGGACTGCCTCATTGCTGAAACTCTATACGTTTAAAGTACTCTATGACGCGGTATGAACCAAATGGAATGTAACGCGACGACTGCAGCAAAACATTATCGTGTCAACTAATTTGTCAACATACAAGCAACACGTAACTGGGTCTTCATTTACAAGGGATGTACGAAAATCAGAACTCATTTCATTCACAGGATCACCTTCCCCCGTCCATTCTTTATCGTGATGCAGTCGATAGAGTAGGCTTTCTCTGCATCCAATATTGCTTCAATCAAATTTTTGTACTTGTCGAGTAGAAAAAGTTTCTAGTAACCAACCGCCAAACTTCCTTACAGACCAATCATGTGATTATAGTTTTCGCGATTATGTTGCGTAACAAATTTTGGTGTCGTTACGCAAATTTTAGAATGACCCCCAGCCCAAAAACGGTACACGTGTCGCGTGATACCTACCCGGTAGACGCAGCCTACCCGACCAATCGGGCGGTGCAGTGTGATACCTACGCGCTGATGTTTACGATGGTGTTCACCTACAACGCTCACCTTTGAACCTCCTGACCGTAATCGGTAGTTTAATCTGTGCCGTAATCTGTCCAAGTGATCTGCCAAGTTGGAAGTTTGTGGAATCAGGTCAAACAAAAGTATAAAATAAGAAGGTGTGGCGCACGTCAACTCCTAGAAAGACAATTAATTGAAGAATGGTGGCGAACTCTCTATCCAGACAAAGATCTCATGGCTTCTTCGCCGACATGAAGCACAGCTTGTAGTCAAAATCATCCCCCTCATCTCTACGACACTCTTCCCATTAGAAGAATGAACCCCGAGGACAACGTATACGTACTTATAAGATTTCCATATTTTCCTGACTTTTCATGTGGTAGGTAGCACATTGCATTACGGTACGGTACGGGTAGGCTGCGTCTAGCGGGTAGGTATCACACTGCACCAACGAAAGTGAGGTAGGTATCACGCGACACGTGTACCCCAAAAACATATCCATGTTAAAAAAAGATGGGCAGGAATCTGAATCCAGGCCTACATTTCCTGAATCTTCCTAATTGTTTTGAGTTAGGTTGAGGCCTACAGTTGGCAAGGCAGTGTCAATGACCCACTTCCCAAGACCCCGCGGGACAAAGGCTGAGGACAGGTAGTGGCCAAACAACCCTTTTGTCGTCGTTTAGAGGAGATGCAGATTGCAGCTCCTAGTGTCGCGGCACCAACGCTCAGGGCGGCCAATAGTAGAAGCTCTTCCCCTTCGGGCCTGTTTCGCTAATATTTTCAAATCGTCGCTAATACGTATTATTACATTGCGTTCCTAAAAATACGTGATACCTTTCACTTTGATCTGATGATGTCTGGGATCAGAAAAAATAAAATAGGTCTTAAGGTCGATCCACACAGTTCAGTGATCCGTGGCCGTCCGTGCACGCTGCCCTTCAATTGCAACGATGATAAAATTTATTCGCGAGATTATTCTTCTGTCCGTTCTGTTGCTGTGATGTTTCAGAAAATATTTGTGTAGGTAATAAAATATGAAGTTGTTAGGTAACCTACCAACCAACTCATCTGTCTTTCCCAAATAAAGAAGTTTTAATTTTCATAATAATATTTTTCGCCTTGAACTCTATTCTGAAGGGAACAGGTTACCAGTAAATACTAACTTGGTAACCTGTTCCCTTCATTAATGAATGTTGCGGTTACTGTGCATAGCTAAGTTTCTAAACCTAGGTTTAGAAAAATGCTGCAAATTTTACACAAGGGTTCATTATTCTTCAATATAGGTTACTTGTTGAAAATTAATTCTGTGTCAATGGAAAGAATGTTTTTTCAAATTTTTGTTTGTCTCCCCACAGTGAAATCGGATTGTTCCGGGGCCCGCTAAAATGGATTCTACGTCCAAACATACTTCAAAAACGACACCTAACTCGATCCCATAGACTAAAGCCTCCACACAACCCCCTCCTGATAGCGCCCCATGAGATTGGGCGATCGGGCTGAAAACCTTCCAGGCACACCTAGATAGTAAACCAAGTACCTATTTTGTCAAAATTTCAGATTTAAAAATAAATTCCTACTGCCCAAAACGGCCTGGATGGCGGACGGACATTTCGTTTTTGGAATCTAGACCTCTTGAAACGAATAAATTGTCACATTTTGAGACCGATCAGAATTTTGAAAAATGTCGAGATTACATAGGTGTATTATTCCAAGAGAAACCCAAAAGAATGGCGATATTTGCATAGGTTTATAGGTTTGTGAATGGGCTGCACGTGAGGCACAATAAATATTCTAAATTAGGCGCCAGCAGTTGGCGGCCAGCTTGAGCCTCATCAATTGGCCGCCAGGAGCGCAGGTGCCGCGACACTAGGAGCTGCAATCTGCATCTCCTGTCGTTTAGCAGTCGACCAGTTTCAAGAGCGGTGTTTTTAGCTCATTTTCCACTCTGTTGTTGAAATACAGCGAAAAATGGATCTCAAGTTTTCGACATAAATCCGTCGACCAGTTTTAAAGATGTGCGTTATCGACGTTCTTCAACACCTGGTGTGGAAATATGGCGACAGGAGGTGTCGACCAGTTTATGTGTCGACATATTGCCAAGTTCCCGCCTACGCCATGTACATACCCTCTCCAGGCCGCGGAATTCAAATATCATATTTTTCCTCCCTATTAATAATGGAGACGGGGTTTTTGCAATGTAGACCCGTTTCTGTAACTTTAAAAACATGACCTTACCCGGAAAAAAAAACTTTAAAAAATAATTCAAGCTCATTATTTTCAAAAAATTTAAAATTCGAAAATTAAGATATCAGCTTTCAAAATCAAAAATTGTTAATCAGTTTTAATTTCAAATTGGAATTATTTTATAGTTTTCAAGCATTTGAATGTCAATTCATTTCGAAAGTTTTAAATTATTTTCAATTTAAGTGCACTTGTACAGTGTTTGGACAGATAAAGGGCGACAAAAATGGATACTACGTCCAACATTACGGTAAAAACCACTCTTACAACCTTACGCCGTTACTGAAGTCCTTCAAAAGCAACATTAAATGTTGTAGCCCCCAAGGTGAGGTCGGATGGATCTGGGACCCGCAAAAACGGATTCTAAGTCCAAAAATACTTTCAAAGCGATATCCCACTCCCCATGGCCGAGCACCTTCAAAACCCCCTTCCATAGCCCCGAATTAGCCCCATAGATCTGGGACTTCCATTCTTAGTCCAAAATTAATTCGAATGTCACGCCATACTCAATCACAACAGGTTGACGACCGTCGCGAAAAATACAGGTTGGTAATTTGTGAGAATAATAACCCTACACTGCCAATGCCATGGCAGAGAAACTTCCTCGTGACCTGAAGGCCCAACATTATATCACACAAAATTTGTGATTTAATCTGTTCAAAATTGATGGACTTATAAGAAAAAAAATACGTTCACGTTCATGATGACAATCTAGGGATAGGTCCACACTATTCATGAGAAGTTTATTGAAATCAGATCAAAATTGTGGATGTCATGGCTATGGCAAGGAAATGTGAACAGAAGGACAGATTGACACGAAAACAAATTTGTTCAGGAGGCGCTGACGCAAAATGCGAGTGGAAAATTTGATTTTAGAGCACAAAATTGTTTTTCATTTCGAAAGTGAAAACAAAGCATCCACTGCCTTGCAAACTCGGAAGCGAAAATCCTCCGACTGGGTGTAAAATATTGTAACAGATATATGAGGCAAGCCAGATATTCGCTTCGTATTTACTCAGGAATTCACTCGAGATAGTTCACGGAGAGCGAAACCTTTGCTGAAGGGTGATTTCCAGTATCTACGTCGTTCAATTCCGCCGGAGCTGCCGATTACGTTGGAGATGGAAAGGTAGTAGAAACTGCATACACGCCTGGATCGAAAGGGTGTAGGAAGGGAACGGACGGTGCTCATTGGGTTATCGTCAGGAAGGAGAAGAGAAGAGGAAGAGGAAGAGGAGGACTGTAATTCACTTTGCTCGGGACAGCTCAGCCGCTAGCGTTGCCGAGATGATGCTGCGAGGGTGCTCTGCTGACTCACCTACAATCCCCTTCCAACGCCCTCACTTTTTTTTCGACCAAACGTTAAGTCTCTTCTTTTCTTCACAATGTTTTATTTGGAATTACATCAGAGAACGGCTGTTTTATTTATACTTTAAGTGACATTAGGTACTACTAGTGGAGTAAATACCTCGTTGAGTTGGAAAACGCTATCTCATTTTCAGTGCCACTACCACTTCGCCGAATAGGTTTCATCTTACGAGTCGGCCACAATATTGACCTTCCGTACTTACCATCATTCCCCTCGTTCTTCTTGCAACTCCAAGAGAAGAAGCCATTGTCCTTTCCACTTCGCAGGAAAAACACCCCCTTTTTCCAGTGGAGTTCCGTTTCTCCTCCCCCGTTTCAACCCTTCCCCACCATGATTTCTCTCGGTAATAAGCAAGATTTCCACTTTGCTCAATAGCCGCCCATCCCTTTTGCTTTTCCTCTCCCGCAGTCGAATGGCCTTTCCGCCGGCTTTGGGGAAAAGCTCGCTCTATTCAACATAATAGCCAACATAATATTCAACATATCTCGCCCTCGTGTTCTTTTCACCCTCGCTGACCCCGGCGATGCCCGGCGAGTCCTTTTTACAGGTTTTCGATTCAGACTTCATACAAGAACGAGTCGGTCTAGTGCTGTTAGTGTGTTTAAAATGTCGAGAGGGTTTTAAAAAAGCCCACTTTTCAATATGTAGTTTGAAAAGAACATCCTACTTTTGGTTTATTATTTTTGGAATAAATTAACCCATGTATTCGTGACGGGGGTCAACAATTTTGATGGCCTCAAAATTTGTCTCTACGTGTTTTATGATGTGTAGATTTCAAAAATGAAATGTCCGTCCACCGTCGGGGCCGTTTTGGGCAGTATGAATGTTGAAATCTGAAATTTAGACAAAATACACGGTTTTCCATCTAATTGTTACCGCAAGGTTTTCGGCCTGGTCGTCCAAACCCACGGGGCTGTGTGGGCCTAAAAAATGGCTAATGGAGGAGTTTTTGAAGGTTTTCGGACGTAGAATCCATTTTTGGTGGTTCCAGAATGATCCGATTTCACTGTGGGGATCTATGGGGTTAAACATTTGATTATTGAAAGATCCCAGGAAGTCAAATATGGTGTCGTTTCCCGAGTAATTTTGGAAGAATAATTCATTTTTGTAAGTCTCACATCTGTCCAAACATTGTACAGATTTTTTTTTTTTTTTTTTTTTTTTTTTCAAAAATAATGATATATTATACTCTTAATGACACAGAATTAATTTTTGCACAATTTTTCTATATAAAAAAATAATAGCCCCTCATGTACAGTTTTCAGCGTTTTTTTTTTTCAACGATTGGCACGCCTTCACGCCGGTGAAAACACTCCTGTACCGAATGCAGTGTTTCCTGAAGCGGTGAAAAGCGTTTGATCACCAGGCATGCTAGTTCACACTGCAGCCTTGCAGGGTTATGGTCAGTGTGTTTTCGCTGGAGTCGTCCAGATGTTACTCACCTCCAGAGCAACTGGAAGGGCAGTCCTTGTTCTCCATAAGTTAGTTCGTAAATCAGGGCTCGAAATATCGTTCCGTTCGGTTCCCCCAAACCGTTCCGATCCCGAAAAGAGCGAAAAATTATAATTTTTAGGATAAAGTTCCGAATGAGAACGAAATTATAAAGTTTTGAAAAATACTTTTCCCAGGGGGAACGAAATCTGAAGGAACAACATATTTCGTTCGGGTGAAAAACGTTCTTCTCGAAAACGTTTTGTTCCAAAAAGAAACGTTCTTGACCAGAACGATAAAATATTGTTCCTTCAGATTTCATTCCACTCATTTTGTTATGATCGTAATTTTACGTCCAAATTGCATACATTTACGGTATTTTAGGCCCAAACGGAAATGGGAACGAAAAAACTAAAGAACGAAAAATTTCGTCCCCAGCGAGAACGGTTACCGTCAAGAGCGAAACATTCCGTTCCCAGCAGGAACGGACCTGATCGAGAATGGAAATTTTGGTTCTCAGCCAGAACAGTTCCCGCCAAGAACGAAAAATTAAATTTTGCCCTAAACCTAACTTTTTGGAAACAGAATTCACTGGGAGGTGAAATCAAGGTTTTATTTTTTTAGGAACTTTATTTCGAGCCCAGTCGTAAAATTTACTTGTATTTAATACAAGATCTGCTCTGGGCCCGAAGGACTCAGTTGTTAAAGGAGTCTGTTTTCCCCAGGTCAAAGCCAACAGTTACCTACTAGACAAGGGGTCGGCCGACTCCTGCGTCGTATCCAGAGTTTCCTCTAGATGTGAGAAAAATACGTTCATGGACATATAAATACAGTATTGTGAAATGCAGATGTGGGGAACAAAGGAGTCACCTCAAGCCAAAAGCCAACTTTGTCGTGCAGGGAATCGGAGATCCCGGAAAGGACTCCCGAAAATCGATTTTGGGTCCAAAATTACGATGAAGATGACACCCCATTCAAATCCCTGACCCCTTAAAAATCCCTTCTGGAACCAGTTTATGTTTCAAAAAGCCTCGCAGTGGGACGATCGCTGCAAAAACCTTGCGGATCCAACTGAAGGCACGAATATTTTGGCAAAATTCAACAATTTCAAGGTAGCGCGGGAGGGCTCTGCATTTTGAAGACGTTGGACCACGTTTTCATGACATGGCCCACATTGTGGTTTCAGAGTTGGCTCCGAAATACACGGAAAAGGTCAAAATTTAATATTGGACAGAATTTGGAAAGAATTTTGATGAAATTAGGTTTAAAGGTTTAAAATGATCAGGAAGATGTTCCCAAGAAGCTATACATCCAATATTTCTTTTCCAAGTATTACGCAGCCCACTCTACCGCATGACCGCATGAAAATGTGACCCTTCTTCTTCAAAATGCGGAGCCCTCCCGCACCACCTTAAAATTTTTTTCGAATCTTAACTTTGAAATACTTGGGCGAGTTCTTAGGCCGATCGAGCTTTTCTACCACCAAAACAGATCGAATATGCATCAATTTACTATGCTCCAGACTTTTCTAAAGATGTTTAGGGAAGCGAAACACATTCAGTGATGTTTTGGCAAGGTAGGCGTTGGGTGTACCTTTCGTGATTCGTGCTCTGGTAGGACCCCAAATGGACCATCCCTGGGCGACTAACCGGATCTGGGCGAACGCATATGAGACAGCTCGAGGGTGGACCTGATAGGAGGAACAAGGTTAATACAACGCGCTTTGGTTGGCCAGGAGGGGCGAAATAAGGGGTGGTTAGTGAAGGGGGAGTGTAGCGGGCGAGGAAACTAATTACAGTAATGGAGGAGAGCTTTGCCATTGTCTTCAATAACACACTCCAGTCCAGGAGTCCTCTAACGAATGGATATGCCCCGTGACAAGAGGAGGGAGTCACCGCGGCGAACGTTGTGGGGAGCTTGGACATTCGGAATGAGAATGCTTCTCGAGGTAAACTGTTGAGAACAATCGTCCACAGGCCATAGCCAACACCCACCGACCTGCGTCTGCCTGAAAAGTACATCACTAGTCCATGGAAGGGGTGAGAGAGGGGTTTTATAGCGGCAACACATAAAGGGGCGAGCTCCTATACTTCTTAATCAGTCCTTATCATTTTTCACCCGCCCACATCAAAACCTGGAAGGTAAGTTGGCTCTTAATTACGCTCAAATTTTCAAATAGTGGTATAGCTTACCATGTCAAACGTTGAGAGTGAAAAAGTTGGTAATTTTCAAAATCATGAAGTACCTAACGGCTCGGATATATTAAACGTGTTATCGGGAATGATAGGCGAGTTACCACGTGAACCTTGATATACGATGAATGTCATACAACTAAAATTATGTATTATATAATTACCTATTATTAATTATTATTATTCGCAAACATTGCGAAACGTAAGTCCCCCATGTGAGTCTTCAATAAAAGTAATTTTAGTTTCAATAAAAGTAATAATTACAATACTTACATAAAAAGTTTGGCGTAATTAGGACATGATATACACAACCAAACTTTCCTACTTTAGTTTTGTTGTTCATGGCTGTATTTTTG
This sequence comes from Pilophorus perplexus, assembly GCA_955831195.1. Taxonomy (NCBI): domain Eukaryota; kingdom Metazoa; phylum Arthropoda; class Insecta; order Hemiptera; family Miridae; genus Pilophorus; species Pilophorus perplexus. Next base: position 26,960,694 of record OY037007.1, read on the forward strand.
TTCTTCACGAAGTATATGTTGCAGTCGAAACCCGAAATCAGTCAAAACTAGTTTTGCCTAGACCAAACTAGATTTGACGAAGGCCCTCAGGCATTTCTAGTTTTGACTAGGCAAAACTAGTTTTGACGAGGGCCCGCAGGCAGATCTAGTTATGACTGCGATGAATGTTGCAGTCAAAACTAGTTTTGACTGAGAGGCTCTCAGTGAGAGCCCAACTGAGGAGTAATCTATCAAACGCGAACATTTCCTTTTTCCGAAGCGAATGAAGTCTGAATCCTTGAATGTGAATCAAGGAGATATCGGAAACTGTTGTCAGTGCGGGTTTAAAAGGTTTGACAGAGCCATTAAGAAAATTACGAGACGAGGAGGACCTGGAACTTATTTTTGATGCCAACGTTGAAACAGATGACGATGAGGATGAGGTACACCAACCAAGTATAGCAGCTGCTCGGTAACAGGCTCAAGACAATTTAAAAAGACAAGCCAAACGGATGAAAACCACTTCCGACGAAAAGCACCCTCCTGTGAGCGTTGGAGACAATGTTATTGTCCGGAAATGTGATCGCAGTTGTGACCAAAAAAGTAGAAAACGCTGCAAATTTTACACAAGGGTTTATTATTCTTTGATATAGGTAGGTTACTTGTGCAGAAGTTTAATTCTGTGTTAATGAAAAAAATTAAAAAATTGTTTTTTTTTTTATTGTTTTTTTCGAGAGATTTTTTGATTTTTTGTTTTTTCAAAAATTTTTTTTTTCAAAATTGTCTGTTTTTTACTTGAAAAATATTTGACCTCCTGGGATCTTTCAAAAACTCTTTTGTTGCAGTGGTTTTGTTGATAATTATTTTTGATGAATCATTATTATTTGATGAATTATTTTTGATGAAAAGTATTATGTACATGACTTTGAGAGAGACGATGAGGTTCTTACTGGCACCCATAGGCAAAACTAGATCTGACTAAGAGCTTGGTCAGAACTAGATTTTCCTAGTCCAAACTAGATCTGCCTGCAAGCCTTCGTCAGAACTAGTTCTGCCTGGTCAAAACTAGAGGGCCTTCGTCAAATCTAGTTTGGTCTAGGCAAAACTAGTTTTGACTGAGATCGGGTTTTGCCTGCAACATATACATCACTTCTTTGATGTTGCGTTTTATGTAGTTTGCTTCTATGCAGAACATCTCCGGTATGTCCGATATGTTTCTGCAACGTGTTTTGCTGAGGGTGTTTTCGGTTTGGTGTTGTTTTGGGTGTGACAGTGCTTTGCTAGTGTCGTCAAAATGTATCTTGTCGTTTTTGTTTTCTATGTTTTCTTCCAGTTGATTACAACCCACCCGACGCCTCCCAGCCGTCCTGTTTTGTCAGTCGGAAATTATGGTAGGCTTTAAATGCTTGGCAAAATTGTGACCCACATTCCCAAGCAACCCTTTTCTTGGGCAGCCTCCGAACCCGGCTCTTCCAATAAAAATTCCTGAACACAATTATTTACTGACCCTCGACTCCGCCTGAGTATTCGGCTAGTACTACGCCCTTTATGATGTTGTTGATCACCCCAACTCTCCCTTAACGAGCATTTCAATATCCCAAGCTCTCGGAAAAGGGTTGGAATTACGTAGGTCAGAAATCCGGAGGCTGTACCGCCGTACGGTTAAATAGGTACTACGAGGAAACTTTCGCTGAACACCCGTATGGGAGAAAATGAAGAAATTAAATGCTGTTGTATCACAAAACCCTGCAAACTTCACACAAGGGTTTAATAATCCTTTGTATAAATTATGCACCAATTTATTTCAACTTCAATAAAAAATAATGGACAATGAAACAATAGCAAACTTAATAATATTATGTTTTCTATTGATTATCGTCGCTGTAGAAGCACACCGCCTAATCCACTTCGGTCGGAAAATGAAACAGCTTTTACAAGAAACGGTTTTTCGATGATGCGATGCGGAAAAAATATCCTCCTAAAAAACTTCCCCATGGGAGACACCCCCCACCGCAAAATATTTCCCCAACCTAATTGCAACCCAGGAAAAAATTTCCCCGAGCAAAAACACTGTAATGGTTCACCTGAAACTGAAAAAAAAAAAAAAAAAATTAAACTGTAAGAAAAGAGTTCAAAAAATGTTACCGCGTAGGTAGTACTTATTATTGGAATTATTAGTATAATTACTCAAAACTATAGTTTGAGCTCTGGATTGGCTGATCTTATAAGCTCTGGATTGGCTGATCGGGGCGTTGGTTTTTAAGAAAGGTTTTTTAAGAAACACTTTTTAAGTAATAATACTAATAATTCCAATAATATATAGGTACTACCAATGTGGTAATATTTTGTGAACTCTTTTCCTACAGTTCAATTTTTTTTTCTTTTTTTTCTTTTTCAGGTGAAGAACGCACCGAGAACTGAGTATCTATGACTATGAGTATCTGAGACTATGTATCTATGTACCTTCTTGCTTTATTACATGCTACTTAATTTTATGAAAGACCATGAACTTCTGAGATGAATATACGTATGAACAATCGCTGGACAAGTGAGACGTTTTCTTGCACCATTACATTGTTTTTGCTCGGGGAAATGTTTTCCGGGGAAATTTTTCCCTTCAACCTTGGATGATACAGTTAAATGCAAAAGATACGTACCTAAAGCAGTTACCTGCATGACACAATATCTTTAACGAAACAGTTTTTTGTGTCACTTGTGAGGTCGGGAAGATGTGGGATAGGCGGCGTTGCTTCTACAGCAACGATACTAGGTATTAAAGTTGTTCGTGTCTCGGACTGACTGACTGACTGGCTGTGTCTAATCCACGCTACCCAGCCTCAACGGTAGAGCCTAGAGAGACGGGGTTTTTTCGAGTCGGTTCCGCGTAGGCCCGAATGTGTCGTAGGCCGTATTAGATTTCGCCAACTCTCTTCCTTCGTCGCGAACGGAGCTTTCCTTCGCGACGAGAGCCCCCGTCAAATAGCGTGGTTACTAGGGATTGCTAGGAAAATTTTCGAAACGCCGAAACCCGGTACAACTTTTGGCGTCGGTTTTGAACGAATATACGTCTGTTAAAACGAGCTTTTCACGCTGATTTCAACGAGTACAAAACGATTTCTGTGCGATAACGCGTTCGGAGTTTATTCGAAGATCGTCGGTAGGTGGGTACGAGTATTTTTTGCGAGCCTTCGATTAGTTTGATAGGTACTAGGTAATTTCATTTGGAGTTGATGGGTTGCTATGGGCTGCATATAACGCGAACGGAGCTTTCCTTCGCAACGAGAGACGGGTCAAAAAGCGTCGTTGCCACGGGTGCATCGTTGATAGGTGATGGACAGAGTGCAGCGAAGCGCACCAGGTCCACTAGTACTAATTATAATTTTGCATGAGATTTTACGTAGAACCGAGTTGAAATGAAAACAGTGCAATTTCACGCAAGGGTTTATTATTCTTCGATATAAATTATCCAAAAAATAATTCCCTATCTATTTTTAAAAAAAATTAATTAAATTACTTAAAACAGTTTTCTCTTTGTGGAAGGATGTGAACCCCAAAAAATGGGTTGTGCGTTCAAACTTACTCGGAAAATGACACCCCATCTGACTTTCTGGCATCCTTCAAGAGCCTCATGAAAGCCCATTGATCTTCACGGTAAATGCCTATGGTTCTGGGACGCAAATAAATGAATTCTACGTCCAAATATACTTCAAAAACGGCACCCCAATCTATAGCATACCCGAAAACCTGCGGAAACCTCTCCCGTAGCACCTTTTTAGCCCTACAGAATCCCACGGGGTTGGGCGATCGGGCTAACGATAATAATTTTGGGCCTCCGACACGAACACATAGGTGTATTATTCCAAGAATAATGAACCACAAGTATGTATATTGTACGTTCAAAACTGACCTCGCCAAATAACTAAATGTGGGTGGAAAGTTGTTGAGGGTCGGTCAACCCAACCCCCAACAACTTTCCACCCACATTCATTGAAACGGCCAACATCATCATCACTAAATAACTAAAAATGTGGTACCTAACACGCTAAATAGGGCGCTAGATAAAGTGATGAGTTAAGAATGATAAGATTTCATTATCTTCTTTTCCACAAAACAACCCGAAAAAGCCTTCTTACCTATATGTCACTTCAAACAAACTTGCCGAGGGGTTTCTATTATGGGTAGGGTGGTCAGATATACTGCTTTTTGCAGTAAAGTACTGCTTTAAGGTATGTGATACTGCTGTACACAGAGAACCTTGTTTACTCCTGAAATGTACTGCTTTTTGAAACTATTAGAGTTTTAGGGTCGCTACTTCCTGCCTATTTACTTACGGACTTGACAATGTCTTTCGAAGAATGGTGGTCCTCAGACGCCCGAACCCTAAATTAGATAGAACACCAACAATTGTTATCAATTAGGGGAAGAAGACGTTGGTCTTTGAGCAGTCCTACCACTTCAATTTCACTCATCGGAGTACAACAGTGACGCCAGATGAAGGGATTTCTCCGTACACAAAACGTAGGGGTTTTCAGACAAGGAGGTAAGCACGCAAAATTCTATAAAATTTATAGTACTTGTATTATTTATTAATTGTTCGATTTTAGTACCATTTGGTTTATTATTATTGGAATACACCTATGTAATCGTGACGGGGGGTTGAAAATTCCGATCGGCCTCAAAATTTCATATTTTTCGTTTCAAGAGGTCTAGATCCCAAAAACGAAATGGCTGTACGCCATCTGGGCCGTTTTGGCCAGTGAGAATTTTTTTAAATCTGCAATTTTGACAAAATACTTGGTTTACCATCTAGTTGTGCCCGCCAGGTTTTCAGTCCGATCGCCCAAACCCGTGGGCCGCTATGGGGCTAAAATAGGACTACGGGAGGGGTTTTTTGAAGGCTTTTGGCTATGGGATCGAGTTAGGTGTCATTTTCGAAGTATTTATGGACGTATAATCCATTTTGGTGGATCCGATTTCACTGTTGGGATGTATAGGGCGTTCATGGGGCTGCAAATGGGGTTGTTGAAGGATCCCAAGAGGTTTTTTTTATTGACACTGAATTAATTTTTGCACAAGTAACCGATATCAAAGAATAATTAACCCTTGTGTAAAATTTGCAGCGTTTTTCTCTTCGTATTAGTTTGCTCAATTTTTCTTCTTTTTACCTTATCATTGATCGATGTTACGTTTCAAGTTTTTTATTTATTTTATTTTATTGACTGCTTTAGTTTTAATATCCTACGATAATTGGCTGTTTTATAGTACCCACGTACTAACGCTCTCTTCCTACAAGAAAGTAGGAACTTAAGTTGAAAGAATTTGTAAAGCCTTGAGCAAAAAATCGTCTTATCTCTGCGATATTTTTAATCTTCGTGATATTTTTAAAGAAATTATTCTAGACGTGGAAAAATTGACTGAATCTGAACTTATTTAGACTGCAACTGCACAAGAATTCTCCAGTGTCTAACGACTATTTGTTTTCAAACATTAAAATGTACTGCTTCGTCGAAAAAAATCTGGCCACCCTAGTTATAGGCTATTTTTCCGATATCAGTATAGGTATCGAATATAAAATATCGATACCAAAAATATCAGTATCGGAAGGAAAGTATCGATATCGATCAGTATCGTTCATCCCCATATGCGAATACTCGTGTTAAGGTTGGTACCACAACGCGTGGTAGCTGTGAGTTGGCTTCAAAATTGTTATTTAATAACTAGTTACTAGTCTAATTACTTGGTACCCACTTTTTCCCGAAAATAAACGAGCGGGTTCGCGAGCAGAACGTCAATCGTTTTGTATCCTATATCGAGAGAAGTTTACGGAGGAATTTTCAAGTACTTACATCCATTGACCGAGCCACTTGTCCATCAGCGAACCAACATTAAAAAAAAAAAAATTATTTGATTAAAGGCGATTTGGAGCCTTTGAAGCATTCCCTGCAGGAATGTCTGGTCTACTTTTCTAGCTCGTAGTCGCAGTAAGTAGCCGTGGCGAGTCCTGAATGTGGGTGGCTATTAGTAATGTGACCCAAACCTTTTGTAGTCCACAAAGAAGTACAAAGGATCTCAGACAACTTCGCGATCTTCCAACTACCGAACTCGTAGACTCGCCTCTTTTGTCTTCACCACAAGTTCAGACCATGTTCTCAAGGGGAAATGTAGGGTTTGGTTGGGAGCTGATTACTCAACCAAAAATTGTCACCTTTTTGCGCCAGTCGGATCCAGAATGAGTCACCATGAAGAAACCCCCGTTCTCTGCATTGACATAATATGTCAATTCATATTATGAATTATCCAATGAGGAAGATCGATACATTTCAGAAGTGACCAAAAGCGCGCCACACTGTACAGTGAAGTTTCGTTGAATTCAGTAACTGAATTTGTGTTGATTATTTACACAACATGATGAAGGTCAGAGTAGGTATGACGCATGGTCTGTCACGTGATATGAGTCATCACCCTCCCGATTCGCCAGAGGTTTTCTCCTTTCGCCCTCCGGTGAGTCCTAAGTCGTTATTTTCACTCAACAAATCCAAATATTTTCAAATTCAAACAACCCTAAACGTCGCAGTTCCAGTATGTACGTCACTACATTCAATATTCGGTTCCTATTACGAGGATGGAGACCCAGCTTTGGAAAGCCGTTGAGTTGTGTTAAATTTAACCGGAGAGATGATCATAATCAAAGGAGGAGCACGAAGCAGTTGGCTACTCCTGGTCAAAGAGAAGCTGAGGAGCTGATGTGTGAAAGGAGGAGGTGGGAGGTTCGAAAGCATAGAAGGTATGAAATTATTTGATACCAATAGGTATACCCACCGAAGTGGATTGACCCTCGAATGAAATTGGACCATAAGGGTCTATTCAGGTGACCTATAAACATTTATAATCATTAGAATTTCACAGGAAATCGTCTCCATGTCGCAATAGAACGATTTGAAAGTTCCTATGTAGTTTTATGGAATTTAATCTAGTTAGGTGGAAGATGGCCGGTACTTTTCCGTTATACCCCCCCCCCCCCCCCCCCCACTCGATTTCGTGTTCATAAACACCCCTCCCGATGGCTTTAAGGCACCCAAAGCCAACCAAAATCGAGTGGGGGGAGTATAACGGAAAAGTACCAGATGGCCAGTAGCAATGGAAATGTCCTGGAATGGATGTAAAAAAGACAATGTCAGGTTAGTGTCGAGCCGACGAGGATTTAAGTCATCTGAAAATCGACACAATTTAACCCTTGAAAATGACCAGTCATACCAAGGCGAAACGTCGAGATTAAAGAAGCCGAGGCCTGCATGCAGCTCTCACGTGGGCCCTGGTGGACGAATGTTATTTATCATCATAATCTGCCATGTTGATTGTATGCATAACATATTCCAATAGTGTACACGTCTAAACTATGCCGAATGAGGCCGCCGCACGGTAAACCCGGGAAACGTGGATTGATACCTAATATCATAATATGTACACGCAATTCTTGTTTTTCGGCATGATAAAGTTCAGTTAAGGCGCGTCCACGCTATGCTACTAGTGGAACCTTTTCACACTAGCCGAAACATAAACCGCACGGTAAAATTCAGCTTAGGCTGGGCGGCATGATGAGGACGCACGTTCAGCTTTCCTACACGACCTAAGACGATTGGCATATTACAATTTTATAAATTTTTTATAGCGGCAACTGCTATATATGGAGCGCATGAGGCTTTCAGCAGGTTTCCTGGAAGAAACCAGGGAGCGCCACCAGGCGGGCCAACATGGCTACCGCCTGCCACCCATCAAGATTGCCGCCACACTATGTGCAGTCAGGATCGTCAGCCAGCACCAGGCAGTGCAGGTTAGCTGGGAACTCCCCATGGCCGCTCAGTAGCTGTTAGGTCTTAAGATCAAGGACCACCCATGGCATCTGCAACCGCTGAGCCACAGATGGGAAAAACTCAAACGTGAGTCTCCTGGTGGACACAGCAGCCCACTCCTCCTGCCACTGGCTGACAAGCACGGCCAGCACATCATAACACAGCCCCCGCTGAAAGCTTCGTCCCAGCATCTGAAAGAAGCGCCCCAACATACAACTACATTGAAACAGTGATTCTATGGTCATTCCTTTAGTGAACAGCGTTTCACGAACAAACGTTTTCAGAGGAATTGACTCAGGCAGATTCCCTTTCTCAGAAATAATGTATGAAGTTGTAGCGCGTTTTTTTTTTAAATACGTATAACGCTATGAAAAAAGGGGAGATTTGAACCGAAGGGTTGAGAAAATAAAATGACTACCTACTCCTGCCAGCATTTGTCCTTGACAACCTCCCCCACTTCATCTACCGTCAACGTCATCTAGTGTTTAGTCCATGCCTTTTGAAAACCACGCGGCTACTTTTACTCTTTTTAAACTTATTTTCCCCCGACGAAGTTCCATCTGAACGATACTCTTTTCCCCCTTCAATCTCAGACTGTAGCGGATTAAAAAAAAAAACCAGTCGCCATCGCGATATTGGACAGTTTTTTTATAATAAACTCCCGTCAACCGGTTTCCGCAATTTATTCATTGCCCTGCCGACTTGATGTGACATTCATGACTAAAGGCGATGAGTAAAAAAAAACCAAAACAGGTTACTGCTTAGAGCCTTTGGCTAAAATTCAAGAAACATGGAACATGCTTTGCCTAGTAACGTTGCCAAGCAAAATTTCGTGACACATCCTGCTACACAATGAAGCAGGATTTACCCACACAAAAAAAAAAAGTACGGGGCGCAGTTTCCCGTTCATCCCACGAAAACCGTTTTGGTAGCGAAATCTCTTTTTCGGCGAAACACGAGAAACTCGGATTCGTGGAAAGAAGTTGGGACACTTTTTCCGCGCATCGGCGAATTTCCTTATTTACGGAGGAAACGTAAACAAACTCGGTCGGGAAGGAACGCCCGAAGCGATAGGAAGACGGGGCCTCGGGAGAATAAAACCTAGCCTATGTCCGTCCCCAGGTTCTAAGGAATCGAGCGGAAAAAACGGCGTCTACCTAGGCGCTACCGTTTAGGCGTGATGCCGAGACAAAAAAAGGTAACGCTTTTTGTCAGTTAGCTCAAAGCTAAAGCATGTTCCATGCTAAAAAAAAAAAGAGGGAAAAATAAAATTCAAGAGTTTTGAGACGTGTAACGAGTGAGGTAGATGAGGTGAAATTCGTATGCCAGATTTTTCTCTTTATTCGTAGAAAATAAAAGTAGCGCATTGGTTTGACGCCGTCTCAATCATCAATGTCACCGTTCCGCCGAATGTGTGGGACGTAACGTTTTGATCTGTGAGACCGCTGACTGATGCACTGATTAGAGCCCAAGGCCCCAACAACAATGGGATGCCGCTTGTTCTTTCATACGCCCATTGACTCCTCTTTTGTCATACCACTTTACAAGGTAGTGTAAAGATATCCCGTATATAAAGAAAAGAAAGAAAAAAAAAGTATATGATGGGAAGAGAGGGGTGGGCATCGTTACCATGCTCAACAACCCTGCTTTTAGGCGGTGACTAGTATACCAACGTGAATGAATAATGACATTCGAATTGAGATCAAAGGGAAATTAAAGTGAGAGACGAGTTACCCGGGTTGTTAAGTAAATATAGGATATTTGAGGAACTTTGATGAATGTTCATTGCAGTAATACGCATCGCACGCCAAGCTGTTCGTCCATGTGCCGTCTCTTTTCAAGTAAACAAACACCGCAACGTTTTCCCAGCACGGTCATTATGCCTTTCATGTGTGGAATCAAACGTAAGGCGACCCAACACCGATACGCCCAGTGGACTGAGTTGTCTCAAGCACGACTAAAGTCATGTTTGCAGGGTGTTTGTGGATCACCATTTTGAATTCGCGACGGCATTGTTCGACAAAAATTGTTGCAGTGATGCCAAATTGCGGGATTGGGCAATTTGCATGTATTTAGGATTTTTAATTCTACCCGACCGTTCTAAGATATATATATATAATTTTCATGCATTTATATATAGATATGGCTATATAATATTATTATGATTTTAGTTCGCACAGTATAGTATGTTCTCGCCGTATACACACAATACAATAATATTGTAAGGAAGGCCAGAACTTACTTATATTGTATAATATGTGTTGTTTCGAAATTCCCAAACTGCTCCCGAAATTTCTGAAACTGGATTCCCACTAGGCTCCCATGCAAAAGGTGCGAGGTACCATAGCCACATGCCATAGCCCTCTCTTGAAAATGTTGAAGAGTTCTCTGTTTTCCTGAATGAAAGAGGCTAACATCGTAATCTATACCAACGTGTTTGCGGCTGGCTGACTATGTGTGTGGGTATGTCAAAAGCCATCTCCTCATAAACGGTAAGCGATAAAAATACGGTGATTTTGGTTTATTATTTTTGGAGTAATACACCTTTGTTTTCGCGACGGAGGTCGACGACTCGGATCGGCCTCAAAACCTGACATTATCCGTTTCAAGAGGTCAACATTCAAAATCCGAAATGTCCGTCCGCCGTCCGGGCCGTTTTGGGCAGTAGGAATTTTTTTTTAAATCTGACATTTTGACAAAATACTTGCTTTACCATCTAGTTGTGCCCGCAAGGTTTTCAGTCCGATCGCCCAAAACCGTGGGGCGGTATGGGGCTAAAATGGGGCTACGGGAGGGTTTTTTTGAAGGCTTTTAGCTATAGGATCGAGATAGGTGTCGTTTCCGAAGTATTTTTGGGGGTCACGGAACGATCCGATTTCACTGTGGCGATCTAAAGGGCTTTCATGGGGCTAAAAATGGGATTTTTGAAGGATCCCAGGAGGTTAAATATTTTTCGAGTAAAAAAAAAAATTTTGAAGAAAAAATTTTTGAAACAAAGAAATCAAAAAAAAATTTTTTTTTGATAAATAAAAATCCAAAAAAAATTTTTTTTTTTCATTTTTTTCATTGACAGAAAAAAACGGCCCACGCCCCCTCACTCGTACCATCAAAGACACCCTCCAATTCGAGTGACGACTGTGAATTCCACCCATTTACTTTCTAACTGTTTGTGGTGTACATGTAAATACGTAATGAAAATGAACTCGCTGCAATGATTGTCTTCTTCTATAAGCCCATGGCCGAATTTACATTCATCCGCAAGGGGCCCAGTTTACCAGAGGGGCTGTGTATCATCAGGTGAAGGGGACTGTTGGGCCCCGATTTACATGCATCATCCGAAGATGTGGCCCAGTTTACAATCGCCCTTATTTGGGACCCACTATTGTTGTTTTGTGTTTTGATGATCACAAGTGGAAGTAGCGCTTCACGGATTGTCAACGTTCTCTCGTCCACCGCAAACTGTTGGAACCCAAACCGGTTTGCAACTAGACGATTGTTACAGGACCTCAATTAATTATTTCGCCAAGGTCATTTGAGAAAAAACATTCTACTCGAGGATGAGAACTCATTCATTGGAGGTCGCATTGCTCGCATTTACGGATGACAGCAGCTGTATATTTTTTGCTCGTAGTCTACAACTGTTTATATCGAGGACAAGCGATGTAGAAAAGAAGAGTTGTTTTTATGGAGAGATATTCGGGACGTCGAGGGTTTCGTGACAGCAGCCCCGGGCCACATGTGAGAGAGTTTAATTGGCACCGTTTTATTAAACACTTGGAAGCAGTTAACGAGACATGAATACGTCAGAATCGTGACATTTTAGAAATTATATCACTCGTATTCCTCAAATGGTAAAAACCAACCGTCAGTACCGACCCTCATAAAGCGACTCAGGCAGTAAATAACAAATTGACTCATCATAACGTGTAGTAATGTGAGCAATAGAGGGGTTTCGGCTTCACGCAATGAGCCCATCATCTTGTATGAGCATCACAACTAAAGAGGCACTAAGAGAATCGTGTTTTCAACGTCAAGGGGAGCAGTTTTGCGACTTAGTGCCACATTCTGGATCACCATTAAAAACAATACTTCGGTTTTTTATAGGTTTAAACATCGAAATTAATTAGGCAAATTTCAGCACGAAAAGGAAAGTGATTTTTGGCTGAAAATCGCGTAAACTCCTAAAATTGGCAGGAATTAGACTTCAGTGCATAACACTTGGTGCAGATGTATTTCAAAATATCACCCAACTTTTGCGGCCTCGCAAGTGAATTTTGTAAGTTTCGTCATTGAGAAAAACCGCTAAAATCTGGCCTAGCCGGACACAGCATATGAAATTCATAAATAACCAAACATTGACGAACACTTCTTTTTTGTTGAATTGGTACATGGCAGTTCAGACGTTGAAAATATGGCGTGGCCAGTTTTCAATCCTATAAGATCAACTTCTTTCGATTAAAAAAGAAAGCTGCACATTAAATGTGCGACAAATTTTGTTGCAGAATAATAAACCCTTGTGTAAAATTTGCAGCGTTTTTGGTTTATTATTCTTGGAATAATAAACCTGTTTTCGCCACGGAGGTCGACGACTCCGATCGGCCTCAAAATTTGACATTATCCGTTTCAAGAGGTCTAGATTCCAAAACCGAAATGTCCGGCCGCCGTTCGGGCCGTTTTGGGCAGTAGGATTTTTTTTTTTTTTTTTTTAATCTGAAATTTTGACAAATTACTCGGTTTTCCATCTAGTTGTGCCCACAAGGTTTTCAGCCCGATCGCCCAAACCCGTGGGGCGCTATAGGGCAAAAATGGGGCTACGGGAGAGTTTTTTTTTAAGGCTTTATGCTATGGGATCGAGTCAGGTGTCGTTTTCGAAGTTTTTTGGACGTAGAATCCATTATTTTGGTCTCAGAACGATCCGATTTCACTGTTGCGATCTATAGGGCTTTCATGGGGCTACAAATGAGATTTTTAATGGATCCCAGGAGGTCAATGATTTTTCAAGTAAAAAACAAAAAATTTTGAAAAAAATATCCAAAAAAAATCTTTTGTTTAAATTTTTTTCTTTGACACAGAATTTAATTTCTGCACAAGTAACCTATATCAAATAATAATAAACCCTTGTGTAAAATTTGCAGCGTTTTTTAAATGATCTCGGGTGCGATTGCGCACAACATAGGCATAGACGACGCGCGCAACTGTGATGAGTTTCACCTATAACCTTTTTTTTTTATCGCGGATTCTGATTCTACGTTAAATTCTACGTCCGAAACACCCGTTGCGATGTAGGGGTTTGAAGGTGTCCATTGATGCTACTTACCCCACTGGGGTGGCGGTGGTGGTGGTGGGGGGGGGGGGGGGGGGAGATGGGTGTGTAGGCGAGCAAAGCGAGCCGGAGCGGCTAGGTTATATTTCAATGTGATTTGAAATAATGTCTGTCGACTATTTTTCGATTATAATTTTCGACCCCCTAGTAGGTCCCTATTATTCCAAGAATAATAAACCAAAAGATTAGAAAACGCTGCAAATTTTACACAAGGGTTTATTATTCTTTGATATAGGTTACTTGTACTGAAATTTAATTCTGTCAATGAAAAATTTTTTTTTTGGATTTTTATATTTAAAAAAAAAATTTTTTGGGGCGGATTTTTTTTCAAAAATTATGTATTTTTTACTCGAAAAACATTTAACCTCCTGGGATTCTTTAAAAATCCCATTTTTAGCCCCATGAAAGCCCTATAGATCGCGACAGTGAAATCGGATCGTCTCGGGACCCCCAAAAATGGATTCTACGTCCAAAAATACTTCGAAAACGACACCTAACTCGATCCCATAGCTAAAAGCCTTCAAAACACCCCTCCTGCAGCCCCATTTTAGCCCCATAGCGCCCCACGGGTTTGGGCGATCGGACTGAAAACCTTGCGGGCACAACTAGATGGTAAACCAAGTATTTTGCCAAAATTTCAGATTTTGTAAAAAATTTCTACTGCCCAAAACCATAAACCAAAACCATAATAAACCAAAATCGTCAATCGAAATTCGCCTTTTTCCCGTTTGTCCCACGTTTTCCACTTTCAACTCGCGCCAAAGGCCGTTTAGGGGGTCGAAAAAATTACGAAAAAATACGAGCCGTATAGATCAGACCTGGAGGAAGACGTCGGTCAAATCGTAAATTGGAAATTCGCCCGGAAAATTCGTCGAAAATAAATCGTCTTTCTCGCGTTTGTCTCACGTTTTTTCGGGTTCAAAAATACCCAGTAAGGAGCCGTTTTTTGGGTATGGTATCCGCGAGCCAAATGCGCGCCAAAATATGGCCAATCCGATTCCGAAGTCGGATTTAAAAAAACGCTGCAAATTTTACACAAGGGTTTATTATTCTTTTATATACGTTACTTGTGCAGAAATTTAATCCTGTCAATGAAAAAATTAAAATAAATTTTTTTTGGATTTTTATCTCAAAAAAAAAAATTTTTTTTGGATTTTTATCTAAAAAAAATAATTTTTTTTTGGATTTTTTTGTTCAAAAATGTGTTTTTTTCAAAAATTCTGTATTTTTTACTCGAAAAATATTTAACATCCTGGGATCCTTCAAAAATCCCATTTTTAGCCCCACGAATGCCCTAAAGATCGCCCCAGTGAAATCGGATCGTTCCGGGACCCCAAAAAATGGATTCTACGTCCAAAAATACTTCGAAAACGACACCTAACTCGATCCCATACATAAAACCTTCAAAAAACCCTCCCGTAGCCCCATTATAGCCCCATAGCGCCCCACGGGTTTGGGCGATCGGGCTGAAAACCTTGCGGGCACAACTAGATGGTAAACCAAGTATTTTGCCGAAATTTCAGATTTTAAAAAAAATTCCTACTGCCCAAAACGGCCTGGACGGCGTACGGCGTAAGGCGGACGGACATTTCGGATTTTGAATGTAGATCTCTTGAAACGGATAATGTCAAATTTTCAGGCCGATCGGAGTCGTCGACCCGCGTTGCGAAAACATAGGTGTATTATTCCAAGAATAATAAACCAAAAACCGAGGGGGAGGGGGCGATTTCAACTCGACGTTCGGTCTCAATACCGACCCTTCCTTGCGCATGCGCCTAAGCCCTGTGTGAGGGAAGCCTTCGATATCAGTGTGCTATCGATTATTGACGATCGTTCGAACCGATCGAGATAGAACACTCGCGTTGGCGCCTGAATTCAAACAAAATAACGCCACCTATCGACTCGATGTATTTCGTAGGTATGTAGTTCAATTTTTGTTGTAGCTGAATATCGGTTGTGAAGGAGGTTGTGAAGGAAAGTGTTAGAATATTACGAGCTTGGTAAATAGAAGCTTTTCATTTTTCGAATTAATAAATAAAAATATCATTTTCCAACTTGTAAAGTAAGCAATAGAGATAAGAGATCATTGGGGGATTGAGCGTGATGATAGCTTGCCGAAAAATGGCTATATTATGAGGAGAGAAGATCATTTATGATTAAAATAAGATAAATTTAAATTGTGCTAATTTATGATTAACACCCAGGGCCTCATGTTACAGGGGCAGGATCGGGCGATGAAGTATATAGCCATCTAGGATTCACGTCTCCTAAAACTCTCAACTTCCAAACTCATGATCTGCAAGCTAAACAATGTACATAACTAGGGGTTTTTGTTGGTGACGAAAGAAAGAAAATTCCAACAGTTGGAATTTCTAGTTACTAGATCTATCCTATTCTCAAACCTGGTTTGAAGTTGGTCCCTTGAAACGAGAACGTAATATATAATATTACGTTACCTACTATATTATAGTGGCTCTTTAGGAAGCAAATTTTTTTTTTTTTTTTCTATAGTTTTACCATCGGAATGATCGGCCAGCCAGGCCGAAACTTTTGGGAAACCTGTGATTTTCGATATTTTACGTTAATGTACTAATACAAAGAAACAAAATTTGAATTTATTTACTCATTAAAACTTCAAAACTGTGATAATTACGAATGTCTAGCGTGTTTGTGCAGACGTCTAGCTTTCTTGGGTTAAAAAATGTGTACCTACGTAAGTAACTACATACCTTCTCCACGAGTCAAAATCCTCGACGGTTTCGAATCGTCGTCTTTCGTACGAAGTTTTCATTCCGTGGACGGTCTCTACATGGCAATTGAAAGCGTCGACGTTACTGAATTGGCTGGTGCACACTCCACACCTTAGCCGACGAACATCACTAAGTCTTGTGATTGACTTCTGATGCACAAGCCGACACTGGCGTCGGAGACTTTCCCGCTGACCAAATTCTTTCCCGCAATCACCACACGTTATTTCCATAATAAATTTTCTGACAATGCCAATAAAGCGTTTTGTTTATAAAATGATGAACTTCGATCCATTTTTCAAACATCATCATGGACATGATCGTCAATAATCGATAGCACACTGATATCGAAGTGCTCGTTTTCGATAGTAGAAGGCTTCCCTCAAACTTGGCCCAAGCGCATGCGCAAGGAAGGGTCGGTATTGAGACCGAACGTCGAGTGCGATTTCACGGTGAGAAGACAATTGGATCGTTTTAATTCGCGCGGGGTGAGGCACCGCCGCGGCGCGCAGTGCAAACTTTACCTTCCCCCCCCCCCCCCCCCCCCCCACACCACCATTAAGGCGTGATCGGCTGAGTGATGAAGCGTCCCCCCCTGTAAACCCTTCGCCCATCTACCCCCTTGTCACCCGATATATATAAAAATATATAGTTTCTTGAAAATCTCGAGAAATTCAAAAATGATCTACATTCTGAGATAGATTGAACGCTCTCAAGGATTTTTTACGTTTTCTCCTCCTTCAACCCCCTCTCCTTCCCTAAAGAAGGTAGGAGTGGGGATTTCAGCCAATATCATTTTATCAGCCAGGGGGGTTGATGTTGAAGGAGCAGTTGACCTTGATGAACGTGTCCATCGATGCTACGCACCCCACTAGGGGAGCGAGCGAAGCGAGGGGGAGGGAGCGCGTTCATGGTGTGAAGACAATAATTGGATCGTTTTAATTCGTACGGGGTCTGCAGGCGGGTGATTTGAGGCACAGCCTAGCGAGCGGACATAATACGGATTTCTGTGTAGGACGGCTGAGAAGACAATTGGATCGTTTTAATTCGCGTCTGCAGTTCCCCGCCCACCCGCCACGATCACTCTACCCCCCCCCCCCCCCCCCCTACGACCTTCCAGCACCCTTTTCAAATTCAGGGGGGCCTTACTTCGCTCAGCTAATCATTTTATCGCCCAGGGGGCTCGCTTTGCTCGGCCGCCCACATAGGTAGTTATATTATTTCAAATTTGATTTCACTAGAACTTTGACAGGGGTGGGGGGGCCTTGCTTCGCTCGGCCGATCATTTTATCAGCCAGGGGGATTGATGTTGAAGGAGCAGTTGACCTTGATGCAGGGTTATGAACGTGTCCATCGATGCTACGCACACCACTAGGGGAGCGAGCGAAGCGAGCCAGAGAGAGGCCTTGCTACGCTCGGCCGATCATTTTATCAGCCAGGGGGATCGATGTTGAAGAAGCAGTTGACCTTGATGCAGGGTTATGAACGTGTCCATCGATGCTACGCACACCACTAGGGGAGCGAGCGAAGCGAGCCAGAGAGAGGCCTTGCTTCGCTCGGCCGATCATTTTATCAGCCAGGGGGATCGATGTTGAAGAAGCAGTTGACCTTGATGCAGGGTTATGAACGTGTCCATCGATGCTACGCACACCACTAGGGGAGCGAGCGAAGCGAGCCAGAGAGAGGCCTTGCTTCGCTCGGCCGATCATTTTATCAGCCAGGGGGATCGATGTTGAAGAAGCAGTTGACCTTGATGCAGGGTTATGAACGTGTCCATCGATGCTACGCACACCACTAGGGGAGCGAGCGAAGCGAGCCAGAGAGACTAGTATAATATATTATGATCATGAGGTTTATACTCTGTCCACTCTTTCTTGGCAAGTTACCCAGGTATGCATCCCCCTCGCCCCCTTCATGGATAGGCAACACCGACTGACCAACTATTACTGACAACTGTTTGTTCTCTGGGATCAGTCACTGGAAGCAATCAAGTACCGGGATGAAAAGGAAAACGCTGCAAATTTTACACAAGGGTTTATTATTCTTTGATAAACGTTACTTGTGCAGAAATTTAATTCTGTCAATGAAAAAAAGTAAATTTTTTTTTGGATTTTTATAGATAAATTTACCTTATTTAAAAAAAATTTTGGATTTTTTTTCAAAAATTATTTGTTTTACCTACCTACTCGAAAAAAATTTAACCTCCTTGGATCCTTCAAAAATCCCATTTTTAGCCCCATGAAAGCCCTGTAGATCGCCACAGTGAAATCGGATCGTTCCGGGACCCCCAAAAATGAATTCTACGTCCAAAAATACTTTGAAAACGACACCTAACTCGATCCCGTAGCTAAAACGGGTTTTGGGCGATCGGGCTGAAAACCTTGTGGGCACAACTAGATGGTAAATCAAGTATTTTGTCCAAATTTCAGATTTTTAAAAAAATTCCTACTGCCCAAAACGGCCCGGACGGCGGACGGACATTTCGGATCTAGAATGTAGACCTCTTGAAACGGATAATGTCAAATTTAGAGGCCGATCCGAGTCGTCGACCTCCGTTGCGAAAACAGGTGTATTATTCCAAGAATAATAAACCAAAAGAATGGTGTGGAAAAATTTGAAAAACTTTTCATGGTGAGTGCTGACGTTGAAGGGGTGAACGGACCACCTTCGCCGCCCTCAGCCATCACGTAATCCCTCTGCTTCCAGTATTCCAATAAGTACACTTCTGTCCATGATGGGATCAGACCTACAATTGTAGTGAGCTCAGACAGAAAGTGTAGGTACTGTGAAGGAGTGCAACACTGGGGATGGGGGTCGAAAACGTCGCGACAAACGCCGCAGTATAAACGCGAGACACCGACGTTTTTTTACCGTCGGGCGACAGCGATTTTTTACCGTCGCGACAAAACGCCGCAGTATAAGCCTACACTTACTATTATTATTATTATTACGAAATTATTATTACGACAGACACACAGACAGAAAGCTCAACATCTCAAGGGGGGCTCGACCCCCCTAAGCATACTTAAACGGTCCACCAAACCAATAGAAAAAATCGCCGTATTTTTATCGCTTACCGTTTAGGAGGAGGAGAGGAAAAACCATGTACCGTGAGTACAGAATTTTGAAATTTCGAAATTTCGCAGGGTTGCGCGAGTCGGGCTGGGTTTTAATATAGCCTATGTTATGAGATTAGAAAAAAAATTAGAAAAAAAAAAACATTCTAATCCGTTCAGCCGTTTAGGCGCCTATAAGGCACGACGGTTTACCGGAGGGTTACTTCAAAACTCTTACATTCCAATCCAGAGAACACCCGTAAAAACATGTACCATGTTAAAAACGAAGTTATGCCCCCTTCAATAAACGAAATCTTATCTTCTAAGTATGCTTCAATGTCTGTTGGAATTTGGATTCTTCATAACATTAAAATTTAATGTTAACATTTAACGTTAAGTTAATTTAAATTTTAATGTTATTTTCATTACCGCTTCTCAAGAAATATTTCGGTTTTTATTCCAACATTATAGGAGGTGGCAACGTTGGAAAAGGGCCTGTCAATTGGTGGAGATACGTGGTCGGCCTGCAGGCACGAGGTGGGTCGAGTGGGCCGTCCGAAGTAAGCGGGGCGACCACATAACTCGCCGCAGAACATAAACCCCTCTAACACCACTAGTCACCTTTGATTACTGCCTACTGGGGAACTATCGGCAAGGAGGTGGTTTTGGAGGAGGCGGGGGGGGGGGGGGGCGACTGAAGTTAGCTTAGTGGATTATGGGCGGCAACATGTTCCGCCCCGGTGTCCATACACCCGACCCAGTAAGGCCTTTCATCTCGACAACCCTCAAACTGGTTTGTATAACTGATAATATATTCCTACTATTCCAGAACGGTCCGAGACATTGTACAATTTGAGCTCATAGTTAATAACTGTTATACTATACAATCCAAATACCTTATAACCCAAATTAATTGAAACCCTTACAGGCGCAAAGTGACACTAAGCCCCGCAAGCAGCAAAGATAACTGACTCGTACTAGAGTTACAAGCTTCTGCGACTACTACTAGTGAGAAAATGGATGATAGTAGGTAAGCTTAAAGTCATATACAATAGTTGTATATGAACATAGTTACTATGTTTCGTTCACCAGCGATTTGCCAGAATGAGAGACGGTTGCAGACAACCACGTTGGTGATAAAATGTAACAACCCCCAAACAAAAAAACAGAATCAACATGTATGAAACCAAATCGGTTCATGTCGACTAATCAATCACAAGCTTGATGTCACAGTTTGTCATAACAGCAACGCTGGATGCCAATGAAATATCTGGGCATGGTTCCATGCTATGAAAACCACAAGAACTACCAAAACCCTGCAATGGGCAGTCATCACTTCCGCCCCTGTGTCCTACGACCATGGAGATCGTCCAGGAGAACACACAGGAGTATGCTGAAATTGGTCATTTTTGATACCCTCCCACTCACGAAGGTTGGCAACCACTTCACCAAAATGGTCTCTATCCGAGCGAGCTGAAAAAGATCTGCTGATCTAACAACTCCTGTTCATTGACGATGTTCAGAATGTTCAGCAGCGTCGATGCTCTCCGTTGAGCCAACGGCACATAGCAATCTTGCTCATCATGGTTGTCAGCAGCTATTCGTCTTTCGGGTTCCTCATAGTGTGACCCAGACATACAACATGCATGGTGGTCAGGAGCTCCGGTTTCAAATTCAGGAAAAAACTTGGAAGAAAAGGCCGGGTTTTCTTCCTCCATCCTACAACCGTTTTAAATTGTTGTGCTATATAGGCTGAATATTCTGCGACAACAATAGTTGTTCCGCAGACGTGCGTCCGTAGGGTCTTTGACATCCTCTGGATCAACACGCCACAAGCCGGTTGATGCCCACGGTCTCAGCGTCCATAACTCGACACCATACATCAAAATGCGCAAGAGGCTGACCCAATGACCTTGGGCTTTATCACATTGATCGGCAACACACTGCCTCCAATTTATCGATGATTGCTTGGAGCTCCACGGAAGAGTGCCCCAGGAGAGACGGAGGACTGAATGATCACAGGCCTACTTTGAGGTGGGAGCTAAAGCTGTTGGAAGGGTATGCTCCAACGCTGGGGTCCAATGGGCGGAGGCCTGCGCAAACGTTTGGATCAGGCTGTGAATTTTCTGGCCTTGACGGTGGATAAACGCATGGCATGGCTGTCCCATGTCAAGGCGCTTGTGCCCAAGTTGTTCTCCTCAATGTACATGATAAGAAGGTTGAAGGGTGTCTGACGGGGTGCTGCTTTCCGTTCACCATGCCAGCTTCGCGAGCAGAGCAAGTTATTGCGTCAAAGCCAGGGGCGATTCGAGCGACGCAGTTAACTTAATCTGTTGTAGGCGGCTTGAGCAGTTGTAGAGGCTCCTTCGTTCGTCTGGGCCTGTTGACGATCGCGGTCATGGCAGTTCTGAACCTTGTGAGCCTTCCTCTGGTCTCTGGAGTTCACGACCACTCGGTCCTGGAGCGATTTTGTCGTCCCCTCCACTCGCCTCAGCACCTTTGGGCAGGGTGACCCAATGTTGGTGTGCTCTCGTCTGTTCAACGCTCTTCCTCGTGAAATACGAGAGCTCCCTATAAAGTATATCCACAGGAGGGCGAAACTCCAACTTATAAGTTTTGAGTTGTACTTTCTTGGGGAGTTTGGGGGATTCACTAGGTGGAGTGTTGAGTCCATGTGCCGCTTCCGTTTATTAATCTTAGAATAATACCTACACCTATATATTCGTGTCGGAGTTCAAAAATTTTGATCGGCCTCTAAATTTGTTGTTATACGTTTCAAGACGTGTAGATTCCAAAAACGAAATGTCCGTCCGCCGTCAAATGTTGACGGCATACTCGGTCGACCATTTGAGTGGGCCTGCAAGGTTTACAGCTCGATCGCCCAACCCCATGGAGCTCTGTGGGGATAAAAAGGGGCTACGAGAGGGGGTTTCGGGTATGATATCGAGTGGCGTGTCGTATTCGAAGTATTTATGGACGTAGAATCCACTTGTAGGGGTTCCACATCCGTCCACAAACTTCACAAGAATTTTTTTTTTAATTTCAAATAGGTAATTAAATTTTTTAAATTGATATATACTTAATTAATTTTTGCACAATTCATATCAAAGAATAAAAACCTTTTGTGTAAAACCAAGCGCTAATAGTTATTGAGCTATTATATTGTAAACTGTTGTAAATGTGTAAACCTACCAGTTTAGACATTTGCACTGCCCTTTGGCTTTTGCAATAAATAATCATAATAATATTAATATTATTTATATTTATTGCATTAAATAAATATATTATATTTATTTAGTTAGAATATTATTGTGTTCTATTGTGAAGGCAGAACGTGTGCTTAAGTTTAGAGGAACATACAAGTAAGTGAAAACGACCATCCATATCAAACGGTACAAGGTACAATCAAACCCCCCAAGTTTGGACTAATGTAGGGCTGCTTCCCGTCCTGATTTTTCAAGTGCCCCGAATTTTAAATAAATGGAGTCCTCAAACTATTTTGGGAGACAAGGATGAAAAGCAGGATAACAGGACTTGAAGTTTAGGGTGGGAAATCCAAATTGGCATCAGAGATTATTTCTTTCAACTATTTAGCTGTAGCTGTAGTTACCCACGAAAAGTAGTGACTGCTGTCTTTGCAGTTACCTACTATTTTAGTTATGCTATTTTATTATGCCAGCTCGAAACCAGCCCCCAACTAATGAACATTTATACAACAGTTGAAGAGAACAGCAGAGGAGTCGTCTGAGATTGTGTTGTGACGTTATACCTATAAAGATGGGGAAACCCCCTTAGAAATTGGCAGCTATCACTCAGACTTGGCAACACTGAACGAGACGACGAGGCCACTCAGGGGATGATCGGAGGACAAAAAGTTAAAAAAAAAAAAAAAAAAAAATCAATTCTATCAATGTAAATTATGTGGATGACTCACCTAATTGGACGAACATCTTAGGCCGGTGGTTGTCCTGCCAGGCGGCGAAGACGAGTGTGGCGATGGAGAGGAAGAACACAGTTTTGGCCATTTTCGGTCTCTTTAGTGCAGCTACGTCGATTACAGCACGCCGAGAGACACTTTGGCGCCTAATCTACATCCTCCCTCATCTCTCGACCGCCTGAAACCAACAGAAAATTGATAAACGCGGCAACAACACGACGATATTCTCGTACATGCACAGACAATAGTCACACTGTCGAATGTTTCTCCATTTCAAGAACTTCCATCGACGACATTTCGCCGCTCGATCGTATTTTTATTTTCGTGTGCGTTACGAACCAAAATAAAACCTGATGCAGCCCCTTCGCGTGACTTCCGGGCCATCCGTGTGTAGCTCTGGCCCGAAGCCAATTGAGAGTAGTTTGCCGATGGACAATATTTGTCCAATCAATTTAACTCCCCCATCTCACCCAATGCGATGAATGCACAATTTTTCGAAGCAAGAGCAATAAATATGGAGAAAAAACGCTGCAGATTTTACACAAGGGTTTATTATTCTTTCATATACTTTACTTGTGCAGAAATTTAATTCTGTCAATGAAAAAATTTAAAAAAAAAAAATTTTTCGGATTTTTATCTCAAAAAAATTTTTTTTTTTTGGATTTTTTTGTTCAAAAATGTTTTTTCAAAAATTCTGTATTTTTTACTCGAAAAATATTTAACATCCTGGGATCCTTCAAAAATCCCATTTTTAGCCCCACGAATGCCCTAAAGATCGCCCCAGTGAAATCGGATCGTTCCGGGACCCCAAAAAATGGATTCTACGTCCAAAAATACTTCGAAAACGACACCTAACTCGATCCCATAGCTAAAAGCCTTCAAAAAACCCCTCCCGTAGCCCCATTATAGCCCCATAGCGCCCCACGATCCGCTGAGCCCCACGGGTTTGTGCGATCAGGCTGAACACCTTGTGGGTACAACTAAAAGGAGAACCAAGTATTATGGCAAACATTTTAGAATTTTAAATAAAATCCTCCGGCACAAAACTTCGTGGACGGCGGACAGACATTTAAGTTTAGGAATCTACACATCTTGCAATGTAGATATAAGGACAAATTTTGAGGACGATAAAAATGATTGACCCCCGTAGCAAATACCAAAGTGTATTATCCCAAGAACATATAACCAAAACGGGATCACAATGTGATATGTCATAACGCTCACACACAAAAACGCACGCTAATGAGGGAGAAGGAACCAAGCGGTAGGCAATGGCGAGGAGGGCCAGAAACAACTCCTCCACTCGACTTCGGTCATAGAAAGCATTACCAATAATATGTAAGAAAATCAAAAACAGTCTTGCATACGATGAGGCCATGAGGTTGTACCGTTTTAAAACATTGTAGCACAAATTAAGCATTTATTACACTTGCCATCCACCCTATGAGGAACAAAGCCAACCAGATCGCCTTCTTTCAAGTGTTTTCCTTTTCGGTCTCGATTACAAATTTTAGGGAGGATAAAACTTTTTTCCGGCTTCGAACGGCCCCTCAGGATCTTCGGGCGTGGCCCGAAAGCCCGACCTGCCTATCCGCCCCTGTCCGGGGACAAAGGGGCTCTTATCGCTCAAACCCGTGGGGCTCTGTGGGGCTAAAAAGGTGCTGCGGGAGGGTTTTTGGAGGTTTTCGGCCATGGGCTCGAGTGAGGTGTCGTTTTCGAAGTACTTTTGGACGTAGAATCCATTTTTTGGGGTCCCATATCCGTCCAAACACGGTACGATAAAAATGTTATAAAGTTATTTTTTATTGACATGAAATCAATTTTTGCTCAATTTTTACCATAGAATTTGGTGGGCTTGCCTTGTGTCGCCGACAAGTAAATCTTTTCATTTCATTTCGAACTGTACGGAATGGCCACTACTTTGCCACTTGCCTATTAATTGAAGCGGCTAATTCTGAGGAGATAATTAAACCATTTTCGAGAGCAATATCCTGTTTTTAGACTGACTATTTAGATTACTTATTAGCTCTAACATGGAATCATACGAAGTAAACGAATAAGGAAAAAGTCTGAAAAGTAAGCAGGACTATTCTTTCCTCGAGTTGTAAAAGTGAAGCAGCGTCTGGATCGTTCTTGATCTCAGTGCCTATACATTTTATAATACAGTTGAGGGTCGGCACCAGAAAAATAATAAAACCTTCGAGTAAAATCAGTAGCGTTTTTATTTAAAGGCTGAAAAAAAAAACATTGCCGTTGAGTGGTGTGTTCCCTGAAGCCTTCTGAGCTGATGGTCCGGTAAGGTTCACACATGAGAGAGCCGACTGAATTAGATGGATACACGCAGAAATGATGAACCACCGGATTATTTCATTCCAGCTCAACCTCTCGCGTTCCGATGGCCCCTTTCACGCGTTGGCCTGTCGGAGATTAAAGGGGAAAATCCCGATACCTGTAGGGGGTGACAGGGGAGGTTTCAAATGCCGCGGATTGTGACGGCAGGTGATGGTCGGGTGGCCGGGAGGGGGTGGGTGAAAAGGGAAAGTCCGAAGGCATCGCACCCCTTGAAAACCTCCCCTAAGCGCCGGAAAGACCCAAGTGCGGCGGTTTGAATTCCCTTTTCCATTTATCCGGGGAAAATCGAATCAATATCGGGAGATTATCAATAGGATGATCTATGTATCTCGGGATCTTTAATAACACCCGTCTGAAGCAATGCTATCTACCATCTGCTATTAATCATCCCTCTCCTCTCGAGTCCACAATCATGAAAATCGATGCAATTGTCTCCTCTGAATAATATGTTACACAATTCACCTCACTTGATTCTGAATCCCTATATTTAAAGCATTATTTTCCTGCTGAAGTAGATAAACCGTTGACCAGGTTCTTAAAAGCGGATAGGGACCGAGAAAAAAAAACGCTGCAAATGTTACACTAGGGTTTATTATTCTTTGATATAGGTTACTTGTACAAAAATTTAATTCTGTGTCAATGAAAAAAAATTTAAAATTTTTTTTTTCAAAATTCTTTTATTTTTATTTTTCGTTTTTCACTTGAAAAATATTTGACCTCCTGGGATCCTTCAAAAATCCCATTTGTAGCCCCATGCAAGCCCTATAGATCGCAACAGTGAAATCGGATCGTTCTGGAACCCCAAAAAATGGCATCTACGTCCAAAAATACTTCGAAAACGACACCTAATCCCATAGCCAAAAGCCTTTAAAAAAAAAACTCCCGTAGCCCCATTTTAGCGCCCCAGGGGTTTTGGCGATCGGGCTGAAAACCTTCCGGGCAATACTAAATGGTAAACCGAGTATTTTGACAAAATTTCAATTACCTAAAAAAAAAAAAGTCTACTGCTCAAAACGGCCCGGACGGCGGACGGACATTTCGGTTTTGGAATCTAGACGTCTTGAAACGGATAATGTCAGATTTTGAGGCCGATCGGAGTCGAAGGTGTATTATTCCAAGAATAATATACCAAAACTAGACCTGATCGGGAAAACGGGTTTGAAATTTGGATTCAGCACACTGAAAAACCCGTACACCAACCCATATTTCCTTGGCACCAGACAACAACTTTTTTTTTGTAGGCCAGTGTCTTTACTACCTTACTCTGTGGCCAGTGTAATGAATGAATGCCCTATAGATCCCCACGGTCGAATAGCATCGTTCTGGGACCCCTAAAAATGAATTCTACGCCCAAAAATACCACGAAAACGACATCAAACTCAACCCCATACCCGAAACTCTTCAAAAACCCCTCCCGTAGCTCCATTTTGTAGCCCCCTGGGTTTGGGCGATCAGGATGAAATCCGAGCGTTGGTCGGGAGAGGTCCGTGTAATTTTCACTTAACGATTTGAAGTCAATGAATATCAAATTAGTTGGCATTTCAAAAATTCAATTGTTTAATATAAATTTCAACTATATTTTTCACGCAAAATCCAGTGATGAGAGATATTACATTTTTTTGCACTCGTTTTGGTTTTTGTGATGTTTAGAATTGGGAATTAAAACTTGAAAGAGAGAAACAACCTTTTTATTTTGAAAAGAAAGAGAAGAGAAACCCACAAGTTATTTTTACCAGAATTTTCTGATACGTACGAAGAATTTTGCGAATATTCCCAGTGAAAGGGACCACCCGCAGAGGTCGGAGATTAGAAAAAGCAGAAAAAGAGGGGAGCGATAGACTCAGACGGGACAAGCAAAGTTGACCCGACACCGACCTCCTGCGAGATTACCGAGGAAACGCGAGACGACTTCTGGCTGTCCCCTACATCCTCAACTTGTGTACAGTACCTATCAGTGCAGACCCCCCGGCTCAAGACGTCCAATGTAGTTATCGTCGGGGAATTGGCCTATTTCGTTATCGGCACACTCGATCAAACCCGCACAGTTCTTCTGCCGAAGGAATTTATCTATAGGAACCTGAATCGTAGCGGAAAAGATGAGAAAAGGCGAGGGCTTTTGAGCGAAATCTATTAATTTTACGTCTTTCGCACTGAAGACCCCGACAATATAGATATCAGAAGAATCTTCATTGTACGCAACTTCAATGGCATTAAACATCAACACCGCTCGATTGCTGGGAAACCATCTGGCGTGAGGGAGCTTCAAATATCCTTCTCAGATGCAGAATTACCAGATATCGAGAGGACTACCTGGCAAAGCAGCGTATTGCTGTTACTAACTGAGGCAGACAAAAATGAAAATGGTAATTCCCGCCTAAAACCGCGTTCCCACTGATCCCTTCAGCCTCAAATTTCAACAGGATCATTGGGAATATGTATTACATAAATGTGCGGTTAAAATATGACACGTTACATTTTACGGCAACTTTTTAACCCAACCGGAATTTTCCAAGTCTCTAACCATCGCTACTGCTCGTTCCCGGCAAATCGCACTAAGTGCACTCTTCCAGGCCATCCCATCAACCCAGGGGCGGTAAGTCCAGGGGTTCACTAGTTCAGAGAACCCCCAAATTTAGTGAGAGAGAGGGGGAAGATGAGAGGAAGTGAGAGGAGAGACAAATGTTATTAAATAACATTCACCCTCCATTAAATATGACAGGTACTAAATTTTAATGGAGGGTGAAAATTCATGATTTTTATTCGAATCGATTTTTTATTGAAACAACGGTTTGAAATTATATTTAACAGCAATAAAACGAGGAGAAAACTTCTGGATGTAAACTGGTTTGAGTTAAATGGAGCCAATTTTCATGAAAAACCATCAAGTCTGGAGTGGAATGAATGAAAACAGTCAATGCACAGCCTAACCTTACATTTGCTGCATTTGTGTGTTCACCCTTGATTGGCAGCCCCTTCCAGTATAACAACTCTTCGGTAAGTATATTAAACCAGATGATCCTCGTGGTCAAAGCGAATGTCATCAAGATCACGGACGATTCACATGGGGTGATGCACATGGGGGAAAGTGTTCTAATGTTCTCAAAATCTCCCTCAATCCATTGGTGGTCACCAAGTTTTGGAGCTGTTAGTTTTCGAGAGCACTATTCATCTATTATAATCAGAGACGAGTAAATGACATAAATGTTAAGTGACATACTAAAATTACATAACATGGCCATTTTTCGAATAAATGGCATAAATTGCCAAAATGCTGAATTAATGACATAAATCGGACGTTTTTGGGCTTTCCCCCGAAATACAGAAGTAGAAAAAAGCTCCGGCGCAAAAGGACGTGTAACTGTAATAGGTACACGTCCTTTTGCGCCGGAGCTTTTTTCTACTTCTGTAATAATCATATCATATCATCATATCATACATATTATTGTATGATATAAAATTGTGTTGGCCGACGTGTGGTAGACGGCCGTGTGGTAGACGGTCGTGTGGTTTGTTGGTACGGGATAACGCGTTCCCGAGTGAGTTTTTTCACTTTCCGCTCGCTGGCCGTTTAGGGGGTCGAAAAAATTACGAAAAAATACGAGCCGTATAGATCAGAACTGGAGGAAGACGTCGGTCAAATCGTAAATCCGAAATTCGCCCGGGAAATTCGTCGAAAATTCGTCGAAAAATCGTCTTTCTCCCGTTTGTCCTACGTTTTCCACTTTCAACTCGCGCCAAAGCCCGTTTAAGGGGTCGAAAAAATTACGAAAAAATACGAGCCGTATAGATCAGACCTGGAGGTAGACGTCGGTCAAATATAAAATCCGAAATTCGCCCGGGAAATTCGTCGAAAAATCGTCTTTCTCGCTTTTGTCCCACGTTTTTTCGGGTTCAAAAATACCCAGTAAGGAGCCATTTTTTGGGTATGGTATCCGCGAACCAAATGCGCGCCAAAATATGGCCAATCCGATTCCGAAGTCGGATTTTAAAAAAAACGAGGGGGAGGGGGCGATTTCACGGTGAGAAGACAATTGGATCGTTTTAATTCGCGCGGGGCCAGGGAAAATTCGTCGAAAAATCGTCTTTCTCCCGTTTGTCCTACGTTTTCCACTTTCAACTCGCGCCAAAGCCCGTTTAAGGGGTCGAAAAAATTACGAAAAAATACCAGCCGTATAGATCAGACCTGGAGGAAGACGTCGGTCAAATCGTAATTCGGAAATTCGCCCGGGAAATTCGCCGGAAATTCGTCGAAAAATCGTCTTTCTCGAGTTTGTCCCACGTTTTTTCGGGTTCAAAAATACCCAGTAAGGAGCCATTTTTTGGGTATGTTATCCGCGAGCCAAATGCGCGCCAAAATATGGCCAATCCGATTCCGAAGTCGGATTTAAAAAAAAAACGAGGGGGAGGGGGCGATTTCACGGTGAGAAGACAATTGGATCGTTTTAATTCGCGCGGGGCCAGGGATCTTAGAAAACGGAGGGTCCAGGGGGTTGATGTTGAAGGAGCAGTTGACCCCACGTGAATTTGGCTCGGCTTCACTCCAACTGCCTCTACCCCCCCCCCCCCCCCCATCATTCTTCACTCTGAGCGGGTGGGACATCAGCCTTTAAGGGGCGCTCGCTAGGTCTACGACATCTCTCCCTGACGGAAATGGATGTAAATTAAATGAATCGATTTAAATTGAATCGATTATTTAAAAAAAGTTGAATTGAATTAAAAAAAAGTTGAATTGAATTAAAAATAATAATTTCCTAAACGGTAAGCCCTAAAAATACGCCGATTTTTTCTATCGTCTCTGCTACGAATAGGGGGGGGGGGGGCCGCGGACCCCCCCCCCCCCCCCCCCCCCCGGCCGAGCGAGGCGAGACCCCCCTGTCCGAATTAGCGCTCGGCCGAGCGGAGCGAGGCCTTATGTCTGAGTAGGGGTTTGAACGTGTCCATCGATGCTACGCACCCCACTAGGGGAGCGAGCGAAGCGAGCCAGAGAGACTAGTTCTGTAATAATTTCTACTTCTATAATAATTATAGGTACCTAGTATAATACTATCATAATGCCTGCAACCCCATATACGGAATAGCAGTCTTGTGCAAAACACCCATGGGTACTGCTTCGCTTGTTTCCTCCGGCAGCGATTAAATGACATACTAAAATGATATAAAATGGCCATTTTGGTTAATTATTCATGGAATAATACACCTATGTGATCGCGACTCGGATCGGCCTCAAAATTTGACATTATCCGTTTCAATAGGTGTACATTCTAAATCCGAAATGTCCGTCCGCCGTCCGGGCAGTTTTGGGCTGTAGGATTTTTTTTTTTTAAATCTGAAATTTTGACAAAATAGCTACTTGGTTTACCATCTATAGTTGTGCCCGCAAGGTTTTCAGTCCGATCTCCCAAACCCGTGGGGTGATATTGGGCTAAAATGGGGCTACGGGAGGGTTTTTTAAAGGCTTTTCGATATGGGATCGAGTTAGGTGTCATTTTCGAAGTATTTTCGGACGTATAATCCGTTTACGGGGGTCCCGGAACGATTCGATTTCACTATGGCGTTCTATAGGGCTTTCATGGGGCTAAAAAATGGGATTTTTGAAGGATCCCAGGAGGTTAAATATTTTTCGAGTAAAAAATTAAAAAAAATTTCCAAAATGTTTTTTGAAAAAAAATCCAACATTTTTTTATTGACAGAATTAAATTTTTACACAAGTAACCTATATCAAAGAATACCTTAGTAATAAACCCCTATGTAAAATTTCCCGCGTTTTCGAATTAATGACATACCTACGCTAAATAATGATTATTTACTTTAGATTTAGAAACTTTCTAGGATAGCCAAAACTTGAAAAATAACTGACATGATATAATTTATGAATGACATAAAATGGCCATTTAGGTCGAATAAGTGACATAAACCACGAAAAATAAATTACATAAATGACATAAATCGCAATAATAAATGAAAAATGTTACTCGTCTCTGATTATAATATACGTGTGTATTGCCACCTACGGGGCAGTCGTTTTCAGAAGAGGTCGGTGAATTTTCCTCAGGTAATTCTACCAGCGCAACAGGAGTACGACCAAAAGACAATACTGCAGGGGCTAGCAATTTTTGCCAGGTAAAATTTACTGAAGAATGTCCCCCTCTTCAGCATCATCATTACCTGAGTCTTCAAGAGACTCCATTATCGATTCTTTCAAGATCGATTTATTTTTAAAAAAGGATAGATACTTTCTTCCCGATGCATGGGAGAATCGGTTCAAAATTTTGAGGCTCGATTCTTTTCATTTTGCAGGAAAATTTCTGTACCTCAGAGGCAAATCATCATAAGTGCCAATTTTTCGTTTTTGAGATTTTCATCGTATATGATATATACATAGGATGCATACAATATATGCATATTATGCTCACTTTAAGCAGATGTTCTCAGAGGTTGCCAAGTCTGAGTTCCAACCCCAGAGCCCACGCGAGTTATTTGGTATTTTTGTTGTTCAAAAGGTCTCAGTAATAATAGATCAAGTTCCTCTACTTGATTTTCCATGATTTTCACCGGGAAACCCGTGTGTATACAATTTATACCCTTGGGCTGTAGGAAAGGATTTGGGACGGCAAGTGTTGTAGCAGCCTACCGTGTATATTTTTTATACCCACTCAAAAACCCGCTATTCGAATCATCAGACCATTTGGAAATTTTTTCTAAGCATCAAATATCATAATTTCACTTGGATCTGTCCCTAAAGAGTAAAAAGGCACACAAATAATCATCTGACCATTTCCTTGTCGCAATGGAACTCTGACAAGCCTCCAGTTGGATGAAACCAGCGTATACTTGAATTACTGTCGACGGTGGAACGAGCATCCCTTTCTTGATTCAAATAAGTATTCAGAGGAATCAGAATCGCCACTACCTTGAGCTGGAGAATTGTCTTGGAAAATATTTTCGAATCTCTGAGGCACTTCAGTTTCTAAACCGATATTCTGGGAATGGTATACAGGAATTGCGTTTAGGTCATGGTCAAGAGCAAGAGGAGAAGAAAGGACTGGCTCACCGGCTAGGACAGAGTCATGCCTGGGTCTGGTGACATCCAAGTGAGGGATACCAGGAACATTTCCCCTTTCTTCTGTGACCCCAAGAAAGTTATTATTATATCCGTCGATTCATCAGTATCACTGTTGGAGTAACTCCCACCGCCAAACAATTCATTCACTTCACAATCACTGACGTTCTCATCGTTGAGAATGATGTCCACGAGTTCTTCGTCCGTAAATACCCGCTTTTGCGGCCGAGATACGTTGTCTTCGCAATTAAACTTTCGTTTCGACATGATTTTTATCGGAAAAATAGAAATTTACGTAAACGAAGTCATTATCACAGATTGAAATAGTGAGGAAGAGTAGGGGAGAGGTGATAACAATTACAAGATAACCAGCCATCTTCTACTGTTTACACTTTATTTACTCCGGCTGATTTTCTGAAACCAACTAAGCTCCGCCATTCTTCAAAACCATCCAAGGTTACAGACACAACTAAAACCCCGAGAAATGGGTATACAGATTATACACGGATCGAGAAAGTGAAACCCGACTGGGTATAGAAAATATACCCATGGCAAAAAATGAAAATCCGAGTGGGTATAAAATCTATACACATGGCACTCAACGTGTTAAAAAACCCAAAGGTTTCCAAAATAGGAACGTATACACCAGCACATAATATACCTCTCCACCTACACATTGTGTAAGGGGTAGAGAGGTAAACCATCATAACGGCTTATAATATAATATATATCATATTATGATTGTTTTCCTCGGAGCACCTCTCGAGCGCTCTGAATCGTATTTGCTGTTATGATAGTTTACCGTTGATATGACCTCATTGGAGCTTTCTTTGAGGTAAGGTCAAGAATAAGATCACTTCACTTATCAAAAATTTAGTAGGTTTTTCATTTTCAGATGCCTAAGTCTCCAGTCTTGACGTTTGAAGTTTGTTTTCATTTGATGGTCGACTTTTGGATGATTATTCTTGGAATAATACACCTATGTTAAGGTGCTATGTTAAGGTGCTATGTTAGGGTGCCCCTTATATGAGGCGAACATTTTTTTTTTTTTTTTTGGAAAATCAAAACGCATACTCTCATTTTTTCTTTTTGGTCTAAAACTACCGTGTACGAAATGTTTTCACCCTAGGATGACGTTAACCCGTGCCGAATTGTCACCAAAGTTGATATCATGAAATCCGAAAATGTCCGGGGCACTGTAAAATTCACCTGCCTCTTCCCGCTCGTCTGTTCATTCCGAAATTTTTACCAGGTGTCTGGTCATTGTTATTAACGGTCCGGTAAAAATATGAATTCGATTGATTGGTAGGCTACCCTACCAACTTTGGTAGGGTACCCTACCAACTTTGGTAGGGGGTAAATTTTAATGGGTACAAAAATGACATTTTTCAGAAAAAAGACATCCAGAGGTACATTTTTGCGTCCGATTCTTCCTAAAATCTGTTAAATCCTGAGTTTAAAAAAATATTTTAGTGACGAAACTGAATGAGAGAAACAACTAGCCTTAGATGTTAATGGATATTTTTAGAATACTTTTATTCCAGAATAATAGTAAACATTAAACCTGAAAATGGGAACAGCCAGAAAAATCATGGATCTGGATACTACGTCGTACGTGTTCCTTTTTTGCAGTTCGAATAATATGTGTACAAACATTTTTACACATTTAATGTGTAAGCAAACTAGGTAATATATTGTAATATAATATACCTATCATAAACTAGGTACCTAATCTATACCACTAATTCTTCCTACCACGTTTTGTCTTCGGTATACCTACGTCGTCGTCAATTCAGAATGGCCTATCTCATTTTCATCAGTTTTTCAGGAATCGAAAAAAACTGATTTCTGAAATACTGAGGGAAACCGCAACCAGTGTCAATTCATATTGGCCTATCTCACAGCCAAACTTCAGTCACTGAATGAATAGTTAAAAACTTATGATAATTTGTGACTGGTGTTCATTACTGAAATAGCAATGTATAAACTATCTCTAGAATACAAAATCATTGGAAACACTGTATTATTTTAACTCATCTTTGATGAACAAAAACACTGAGATAGGCCACCGAGATTTGTGCCACTGAGATTTGTGACCGATTTGAGATAGGCCATATCACTTATTGTGAGATTTTAGTGCTTTCTAGTGGTATTTCGTCAAAGCTGGTGTTCACAAGCGATCCGCCTCGAAATTATGGATCGAGGGCTATAAAAAGCTCAAAACCCAACTTTTTTGAGATAGGCCATTCTGAATTGACATCGACGTCGTTATATCTTCTATATTTAATATAGAAGATATAAGTTCTATCTATAGATAGAACCTATATCTTCTTTGGTTTTATAAAACTAAAGAAGACGACGAAGCCGCTACGAATCACAGTCATCGATTTGCTTATTCTTCAGCCCTTTGTCTGGCCTGTTTTTCTTTTGCAGACGAAGTTTTGTCCTCGCCACCCAAGCAACCTGGCCGCTCTCTGACGTTGTTGACAAATCTTTGATTATTGCGAGAGCGTCAGCATGTGCTATATAACAAAATATTCGAGTACCTACCTATTTAACTTCTCTCAACTTACAAAATAGGTAATAATAGGAGGTACTTCCAGGAGTTGCCGGTTTAACGGAAGCTTGGAACCCATGATTTGATTATTGAAGTCACCGACCAGAAATATTTCTTAGCGCTAAGCAAGACTAACATTTTGAAAAAGATGAAACGGCACGTACCATAACAAGAACAATGGAATAATCAGGGATCATGCACAATGCACATATTATGTGCTGTTTTATACGTTCCTAGTTTGGAAACCTTTGGGTTTTGCAAGTAGGATGGTTTACCTCTGAGAACATCTGCTCAAAGTGAGCATATATGCATCCTATATAATATATACGATGACAATCGGTATATATTATATACGATGAAAATCTCAAAAACGAAAAATTGGCACTTATGATGGTTTACCTCTGAGGTACATAAATTTTCCTCTTAAGAATCGGGCCTGTTCTCAAAATTTTGAATCGATTCTCCGATGCATCGGGAAGAAAGTATCTCAAAGTATCTATCCTTTTTCTAAAAATAAATCGATAATTTTTAGCCATCCCTAAGTTATAGGTCTCCCACAATAAACCCTCCGACCTTGACCTTCTTTTAGTAATCTCAGAGCTCATTGGCCACAGAAACAATCCAGGTAGGTATGCGGCGATTGGATTGAAAACGTTGCGAACAGAACCATAGGTAATATGATGTTGCCGTGCGGCTGTTTTGGATGATCATTTTTCTTGTCCTTTCACTTTCGCTCTCGTCGCTTTTCTAAACATTTGAATTCAGAAAATGAAGAAACACACGAGGTACTTTCCTTTCAACCAATCAGATTCATTGTGGCAGGCCTCCGGAAACCGCAATTTTTCACTTCTCCTCGACACCTGAAATCCCGCGCTGGCGTAAGCAATTTCCTCCCCGCAAGAAAATATTCTCATCTTCCCACTTCGCACCGTGTCGGGTTCGGAATGAAATAAGAGTTGAAACGGGACATGGCGAGCCTCTCGAGTTGGGATCAACAACTAGGGTTGAAACAGAATATTGATATTAACGTGACCGCTGAAGAGCCGAAACACCAAACAAGCACGCATTTAATTGAGGTTATTTCAAAAGAAATTAATTAGTTCCTTTCCAAGAAGCGAGATACGCCTTTTCAGAGTTGAACAAATTAGGTTCTTTCAGGAAAAACGGTTCGTGAAATGTTTTCAGGGGCCATGCTTATGTTCTTTTCTGAAAACAAAAGAAATAAACGAAAGGTACACGAAAACTGATCCTTGAAAGTGGCTTTAAAGTTCGTCTCAGGCAGGATTTCAAGTGGTACAAAAACTTGGATGAATAATTTTAATTTTAAAAGGACAGCATCAAAAAGATTTAACTAAATAGATTTTCCAGTTTATACTAGCACTCTGACAGGGGAGACTCTCTTCGCTCGGCCGACCACTTTTTCAGACAGAGGGGCTCGCTTCACTCGGCCGACCACTTTCTCGGACAGGGGGGCTCGCTTCACTCCCCCATTTGAATAATAGGATACAGCCGAATAGGATAATAGTAGGATACAGCCGAAAAGCCAACTCATTATCTATCTTCCGAAAAATAGGAAAAACAAAAAACAGCTCCCCCCTTACCTGTCAACAGACCTCACAGACATGAAGAAAGATCGGCTCCTATAAGGACGAAGACACACTAGAATATATCAGAAATTAGTGTGGAAGGAACTGTCCCCCAAACTTAAAAAAAAAAAACGTTCTTCAGAATCCCCGGATGTAGGTAACCAATTTCTCGACCTGAGAGGCAGCCTCGCCGCCCTTCCAAGGTCCCCAGCAGACCTCTCAGACCACGCAGCGGCCAGCCCCTATAAGGTCTATAAGACATACCCATGCGCGATCTCTCAAAATCGTTCACATTAAACTCGTCATCTACATTCGCCAATTGTTGGAATTCGTTCTTTCGGGACTTAGTATTAAAATTTGGATCACTAGGTAGGATACAGAGGAAACGCCAGCTCAATTGGGCTGTAAACAACGAAGATAGGAAGAGTTGCGCGGATTTGCGCTCATCGAAAATGTCGTTCAATGTGCTTATCTGACGTAAAATTGCCTGGGGAATCCAAAAAAAATGTAAGGGTTCCCATTTAAAATAAGAAAGATGGGTGCAAATGCGCTTATTTGCGCGCATCTCAGGGGGAATCTCGACCCCCCTAGTGGTTGGTGAACCGGCTCCTGAGACAATAGAAAAAATCGGCGTATTTTTATAGCTTACCGTTTCAGAAGAGAAGGCTCGTGACAGACTCTGTTACATAGTTAGTCAGTTAGTTAGCGGTGAGAATTAGTGGTGTAGATCGAACAAGTTTGTTTACATTCGTGTAGGTACTACTCTACCATGAGGAATCCCGGAAAATACGAAGAATGAGAAATTAATGAAGATATCGTCAAATTAATCGAGTTTCATTGGGCCTAAGGATTGTTACTCGCTGAATTGGTTCTTTTATGTTTCATTGTGTAGGAGGCTCTGTGGGGCTACAGGTGGGGGTTTTTGAAGGATTGTGAGGAAGTCAAGTGGGGGGCCATTTTTGAAGTAATGTTGGGCGTAGAATCCATGTATCCGGCCTCGTCGTGGAGATCTATGGGGGTACAAACGGAGGAATTATGAAGGATTGTGGACATGTGGTCACTCGATCCCATACCAAGCTGAAACCCTTCAAAATCCCCTTTAGCCCCACAGAGCCCCACGGGTAGTGCGATCGGAGTGAAAACCCTGCGGGTAAAACTATACAGCGAACCGATTATTTTGTCTACATTTCCGATTTTTTAAAATTCCGACTGCCTAAAATGGCCTGGATGGCGGACGGCGTACCTACGACATTTGATTTTTGAAATCTGGTAATCATGAAACGCAATAGGTAATGTCAAGTTGTAAGGCCGACCAGAATTTCCGACCTCCGTCACAAATACATAGGTGTATTATTTCCTGAATAATAAACCAAAAGTGGGAGGGAATACACAATTGTGCTCCCCTCGTCCTTCAGTATGTTTTTTTTTTTTTTTTTTTCCCCGGAGTGTTTGCCTCTCATCCAATCACGTCCTGCCAAGATGAGTCGAACATTTGTGAACACGCTCAAACCGTTTCTAATAAAAGAAGTAGCGAAAAAAATGCCAACATCACTGAAACCAAATTTGTTCTTCATGTAAAGTGGAATTCAATCTTCGAGGAGAACATTTCCATCTCACGAAACCCGACAAAGTTGCTTTTCAAACTCGCAGACAAGAAAAGATGTTTTTTTTTCCAAAATTTATACGGCATGGCAACAAGCACTTCGTTCCCAGTACGAATGATATTTAATATCCTTGAAAAGAAACACGCTTTATGAATTCCAATCCTTTCTTGGTAAAAAAACGCTCTCTTCCAAGTTAAAAGTCGCTTTATCATCGTCACTTGTTTTACGTCAAGTCTAAAACGATTCACACTTGGAATATTATTAAACAATCAATTATTGATGTGTACAATTTCGTTTTGGGTCTTTTCAAAGTTGAGTTG
Organism: Pilophorus perplexus; assembly: GCA_955831195.1. Lineage (NCBI taxonomy): Eukaryota > Metazoa > Arthropoda > Insecta > Hemiptera > Miridae > Pilophorus > Pilophorus perplexus. The sequence continues at coordinate 26,999,065 of OY037007.1, forward strand.
TGAATGTTTAACATCCCTTGAATAATCTATGTTTCAAGTACCCCTGAGAATCTCAAATGGTATTTTTTCACGCTCTAAATAAGTTGGGCTAGTCAAAACGGCGGATAAATTTTCAGACGGTATTCTCTGAACCGAATTACAAATTAGGTTTCTCCTTCCGCCACCATCTTGGCTCTGATACAGTTAAGAGATTCCGGTTCGGGATTTATATATCAGCCGGCTTTTTCTCAGGGTTGAGACATAAACGGCCTTCCGGACGAGGGAGAATTAACGGCGCCGCAATTAAGTTGTGCACTTCCATCCATTTCTCTCTGAGCTCCATCAATGAGGGCCCTTAGGATCTTGGATGGAAAGAGAGGGAGGTTTGGAGGTGTTTGAGCCCTTTTCTCTGTTAACCGCCCTCCATCATGGACTCGATAATACCCTCTTCAAAGTTTTATTGAACCATCGAGGGGCTCCGACGGTGTTGGAATGCGTTGCATTGGGGCAAATTCTGCGTTGCTTTTCGTGCCCAACTGTTTGTGTTGAGGGGAACTGTTGGAATTTACTCCATTAAAAAAAGTGTTTTGTGTGCGTTCTACAACTGTAGAACGCCCTTTTTTCGCCTGCCTCCAAAAACGATTGTTTTGTGGGAGATTTTTCCTTCGGTTCGGTTAACAGGCATCGATAACGTGAATGTGTCGTCCTACATGCAAACGGAAACAGGATACTAGTCAGCGTTGATAGTGAAATCTGGCCCATGTCGAATTCAAGTCTAGCGAGGTCCAAATTCACTTCGAAAACCACGTCTCGGTCGACCTCTTGGCCAACGTCCGTCGAAAGCACCATTAGATCCCCAAGTGGAGCCGGATGGTTTACTACCCACATAAATTTACAATAATTCGAAAACGACGTCCCATCGACTCACGAGGTTCCCATAGCCGCCTCCGTTATTTTTATTTTTTATTTTTTAATCAGAAATGTCTGTTTTTTTCCCTTTCACGCCTGAACGGAATGACCGATTCGCGTGCCGTTTATTGCGACCTGTTCCAAAAACCAGCGCGATGGTCACAGGCTACCTTGATTTTTCCTCCCTCATCCCCTTCATCGGTTTTCGGGTGCTCCTTCGCGACGAGAGCCGGGTCAAATAGCGTCGTTACTAGCGATTACTAGGAAAATTTTCGATACGCCGAAACCCGATACAACTTTTGGCGTCGGTTTTGAACGAAACTACGTTTGTTAAAACGAGCTTTTCGCCCTGATTTCAACGAGCACAAAACGATTTCTGTGCGATAACCCGTTCGCAAGTAATTCGAAGATCGTCGTTAGGTGGGTACGAGTATTTTTTGCAAGCCTTCGATTAGTTTGATAGGTACTAGGTAATTTCATTTGGAGTTGATGGGTTGCTATGGGCTGCATCTTACGCGAACGGAGCTTTCCTTCGCAACGAGAGACAGGTCAAATAGCGTCGCCACGGGTGGATCGTTGATAGGTGATGGACGGAAATTTGATATTTCGTGCGAAGCACGTGCGGGCATCTAGTATTTAATATAATCTGAAAATTGTCATCTCCGGAGAGGAGGCATCGGTTGTTTCATCAATCCGTCCCGGTAAATGTAAATGATCGCTCCCTGGCGGCGTTCCACTCCACACCAAATGTTGAAAAAGTGGTGAAGATTCTTATCGTAGTTCCCACAGCTTTCCAGAGCAGTCCAAGGCTTGCTAAGCCCGTCCCAAAGTGACTAAGTGTTTCCAAGCCATGCCAATATGGCGCCAAGCTGGAAAAGGGTTTCCAAGGTTTACCAAGATGGTCTAAAACTTTCCAGCCCCTTCCAAGGCTTGCAAAGTTGGTACCAAGCTGGGGATGAATTGAGAACATAAAGATTTCGGCCGGCGGTGGATTGCCTGAACTGGGACGGATCGCTGAAAAGCTAATGGGGATGCGTCGCCATGGTTTTCCGACAGCGGGGATGTATCGCCGGTACCTGACCTCCACTACAGATCGAGGTTTCACCCTTACCTTCCAGATCAGAGATTATACAATTTAATACTCAACAAAATCGACATAGCACTTAGCTTCCATGTGTTCAAGACTACAACGATTCTAAGCCAAATTGGATGATTAAGTCACCAAATGTACGTATTTGGTGGACTTCACATTCGTACTTGCGCAACACTGATTCAACCATGATGAAATATACATAGTACCATAAGGGCTGGCTTCAAACCTTATGATCCCTGAAAATTTGAATTAAATCGGATCAAAATTGTAGAAGTTATGGCCGTAACAAGGAAGTCTGGACAAACAGACAGACACGCAACCAAATTTGCTCAGGACGTCCTGAAACGTAAAATGTGAATTTTTCATTTTGGGGGGCACACATTTTTTCGACCTTGAAAGTGAATACAGACCTTCGATAGGCTCGGAAGCAAATTGACGGAGTCGAGTGGTAACTACTAGCGCGAGGGAGGGTTTTTGAACACGACGCGTGGGTAAGTAGTGGCTCCCCATTCCCCACGCGCAATCAAGAGGCAGAGCGAGGAAGCACTTCCATCTTCTGTTCGCTGGTGACGTTACAGAGTGAAGTGCGAGTGGGAGAATTCCTCAAAGACAAAACTTTTAACCTAATCAACCACCTGTTTTCAATAATGGCGGGTAAGATTCCGTGGTGCAGGGTTCGAACCCGTGGCCTCATAAGAATATAGCTAGCTGGCCAGAACCGCTAGGCTAATCCAGCCACCACTGTTGACTGAGGTGTCGTTTTCCAAGTTTGAAACACAGAATCGACACTTTCAATTGGTGTCGCCTATCAAACAGTTTCCCCTCACATACGATAACGACGAAAATAGATAATATTACCATGCGGAAAGGGTGGAGTGCTCGGGGAGTAGGCGATATTGACGCTTGAGTGCGCGGGGGTGACCCCCGGGAGTCCCGAGTTGTGCCTCTACTAACTAATCAGCCTTAAATGTATTCACCAATCAATTATTCATAGTCTAATAATGCTATTCAGTGCACAGCGCGACGCTTTGCTCTCTTCCTTAGCATAATTACCTGCACTCAGCCCCACAAATATCCGCCTGACGTGACGTCAGTTCTGAATTGAGCCCCCGTCGGGTTTCTAGCCGGTGATAATCCATCCCGTCCACTGCTAATATTCTGAAACGCTAATTAGATTCATGAGTGATGAATGGTGATCCTGTCAAAATAATGAGAACTGGCGTCGACCCTTTATTGCCTATTCTCTTGTGCATAACTGATACAAAATCTTATATAGGTACGCTTTAAAATGAACGACCGGAGTGGTGGTGGGGAGGGGAGGAGGATCGATGTCTTGGCGGATCATGAATGATGCTCACCTCCTTCCTATTCACGTCAATGTGATGCTTCACAAGAGCAAAATGGGATAATTTTTGTCATGACTATACAAAAAGTATTTTTTGGTTTCTTATTATTATCATCATAATAAATGAGGTATACAAAAAATTTGAACCGCATCTCGACTAATAATTTTTTCTGAAATTACTTCATAATTTGAAGCAGTAGCAGTGAGTTGTTGACACCCACGGTGTAAATCAAATTTCCAGGGCACTTCCGAAATTTTCAATTTTTGAATTAAAGTGGGGGAATGGGTATCTCTGTCTGGAACGGGCTTTCTCATTGGCCGTTCGGCCACATTCATGATCAACATAACCGAACCAAAAACAAAATTTGTTTGATCATTTAATGATCTTTGTAGCACACTGCTATTTCTGTTCTTTCTTTTTCTTTCTATTCTTCCTATTTCTTTCTTCTCTTTCTCTGCTATTTCTATTCTTTCTATTTTTCTCTCTTTTTAACATGGTGCATGTTTTACGGGCGTGATCTGGATTGGAATGCGAGAGTGAAGTCCCCCCTGTAAACCCTTTGCCCATCTACTGTGTCCTCTTCTCCTCCTAAGCGATAAAAATACGGCGATTTTTTCTATTGGTTTGGCGGACCGGTTAAGTCTGCTTAGGGGGGTCGAGCCCCCCTTGAGATGCGCGTAAGTAGGCAAATTTGCGCTCAACTTTCTTATTTTAAATGGGAACCCCTAATTTTTCTCGAATTCGGATTCCTCGCCCAATTTTACGTCCAATTTTTTGGCGCGCGCAAATTGGCGAAACTACTTTCTTTCGAATTATTTGGTCGTTAATAGACGGATTTTTTTGCCGTTCTCACGTTATCCTACCTAGAAATCCGAATTTTAATAAGAAACCCAGAAACAACTCATTCCGAAATTGAGCGAATTCAGCCGGCGAGTTTTATTTGAACGGGCGTGGAATGCAGACCGTGAAGGCCAGGAGGACGGACGGCTGGGCTGCCCCCCCTCAACCTTCACCGTCATAACATTCTCCCAGCCCCCCCCCCCCCCCCCCAAATTTTCAATTGTCATTTTTTCTATTCATACACGTAGGTAGGTACATACTTTGTTCGGTACTATTTCAACTATGTTAGACCGAATTTCTCCATTTATTTGGCCTTGTTGCCCACACTAGCCGCGACAGAGTGAAAAAAGAGCTAAAGGAGCTAAAAACTTGAAGCAAAATCGTTCAACCAGATATTATCTTAAAATCCTGCTGGGGATCAGAAGAGTTAAATTTTAAATTTTTCAAAAATGTGTAACTTTATTTAATTTCGTAGTTGGAATAAATAACAAGTATCGATCTTTTTTTTAAAATTTTAATAATGAATAAAGATACCTACAGTGTGAAAGTGCCCATCTGGGCACTCTTCGGGACAACAAGTGGGGCTTTAAAATGATTTTGTATGAATGAGGTGTCGCTTCCGGAATAATTTTGGGACTGCCTTGTCTGCCCGAACACTAATCAGGGGTACATTTTTAAAATATTATTTTAACAAGTCTTTATTGACATGGAATTAATTATTGCACTATTTATAAGTAAGAATAATATGCTTTTGTGAAATTTTCGGCGTTTTTCAAGAACTCTTATATTATAGTGTTTTCTGTCGCTGGTCTGTTGGTTGCTTTCATTCTCATCTTCACACAATGTGTGTGAACTGTACCCCAGAGGTAAACCATCATATGTGCAAAACCCCAACTTTTCAGGAGAGCCAAAAGAAGTTTTTGAAATTCATTTTTTCTTGTCAAAAAGTGCTATGTATGAAAATAATGGTTTGAGCCACCATTTTAATTTCATATACTGTTCCTACTTTGATATGAACATTGTTTTAAAATTTTTTATCAATTATGAAGGGGAGGGGAGCACTTATAATAGTTGGGCTCTGTATGGCTAAAAGGGGCTACGGGAGGTTTTTTTAAGGTTTTCGGCTATGGGGTCGAGTTCGGTGTCGTTTCCGAAGCATTTTTGGACGTAGAATCCATTTTTTGGGGTCCCAGGGCGATCCGATTTCACTATGGGGATCTATGGGGCATTCATGGGGCTACTAATAGAGCTTTTAAGGATGTCATCGAGTCAAGTGAGGTATCGTTTTCCGAGTAATTTTGGATGCATAGCTCATTTTCGGGGTCTTCCTAAATATTGTAGAAACTGAAAATTTCTTTCTTTTTATTTTTTCTTAAATAGTCTTTTGTTGGCATGCAATTAATTTATGCTCACTTAAATTTTACTATCATCAAAGGACCATAGACTGTGCAGCCTGTGTACAAATTTTACACATTTAATGTGCAGCTTTATTTCCAAAACGAATTTAGCAACTTCTAGTCCAGTAACTGGACTAGAAAAAACCTGTTTTTCGTTTTCTTGCTTCTATTCAATAATACATAAAAAATGGGAATTTATTGATGATTTTAATTATAAAATTAAAATAGATAGATAGATTTGGAAAAAACCTAAGAGTGGTGGAAAAAATGAATGTATTTTACAAACTGTTAAAATTATCTACTTACAGTACAGATCATCAAATGAAAATTTCTGATAAGTAAAGTGGTAGGGTCAGGCGGGGTAAATGTAAACAAGGGGTAAATGGATACAAAAGCCATTACCGTCCCTGTAGTTGATTGTGGAACCAAATTTCAAGTAAACCTCATCAAGGCAACCTCGATGCGAGATGTAAGGGGATTCTCGCTTTTTTGGACCAGCTACACAGTAAGGTGGTACCAAGTTTCTGATAATTAAAGTGGTACACCTGCAAGCGAGGGCTGAGAAAATGGGAGTTTTGTTTTATAAAACCAAGTTTAATGAAGAATTCAAAGAAATTGACTTCAATCGCACTACGAGGAACGCACCAGAAAAGTACCTACCGAGATTTGCAGAAATCTCTGAAGTGGGTTCCTCCCTGTTTCCACTCTTTCTAACAAAATAGCCCACAGAAAATACCATCTCAGAAAAGAGGGAGGAAATCTAATAATATGGATCAGAACGACATCATTTCATTTGATGAACTCCACTAAGTTGATAATTTTAACTGTTTGTAAAATACATTCTTTTTTCATACATACATTCATCATTTAATGATTTTTTTCATACATACATACATTCATACATACTTTTAAAATTATCAACTTGAAGCAGTTCATCAAATACATATTATTATTATTAGATTTCCTCCCCCTTTTCTGAGATTGTCTTTTCTCTGGGATATTCTGGTAGAAATAACATGGAGGAACCCACTTCGGAGATTTCTGCAAATCTTGGTGCTTTTCTGGTGCTATAGCCATCATTTCTTCAGAAACAGGTGGAAGTTCTTCAGCTGAATGGCCTAGGCCATTCTGCGTTCCTCGTAGTGCGGTTAAAGTGGATACCTAATTGACTTCAAAGAAATTATTTCTTTGAATTCTTCATCAAACTTGGTTTTAAAATGTTAACAACAATTGTAAAACAAAACTCCCATTTTCTCAGTCCTCACTTGCCGGTGTACCACTTTACTTATCAGAAACTTGGTCGGTTTTTCTATCATCATGATGAGTGCACTATCATATATGCCGTTCTGATGATACGCGATACGTGAGTGGGTGCTTGAGGCGGTCAGAGGTAAACAATCATATACGCCGTTGTGATTGAGTGCGTGCTTGGGGCGGTCTGAGGTAAACTATCATAAGAGAGTTTAGGATGGTTAACCTCTCCACCCTTTATACATATATGATGGTTTATAAGTCCGTATCTCAGAAACCTTTGGGTTTTGTTAGTAGGATTGTTTACCTCTAAGAACCTCTGCCCAAAGTGAGCACATATGATGAAAATCTCAAAAACGGAAAAATTGGACTTATGATGGTTTACCTCTGAGGTACAGACATTTCATCCACGTTGACGCGCCAAGTCAGCAGACGGTCGAGTTTAGTGCATGTTTTCATTCATATAACTCAAGAAGTTTGGAGCTCCGCCTAATAGGCTCACTTGTGGACGTTGTGATGGGGAGGGGTGTGTTGGTTATACGAGAAAGAGCCAGCTGTGGGCCTCGGAGTGGCGGCCAAGTTCGATGGCAGACACCAACCCTTATTTTTCACCAACCACCCCTTCCGCCGCGCTTTCCGCTCAAAACACCCTTACGCGTACTCCCCAACATCGGCAACTCCTTTCAGACAAAATGGCTCCTTTGGATTACAACTTTTACGGCTCAACTTGGCCCCTCAAGTTCTCCTCTTTTTTTTTCTTTTTTTTTTTTTTTTTTCATGAATACGGAGCCTGGATAAATAAGCATTTAAACACGAATATGTTTAATGGCCGTCAGTTTGGTAAGCATGAGGCCTTAGATGGATCTCGTAAGTCCCTGACTGTTTTAGCCGGGAGAGGGAGAGGAACGATCCCTGTCCTTTTATTTATGACTTTATTAACTTAGTTGCAATCTAGCACGTAGCTGTAACTGACTGGAAGAAGCAATACTTGGACCCTTTAATCCCCCGCTGAATCAAACTGCGCATTTCGTTTTGATTTGTTATTATTGAGATAATACACCTGTGTAATCGCAAAGGGGGTTCGAAATTTTTGATCAGCCTCAAAATTTGTCATTTGGTACATAATCGTATATGTTTCAAAATATGTATTCCAAAACTAAAATCTCGTACCTATTACATTGGGCTGTAGGAATTTTTTTTTTTTTAATCTGAAATTTTGACAAAAATTTCGTTTCTCCATCTAGTTGAGCCCGCGAGCGTAATGATTTTGGGGATAAGGGGCAGGAGAGGGGATGAGAAGCGCAATTGTTTTCGGGACACGAGTGGCAACGGTTTTGGGGACGCCGTCTACCTGGCAGAAAATACTGACATCTGTTATTTTTATATTACACAATAGTTTCAACATTTTCCTTACTCTGCTTACATTTTTTCAGGGATGAGGTTCAGCTTTTATATTCACACGACGTATAGGTATAGAGAAGCAGTGTACATTTCCCACACTGGGGGCAGCTTCGCCGCCTCATGCCCGTGTGCGTACCAAGAATGGGGCTGAAGCGTCCATTCGGATTTTAACCGGCAGTTCTATTCTAGCCACCCCAAAACCATGACTTTTTCGAATTATCGTGTCCCCTAAACCCATTGCTGTTTGTCCCCAATCATCGAGTTTTAGCTGTCAATCCCCAAGTCAAACCGCCCGTGCCCCGCAAGGTTTTAAGCCTGATCGAACAAACCCGTGGGGCTCTGTGGGGCTAAAATGGGAATACGAGAGGGTTTATTGAAGGGATGGAATCTCTACGGATGTTTTTTTTACGCCACGTGAACTAGTGCATCCAGATCAGCGATTTGGCAGCAAGTACAGCACCTTTTTTGCCACCCTGCTTAAACGAAGGTACAGCAATACAAAATACAGCTGTACCAGCGGGAATCACCCCCTAACATGTTTATACACGTACCTACGTTTGATAGGAGGTCTATTATAGTATTATAATAATACGGCCTCACCCGTTCGCGCAAACGAAACCACTTAGGGGCCGGGTTGGTCGGATTAGCGCAAACTTATGGCAGCCTGTCTCTCAACTTCTCCATGCCAAATTGTAATCCATCAAATCATGTATCGTCCCATCAAACAGGTCAGTCACCTCCAAATCGACCATTAACACGTTCAAACTATAGTCTTCAACTCCTTCGAACCGTTTATTGGCCCCTTCATAACAGTTGTCAACCCTTTCAAACCGGTAATCCTACCAAACCTCTTCAAAGTGCGACTTCAACAAGGCCTTTTTCCAGAATGTGTTGGTTGTTGAAGGAACAAAGCGAGCGGCTGGCGTTGAACGATTTTGTTAAACATACAGACAAATAAGGAGTTTCAGTTGGTTGCAATGGTACTCAAATAAGTCACGAGGGCTACGGACGGTTTGTACCGTGCTGGCGCACTTTGCATGGGCAATCTGGAGGGAAAAAATGTTTTTTTCTTTTTCTTTTTGGGTTGGAACCCTACCGTGAAGTCCCTACGGCGAACGTGATCTTAACTTGTTCTGCTCTATTGAAAAGTCCTAAGGCAGTGGCGGCGGTTGTGGGAAGGGGTGGGGGAGGATATTGTTCTATTGGGAAAAGGTTATACCGGAGGCCAACAATGGTGTTTGTGCACTCGCCTCGTCGCAACTTTTCCCAGGGAAGCTTAAAATGCTATCTCCCTTCTTCCCAACCTTTTGTGATCAAATCTTTTTCCATTCAAGGCGGAGGGCGGCGGGGGGGGGGGGGGGGGGCTCGAGAGGGTCTTGCCGTCGCCAAATGGAAACATACCCTTTCGCGAGAGATGAAGATCGCCCCATGTTTTGGTATTTTCCAGGTGAAATCAGGCGATGGCTGGTTCTGAAGGAAAACTTTGGATACTTTGCAAAAGACACGACCCTAGTTTGTAGGAGCTCAGTTCACAAGACTTGGTCCATTCAAACTCAACAAACTACGATTTCCTACCGAGGCGCCAAACAATTTTTTTTAGTTCTCTGCCGCCGATTGTCAAAATTTTCCATTTGCTCCACGTTTTATTTTCTAGTGTGCTATTCCTGATAATCGCATTACATTGTAGCTTGGCAACATACCTATCGATATTTCTCAGTGGCATCAACACCGATATAGTATCGCACAAAAGTATCGATATTATCTCAACCGTTATCTTTCATCCTATTTAGCATTGTACTCTTTTGTGTTGTCCCACCCCCCCTTGCTTTGTCCACATTTGTCATCGCTCCATTACTCCAAGTTGTGGAATTTTTTTTCGTCGCGAAAAGTGGCGCCTCGTAAAAATATCAGATATTTTTACTATGAAGATTCTTCATAGTGAGTTTCAAACTATTTTCCCAGTGTACGTGCACAGAAGTAATATACCTACCAAGGTATTTATTTGAACGAAAAATGGCCAATTTGGGTATTCTATGATGTGCTTAATCCTCAATGAAATACTAAAGAAAAAAACATTTTACACAGGCATTTATTATTTTTTATTGGTGATGATGATGTTGGCCGTTTCAATGAATGTGGGCAAAACGTTATTGAAGGTCGGTCAAATGATTTATTTGACCGACCCTCAACAACTTTCCACCCACATTATAAATTGCGCAAAACAATATTTGTTCTACATCAATTTAAAAACGCTCCGAATTTTACACAACTCCACCCACATTATAAATTGCGCAAAACAATATTTGTTCTACATCAATTTAAAAACGCTCCGAATTTTACACAACAACTTTCCACCCACATTATAAATTGCGCAAAACAATATTTGTTCTACATCAATTTAAAAACGCTCCGAATTTTACACAAGGGTTTACTACTATTCTTTGATAGGATTAATTTTGAAAAAACTAATTCTGTGTCATTGGAAAATAATGAATATTTAAAATTAAAAAAAATGTATAAAAATAATTAAATCATATAATAAATAAAGATTTATAAAATAATTTAAAAATTTTCAAAGAAAAACAGCTGCAAATATTACACAAGGCTTTATTATTCTTTATATAGGTTACTTGTGCGAAAATTAATTTAGTGTCAATAATAAAATTTTAAAAAAAGAAAAAAATCTTTACCTACATTGTCCGGACAGATTTTTTCTAAATAGTTTTTTCGCAACTTTTTGGTTTTCAACAATGTTTTTTTTTATCTCGGAAAATATTTAACCTCTTGGGATCCTTCAAAAATCACATTAAATGTAGCCCAATTTTTGTCACAAATTTTGTAGTCCCATGAAAGCCTCATAGATCCCCGCGTGACGTGGCAAAAGAATTACTGATTGACCGAATGTAGGAGCTATTATTTATTGTCTCACCTACCTATTCATTTAAAAAAAAAATACCATTTATTATGAACTTAAATCAAATAGGTATTTGTCCATTTTTGTTTTTTCTCAAGTTTGACTGTTTGACTGTTTGACTGTTTTATTTATGGATTTATTATTTTTTTTTTATTTGGATAGTGCAGTAAAGTATAATCACGAATCATGTGGCCAGCGAGTTTCTTAACGGGTAACACACATGAGATTTAAGGCACAAAATCACAGGTTTCATGGGTTCTGTAGCAGTGAGCTAGATTTATATGATTTAAAAATGGTTCTGCAAAGCCCCTAGAAAAGAATTTCGACCAACCCGACAGTTTGGGCGTCTTACACTAATTTTTCAAGAATGGTAACACACATGAGGTTGAGACCACGTTATTTTGCAAACACTATGGATTTATAGGAATGAGGATTAGTGATATAGATACCAATGGCTGAACTCACGAATTTCGAATTGTGCAGGGCTCTTGGGAGTTGAATGGAGCCAGAAAAAATTTTGACAGGCTTGAAAATGCGTTTGGAAATTTGGTGAATGGACGATGCTCGGGAGGCCAAATGTACATTCCAAATTGGAATGACCCATAAATGCTTACTCGGTTGTTTATTATTTTTCTATAAAAATAATACTATACAGATTCAATAAACATCGAAGTGTAATAATTAATAATTATTCATGTTAAAACATTATAAATGCTTACTCGGTTGTTTATTATCTCTACCTAATAAAAGTCTCAATAAATAGCTCACTGATGTTCGGCAGCCACGCAACTCAAGTCTCACCCCGCGCGAATTAAGAACTCGCTATGAACTAACGATGAACTCGCCCCCTCCCCCTCGGTTTTTTTGAAATCCGACTTCGGAATGTGATTCGGCATAAATTCTAGCCCATTTGGCTCGCGGATACCATACCCAAAAAACGACTCCTTACTGGGTATTTTTGAACCCGAAAAAACGTGGGACAAACGCGAAAAAAACGATTATTTCGACGGGGATTTCGACGAATTTCCCGGGCGAAATTTCGATTTTCGATTTGACCGACGTCTTCCTCCAGGTCTGATCTATACGGCTCGTATTTTTTCGTAATTTTTTCGACCCCCGAAACGGCCTTTGGCGCGAGTGGAGTAGGGTAAGAGCACCAGTTATTGGCCAAGGGTATTCCCCATCGTACAAAACCAATTAAAAGTTATATTCACATTTTTCACTGGTTTTTGAAAAGGAAAACATCTAACGAATGCGATCCAATGTCAATTTAGGCCGACTTTTTTGTTAAAATACCTGTTTTTTAACGATTTGTGCGAAAAGACAATTGCACCAGTTATTGGCCACATGTTTCTAACATTGGCCACCTGTGCATCAGTTATTGGCCACCTAGCATTTTCCGTCTGTCCGTCCATTCATTCAATCCGTACTTCTTATTAGTTCTTTTTTAAAACTCTGGTGCACTCATAATGATCCCCAGGATGCACAGATTCCTCCTATGCAAGAGATTTCTTACCCATCCGCTTTGGTTAGCCGCCTACATGTCATGGCACTATCCGATTTTTCTGTGTTTGGGAAGAGGGATCATTCAGTCATAAAAACTAGCACTTTTGGTTTATTATTCTTGGAATAATACACCTATATGATCGCGACGGAGGTCGACGACTCCGATGGACCTCAAAATTTGACATTATCCGTTTCAAGAGGTCTACATTCTAAATCCGAAATTTCCGTCCGCCGTCCGGGCCGTTTCGGGCAGTAGGAATTTTTTAAAAAATCTGAAATGGGTATTGATAAAATACTTGGTTTATCATCTAGTTGTGCCCGCAAGGTTTTCAGCCCGATCGCCCAAACCCGCGGGGCGCTATGGGGCTACGGGAGGTTTTTTTAAAGGCTTTTGTCTATGGGATCGAGTTTGGTGTCGTTTTCGAAGTATTTTCGTTTATTATTCTTGGAATAATACACACACAATGTTTTCGCGACGGGGGTCGACGACTCCGATCTTGCTCAAAATTTGACATTATCCATTTCAAGAGGTCTACATTCTAAATCCGAAATGTCCGTCCGCCGTACGCCGTCCGCCGTCCAGGCCGTTTTGGGCAGTAGGAATTTTTTTAAAAATCTGAAATTTTGACAAAATACTTGGTTTACCATGTAGTTGTGCCCGCAAGGTTTTCAGTCCTATCGCCCAAACCCGTGGTGCGCTATGGGGCTATAATGGGGCTACGGGAGGTTTTTTTTTAAGGCTTTTAGCTATGGGATCGAGTTAGGTGTCGTTTTCGAAGTATTTTTGGACGTAGAATCCATTTTTTGGGGTCCCAGAACGATCCGATTTCACTGTGGCGATCTATAGGGCTTTCATGGGTTTGGACGTAGAATCCATTTTTGGGCATCCCAGAACGATCCGATTTCACTGTGGCGATCTATAGGGCTTTCATGGGACTACAAATGGCATTTTTGTTACACCCTTATTAAAACAGCTCAAAATTATCAAATTACAGTTTAAAATAGAACAGTATCAATCAAAAAAGAGAACAATAAAAAAAAGCAATTAAATCCCTTTTTTTAATGACACACCCTTATTAAAACGCAGCTCAAAATTATCAAATCACATTAAATGTGAAATGAAATTTTTTTAAACAGAATAGTCTCAATCAGTCTTCCTTTGCTTGTGGGAGTTCGCCAATCAACCATAATATGGTTGGCATATTATGCCAATGATTGGAACATTAAACATTACAAAGGCTGGTTTCCAGGCGTTGGCCACCAGCTCAGGTGGTGGCCAATAAATGGTTCACTGAAAAATACGTCTGTTTCAGTTATTGGCCACTCTGGCCATCTCATACTTTTCGTATCAGTTATTGGCCACGTCAATAATATTGTTAAAATTCATCCAAAACCAAAAAAACCTACACGAATCGATAAAGAAATTACTGCAGATTGCTCTCATATCAAAAAAAGTGATTTTGACTGGATTGAACCCTCTAAAAAACCTTACGAATGAGGTGATGTTTGCTTACCGTTTTCGTAAGAAACAGCCCATTCTGCGTCGAAGGATGTACTGAGGCTGGTATTTTGTCGACTCAGGAGCTTACAACTGGTTATAAAATTGATTTTGCCACATCACAGCCATCTCGATTAGTTACTTGACGAGGGAAAAATAGTTATACATTCTCAGAGGCATCCGGGTTTTAGAAAACTGAGTTTAAAAAATGGGTGGCCACTAACTGGGGGGTGGCCAATAACTGGTGCTCTTACCCTAATTAAGGTCGCTTTAAGCGTGATGTGAAGTGACGACACACAGACGAAAAAGATGTAAAATTAAAGATGTAAAATTAAAATTAAATATGTACCTAATACTTTTAAAAAAATTTAAAAATACGGGCATCATCATGTCCACTCACCGGTCAATTGAAAAAAAACTGCACCGAGCCGTTTACCTTGCAGAGCTGCCGACAGACAAACAAGAACCATCCTCCTTTTATTAGGTAGAGAAGAGAAGATAGAGAAGAGAAGAGATAGAGAAGAGAAGAGATAGAGAAGATTTCTTCAATAACGATCCATTAACGGAATTTCGGATTATTTATGTAGCATACCCTGGTTAACGGATGTGAAAGATGTACCTACATGCACAAATTGAGTTTCCAAGTTTTTATTAGTTCTATGAATATTTAAATATTGATTGACAAATTTTGTGTTGTGTGTTTGGGGGAAGGCCTCCAGCGTAACTGGGATTTGGTCCCGGACCGGGACTCCCGGTGTCTTTGGAGGAAAGTGAAGGGAGGGATTTGATTCGGCTGTGACATTCTTATGATGTGCAATAAGAATAGCCAGTCAGTTAAACGATAACGCCAAGTCCGTGTAATTAGCAGCTATCTCGTTAGCGAGCAAAGCTGGACTTCCCGATCAAGACGCCGGAAGTGGCGCTTGCCGAAGCCTGCGATTGAACGAAGTGGGGCGGCCGAGCGAATTTAAGCCACAAGAGTTTGGCCCATGCAGCCACAACTTATACCATTAACCCTAATTTAGAATCTACACAATGTGTCTTGCATGCTTTTCTACATGTAGAAACGTATAATGTGTATCATTCCAAGAATAAAGAGCCAAAAGTAAAATTTTAATGGATCAAAGCTAGCCTGTTTTACGTTTCAACCATTGTACAGTTCACGATCTTCCCTTTATCTAATGTTATCTAGGAATTTGAAGAGTTGTGTATTCATAGCGAGGTATGTATCGAGGCTTGGATGTAGAATATAGTATCCAGTTTTGGTATATAATAGATATTATCTAGTTTTAACACCGTACCCACTGGATTTATCTATTGCCTGGTTTTTGCAAATTGTCACTTAAGTTCTAACACCACGTAATTGACAATGACGCATCTTTACAGGAGAGGCAAAAAACTGTTTCATCAGTTACACGCTATTTTATCAGTTACGCGTTGTTTTATCAGTCATGTTGTTTAATCAAAATTTGAATAATAATATTAAATATTTTATTAATATTTAATTTTTTTTTCTCCGACGCCGATGGTCTTGGCTCTTGCACCATTTGTTAATATTTAATATTAACAAATGGAGGATTTTGAAAATACAGCGTCAACGCTATAAAAAGTCACTCGCACAATTCGCCCATGAAATGTAAAGGAAATCGTTTCAGATTATCCGACGGCGGTTGCCCATGAAAATCGATCAGAACTGCAGTTGATTTGAGGCAGCTTCATTCGCTATACAAATTCATTAGGTTTCCCCTCCGCCTGAATCCATTCATTAATCAACATCAGGGGAGCCAATCGAAAGTTTCTGAGAAGAGACAACTATTTTACGGTGGGGCCGCCAGTTGATGAGTATTCTGATGCACAATAGAAACGAGAGGCAGGGAATTCAAATTGCGGATGAGAACTAATAAGGCGTTCACTTGGATGTAAAATGCCTGCGATTCTTACACAAGGGTTTATTATGGTGTAGAATAAATTATCCAATAATTAATTCTACCAACAAACGATTACGTAAATAAATAAATAAATAAATTAAAGAAAATCTGAGTTCCTACAGTGTTTGGACAGGTGGGACTCCAAAAGATGAAATCGACTTCCAAAATTACGAGGAAAACGAAACCTCATTCGACCTCTTGACATCCTCCAAACGCTCCATTTGTAACCCCATGAATGCCCCATAGATCCCCGCGGTACAATCGGATAATCTGAGGCCCCCAAACATAGATTCCACGTCCAAAAATATTTCGAAAACGACACCTAACTCGACCAAACGCCCCGCAGTAGCCTCACAGGTGGAGGTGGAGGGCGGCCCGACATTGCGGACACCGGCACGTGGAAAAAATTCCGAAGGTCTTTAATAATTACCCCAGTGATCCGCAACCGGGGTGCCGTGAGCCCCGTCCAGGGGTGCCGCAAGATTTTGAGATCGGAATAACTTTTTGTATAATTATAATAAGAAAGGAGAAAAAAACAAACAAATATTGAACCTACTGCAATTTATTGGGACACGATTGAAATAAACACATCCCAAAACACTAACTCACTAACAGATCCGCTAACTAGTATAATATGTGTGAGGGGGACTTCGAACTTCGAAGTTGTTTTGAGCGATGCAGTCAAAATTGTGAACTACATAAAAGCAAAACCACTGAAAAATAGGATTTTCAAACAGATTTGTGAATCTATGGGCGCAGAGTTCACAGGGTTGTTGTTCCACACTGAGGTAAGATGGTTATCGAGAGGAAAGGTACCTACTCACACGTCTTTATGAGTTCAAAGAAGAAGTTCTGCTCTTTCTCATGCGAGAAAATCATGACGATTTTTGTGCTCTCTTGACAGACGACGACTGGAGAACGAGACTAGCCTACCTGGCTGTCATTTTTCAGCACCTCAACGCTGTCAATTGTGGTCTACAAGGTCCTTCTGACAGTATTCTATCGTCCACAGACAAACTTTCTGCGTTTGGAGACAAAATCGGTATGTGGCTGAAGAATCTGGAACAAGGGCTCAATGATATTTTCACTGTTTTCTGGTGAGGAAAACTCGAACCCTCCTATTTTACATGGCATTGCAAACCACCTAATGAACTTGAAACTGGCTCTCGACAAATACTTCCCGGACCTGGACATCAAAAAGCATGACTGGATTTGAAATCCGTTTTCCACCATGGTGCAAGTAGAAGGCATGCCTCTTCAAACCGAATTTATTGATTAGAGAAACGACCGAACTCTACAACTCAAGTTCAATGACGTCCCACTGAACGCCTTTTGGATTGACATTGCAGCAGAATATCCTCAGCTGTCGAAGAAAGCAATTGACATCCTTCTCCAGTTCTCAACTTCGTGGATGTGCGAACATGGATTTTCGACACTTGCGACCATGAAAACGAAAAAACGGCAAAGAATGTTGGAAAGCACATTAAAGGACGACACGAGGGTTTGCCTTTCCCAACTGCCTCCTAGAATCCCAGAAATTTGCCGAAAACATCACGGACAAATTTCACATAGATTTAAGTTACCTACCACTAAAGAAAAGAATTAACATTTTACTTACCTACCTATTAATTATTAATTAAAGTTTTGGTGCTCTTTACTGAAAACTTGTTTCTATTCTATTTCTATTCACGAAAAGGGGTGCCGTGACTCAAAGAAGGTTGCGGACCACTGGTCTATCCCTTTAAAGAGTCAGGCGTGCATATTTCACAAATTTTAAATTTTTATGGGGGATTCGAAATGGTGAACAAAATCATGCCGGTAATCAGAATCTTAGCCTCAAAAAACCACCAAAATCTGTACTTCAACTCTATCGCACATAATAATTATATAATAATATCGGTTGTGGATTGACGTTTTAATTTCCGACCAGGATTGGTTACGAATTTGTACAAAACATTTGGCGTCAAATTTCTATCTTTACGGCCAATTTACGGCTTAAATTTCTTTTAGGTTTATTATACCTGGGATAATACACCTATGTAATCGCGACGGAGGTCGAAAATTCAGATCGTCTTCGAAACTACGTGTAGGTATGTATGAAGAGGTCTAGGTTCAAAAACCGAAATGTCCATTTTTTGGAGTCCCGGAACGATCCGATTTCACTGTGGCGATCTACAGGGCTTTCATGGGGCTAAAAATGGGATTTTTGAAGGATCCCAGGAGGTTAAATATTTTTCATGTAAAAAAACAAAAAAAAATTGGGGGAAAAAAATCCCCCCCCCCCCCCCCCCAAAAATCTTTTGAAAAATAAAAATCCAATTTTTTTTTTTTTTTTTTTTTTCCATTGACGCCGAATTCAATTTCTGCCCAAGTAACATAATAATATTATGTTAATCAAAGAATAATACCCTTGTGTAAAATTTGCAGCGTTTTTTTTAATCAGAAATTTTGCCAAAATACTTGGTTTACCATCTAGTAGTGCCCGCAAGGTTTTCAGCCCGATCTCTCCAAAAATGTGGGGCTAAAAAGGGTTTCGGCTATGGGGGGCGAGTCAGGTATCGTTATCGAAGTAATTTTGGACGTTGAATCCATCTTCCCAGAACGATTCGATTTCTTCATGCTTTTTTTTTCTTATGATATTATATCACGAGAAAAATATCGGATCGAAAGGAGTATCTGTACTCGAGAGGCCTCTTGACGTCATCTGCCAACAGCCTCGAACGGCTGCTGCCAACATTTATTGTCCACCATCTTTGCGCTGACGTCAGAAGCTTCGGCAGTCGTTACATCATCGGACGTTCGCGTGCCCCCCCCCCCCCCCCCCACTCAGAAGGGGTATCACCTGTGTTTGACACCCTCGGGATTCATCCGAGCCACCCCTTTCCATAATATTGTCGTACCACGTCTAAGGTTATTAGGCCTGCGGGTTACGAAGTGTCACGGAACTGAACGGGTGGGGGGAGGGTGTGGGGTGTGCGTCCTCACATAGTCAGCTGAGCGTGAACTGTACATAAAGGTGAAATTTGAATGGAAAGAGCAATCGATAGTTGGAAATGGTGTAGAGGGGTGAGAAGAGGGGGGGGGGGGTACCAACTGGAAAGAGCACATTCTAGAAAGGCGGAGGGTGTTCTCTCTGAAGGAAGCAGTTGGGGGTTGCAGAGGTCCAAAACGGGAGAAGGGCGAGATACTGTGCGTGCAGAGGGTCTCTACAAGGATGTTATAAACACGAACACATCCATTTCATGTCCACCATATATTTGCTGCCGTCACGATAAATAACATTTCATTTTTTATACCATTGAGTTTTATACCAATTAATTGTTTAAAAAAGGTAACAATTTACATAAATAAGGGCCAATTTTACCATCCGAGTTAATCCTCAACGCCCGACAGGTTCGGAGCGAAAAGTAAATCTACATCTCCGAAGATAAAATGAGGGGGGGAATTGTCAATGAAAACGTAAATCTGCGCAGCCGAATTTCGCGTTTTGGCCAGGTTTAGCTATATTACAACAATTCTAGAATTGTTGTAATAACGTTTCAACAAGGAATTCCGTTGGGTATAACAAGGAATTCGACGTGTACTGGGCCGGGAGAAGGCTCTGCAAGAGAGGGGTCGTTTTTGCGCGTTTCGTGAGAGTTTACTACGTAGCCGTATTAGCTACGTGGGGATCAAAAGTTGAATGTGTAATGGGGAACACCTTTCCGAATTTAAGACAATTTTCATAAAAATCGGTCATAATGTGATGGATTAAGACAATTTAGAAAACTTGCACCATTAACCGATATTGACGATTTTGGCTCAAAATGTTTGGCAAGACGGAGGTCCGGACGTCCCCGTTTTCGACAGTGAATTTACAAAACTTGAAGTATTTTCCCGGAAGTTTGATGGATCAAGGGATTCACATTCTAGCAGAAAATCTTATTTTCGAAAAAAACAAAAAAAAATCGGATTTACATGGCTTTGCTAATTCATTATCAACTTTTACCTTTTCCGCGTATTACGCTTCCCAACAAACCGCGAAAACTGTAGGTTCTCTTATTCTGTAAATTTCGCGGAACTTAATATCCAAAGCTGAGCCGATTTTCATGAAATTAGGCTAAGCTTCGTCTCATGAAATTAGGCTAAGCTTCGGTTCATGAAATTGGCTAAGCTTCGGCTAAGCTTTGGCTCAAACGTTCGGCGAGGAGTGCTCTCTTTTAAAATTTAATGACAACTTCGGTGTTTGACTCTTTTTTTTTTTTTTTTTTTTTTTTTTTACGTAATATCCCGAGTTTCCTGTCGAGGATAAGGAACTTGAGAAGCAGCTCGGTTAATCTGCGTAAATCTGCGAAGCGGCAAAAACATTTTTATGAGGAGGGTTTACATTTCAACGGGGGAATATTGGAAATAAAACTTCTTGCCGACCATTTTGTGCCCAATTTTATCAAAATCAGTAGGAAACTAGGGGAGGTAATTTTTTTTTAACTAAAATTCTGCCGTTTTCTAGGACTATTTAGATTAACATTTAAGTAACCGATTTTGATTGGGCTCAAAATGTACAGGAAGAACATACATCTCCAATATTTGACGTTTTCCTTATTCGTATAACGTACCTACCCAACCCCCAGTTTAGTTATTGTTAACGACCCACAGACGGGAAATCCGCCTGTTTGAGTGTTTTGACAAACTGAGGCGCCGAGATTTTGACCTCCGTCCAAAGGTCAATGTTCACGAGTCATTATCAGGTCAGTGGGGCTGCTGATCGTTTCGTCTTCGCCGCGTCACTCCGCACGAGATTCCTGAGTGAACTTCCCCACACCGCCGCTGTCAGCCCCTTTCTGCATCGTCCGCACCACCCCGCATCATCCCCCCCCCCCCCCCCAACGAAGAGATATTCGGCTTCGCCCCAAAACCCACCCTCCCCAATGAGCTTTTCAGCCTCGCCGACAACCGACGAACCCGCCTGACGTTACGACGAAGGTTCGCTGCGTTCATCCCCCCCGTGTGAGGGGCGACGGAATTATAACGCCGGACTCGTTCAAATAGGGAATTTCACCAGACCGCATGAGTACCTAATAAATAGAAAATAATCAAACATCATCCCGAGTAATTAAACACAAAACTTAATTGGTGCAGTCTATTCTATTGGATTGAAGTGCCGTCCAGCGTGGGTAAATATGAGAGGCAGGAATCACCTCATAAAGAGCCCTAATTGAATAATCCGTCAAACCAGCTTCGCGCAAATTTCACATGAAATTCGCGGATCCTAAATTGCGACGTTCAAACGGAGAAACGAAGATCTTGAATGGTACAAGAGACCCACCCCCAACCACCATCAACAATGCACAAGCTGCAGCTGCCCCGCAACGTTAAAAAAACCGACGAATCCGCGTTGACCGAAATTTTCTCGGCAGACTCTTCCCCGAAACCACCCGCAAAAACCGCCGAAAATGTTGGAGGGGGGAGGGGGTGTTGATCTGATCTTATCACAAACCTTATCAGAACTTGTTAATTTAAACGATAACAAAACACCGGCGTCAAAACGCACCTCGCCCCCTTCCGCCAAAATTTAAATTTGCACTAACTCAATTTGAGCTCCTCATATTCATTTCATTCAATTAAAGCAATAAAGAAACACCGTCAAAACAAACTCAATTGCTACGCTCTAATAATACACTGGGCGGTTATAACGCCAATTTGTAATTGCCTCTGTAAGTACACACAGAAATAAAAACATTTAAGGGATGATGAAGGGTTGTTTACAACACGTGAACAGAAAAAAAAAAAGTGTTTGACGCGGAAAAATTACATTCTATTGTCCAATGGGTTTTGGTTATCAATAGCGTAAAAATAAGGCAACAGACCCAGTACAATACGAGGTGGTTACTGAGTGTGTTGTAAAAAATACGAGTTACGTACGTTGTGAGAGGTGGAAGCTACGGCGAGCCGAGACGAACATCACAGCAGAAATGCAGATTTTCAGTTAAATTAGGCGGAGACTGTCTTTGAAAAAAATAAAAAATAAAAATAAATACCAGTTTTGTGGGGGAAGATGAGATGTGCCGAAGAGATGCGATTATTTGTAACGCGAACTCCGAACCGAACTGCACTGACACCGTCGGGCGACTGAACTGGTTTGACGCGACGGAAGGGCGAGAAGTTGGTTTATATAGTTGGCGTTAGGGAGCAGCACCGTCGTAGGGACCTGCGCCCTTCGCGGCCCTTCCCTGCTCGCCATCCATTATTCGTGTCCCGATGTGCTTCGGGGCGCAACCCCCCTCCCCACTTCTGCCGCGGGGACGAGTGAACGCCGACCGACGACAAAACCAGACACAGACATCCTCCCCCCAGCATGAGCGAGGGGGGTGCAACCAACGAGCCGCCGAGAAACCGAGGAATAAGTGCACATCTAATTACCTATCACCTTAAATCCCGCCAAGTGCCCTGGAAGTGAAGCTAATGAGTTGGGTCGAGATTTTCACTCCCCCCGCTAACCCCCCCACACGACATTCTACTAATCTAATCTAAATTATTCATAAACTGTGCGCGCTCGTGTTTGAACCAATTTTCGTCGTTGGCAATTTCTTGCAAGAAAATGTACCACATACGGCGGAGAGCGGTGGGGGAGGGTGAAATCAAACTGACGAACTAGAATTACTGAAACTAGGATTTTTTCGTGGTTGTAAAGTTCTTTTACAGAACCCCATAAACATAACGTCGTAAGACAAGAGAAAGAGAGAGAGAGAAAAGAAAGAGAGAAAGAGTGAGAGGAGGGAAAGAGAGATTAAATCTTATTTTAATTCAATAAATGTTATTAAATTATAAATTTTATAAATAATTAAATTATAGGTTTTATAAACAAAAAACTATTTTTGTTTATATATGCGCCCAACCACGGAAAAATCGAAGGGTCCGGGAAACCCCTTAACGGATTCTACGTCCATAAATACTTCGAACATTTTCGGCCTTTTTTGAGTTTTTGCGTATATCTCGAAATCTAAACTTTTTCGTGTGGAGACACACTATTATCTATGTTAATGTAGACGAAACACATCAAAGTTGAATATCGGACCAACACCGCTAGGCGCCCTATTTGCGGTATGGCCAATTTGCAAAAATCTTGGAAAACGCCTGTTTCACCGGTGATGAAAAAAATAAAATAAAATAAAAGCATTGAAACATCCCAAGACAGTCGAGTTGATAGTCGATGTCACAATACAAGTCGAGTTGCCGAACATCAGTGAAGCTCAGACTTCCAGAATAGTAGGTAATGTTTCCACTCTGATATAGGTAACCTACCTAATGAAGTAGGCCTCTTCTTTGCCGTAATTATGTAGGTGTACACTACGCCACTGGACGCTATCCTTATGGTTTATTCACCTGGATCCAAAAACACTGAGCAGAGAGGATTATAGAATGGTCGACAATAAAAATGGGTAGTTGTTATGGGGTACCTATACTTTTTTCTTTTTTTTCAATTTTCAATTTTCGCGGTGATGCCGGTTTTTGAGGTGGCCAACGTCAGATTCGGATTCAGCGACAAAAAAAAAAAAACTACAGAAAACTTACTACGCTCTTTTTGGGTTTATTATAATCCTTATACGCCTATACATTCTTGACGGGGGTCGAGAACTTGGAGAACTTGTAAGGTCAAATTTTGAGGCCGATCCAGATTTCTGGATATAAATACGTTTCATGACACGGAGATTTCCGAAATCAATGTCCATCCGCCGTCCGTCGTCCATCGTATCCCGTCCAGGTCGTTTTTAGCAATAGGATTTTTTTTTTTAATTTAAAAATTACATTTACATTTAATATAATCTAAAATTTTGACAAAATACTCAGTTCACCATCAAAATACTCAGTTCACCACTAAATCAAATTAAATTTTTGATTGTGCCTGCAAGGTTTTCAGCCCATTCGCCCGAATCCGTGGGGCTCTGTGGGCCTAAAAAGGGGTTCTGCAGGTATTTGGCTATGACACCGAGTGGGGTGTTGTTTACGAAGTATTCTTGACGCAGAACCCATTTTTTGGGGTCCGAAATCCATCCGACTCACGGATCTATGGTGCTTTCATGGGGTTTATGAAGGATGCCAGGAATTCAAATCAAGTGTCGTTTTTCAAATTAGGTGTCGTTTTCCGACTGATTTTGCACGCATTTCTTGGGACCCCCACATCCGTCCACAAACTTCACAAGAACACTTAAAAAAAGTTTATAAATCAAAATAAATATTTTTCGAGATACAAAACATAGCGGAAAGTAGCCCTAAGAATTGGGGCTATCCCCCCCCCCCCCCCACTACAATTTTTGTAACGTAGGTATCGTCCATGTTCCGCGCCAAATAATATCTCCACGACAACGCGTTGTTGGGCGCCTGTTTTGGGAGTAATGTTTGTAGGAAAATTAATAAGCATTCATTTGATCACATGTCATGTCACATGACATAGTCATGAAGGTTCGTGTAGGCTAAAATTTAGCCTTTCGCTTTCTATTTAATAGAAAGCGATTTTCTCGAAAACTACTTGAAGCCGAACACTTCAAGCTGGGCCGGTCTGAGAGTCCCATAAATCAATTTCATGTCCAAAATTATTTCGAAAACCCAACTTGTAAAACCGCCACAAAGCCATACTTATATTAGGTGATTGGTCAAAACTAGACGCCCATCGATTGGGTTTACATCCTAAATCACTGCTAAAACGACACCGCACTCGACCATCTGGCCAAACCCTTCAAAACTCGCAGTTATAGCCATTTGACAACCATCCCAGAGCCGCCTCAGCAGTCTGCCAGGTTTGGAAACCCACCAATCGACCGTCTGGTCAAAACCCTTCAAAAACCCACGGAAGAAACCCCCCATAAAACCCCTCTAAATACCACGAGGTCCTACAAGTCTGGGACACCCGTAATTCGAATTTTCGTTCAAAACTCACCTCATTTGATCTTTCCTAACAAAAATTTTCAAAAACCCCACCTGCAGCCCCTTAAAAGCCCTTTTGAACCTCGCGGTGTTGTCAGACATATCTAGCCCCCCCCCCCCCCCCCCCCACCCCTTAAATCGATTATACTTAGAAAACGACACCCCACTCGACCATGTGGTCAAAACTCTTCACACTCTTGGAATCTCTTCAACGCCTCTTCAAAACGTGTTCTGGTTGAGGTTGCAATTTCCAAGTCCGTAAAACGAAAATCCCAAATACCTACGGTGAAAATTCCCCGTGGTGATTCTTTGTTTCCTTCAACAGAAGTGAGAATTTCAAGTGACACGAAGAAGATGTAGTTGGTTGGTGTGAAGCTTATGAGTCCTGAGTACCTTCCTTATACCAACACCTTTTCCTTAACTCTCCCCACCCAACTTCCTCACCTTCCGTGCAAACTGAGCAGCTCCATTGGGCACTTGAAATTCGCCTCGCGCTCGCCGACCTCCCTTCCCCTCCCTTCACTCCTCACTACACGGATCTTCTACAAATCGCCATCATAAATATTTCATACCAACAAACCGACCTCGGGATGAGCAGTCTCCCTCTTTTGTCTCCTGCATTGCGAGAGCCAAAATAAAATAAACGGGCAGATTAACGCAGGATGCGTTTATTATGGTAGAGATGAAACCACGTCCACTGGATCTCGCCAGTTCAGGTTTCGTCTTCTTCACGGTTGACTGTCATGACCAAGATGCTGCCATCAAACCCCAACTGCTTCGTATTTCCTTCCAAAGTGAAGACAAACAAAATATAAATTACCTACCAACCACATTAAAAAACAAAAATAATAATGATTCCTTTTGAAAATGCTGCAAATTTTACACAAGGGTTTATTATTCTTTGATATAGGCTACTTGTGCAAAAATTTAATTCTGTGTCAATAAGAAAAAGTTTGTAGGGGAGTGGGGGGCACATTTGACACTTTTTCGCCCCTGATTGATTTTAACCTACTGCTTGGGGACGGCAGTGACGATGCAGGCCTTCTGTTGATGTACGTGGGGAAGTAGGAGATTCGTCTGCGTTGCTGTGAGGGGAGGCCAACGTTGTAACCTTGGGATGTTCTCTATTCCAAAAGTTCTGAAAGTGGAGCCCCAAGGAACCAGTGCCCATTCCGGACCAGTGAGCGACTACGTTTTTCCGCCTTTCACACGTACTTGAATTCATCCCCAGTATCTCCCTGAGAAGAAAAAGTTTGAAGGTACTTAAAAAATGTTTTTTTGGATTTTTTTTTTTTTTCAAAAATTCTTTATTTTTTCCTCGAAAAATATTTAACCTCCTGGGATCCTTCATAAATCCCATTTTTAGCCCCACGAAAGCCCTGTAGATCGCCACAGTGAAATCGGATCGTTCTGGGATCCCCAAAAATGGATTCCACGTCCAAAATTACTTCGATAACGACACCTAACTCAATCCCATAGCTCAAAGCCTTAAAAAAACCCTCCTATAGCCCCATTTTAGCCCTATAGCGCCCCGCGGGTTTGGGCGATCGGACTGAAAACCTTGCCGGCACCACTAGATGGTAAACCAAATATTTTGTCAAAATTTCAGATTAAAAAAAAAAAAAAAAAATTCCTACTGCTCAAAACGGACGGCGGACGGACATTTCGGATTTTGAATGTAGACCTTTTGAAACGGTCGCAAAAACATAGGTGCAAGAATAATGAGCCAAAATCATTATAAAGTAATGATAATAATAAAATATAACACCTGGAGGGGATGCCAAAGTGGTCTGGGGGGGGGGGGGGGCTATCAGTGGGAGCGAGGGAGATGGAAGGCAGTTGGTGGTGGAGCAGGCAAGCGGTCCAGGCAGTGTTGCCAGAAGTTCGAGGAATCAACCCGCCAGTTGAGCGTGCCAGAGTTGCCCAAAAACCGCGCAGTTTTAAATCGTAGGATCCCCTTGAAATGACGATTTATCACTTTAATCTGACCCTGCTATAACTTTAGGATTCCTGAAGAAGGGAGCTATAGGTCTGCCACAGAAACTTTGCCTCCCTTTGGCGCATTCTTCTGGAGAAAATAGAACTAGTTATCTCTTATCATCGCTTATCATCAAGCAGATTCCCCTGCGTACGATAATTTTTCGGGAATTTCTTCCCTCTAAAGTGACATGATTTCCCTCCTCGGGAGGAAGAACTTGAGAGCACACGTTCACAGCGCAGCCACTACACGAACATCAAATTTCTCAACGCTCCAATTTCCGTGTCAAGGTTTCACAATGGAAGGTTGACTCGATCGATAGTTCGCGGATCCGCCACCTAGGGGGCGCCACACGGAGGCAAAGTTTCTGTGGCAGACCTATAGCACCTCATGAAAGCTAGAGAATAAAATAGGATACCCAACCTCCGGCCTTTCCTTCCAACACAAGTAGTAAGAATATTATTGACTAGTTGTGAATCGTACAGCTACCGAATGAATTTAAAAGTTGATCTTTGTTTAATTTAACTGAATTCATCTATGCCGATAGACCTATATTAAATCAAATTAACCACACTGAAGCTAACCAGGCTAAACCGCCTTGAAAAATATCACCTGGGAGATGTTTTTGGGTCTCAAGAGAAATGAGGGTGGGTAACAGTGAATGCTAATATGGGTAGTAGGTAGAATTCTTTGGTGATGAAGGTATTTTTATCTAGAAAAAATTGAAAAAAAAAGTTCACCACCAAATAGCCCAATGTGCGGGGAAAGGCCACTTCTAATTGCCCAAATTGCTATAGGTTGCATGCCATTCTCTCCTTCTTTGTGAGAAAGTTCTGTTTTGTCCCGCTTTTTGCCTGTTGGGAGGTAGGTAAGCTTGCTGGAAAGTACCTACATATTCAAACCAAACAGCTAGGGGAAAATGCAGCTACTGGGGGAAATATAAATCAAGCAAGCTGAAGAGGAAGGAGGGAGGTTACCTACTTGGTTAGGTTATGAAACTGGTGATGCCAGAATTAGGGATGTTTCCCTACTCGTAGGAACTTTTGGATGTGAGAAGGACGTAGGGAATTCCTAAACAAAATGTGGGGATTTTTTAGACAAATTGTAGATGTATAACACTGAAATTTCCTAAAATTGTTTCATTTTATCCAATCATTTTTTGATCAGGTTTAATTAATTTCTGGGTGGAAAGAATAACGGCATTTCATAGCTATCATGGTGGGTTCAGGGTCGCTATGAAGATCCCGCTACTGGAGAAAATGGCGTGCACTAAGTGTTCAAAAATAGTTTTTGGCTGCGAATGCATAGGTCTTAAACATTTTCAATAAACTTGTTGCTGTTTTCACTTAGTGTTCAAAACTATAGTTTATTTATATAACAGGTATTACCTGCCAATAATATATTCATGAATTAAATTCAAATATAGTAAATTTTACTATATTAAATATTAAATATTATAAATTTTATAAAAATGTAACTATATATACATCGTGCAGGGCGTCCCGTTTTTTTAGTTTCAGAAGTTGGTCGCCTTACCTTTTGGATGCCTTGAAACCAAATAACCTCCACAAAAACATATTCTGATTTAAAACAAAACCATAAATTCCTTCGTTAAGACAGATGAGTATCGTCAACGAACCGTTAATAGAAATTGTTAAGTTCTCCGCAGGTTCTGGATGATAGTCAGTTGGGCCCCATACGACGGTGTAAAGAACGGAAGACGTTAGACCTCAACCTGTGGGTTCCAGGGTGTCATCGGCGAAAGTGATAATATCTATATGATTCATCACAATAATAATATATGTCCAGGCCTACTCTCCTCTCAAACTGTGTCAGTTACTGTTTATCATTGTGAAGTGATCGTTGCAGTCATGGAATCAATGTTGAGCCAAAAGTCAAAAGCAACGGTGGTGTTGTATGGGTTCAAATTTCGATTTTATAAGATTGTGACAGACGGGACTCAGCGATGGACGTGAGCGAAAAGTACATGTAAGTCATCCATCAATGATACCAATAATAATTATTGGTACAATTATTGTAGAGCGAGAAAATAGACACAACCACGAGCAGTTGGGTCAACAAGTGTTGAACAGACAAAAAATAAGGAATTCACGTAAGTGCAAAGCTATTGAGGACATTTCTATTCGCCCAGCAAAACTTCTAAGTTCTGAACATAGAAATAGTTACTCTGACTTCGTGTGACGTAGTTCTGGTAAAAAAATGTTAGGCGTGCCGGTTTGTGTCAGTACCCGAAACTTCCGACAAGTGCGAAGGAGGCCATCGATGCTGTGAAAGAGTTAGATCTGACGACGAATAAAGGTGAAAAAATGGTGTTCGTATGCGACGATGAGCTGTCCATCATAGGATTTTCGATTTTCTTCGCTGGAAATACACTGTGAAAATTATATTAAATTAAGAAGTCCGAAACCACAGAAAAAAAAGATGCGAAAAGGAGAGTTTCCTGAAAAAAAAAAAAAATAATAATAATAATAATGGTGAAGTACACATTTTGCGAAATAACTCGTCTTGAATTCGTGAAGGAAGTATCGGTAAAATTTCGATTTCAACCTAACATACCGACAGCCAACGACCAAATGAAAATTAAATGTCGAGGTCATCAGGCAAGAGGCGATATACCTAAAAGCATGCT
Organism: Pilophorus perplexus; assembly: GCA_955831195.1. Classification (NCBI taxonomy): domain Eukaryota; kingdom Metazoa; phylum Arthropoda; class Insecta; order Hemiptera; family Miridae; genus Pilophorus; species Pilophorus perplexus. The sequence goes on from OY037007.1 coordinate 27,028,656, forward strand.
TAACATGGGGAACAGACGTACCAACTTCATTCTGCATGACGTCCCCAGGCCCGGATTAACGGGGGGGCTAGGGGGGCTATAGCCCCGGGGCGCACACCCCAAGGGGGCCACTTCGCCACCGTTGATTTTTTTTGTTTTGTTTTTTTGTTGAAAATTAACAAACCGTTTTCCTTATTCCTATGCTACGGAAAGTTTCAAGTTTCCTAACTTCCACTTACTACTACTCGAAAACCGGAACACCTCATGGAGTCGTCTATGTCTACACTCCCAACGCGAGTTTTCGACCTCACGGATTTTCCACGCTGTTGCGGTGGTTCAGAGTTTGCTAAGCGGGTTGGACTCTGTACCGCATTTGGTTCATAAAAACAAAAATAATTTGTTAAATTTATGGTTTATTATTCTTGGAATAATACACCTATGTTTTCGCGACGGAGGTCGATGACTCCGATTGGCCTCAAAATTTGACATTATCTGTTTCAAGAGGTCTACATTCTAAATCCGAAATGTCCTCCGCCATCCGCTTTACAGAGCTTCTTAGGTTGTGTCTAAGGCCATTTCTGGCCCAACACAACCTTTCTCGTACCTTCTCCTCTCTTTCTTCCCCCAGAGGAAGTGCACTTATCGTTGCTTAAATCTTCTTTCTTCTACCTTGTTCTTTAGATCTTCCCTAGGGGAAGTACAGCGCGCCCTCCCGTCCCCTCCAGCGTTAGCCACACCATTCTGGTGTCACACCAGTAGTGTGCCTGGGTTGGACCAATGTTGAGGCGCCGTGTTTTAAAGGAGGTCGTTGCCTCGAAATTCTTTGGGACAGGAGTCATTGCAGTGGACCTACCTACTATTCTACCTCTTCTCGTAACTTGCAGTTTTCGGATCATGGGTGGTTGCTCTCTCGGGCGACGGCCAGTTGAGCGCGATCACCTCATTAGTGTACAAGTTGAGCGCAAGAGAGGACAGTTTGGACAACCAGTTGAGCGCCAATCACCTATGCCTGTTGAGCGCGAAGGCTTTTCAGGGGGAACGCCAGCAGATAAGCGAAAAAATAAGGATAAGCGTAATGCTGATAGATATGTGCAAACGTACCTCGTCAAATTATCATCCATGCAATGTGGTGCACTTCGTCAGGTACGTCGTCTGGGTCTATTGGGCGTAATAATTTTTTATGCTTTTGACCAGGTCGATTGGTTCCTTTGGTCGATTGGTGGGAGTGAATTGTTTCCCAAACGACGAATGAAAAGACTCGCAGGCGGTTGTTCTGCTGGATTCAATCGTTGGAGATGCCCATTGCTTTGGTGGATACTTGGAAGCGTCAAAAATATACCATTCCAGAAGGTATTCAGCAAAATCACTGACGCGGTTGTCGGCGGGCATAAGGGGCAGTAAATCGAGGATGAAACAGGGACCAACATCATCTGGCTTGAGAAATGACAGTTGAAACGTTAGGCGAACCCACTTGCTGACGTCAGTGTCTTTGTCTTGGAACACAGTCGTTAGCCCGCATTTCTGAATGTACCTATACCAACTCTGAGCCAGATGAAAACGACATCCAATTATGGTTATTCCCGGCCATACAAATGAAGCAGCGTTCCGTATAGTGAGTTCGAAATCAGCAACTAAGGTGGATGGTCGCCAGTTTTTACATCGATCACCTAACAGTTCAAATAGCCTTGTGTAAATTTCTTCACTTTTTGCGGGTAAAAGAGCCCTGACTAGAGGGATATAATGATCATTGTGATACATATGTACAGTAAACATCTGGCAAAAGTATTTCGCGCAGTAGTCAAAGGTGCCATCGACCAGCAACGTCTCAGCTTGACGTAGGTAAGGCCTCTAGGTTTCTATTCGTGGAGAAACATATTATGTTGTACCTCCGGTCGTTGACCATAGTCATGTCGTCTCCCAGATTGCTCTTCAGATTGAGTTCTTCCACAGCGTCATGAACTTCGTGGGTAAATTTTGGAAGAGTGGGTAATGACGACGATTTTTTTCTGGATACCTACGCTCCGCCTCACTGTACACTGTTTCGAAGTTATTCTTCGCGGTTCACCTTACTGACTGAGTGATTCTGTAAGATATGAGGAGGTATGATAACGCTGAACATTGCCCCAGCAGAGTAACAACAGCTTCGGAACAAACCTCCGTCTCCTGACCTCCGACCCATCCTTCGCGCGCAACTGGCTTGTCATTTTGGGAACTAGTCCGCGCTCAACTGGTTGGGATTATTTCCAGGTTTTGATCATTTGCGCGCAACTGGCGTTTCCCCGCTCTCTCCACCTTTACTTGTCTGGTGAAGGGCGAGTACTTCTACAAAATTTCCTCCCCTCCCTAACACTAACACGACCAGCCTAGATAAAAATAAAATCTGAACAGACATACAATGACACACACTGAAATTGAACCAGCATACCAGCATCTGCCGTCTGGGCCGTTTTGTGCAGAAGGATTTTTTTTTTTTTTTTTTTTTTTTTAGTCTGAAACTTTGTCAAAATACTCGGCTTACTATCTAGTTGTGCCCGCAAGGTTTTCAGCCCGATCGCCCAAACCCGTGGGGCGCTATGGGGCTAAAATGGGGCTACTGGAGGGGCTTTTTGAAGGCTTTTGCCTATGGGTTCGAGTCAGGTGTCGATATCGAAGTATTTTTGGACATAGAATCCATTTTTGGGGGTCCCAGAACGATCAAATTTCACTGTTGCGATCTCTAGGGCTTTCATGGGGCTACAAACGGGATTTTTGAAGGTTCCCAGGAGGTCAAATATTTTTCAAGTAAAACAACATATTTTCGAAAAAAAAGTTTTTTTGAAAAATAAAAATCCCCCAAAATTTTTTTTTAATTTTTCTCAATGACACGGAAATAAATTTCTGCACATGTAACCTATATAAAAGAATGGTAAACCCTAGTGTTAAATTTGCAGCATTTTTATTTATTTTAAAAAGAAACTTTTTTCTTAATAATTAAAAATTTTTTATTAAGAATAATTAAGAATTTACAATTATTGTAAAAATAGATTGCACTGCATTCGGAGTTTTTTGACTGTTTTGACCCAGTTTTTGGTTATGAAGCGACAGACGCTATTTTCTAGTGGTTTTTACGTGATACTCCTGGCCAGAGGATCCACTTTCATATTATATATATATATATATATATATAAAGGGGGCCCCTTGTAAGTATCAGCCCCGGGGCCCACGAGAGGTTAATCCGGCGCTGGACGTCCCATTCTGTCCATGGACCCTCCATGGGCTATGGGACCCAAATCAATGAGTTTGAGGAGTAGGGGACCCACCTCAATATCAAGTCGGGCAAGACGGGGACTTGGATTAAACTAGCCTAAGTGCCTGAGAGGTTATGTTCATTAAGGTCCTAAAGGGCGTAATGAATCATTAGTAATCATGTCTACATCGTGAAAAAATTTCGATGTTTAAAAAAATATCTGGTTTTAGTAATTCGATATATCAGAAAATGTATGGAAAATTGAATATCCTATATATCGATGTATTTACATTGACTCATGTGCCGACTAATTTTGTCAACACATTTAAAAAAATCAATGTTGCAGCGAGTAACTGGCTGAAGTAATTTAGTTGAGTTGTGGGAAGAGAGAGCCAGTGGTTTGTTGGAGTTCTTTATTGCATAGCGAGCTTTCGAGGATGCTGGTCCCCTTCCTCAGGCTTAATTTTAGTAAGTTGGCCGTTTAACTCCGACTCAAAATGCAGGCAGAAAATAGGGTCACATAGTTGGGTTCGTCAGATTATGGTTAAAATATTAAATTAAAGTTTTGATGTCGTCAGCTGACTTACGGCACACGAGCGTTTGGGAACGACATCAAAACTTTAATTTAATATTTTAACCATAATCTGACGACCCCAACTATGTGACCCTATTTTCTGCCTGCATTTTGAGACGGAGTTGAACGGCCAACTTACTAAAATTAAGCCTGAGGAAGGGGACCAGCATCCTCGAAAGCTCGCTATGCAATAAAGAACTCCAACAAATCACTGGCTCTCTCTTCCCACAACTCAACTAAAAACGCTGCAAATTTTACACAAGGGTTTATTATTCTTTGATATACGTTACTTGTGCAGAAATTTAATAATATCAATAAAAAAAATTTTTTGGATTTTTTTGTTCAAAATGTGTTTTTTCATAAATTCTGTAGGTATTTTTTACTCGAAAAATATTTAACATCCTGGGATCCTTCAAAAATCCCATTTTTAGCCCCATGAAAGCCCTAAAGATCGCAACAGTGAAATCGGATCGTTCCGGGACCCCAAAAAATGGATTCTACGTCCAAAAATACTTCGAAAACGACACCTAACTCGATCCCATAGCTAAAAGCCTTCAAAAAACCCCTCCTGTAGCCCCATTATAGCCCCATAGCGCCCCACGGGTGTGGGCGATCGTACTGAAAACCTTGCGGGCACAACTAGATGGTAAACCAAGTATTTTGTCAAAATTTCAGATTTAAAAAAAAATTCCTACTGCCCAAAACGGCCAGGACGGCGGACGGACATTTCGGATTTAGAATGTAGACCTCTTGAAACGGATAATGTAAAATTTTGAGCACGATCGGAGTCGTCGACCCCCGTCGCGAAAACATAGGTGTATTATTCCAAGAATAATAAACCAAAAAACAAAACAAAAAAACAATATCTTCGACGATTTTTGAACTTTACAAAGAACTGACAGGGACGTCACGGGAGTGTACGTCTATGCAGATATACTTACTAGTAAGTGTGTTCGCTGAGCAATTCTGGTTGTTCCAAACCATTCAGCGCATGCGCAGTAGGGCCTTTTGCAAGCGGCCGAGAATGGGGGATACTTCAACTTCCAGGAAACAAACCCTCTAACTGTCACAGTGATGCTCTGCAAACGCAGAACCTGTTCAGAACCAATTTCGGCGGTTCTGGATTTTTGTTATAAGACAGAATGCGTTTTTACGGAGGTTATTTGGTTTGAAGTTGTTGGGCGTATGGCTCTCTTGGGGCTCTCTTAGGCGAAAGGTGAGTCAGATATATCGCGGAGAACCGCAACTCCTTCTAACCCCACCCCACGCCCCGAATCGATCCCCTTGGGGGAATTACCGAAAAACACATTCTGTTTTTTTTTTTTTTTTTTTTTTTTTTTACTCCCGAAGAGCTCCATTTTAAGCGAAATTTTATTATTTTAATAATTTCTTTGCTCTTTGTATAAATTTTGCAACATTTTTACTGAAGATTAACAGTTAATCTTCTGTAAAAATGTTACTGTACAAATGTATCACTGATTGAGAGAGTTGTGAGATTCAACTTTTTTTCTTGTACTTAATCTAACCCCAAGTGTTGCTTGATGGGCAAACTCGGATATCTAGGCTTTCAGTTTGTAGGTTTGTTCATTATTGAATGAAAAAAAGATGATGTCAGATGACCTCTTATCTTAGTTTTTACGATTTTTAGTTTTTTGCGTTTTTGGGAAAGGAGACCTCGTATCTCATCGTCCTGCGGTTTAAATTTGGGCGGAAAGTGAATTTTAAAGCACTGAATGATAAGTCCGGCGATGGCGTCAGTGATGACTAGTCTCCTGATTTTTTTTTTTTTTTTTTTTTTTTTTTAGATTCGAGGTTAAGTATATATGACGCCGCTTCGCGGTTGGGTATATCAGATATACCTTTCTTTATGGTCATATACAATAATTGTATATGACCATAAAGAAAGAAACCTTAGTAAGATTTCTTGGGTTAGATTTTTGTTAGGTCAATCCTAACTGGATCCGGTCCTGGAATAGGGTTTTCAAAACATTTGAACTCCCTAGCGTGTTGGTGAGCTACATAAAAACATTACAACGGTAATTCGGTACAAATTTATTGCAACATATTTTTAAATACGTACACCCCGCGAAGGGCCTCTAAAATATCTACAACAACCTTAAAACGATACGTCTAATTGAATTCAGCGTGCAATTCCATCTTTTGACTATATTACAAAAAAGTAAGCTTCGTCTATGTGAGATACAAAATGAAAGCGTGAAGCGGAAAAAGTTCAGAGCAGTATCAAAATAGGTTTTTTTAATGAGAATAAATCAACTAGCCTGGTTGAATTTAAATTTTTACAGATTGAACACTTAGGTGAGCAGATATAAACGAAGAATAAAGAACTAGGCGTATCATGCGGTTTTATTGAAGAAGAGCACTCTGTTCGTTTTGTCAAAAATGCAGCCAAAACCTCTAGCGTGTATTTTCGGCAGACTTACAAATGAAGTGGAACTCATGTGATAAGGTTATTTCATATTTTCCCTTAAAAAAAAAAACACGCGGGTTTTCAAGACGGTACAAAAGAGAGACTTCAATTCTACTTCGTATCGAGGAGAAGCATGAAAAGTAAAAATGTCAAAAAACGCACACACGGGCGGGTCCGGCGGTAATTTTACTGCACTAAGAAGGAAGCCGGTTACTATCAAAAGTCAGTAAAAGATAGGAGATAACAAGGGAGAGTGCTGATATCACTAAGAGGCTGGTCGAGATGGGCGCAGGCGTCGGATGCAGCGACGAGGGCAGGGAAATCGATGGAGAAAAGTTAGGTGGATACAGTCGGCCACTATTAGCAAATATTTCATTAATAATGGCACAATCATTAATACTGCTAACATCAGTACAATTAATCAAAAACATAGAAATATGAAACTTAGGCACTTACTTACTGAAATTATACTTTGTATGAATTGCGCAGAAATTAGTTCTGACAATAAGAAATCATTGAAAGTGCCCAATTGAAATTTTTATACCACCTTTAGGGATCCCTAGAAATGGATTCTCCATTCTAAGTTTTTTTAGGGGGGGGGGGGAATTGGTCTGACATCCGAGTGTTATTCGAAATCGACCCCTGAATCGATCTCCAAGCCAAAGTCCTTCAAAGCCACTCCTTGTAGCTCATTTTTAGCCCCGTAGAGCTCAACTGATTAGGGGAAAATTTATCGGTATCGGTATTAACTCTCGGGTATAGATACATAACTGGATTCATCAATGCAACAATATTTTCTGAACACTTTTGAACAGCAATATGTGGAGTTCAAAGACATACAGATCGCACATTTCTATTGTTGAAAATGTTGGAAGAAAAAATCAAGATTCGTTTCTTATGAAACTGAAAACTATAAAATTAAACAGAAATGGATTGGAGCTACCGTATCGTACATTTGGAAATCTTTGAACACACAGTTTTCACTAAAGACAGCAGTATGCATCCTTGCTGCAAATTTCACACACCGGGCAATCCTGATGATATAAGTAATACCAAATACCTAGTGGCCCTAGTAATAATACCTTCCGTCTCCCTGTGTAGTCTAGGTTTCAGTTCTGGCTCTTTGTTTCTTTCGATTTGATCGGTACCACAGATTTCTTTCGAAAGAAAAATACATTGATACTATATTCATATCTAGACTCTGCTGGCAAACCGCTAGATGGCAGTTAAAATTGTGCGTGCGGAAAAACCGGGATGCCGCCTGTAGTGTACCAGCTGGTAATTGTGTGGGGTGTGCACCTACAAGTTTTGTTTTACCTAAGTGATTATTAAGTAAATTGTGTGGATGGTGGAATGCGTTCGGTGCACCGTCCGTGGTTACGCTGCCAATGTTTTTGGAGGAAGCCAGAGGGAGTACAGGTGGAGATTCATCAAAGGCATGACACAATCTATTGTGATCTGCTGCCACTGAAAACATTCCAGCTGCAGAAATGGAGGATCAGGGGTCCTAACGAATTCCCGATGTGTCGGGGTTTCCTAAGTTCAGCAGATCCTTGGAATGAACGGGAGAAAGCTGTCTTAATTTACACGAGGGGTCGTGTTGGTTAAGGTTTTCTACAGCCTGATGACACCAAGGGGCGGTTCCTGGCTTCCAATCTTGAATTGTCAAATATGGACTCCCGGTTGACACCCCTGGTCTTACAGGCGACCTCTTTTCCGGCTTCCAGTCTTGATTTGTTAAGTATGAACTCCAGGACAACGGGCTCCTGCGTGATGGGTATTCCCTCCCCAGAACTAGTGCGAAAAGTGTTGTGATTGATCATGACATCAATGCATCAAAATAATTACGGGCTATGACAGCTGCCGGCGAGTGGTTTGAGGGGCCACCTGAGTCGGCTGGCGATGAGCAGATCTCGGGAGAGTTGGACTAGCGTCAGCGCGCTGCCTGTCGGCCCCTCGAACCTGCGAGAGCGGGAAGCCCTGCATGATCGGGAAAGACGACATCGAGAAGATGTTGAGTTCCCTACACCGCCTCTTCCCCGGTTCATGGATGATTCCCCCGTTTTCCTTCCGATAGATTGGTAGGTAGGTACTCTAGTAGGTATGTCTTCACGACCAATTTATCTTGATTAGTTTTTTACTTCAATAAAAAAAATTTTTCCCCGCAAACAACGCCAGTCCAGGAGTCTGAGAGCACTTCGTCTTTTCGAAACGCCAATGGAAATCAGACCCCTGTGTAACAGCACCGAATACAGAAATCGGCGACGTCCATCAGAGGGTTCTGTAGGAGGATTTGAACGCGTCCAGTGAAAATGCTCTAAACGAAACGCCTCCTGCAGAGAAGCCTCACACATTCGTTTTGAGCATGGCCCCTGGGAAACCTGCTCTGGAACTCCCAGTCATTTCCATCAGCATAAGCGGCGGCATGGACTAGGAGTCTTCGCCATTGCATTGCATCTCAATTTCAAATGAAACTAAAACTTGGAACCACACCTAGATTTCCCGCACTTTCTGGAACTTTCCTCTTCTCCACCAGCGTCCACGTCTATCGTACAAACCGCGTTGGGGGTGGCGTGAAAAGGGTGCGGGTCGTTGTACGAGAGCCCAACACGAGAGCCTAACTCGGCCACCCTGTAACCGCACATCCTCCTCCCTTTTATGCCGACAAAATTGAACAAAACACCCGAGCGATGCTGCGGGAACCTTCTCGCCCTCCAATATCCGTATTCGCGCCCATTCCCAATTAGATGGAACTGGCAGGCCACCCGGTTAGGCCGAGATGGCTCTGTATGCTGGCGTATCAACCGTGTTCTTACGTTCAACTCAATCCTGCCTTATCATGGGAGAAATGGGTGAAGAAAAAGAAAAAAAAAAACGAGGCAAATTTTGAACAAGGTTTATCAATATTTTATACAGATTGTGCCAAAATTAGTTACCTATAGATATCTTTAAAAAATGTTATTGTAATTATTAACATTAAATGTTGTTACCTACTGTAAACCCGCACATCTCATTTTTGGAGTGTTTTGAGTTAAGTAGCTACCTATATGGAAAAATCGACGTTCGAACCGAAATACACTGCCAAGGCAATGGCACATGAGCTTACTCGTGCCAAGTTCAAAATGAACGTAACAACTGTAACAAGAAAATTACGTTCGCGCATGCGCAGGGAGTACCACTGATTCAATCGTGATGAAACTGATAGGGAACCATCTAGGGCTATACCCACACAATCCCTGAAAATTTGATTGAAATCCGATCAAAATTGTAGGAGTTATGGCTGTGGCAAGGAAATTACGTTCGCGCATGCGCTGAGCGTACCGCTGATTCAATCGTGATGAAACTGACAGGGGACCATCTAGAGCTATACGCACACAATTCCTGAAAATTTGATTGAAATCCGATCAAAATTGAGAAAGTTATGCCTGTTTCAAGAATTTCACGTTAGCGCATGCGCAGAGCGTACCGCTGATTCAATTGTGATGAAATTCGTATGGGACCTCAAGGAGCCTGGTCCGCATAATCCCTCAAAATTTGAGCTAAATTCATGCAAAATTGTGGAAATTATGGCTGTAACAAGGAAATGCGGACAGACCGACAGACCGACAGACCGACAGACCGACAGACCCACAGACCCACAGACCCACAGACCCACAGACCCACAGACCGACAGACACGGAACCAAATTTGTTCAGTAGGCTATGAAACGCAAAATGCGAGTGGAAATTTTAAATTCGGACAACAAAAATTTTTTTTCTCCCGAAAGTGAACACAAGGCTTCCGCTGCTTCGCAGACTCGGAATCAATACACTGCCAAGGCAATGGCACATGAGCTTCCTCGTGCCAAGTTCAAAATGAACGTAACAACTGTAACAAGAAAATTACGTTCGCGCATGCTGAAAAATGGATTATGCATACAAAATTACTCGGAAAACGAAGCACAGTGGTGCAAAACGACCATAATATTATTTTGGAAAAAACGAAACGAAAGTGGAAACGAACTGCTAATCTCCTTCAAACCCGCTGCATGAGTCGTGACTCACGACTTGTGAGCTATATCCTTGCAGACTGGGCATACCTACTGAAGAAAACTCTCAGTCAATGATGCGCCAAAAATTAGGTGGTTGGAGTGCATACAGGCATCGCCAAACTCTTCATCCTCGTCAGTCGATGGCAGCAATTCGTCAAGTGATTCCTCTTCCGAGAAATCCTATCCCATCTTGCCGCGCAGGTTGGTATCCCGTCTTGCCCCACACGGCATCTTCAACCACATTGGCTACCATTTTGATTCAGCGTAACATAGGGACTTCTAATTAGAAGCAAATAGTAGCTTATGACGTCCTTCAAGCATTCAGTCGCTTGCCTTGAGGTTTTGCGTTGATGTGTACCAGTGGTAATCGGAAAAAAACTCGCCGGAAAAAAAATCCCCGGAAAAAATCCCCTAAGAATACTCAAGGGCGGAAAAAAATCCCCAAAAGAAAAATTTTAAAAATTGAAAAAATCTTGAACAAAACACAATAGAAAGTTAAGGAACCTCTTCGTTTGGTTTATTATTCTTGGAATAATACACCTATGTAATCGCGACGGGGGTCGATAATAATTAGAATTATTCTGATCGGCCTCAAAAACGAAATGTCCGTCCGCCGTACGCCGTACTCCGTCCGGGCCTTTTTGGGCAGTAGGAATTTAAAAAAAAACTGGCGTCACTGGAATAACTTACTTATGGGAAAAATTTGCAGCGTTTTTATTTTTCAAGTGTTACTATTTTTGTCAAATAAATAGTTTTTAAAACGCAGTTTACTTATGTACTTTCCCTGGGTTTCAATTGTTTGGTGTAAAAATTTATGTATTTTCTAATCAACTTTCAATAACAAACAAACGAAAAAAAAAAAAATCGATTTTAATTGAATCGATTTTGAAGCGAAGTCTTTTATATTTAAATACGCACCTAGCTGGGGGGCTCCGCCCCCCAGACCCCCCGTAGGGCCTCGCTTCGCTCGGCCGGGGGATTTCTCAAAGCAGACCGCTTAATCAGACATAAGGCCTCGCTCCGCTCGGCCGAGCGCTTATTCGGACAGGGGGGGGTCTGCGACCCCCCCCCTATTCGTAGCTAAAAGGTCGGCAAAAAAAAGACTTCGCTTCAAAATTTCCCCGCCTCCTCCACCGTTGTAAGGTCCATGAAGCCCCACCCGTTCTGAGTACGTCTTTCCGACTTCCTTGGCAGCGGTGGGTTGGAAGAGCGGTGACTCATGCGACACTCACGCGATCACTATCACGATTTTTACTGAGAGACTACCCGAGCCGTGAGAGGGGGGGCGTCCGTATAAAAGACTTCGCTTCAAAAAAATGAAATGTTGACAAAATACTCGGCTTACCATCTAGTTCTGCCCATCGATGTTAGTTTACTACATCGATGGTTGTGCCCGGAAGCAGCCCGATCGCTCAAACCCGTGGGGCGCTATGGGGCTACGGGAGGGTTTTTTTGATGGGTCTATGGGATCGAGTGAGGTGTCGTTATCGAAGGATTTTTGGACATAGAATCCATTTTTGGGGGGTCCCGGATTGATCCGATTTCACTGTGGCGATCTATTATAGATAATAGGGCGATCTATAATAGGGCTTTCTTGGAGATACAAACGGGATTTTTGAAGGATGCCAGGAGGTCAAATAACATCTGAATGAAAAAATAAAAAATTTTTATTTAATAAACAATTGCTGAAAAAAAAACACTTAAAAAAAATGCCTTTTTTTTCAAAATTTTATTGATTGACAGAATAAATTTTCTCACAAGTACACACTGAATAGGTACACGGTTCCGATAAAAGATGAGACGAAGCCTCTTTTGGTCAATACAACATAATATGTTTATATTAACATAATATTAACATAATATTATTATGTTGTATTAGACGTTGACCGAGTCCATTGTTAACACCAGTCACCTACTGCTTAGTGTTACCCCCCTACGACAAAAAAAACCTACTTAAGTATCATCTTCTAGTCATTTCCATTCAGTCAACGCTATTTCTTCTACGGGGATTTTTTTCCGGGGACTTTTTTTCCTACAATCGTACCAGTGGTACGAGTCAAAACATCCGGTTCCAGCGATTTTAATTTGGAATTTTCGCAAAAATTGTCTTGACAGACACAAAAACTACTTATTTTGAGCCAAAAATGCCAACTGAGCACTGATTGCTTAATCAAAACGATCTTATCAAACTGGTCAGCCTACAGATCTGACGACACCTGATGACCTGATATCCCATTTGAACCCACTATCCCGTCTTACCCACCCTTCCCCTTCTGAGGAACTTGGTCAGCGGACACTCTTCTTATGGAGTGGCGCACCTGGTCAGCAGATCCTGTAGTTACGTAATGAGGTACCTGATCAGCGGACCCTCTTATTATGCAATGAGACACCAGGTCAGCGGGCCCCCTAGTTATGGATTCAGGCTCCTGGTCAGCGGCCGTTCTTCACAGCTGCAGGATTGACTGCGATTGGAGAGCATTCTTCCTTCTCCTTGTCACACCAAAGGGAGCCTTCTAGTTGCTCGACAGCCCGCCAGATGGCTCTAACTGGACCTCCCCGCCGTTTGCTACAGGATTGATTCCAGAATCGACTGTCGGGGAACGGGGTGAAATCGCCGGTGGAAGATGGGTTGGCGTGTAGCGTAGTAGCTTACCGTTCCCGAACGGGGTGGCTCGAGCGCATGCGCATTTCCAACCCATTTCCAGCTCCAAGGGGTAAGTCGTCAACGGCAACCAGCCCCTCCAGGCCACACAGGACCTCCTCGGGGTTTTCGCGTTCACGTCAGTTTCATTCCTCCCGGCTCCGCATTCGCTCAGGCTCAGTCCTGTACGGGTCCTTGTGATTTCCAACCGCGATCGTACGATTTATCACTCCCCCGTCAGTGATCATTTGGATTTCCATCAATTGTGGATATCACCTGCCGTCCCTTCTCAACACACAAAATTTACAAGTAAGTATATTTAATTAATAAACACCTCATATAAACTTGGCAACCGGCTTGATGTCTTTAAGACCCCTAACAATCACGAATTGTCACAACCCCCTTCAACAAAACCTCTCATTATTTCTCACATCACCTGATGATCAACATGGACTTCACTTGAGCTCCTGCGTATTTTCACGGTCCATTCTGTTATTTCACAACTCGGAGCCTGTAGCCATAGAAAGTCCTCCCAGCCACCCCTTTTAGGGGATGATAAGCTTATCACAGGACTTATTCACGTGTCACTTTCCAATTTACAATGTCACGACCTCCCGTCAATTATGCTGCTCGAGTTGATGGCAATGGCAAACAGGAGGTTCGATCAAATAGCCCTCATGCCGGTCGTAATTGTCACATGCCGGTCCACTTATAGTCTATGAGGACCCTTAATTTACTTAGCCTTTCGTACAGCCTTAATTTTTCAACTACTGCATCGTTCTTGGCAATAAATTTTACCTAGTGGATTTTGTTTTATGATTTAGACCAAAGTAATTCCACCTCCTTTTTTTCGTACTATTCGAGCTCACAGTGCATGATAGTTTGTCTTTTCACTGTAAGTGTTTCACTCAGACTAAAAGCGAACTTCAAGTTTCTCGCACTAACATGTGGTCCATCGTTGTCGACAATAAAATTAAAGTTGATGATGAAATTTATGATCAAATTTAAGTTTTTGTTTTTTTACGGTGGTGTTGAACTAAATTGAGATTTAAAAACATTGGGTGCCTCTAAGAGCGTTTATGCGTTAGGTTACTTCATTTTTTTTTCTTTCTATTTTTTAAGTAAGAAGGACGATGAAATGTATTTTCCTTTTTCTATTAAAAAAAAAATTCAATGACCTCATTGGCCGAACGCCTTCAAAATCCCGAACGGGGCCCCTTAGATCCTCAAAGTGTAGGCCGGATAGGTATGAGATCCCCATAAATTGATGGTTTGCCTAAAAATACTTTGAAAACAACACCCCACTCGACTCCTCAACCTACATCCTTCAAAAAACCCTCCTGTAACCCATTTTTAGCCCCACAGAGCCCCACTTGTTAGGGCCGTGGCGTTCAAAAGTTGGTGGGACCGACCAGGATGAGCACCGTGTTTTGTAAAATTCTAGATTTTTTTTTTATTTTATAAAAGCCGTAGGTACCTACTGCGAGCTGACACTGCATTTTTGAAATTTACATAATATGTGTCAGCTCGCAGTATTGTGCATATTATGCCACTCCAAATTTTGAGGCCGTTTAAATATCTGACCCCCGTTGCAAGTTGATAGGAGTCTTATTCCAAGTATAATAAACCAAAAGTCTACAAAAATATCACATCAAAAGTAAATAAGGACTAGTCGAAAAAACAAGAACAAATCAAAGCAAAACATCACGCAGAAAAAAAATAAAAAAATAAATATATATAAGCAAAGCTGAGAAAACTAGTGGAATTCTTCCTTCATTCTCTTCTTTTCTCATGTCTGATGTGAAGGTTGATCTTTTTTCCGACGACCAGAACACAGCACTAGTTCAAAGAGGTAACTACGTAGGTATGTAATATTCAATGAAAACAGCATCATAGCAGGACCCAAATTTCTGATGAAACACCTTCCTAGGTTTCGTCCAAGATTTCTGACCTCAGCAGGACCGCGGCACCAAAGTAGGACCCATACTGCCCAAAACCTCAGAGTACATACGTTAGGCCATTATTCTTCAGACTAGTTTGAGGGCTTGGACTCTTTTGAAAATTCCAATTCTTTTTCAAGCAAATCGATCAAATTCTATTTAACTGAAATCAAAAGTCAAGTCTATTTCTATTTAATAGTCAAGTCTATTTAATGATCTATTTCTATTTAAGTCTATCTATTTAATACCTAGTCTATTTAATAGTAAAGTCTTCTATTTAATAGTCAACTCAAATTCTATTTAATTCAAGTCAAATTCTATTTCACTCAAGTCAACTTCAAACCATTATCAACTTTTAAAAAAGCTTAAAAAATAAAATTGATGCCAAGTAAAATTGAGATACCACGCCAAAGAGACCTTCTTACTAAATCAAATTGTCAAATTTTGAGCAAGATACGTTCTTATCGCACCTAAACTTGGCCCGTACAATCCACAATGTGCTTGATAACGAATCTTCTAAAAAACATTTTAAAAAAACGCTGCAAATTTTACACAAGGATGTAGTATTATTCTGTGATATAGGTTGAAATTAAATCTTTCAATAAAAAATTGTTGAAAAAAAAAAAAAAAATCTACATTGTTTGGTACAGCTAAATAGATTAAAAAAAAAATTTTATTCGGAAAATATTTGACCTCGGGGATCCTTCAAAAATCCCAACAAATTTTGTTGCCCCTTGAAAGCCGTTTAGATCCCCACAGTGGGATGGGATCGTTCTGTGACCCCCAAATATAGACTCTACGTCAAAAAATACTTCGAAAACGACACCTAACTCGATCCCATAGCCAAAAGCCTTCAAAAAAACCGTCCCGTAGCCACGTTTTAGCACCATAGCGCCCCACGGGTTTGGGCGATCGGACTGAAAACCTGAAAAACTTGTGAAAACACAACATGATGGTAAACCAAGTATTTTGTCAAAATTTCAGATTTTTAAAAAAATTCCTACTGCCCAAAACGGCCCGGACGGCGGACGGACATTTCATTTTTGGAATCTAGACCTCTTGAAACGAACAATATCAAATTTTGAGGCCGATCAGAATTTTCGACCCCCGTCGCGATTACATAGGTGTATTATTCCAAGAATAATAAACCAAAATCCTCTCTTTACTGGTTTCAATGTAGAATACAAAATGGGGGAAGTTATGCTCGGGAACCCGATGATTTATTTTTGCGAAAAAGCTAGGGATGACGAGGAACTGATGAAGATTGTTTTGGTTAGTCTCTATTTGAGACAACCTTACCCTAATCATACCTTGCTACCGTAAAAACCTCATCTTCAGCCCCCCAGAAGCTCGACTGCGTAGTGAGACGCATCTGGGAACTCCATTGGGCCAAGGAACTAGGTCAGAGAAATGGGAAAATTCGGCCGAACATAGTTGAACTAGTAATGAACAAAGTATTCAGTACAGTTAGCACTGAGAAATTAGGTGTCTGAGCAGAGGAAATCACTTAGTGAATATTTGGCGTTTTGAATTTTCCCGCGGTGGCACTTTTACTAATCCGCCAGAGTGCGCTAGCATAAGAAGGGACCGACGGGAATCTGCCGGAGGTGACGGCGGAAATGGCGGCCGTGTAGCAGCCAATGAGAGAGTAGCGCCACTTTTCCCTCCAGATTCGAAGTTGAAATTTTCGACAGTGCCCTGGAAATTTGTATTACACCGTAGGAGCCCAAAACTCACTGCTATGCCTTCAAATTATGAAGTTCTTTCAGAAAAAAGTATTAGTCGACGTTTGGTTCCCGGGCCCATTGATTCTCCGTCTAAAATAACTTTGAAAACCACACATCACTCGCCCCATTGGCAGAAATCCGCCAAAACTCGTATTCGTAGCCCCTCGGAAGTCTCTTTTCAATAAAGGGAATTTCTAATTTTCTAATAGGTACCTATATGAATTGAAGTTACTTCATAAAAACAATCTTCTGCTGAGGTCCCACCATCATTCAAACTGATGAACAACATCGCCGACGTACCCACAGGGTATGGACGTGATTGACAAATTGTGAAAAGACAGGATGCTGATCGGGGCGGAGCTCTGCTCGTAATGCAACAAGAATAATGTGGCGAACTGTGCGAGTTGTCATTGAAAGGGACCATTTTCGCTTCCGAAGCTGTTAAAGCTGTTCGAACAGTTCGAAAACCGATAATCGAATTTCGGGTCAGCTTCATCGTAATTTAGACGAGAATTCGTCGTTTCTTTTCCGATGTTGATTGAATTCACGGTTTGCAAATTAGTATTATGTCTCCTTAAAGCTCTCAGATGTCCGTTTTGGTTATAGAATTTACTATAAGAATGATGACCGAAACGGACCTTTTTTCTAAGAAGATTTTCTCGTATTATTATTCTTAGAATAAACCGTAGGAATACAACTTCACAGCTGGTTGGATGACCTTGGAGTTATCCTCCTTGAAAATTGCCAGTTTTCGCGGTGTTGAGATAAACTTTAGGAAAGTTAGGGTCTCATATTTCTAGAAAAATATTCTATGTAAAGGTAGGTCAAGTCACTTTCAGAAAACGACATCTCACTCGACTTCTTGGCATCCTTCAAAAGCCCCATGAAAGCTCATAGATCCTCACGGTGAAACCCGATGGTTCTGGGGCCCCATAAAAAGAATTCTGTGTCCAAAAATACTTCGAAAACAACAACCCACTCGATATCATACCCGAAAACCTGCAAAAATCCCTCCCGTAGTCCATTTTAGCCCCTCGGGGTTGGGCGATCGGGCTGAAAACCTTGCGGGCCCAACTAGATGGTAGACCGAGTATTTTTTCAAAATTTCAGTTTTAAACAAAAAATTCCAACTGCGCCATACGCATTGTTGGTCGAAAGTTCTGATCGGCCTCAAAATTTGACATTATACGTTTCAAGATGTCTAGATTCCAAATACGAAATGTCGGTCCGCCGTCCGGATTTTTTTTTTAAATCTGAAATGTTGAAAAAACATTCAGTTTTCCATGCATGTATTTGTGCCCATCGGCCAAACCTGTGGGGCCAAAAAGGGGCTGCGGGAGGGGGTTTCGAAGAGTTTTGGCTATGGGGTCGAGTTAGGTGTCGTCTTTGAAGTATTTCTGGACGAAGAATCTGTTGGTACAACTTTATTTTCAACCCGATGAGAGAATTGATGGGTTTTGACCGGACAGTCGAGTAAGGTGTAGTTTTGAACGTCGAATCAATTTATGAGAGTCCCAGAGCTGTTCGACCAGCTCTCCCAGAGCTGTTCGACCAGCTCTGACGGCTACGAGAGAAGTTTTTGAAGGTCTGGTCAACTATATAAAACTCATTGAAAAGTAACAATCAATAATTGATGAATATCACGTTACCGTATAGCCTTACAGAACCCCACAGGTCAGCCATAAATCCATTATGCGTCAAATGATACAACGAAAACGACACCTTACTCGACTTCGAGGCCAAAGTTCTTTTTGTCTCTTCCACAGCGCCGATCATTCAAATTCTCGTCTAAAACTACTTCGAAAACGACACCTCATTTGCCCTTGTGAAAAAAAAAACTTCCAAAACCCACTTGTTGGCCCTTGAAACTACCACAGAGCCAGTACGTTTCACCCTCCAAAACGGAAATTTGCCCGTTTTGGCTACGTGAAGACAATCCGTTCGCCTTTGTGATTCACTCATTATTAGTATTATTTTTCCCCCCGCAGATTTCAGCTGATGACACCAACCTGATTGATCCGGTGCCTTTTCGTGCTTCGACATCGGGATCACTAGTTCTCTCATTGAAAACTACACCCGGGCAGATTACCTTGCTAAAGAGCACCATTAAAAGCTCGCTTGTGGGCTTAATTATCCTTCCTAGTAATTGGAGCAAGACATGACGCCGTAACCTACTTAGAACTATCTTTCTTTTTCTTCGTTTTAGCCCGAATATTCTGATTGATGTTAATGTATTCAATCTCGTCGTAAACGATTCCATTCCGCGGGAGAGTTATTTAAAAATTTAACTAGCTCTCTCATTTGAAATGCCGCAGAAGCCGTTGTGACTTTGTTAATTTATGAATTTTTCCATTTAAATATCTAACGGGCTCTCCCCCTTATTTGTATTATCATTCAGACCAATTGGCTCTCCCATGTGAATTAAATGAGGAAAAATCCTAGCTAAGAGGGGATAAGAGTTTTCTAAAAGTCTTACACCAAGGTACCGCTAGTTGGTTAGTTCGTGGGTGATAAGGGTGACGGAGTGAGAGAGAGAGAGTTGTATCAAGGAGTAGAACGAATCCCTTTTGACACGCCTGGCACCTCAAACCAGCTACGTTGCCTCCGTGTGTTTTTGTTTTCGACCAGCTGATCGCGCCATCTTCTTTCAGCCTGGGGGGAAGCCGAAGGAATTTTTTGGTCTCGTCAGACAGGCCTTTTTCCGTTTTAATGTCGATCATCTCGCGAAAACACGTCGCCGTCCGGCTGTGAGGACGTGGAAACGCGCGGTCAATTATGGGGTCACAAGTGCGGTCGAGGGACAGGAAAAAAGGAGGAATCATTTCCTTTTATGGAACCCCTGGATCATAATAATATTATGATCCAGGGGTTCCATCATATTATGATAACTTTATACCGAAAATCCGAAAATCTGGTTTCCTGTCCAAGGATTCCCCGCCATTGGTAGAAGAAGAAAACCTTTCCGCCAGAAGCGAGCTCAGTGAACTAGCACATAAACACCTCCACAACTTGCGTCACGTCTACTTGGAAAACTACTTCGGGAAACTTGATTCAAAATGACGTCCACTTTAAATTTTGTTTTCGGCACGATTTAGTTTGGCTTTCAGCAAGGCTGACCTATGTGCTGACAATATTTGGCTTTGCTGCTCAGCCTAACCTGAATCACACCAATCAGCACAGAGTGGACCTGCCTAGTCGGCCATTGAAATCGTTTGAGAAGTAAAAACGCTGCAAATTTTACACAAGGGTTTATTATTCTTTGATATAGGTTATTTGTGCGAAAATAAGTTCTGTGTCAATAAAAAATTTTGAAAAAAAATGATTTTTTGCAAGAAATTATTTTGAAAAAAAAAAAATCAAAATACCTACCTATGTTTTTACTCGGAAAATATTGACTTCATGGGATCCTTCAAAAATCCCATTTGTAGCCCCATGAAAGCCCTATAGATCGCCACAGTGAAATTGGATCGTACCTGGACCCCCAAAAATGGATTCTACGTCCAGAAATACATCGAAAACGAGACCTAACTCGATCCCATAGCCAAAAGCCTTCAAAAAACCCCTCCCATAGCCCCATTGCGCCCCACGGGTTTGGGCGATCGGGCTGAAAAACCTTGCGGCACAACTAGATGTTAAACCAAGTATTCTATCAAGATTTCAGGTTTTAAAAAAAATTCCTACTGCTCAAAACGGCCCGGACGGCGGACGGACATTTCGGTTTTGGAATCAAGACCTCTTGAAACGGATAATGCCAAATTTTGAGGCCGGTCGAAGTCGTCGACCTCCGTCGCGAAAACATAGGCTTATTATTCCAAGCACAATAAACCAAAAACAGTCTACCCTTCACCAGTTTTTCCCGACGCCCTAATGCGATTCCCGCAAGTTGTTGATATGTATTACATATGTATGTTACATGTATTTTGACTGAATTCTTATGACTTTATATTTTCCATACGTAAATAAACATACATACAATTTTTTCGAACAAAAGTGGGTTTTTCAGGTGTTTGCCTCTGAAAAACCCCGCTATAGTGGACACCTTTTCAAGTGTCCATTATAGAGGGGCACCCCTCTAAGATGGACATCCCTCTACAGTGGACATCTGTGTTGGTCCCATCACTGTCCACTATAGAGGGATTTCACTGTATTATAAAGTTACTTATCTTGCAAAATTTAATAATAAAAATCTGTTTGGAAATTAGCGTAATGGGGGGTTCGCATTGATTTTTTTCTATTTTTTTTCTGAAAGTACTCCCTGAGAATGTAGGGAAAACAGTACCTAGTCAGCCGCCTGAAATCGTTTCCGGAAAATTTAAATAATTTAACGAAAATTACGGCGTTTGAAAAACACAGCCATGGAGGGAGCGTGACGTCACTACCTCTTCAACCAACTACGTGAGGGGATTGTTCCGCCCAGGGTTGCCACTCCACTACTCATCACAGAATAAAATTCAATTGAGCCGTGAATCCTTCTGATAAGGCTTCAAATTTCAAGTATTGTGTATTATAATTAAAAGTTAATTATGTTTTCCGTCGTATCAAGTTATAATTGCTATAAGCTGACGACACTAGCGCTCCGGGTGAGAGATTCACTGGAACTGTGACGTCACTACCTCAAGATTCACTGGTGGGAAACCCCGGCCGATTCAAACTGTGCGTTTCGTTTTTTCGTTATATCTCCTACAATGATTTTTTTTTTTTTTTCGTTGGTATTGGAGTCTGTGCACGTTACTTTTTAGCCATAATATTGAATGGTAGGGAAGATTTCCAAATCTAAAATCAATGCGAACTCCCCATTCAAGAACGCTTTTAAAATTTGGCTGATCGCGACGTGTCCTCAAGACTCGCCAACTAGACATGACGTAGCCTGACGTTGGTTTATGCGTTATTATTTCCCATGACAAGGAGCACCCCCCCCCCCCCCCAACCCGCCGAAAGTTTAGTTAACATGAGGATCGAATCAAAATACGATGTATTTCATGCTTTTCCAACTGCAGACCTCATTTTCAAATCACGGCTAAATTTCATAATATGAATATTATCAGAGTAGTAAAATGCCTGAGTACAGGTTTAAACCAGCTGAGCTGGGAGGGGACTGCCAAAGGTTGCGTATTTACTATCTGTTCACCGTCTTTGCCCCAAGGCGGGGTCAAAATCTAATGGTTTAGAGTGCCCTTTTGCCTCCAAACTGTACACTGATTCAGCCCAGAGCTGGGGAAGTGGAGTCGAAATGGTGGAGGGTTTGTGAAGCGCTTCTGCCCTCCAAAATGTACACTTGTTCACCCCCAATAAGAATCAACAACAAAAATCTTACCTATGCTGCATTGTTGCTCACAAAACTGTTTCATCCAAAAAAAATTTCACGAAATTTATGTAAGACTGGGGATTGGCTTTCACAAACCGAAAAAACACTTTAGAATCGATGCTTAAATTTTATTTACTGAGAATCGAAAACAATGTCCATTCCAGCCAAAAATAGCAAGTTAACGAACACGTGTGCGATACAAAACTGATCAGTCCGGAAAGTCCTTTAGGAATTTAGAAATTACACTCCACAACAACTCGATAAAAATCCAACGGTCGACCAAACAATTAGGTAGAACAATACAACGATAGTTTAGGACACGTCCTACTGACAACAAGTACCTATTTATTGTTTTCGATTCTCAGTAAATAAAATTTAAGCATCGATTCTAAAGTGTTTTTTCGGTTTGTGAAAGCCAATCCCCAGTCTTACATAAATTTCGTGAAATTTTTTTTGGATGAAACAGTTTTGTGAGCAACAATGCTGCATAAGATTTTTGATATATTATAATATTATAATGTCATATTATAATATGAGAGTGGGCGAGAATCTTACATTTATTTATTTACAATTCAGTTTTTCACCATTAAAATGAGCTGAACCTACGGAACCTTTATGAATGTACAGGAAAATAACCGGAATGATTCATAACTCGCGCTAAAATTTGAGTCAACATTTTTGAATGTCAATAAGTACCTACCTAATTGAGTACATACATAGCTTTCGGCATAGAAGGCAGATGGATCTTCGTTGGTGTTGGAATAATTCTTTTCTATTAATTCTAAGTATTAGAATTATTCTAATACCTACGGAGATCTAATCCTGAAGGATTATAGTTTAATGATACGAGTTTTAAAAACGCTATGTTGATAATGGTGGTGATGGGGAGGGGGCATGTCTTGGAAGCTCTCGGTGCTGAACCAGTGTACGTTTTGGAGAGCAGAAACGCTTCACAAAGCCTCCACCATTTCGACCCCACCTCTCCAGCTCAGTTGGATAATTTACAATTTGGTACTTTTCGGTTATCCGGCCGCATCGCCCTGCCACGCGATTTTGGTTGGCTTTGGGTGCCTTAAAGCCATCGGGAGGTGTGTGTTTGAAACTCGAAATCGTGTTGTGGGGTGCTACAACGGAAAAGTACTCGAATTTGGGTGCCTTAAAGCCATCGGGAGGGGTGTGTATGAAACACGAATCGCGTGGCAGGACGATGCGGCCGGATAACCGAAAAGTACCAACAGTTTTATAGACGTTTTCCAATTTTTTCAGCAAGGGGAAATGTGTACCAAACTGAAATTTGAAATTCGGTCACATAACCCCTTTCAAAAAACGCTGCAAATTTTACACAAGGGTTTATTATTCTTTGATATAGGTTACTTGTGCAAAAATTATTTTTGTCAAAAGAAAAAAAATTGAAAAAAAAGTTTTTTGGATTTTTTTTTAACTTTTTCTGGATTTTTTCTCAAAAAAATTGTTTTTTCAAAAGTTATTTATTTTTTACTCGAAAAATATTTAACCTATTGGGATCCTTCAAAAATCCCATTTTTAGCCCCATGAAAGCTCTATAGTACGGCGGACGGCGGACGGCCATTTCGGATTTAGAATGTAGACCTCTTGAAACGGATAATGTCAAATTTTGAGGCCGATCGGAGTCGTTGACCCCCGTCGCGAAAACATTGGTGTATTATTCCAAGAATAATAAACCAAAATCACTTTTTCGGGATTGAAAATGTTATTAACCGCATCATTTATTGCATAAACTTCAGTGGAATCAAAAAATTCTTCAATACTTCTCAGCCTCTATTCATCCCGGTCCTCAGTTGGCCATGAATGTTTGATTGTTGCTGCTGATCATCACGATTCTGGTGAGGTCGTGAATACTGTACAGGCGATCCACTTTTCGAAGTTTCGTCTTTACTTGATGAGAGGGAAATCTCTATCGCATGGGAGAAAACTATGCCCCCTCACTGGAAAAAATTAAACGATTTTGCTGAATCGTTTAGTTTCAGTGAGGGCGAGGAGGACTCTTTGTACAGAATGGTTCTTATTTTGCCCAACGCAATTGTCCGAAAAAATGTGGAGTTCAGTGAAATGAGCGGGAACGTAGTCTAAGAAGAATGATCCTACCTCGTCGGGTGACTTTTTCGCAACCCCTTCATGGTAAATGAAGATCGATCCACGGTTACTTTTGATATTATGAATGTTGAACAGGTTGACAGTCAACTGCCTCCGATAGAATACTTCCTGAACCGGGATTTTGGGCATTTGTACGTTAATCATGTAATCGAATGCAATAGCAAGAACGTGCTTATTTTCCCCCCTTCTCATCTTCCACCTCATTTTTGAGAGCCGTGTAAAATTTCTTCGATTTTCTCTCGTGTACAACCAGCTCAGCTTCAGCAGCGCGCTTAGCACTCGAATTGAGATCGGGGGATGAAATTTTCACACTGAGCTCTTCACAAACACAGCATGCGTCAACCTGTGGTTGCCCGAATTTGTAGTCAATCTCCGTGAAGATAATACTTTATTGGCTTTTTGTAATAGTGGGTTTCTTTGAGTGGAAAGCTGGTGATATGATCATGATTGTGGGCTCGAACTTCCTCAGAAAAATATGACTGGTATTTCATCCCTCTCATGCCTTTAGGGTGCTGATTGTAAACCTTCAACTAAACCTTCTTTTTTTTCGGGATGGTGGAGAAAATTTGTGATCGGCCTCAAGTGTAGATTCCAAAATTGTAAAAAAAATTTTTTTTTAAATTATTATTTAATAATGATAAAAATACGTTGTGACCCGTAGAAATGTTTTAAATAATATGAAATTTTGACGAAATACTCTGTTTAGTCCATCTAGTTACCATCTAGTTACGCCCGCATGCATTTCAGACCGATCGCTCAAACCTGTGGGAAAGTTTTTGTTTTAGTTTTCAGCTGTGGGGTCGAGTTAGGTGTCGTTTGTGAGGTATATTTATAGAACCCCTTTATGGCGGTCCCAACACCATGCGATTACAACGTAGGAATCGGTGGGGCTACAAATGGGGCTTTTGACGAATGCCAGAAAATCGAATGAGGTGTCGCTTTCCGAGTAATTTTGGACGCATACCTAATCCATAATTCAGGGTTCCACTTCCTTCCAAACAATGTACAAAAAACAATTTTTTTTATTGACATAGAATTAATTTTTGCACAATTTGTATCAAAGAATGATAAATTTATTTAACGTTTGTTACGGTTCTTGAGGGTTGGTCAATTAATATACATCGATACCCCCAAACCAAAAAAGTGTTCCGGGCGACGACATCCCCCCCCCCCCCCAGGGAAAATTTTCAAAGATTGAGCCTTGGGCTTGGATAGTTGCATTTGGGCTATATTTATCCCTACGTATTAGTAGATTTTAGTACATTACATTTTAACTTCGCTTATCTCACCTCACCTTTACATTTTCCTAGGTTTTCCGTTTCTGGATCCGCCACTGGCTGTAAGGAGAACTGGTCGAGAACTACAACCCTTAAATTAATTTAATCCTTGGGTAAAATTTCCTGCTTTTTCAAATGCAATGATGCAATTCCTGGCCCCAAACATGAAAACGCTGAAAGATGGGGCATTTTTGATGGTCGTTGAGTGGTCAGAAAGGTCTGAGATGGCGATGAGGGATAAAATGACACCTCTAGCAAAAACGCTGAAAATTTTACACAAGGGTTTATTATTCTTTTATATACGTTACTTGTGCAGAAATTTAATTCTGTCAATGAAAAAATTTAAAAAATTTTTTTTTTGGATTTTTGTCTCAAAAAAATTTTTTTTTGGATTTTTTTTTTTCTTCAAAAATTCCGTATTTTTTACTCGAAAAATATTTAACATCCTGGGATCCTTCAAAAATCCCATTTGTAGCCCCATGAAAGCCCTACAGATCGCCCCAGTGAAATCGGATCGTTCCGGGACCCCAAAAAATGGATTCTACGTCCAAAAATACTTCGAAAACGACACCTAACTCTATCCCATAGCCAAAAGCCTTCTAAAAACCCCTCACGTAGCCCCATTGCGCCCCACGGGTTTGGGCGATCGGACTGAAAACCTTGCGGGCACAACTAGATGGTAAACCAAGTATTTTGTCAAAATTTCAGATTATAAAAAAAATTCCTACTGCCCAAAACGGCCTGGACGGCGGACGGCGTACGGCGGACTGACATTTCGGATTTAGAATGTAGACCTCTTGAAACGGATAATGTCAAATTTTGAGCCCGATCGGAGTCGTCGACCCCCGTCGCGAAAACATAGGTGTGAAAACATATTCCAAGAATAATAAACCAAAAAACTTTGCAACCCCGAAAACTCTAATACCATAGACGTACTGATTAGCTGAAAAGTTACACATGAGTTGTATGATGAATGCCTTGTCTCTTATAGGGGTTAACCACTCTGTCTATCATCACTCTGTTGATGAGTCAGTTAACCCTACAAATCAGACCGTGTAACTTCATAGGAAAGGGCTGAACATAAAAAAACGACGATGAGTGGCATACAATAAGTTCGTTTACCGGCTCGTTTTTTTCGACTAATTCCACGACGTCGTTTCCACCCCCGTCTTCCGAGCCGGCCGGAAGTCCGCCCAGCCGGTAAAATATTATCACGGCACGCACGAAGCTTCCCGAAAGTGAATGCGAGACTGGTAACCCTGCAGACAGCCAGTAGGTGGACTCTATTGGTGCTTTGTGATGCCTCCTCATTTATGTGATGCCCTTTCTCAGGACGAGACGAGATGAGGTGCTCGCATCATTATCACGTTGAACGCCCGACCCTCGACGGCCCGTAGAAAGCAGAACAATGTGCGGTGTGATGAGTTTTTGGTCTCGCTCAAAGAATACAAATGAACCGGCTTGAAAAAGACAAATCTTATTTCAATTGATTTGTCGAAGCCAGCCTGAGAGCCCCGAATGGCATTGGGAACTATTCTTACAACGTTTTCTCACCGGATGATTCAGTCCGTCACCAAGACATAATATTATGATTATCACTTTTCCCAACAAACGAACCGATTACGAAATGACGAAACGAAAGATAAAGTATTTCGTTTCGTCATTTTTTTATCGGGTCGTTTGTTGGAAAAAGTTCAGGAATATAAAAATGTAAAAATTGAGTTAGATGTGCGAAAAAAGTTAGATAAAAAAAACTGCCTATTTTTCACAAGGGTTTATTATTCTTTGATGGTTACTTGTGCATAAATTTAGTTCTGTCAATGAAAAAAAAAAAAAATTCAATTTTTTCTTTCAAAAAATTTTTTTTTAATTTATTTTTTTAATTTTTTTTGAAAAATTTTTTCTTGTCTTTTACTGGAAAATATTTTATCTTCTGGGATCCTTCAAAAATCCCTTTTGTAGCCCAAGAAAGCCCCATAGATCGCCACAAGGAAATCGGATCGTTCTGGGACCCCCAAAAGTGGATTCTACGTCCAAAAATACTTGGAAAACGACACCTAACTCGATCCCATAGCCTAAAGCCTTCAAAAAACGCCTCCCGTAGCCCCATAGCACCCCACGGGTTTGGGCAATTGGGCTGAAAACCTTGCGGGCACAACTTGATGGTAAACCAAGTATTTTGCCAAAATTTCAGATTTAAAAAAAAAAAATCCTACTGCCCAAAACGGCCCGGACGGCATACGACGGACGGACATTTCGGTTTTAGAATCTAGACCTATTGAACAGATAATGTCAAATTTTGAGGCCGATCGGAGTCGTCGACCTCCGTCGCGATCACATAGGTGTTTTATTCCAAGAATAATAAACCAAAAGTTGAATGTGCGATGATCCTCCATCTTACGTGACGTATTATGCCAACGTTTCAGAAGATAATATCTTCATATTATGGTAGGTACCTACGTGATTCCCTATCACTCGGGCATAAAAGTGCAGTGACAGTAACTGTTATGATGTGACAGTAACTGTCATAGTATCAATCTTTTCACAATTTATACGAAAGACCCCTTCTGTAAAATATGCCCTGTTTATTATTTTTACATGGTGTCACTAGGACTGGCAGTATGTATGTAACTATGTATTTGGTAGGTACTTAATCATGCAGCACCCAATTAGTGCTTGTAGTAGTGACTTTTCCCCAAACTATTACCATTTATTGAATATTTAATTATCGAAATTTTTTTCATTTATTGTGAATTGAGATCATTCTTTCCTTGAATCTTTTCTCCTTCATTTCCCGAATATTGGTAGTCGAGAACTTTAACAGACCTACTGTTCAAACATGGTTTCTCACATTGCTTTCGATACCTTCCGACTGCACTTCTTCTTAGGAATTTCAAATGAGTGTATACTTTGAGAAGAGCGTATACGATACATCATGTCGTTCTTGGCTCCCTCAGAGTTTTATTAGGGCTGCCAGTAGAGCCCGAGTACCCTTCTTTGCTATGTTTGGGTGGTTTAGAGCCTTCAGATGTGTTGCTCATCGAGAAAGTAAGCCCGTTGGAAGTGGGCTTTGTCTGGTGTGATCCTCTCGGGGGTCTGGGATCGAACCACTTCGGATCTTTTCTTTCGGAGTTTTTCACCGCAGGAATCACAAATCAATCAATCGGGTAAAAAAAATGAATAAACGCTGTTTTCAATTTAATTTTGTTTGTATTGTTGCTTAGGGGGAGTCTTTCCCTTTGAGTGATGTCGAGAAGACAGGTTTCATCACAAAAGGTACTAAACGCCAAAATTTTCAATTTCGGACTAATGGTTTTTTAGGGTTTTTGGGGACTGTTTCTTCACGAAAATTAAGTCGTTTCAGCTCTAAACATATTCTATCCATTGAAAATAAGCATTTTAAAATTGAGTTTTCAACCAAAAAGTACTAAATCCATGAAGTATGTTCCAAGCAAAACGTACTCTATACATTTATCAATCAAAAAGTACTACATCCAAGGCGTCCTTTACTTCCTTCACACTATTTTCAATCAAACGGTACTTCATCCGCATCTCCAGTGTTGTTTCATCAAAAGGTAAGTCATCCGCATCTCCAGTGTTGTTGTTTCTCGAGTGTTGTTTCATGTGTGTTCACACTTCGTTTTTACCGTTTTTGTTAGGTATCAAGAATATTGACTACAACATCGACCTCATGCTCGGCGCATGAGTGGGGCGAGCCGACGGAAAAGCCCGGTAAAGCACGAAAAACATAAAAAAATTAAAAAACAAAACAAAAATTGGCAATAAACAAAAAATCAAAAAAATTAGACTTGGCTGAGGATGAGATTATTGTGCAGTACCCTCATATCGACAAAACGGTGTTTTTCAGTCAAGAGGTACTATATCCCAAACTGTTACAGTCAAAACGTACTCTATCCATCTGTATCAGTCAAAACATACTTTATCCTTGGCTTCAGAATTTAAATTTTAACGTAACGAATCACCTTTTTAACCAATTATCAAACAGTTTTGCCACTTGATGGAGAGAAAAATAGCGATCAACCTGAAAAAAAAAGTTTCGTTCTTTGAGCTATAGTAAATTTGCTACAATTTTTTGCGGTTCCCTGTAAAATTCACTCAATTGGATAATATCCAACTATATTATAGTACCTTTTGTGATGCAACCTCTCAATTTCTTGAGGGGTTGGTGCCCCGCTTTTTTGGTTTATTATTCTTGGAACACACCTACGCATTCGTGAAGGGGGTCGTAAATTTTGATCGGCCTACATTTCCAAAAATCAAATGTCCGTTTGCCGTCCAGGCCGTTTTGGAAGGATTTTTTTTTTTAAATATGAATTTTGACAAAATACTCGTTTCTCCATCTAGTTGTATCCGTAAGGTTTTCAGCCCGATCGCCCAAACCCGTGGGGCTCTGTGAGTCTACAAAAGGGCTACGGGAGGGCTTTTTGGTGTCCAAGGGGTCGAGTTAGGTGTCGTTTTCGAAGTATTTTTGAACGTAGACTCCATTTTTGAGGGTCCCAGAACGATCTGATTCACCGCGGGAATCCAAGGGCTAAAGTTTTTGAAGGTCGCTATAGCGACCTCTTATAAGGTCGTATCACATCGTGATTTCGTTTTCCGAGTAATTTTGGACGTAGAATCAATCATTTGGGGTCCCGCATCTCACTGTATAGGAATGAAGCTTTTAAAATTTTTGATTGTTTAAAATAATTTATTATTGACTTAGCATTTTGCATAATTTATACCGTAGGTATAAACCCGTGTATATATTTGCAGCATTTTTTGTGGAACATCATACAATAATATAAAATTGTGTTGGCCGACGGTAGCCGTGTGGTAGACGGCCGGTGGTTTGTTGGTACGGGATAACGCGTTCCCGAGTGAGTTTTTTCACTTTACGCTCGCTGGCCGTTTAGGGGGTCGAAAAAATTACGAAAAAATACGAGCCGTATAGATCAGACCTGGAGGTAGACGTCGGTCAAATCGAAAATCCGAAATTCGCCCGGGAAATTCGTCGAAAATTCGTCGAAAAATCGTCTTTCTCCCGTTTGTCCTACGTTTTCCACTTTCAACTCGCGCCAAAGCCCGTTTAAGGGGTCGAAAAAATTACGAAAAAATACCAGCCGTATAGATCAGACCTGGAGGAAGACGTCGGTCAAATCGTAATTCGGAAATTCGCCGGAAATTCGTCGAAAAATCGTCTTTCTCGCGTTTGTCCCACGTTTTTTCGGGTTCAAAAATACCCAGTAAGGAGCCATTTTTGGGTATGGTATCCGCGAGCCAAATGCGCGCCAAAATATGGCCAATCCGATTCCGAAGTCGGATTTCAAAAAAACCGAGGGGGAGGGGGCGATTTCACTGTGAGAAGACAATTGGATCGTTTTAATTCGCGCGGGGCCAGGGATCTTAGAAAACGGAGGGTCCAGGGAACTTTGATAGATGGAGAGGCTTTTATTTAAAAAAAGTTGAATTGAATTAAAAATAATAATTTCCTAAACGGTAAGCCCTAAAAATACGCCGATTTTTTCTATCGTCTCTGCTACGAATAGGAGGGGCCGAGCGGAGCGAGGCCTTATGTCTGAGTAGGGGTTTGAACGTGTCCATCGATGCTACGCACCCCACAGGCGGCAATACACCCCACAGGCGGCAATACACCCCACAGGCGGCAATACACCCCACTAGGGGAGCGAGCGAAGCGAGCCAGAGAGACTAGTCAACAATAAACTAGGCGAGGCGAATATGCAAACCGTTTTGATTGAGGATACACCTACGGAAATTTCTCGGTGCATGGTTCCCTTTTTCGCATTCTGCGGAAAACAGGCGACGGTGAGTACATTTTGAAATATCTTCCCGTCAAGCCGTTGTGGGATTTTTTTTTTTAAACGCCTTAAGAGGGCTTTTGAACTCCAAGCTCGTATCCCAGAGGAAGCACGCAAGATTGTGAGGAGGTGCGTTTAAAGGGATAGAGCACGACGTTAGTCAGCCGTGATGTAAGAGGATACAGGACCATTCCTGCCATATGCCGACCCCGCAAAAAATCGTTTTTTTTTTTTTTTTCGCTATCCTCCCTCGGCTTAGCCGAAGCCTTTAGTAAAGGCATTGCAGACCTAAACCACTCCTGAGGCCCTCATTTCATACGATTTTCATCGTATCGAAGGCGGCGGATAAACGGGAATTGAGAATCCCGCGGCAAAATGAACAATGTAGAAATCTGTCAATCCGACTAAGACAAAACAGTTTTGGTTTATTATTCTTGGAATAATACCCGTATGTAATCGTGACGGAGGTCGAAAATTCAGATAGGCCTCAAAATTTGACATTATCCGTTTCAAGAGGTCTTGATTTCAAAAACCGGAGTGTCCGTGATCTACTGGATTCTACTAGATTCTCAGCTCACTTATTAAACTGGATTCTACTACTTTGTGTGTGTGTGTGAGGGAGGGTGTGTGTGTGTTTGTGTGTGATTACCTACTCAAATATTACTCTGACGCATAATATGCGTCAGATATTATGCGATATTTGTGAGATACTATCTCATTCAGGTCGGATTGTTGTTCAGAATCCTTAGACCTTCCTGTGGGCCCTGGTGGCCCAACCAGACTCGCGAATATCCCCAGGCGTATCAGTTCTTCGTTTTGGGTGACTAGCCAAGCCCAGCCTTCTGATTGCATAATACAATGGTTTAGAGGTTCACATTCATTTCATTTGCCAATGCGTTTTAAGGCATTCCAGAATTCGATGAGCAGATCCGTGAACAAGAAAGTAGAAATGAAATCAACGACCCCCTTCGATACCTCGCATCTTAGACGACATTCGTTCGTCTGTAAAATTCGCTCTATAGACGGAAGGCAGTGGCGTGGTTCTTGCAACGCTAATTAGCTCTGCTACCTATTGTATGATTCCACAGAAAAAATCGATTTCTGGAAAGTTGCACCGGAGTTTTTTTTTTTTTTTGTCAAATTCAATTCCTCACAATAACCCAATCACAAAATTATTGTTTGAAAGATGAGAGTTGTAGCATGCTCAAACAGGTCTGGGACTCGCAGAAGTGAATGGGGTTCTTTGGCAATTTTTGAAAAACGTTTTGTAGGAATCATAAGCACGTGAAAGTTACTTGCATCGTTTCCGCGATAAATTTGCACGATAAATTTCGAAAATATATGAAAGATTAAGCTGTTAGAAATCTCTTAGTGTGACGTCACAAATATGTTCAATCACCACCTTCCAAATCAGGTCCCGCACACGCCCAGTTGTGCGTATTTACAAGGACGTCAGCATGAGTGCAGGTAGGTCTATGCAGATCCTTTTTCAGCCTTCTTTCAAAATCCAAAACGAAAAGGAATTTTGAGCCGACATTCGGCATAGAAGGGTTTTGAAAGTGGCAAATCTGAATATGAAATCAAAATTGTCAAGTTCAGACCTCCTGAAGAACCCCATTCCGCGAAAACTCCTTGGTCAATACCCTTCAAAACTCTACCTAATGAAACAAGTTGCAAATTTTACATAAGTGTTTATTTTGTGCTAAATTTGACCCCGTAAAAAAAAAGTGTTGAAAAAACAACAACCGTGGACTGTATATTGTTGAGGCAGATAAGAGACGCCATAAACTTATTTTTCGACCAAAATTAGTTCGAAAACGATAGGTCCTCATACGACCTCCTGACCTTCAAATGCCCTATTTGTAGCCCCATTGATGAAAAATCTGCAGCTGGTTACATGGATCATCGAGAATAAATTTAATTTTTGCCTTCAATTTGAAGTAAATGTCATGTGAATTTAACTTCAATTGTCGAATGAATTTAATTTGAATTGAATTTGATACAGAAATTAATTTTAATCGTTTAATTTGAATTGAATTTGGTACCTACTCAGTTTAATTTTTATCGTTTATTCATAAACAATGTTTAAAATTTCAATCACTTGGAATAGAAGCAAAATTACGATTTCTGGCAACATGGCAAACAAATAAATCTGAAATACACTGCCAAGGCAATGGCACATGAGCTTCCTCGTGCCAAGTTAAAAATGAACGTAACAACTGTAAAAGAAAATTACGTTCGCGCATGCGCAGGGAGTACCACTGATTCAATCGTGATGAAACTGATAGGGAACCATCTAGGGCTATACCCACACAATTCCTGAAAATTTGATTGAAATCCAATCAAAATTGTAGGAGTTAGGCTGTGGCAAGGAAATTACGTTCGCGCATGCGCTGAGCGTACCGCTGATTCAATCGTGATGAAACTGACAGGGTACCATCTAGAGCTATACGCACACAATTCCTGAAAATTTGATTGAAATCCGATCAAAATTGAGAAAGTTATGCCTGTTTCAAGAATTTCAAGTTAGCGCATGCGCAGAGCGTACCGCTGATTCAATTGTGATGAAATTCGTATGGGACCTCAAGGAGCCTTATCCGCATAATCCCTCAAAATTTGAGCTTAATCGTTCAAAATTGTGGAAATTATGGCTGTAACAAGGAAATGCGGACAGACCGACAGACCCACAGACCGACAGACACGGAACCAAATTTGTTCAGTAGGCTATGAAACGCAAAATGCGAGTGGAAATTTTTAATTCGGACAACAAAATTTTTTTTTCTCCCGAAAGTGAACACAAGGCTTCCGCTGCTTCGCAGACTCGGAAGCAATATTTGCATAATATTTGAATTTTCAACCTAAAGAAGACGTGAACTGATCCAAGAATGATTCCATTGGATTCAGCATAACACAACAAGTTTTTTCTTATATCGATTTAGACAGTTGATTTTGAATTATAAGCGCGATTTGCGTTTTCGCCCCACTGTGGTACGGGCTAAAGACCTTGTTGGTACAACTGGAAGAATTTATGTACAGTGGAAGCCGCTTATGGGAAACACATCGGGCAGAGTCCTTTTGTCTCTCTTAAGCGGCTGTCTCTCAAAACCGAAGTTGGCTTGCTTTCCAAGGACCAAAAAGGAAGGAACCAAAGAAAAAGGACCAAAATACATACACACAATTGTGTGTATGCACACATTTAAATGTGCATACTACATATTAATGTATTTAAAAACTGAGCAAAATTGCACTGGTAAGTAACTTACCAAGGTACTTACCAAGTACCTTACCTTTGCAACTGTTGCAAACCATACGTGTTTGCATAAGAGTATACCGAGAAACCTTGTCCAATGTTTTCTTTCAGGCTTAATCCCTTCACTTTTTCGACATTTTGCTCGCACTGTTGAATGCCTGGTGAATGACTGAGACATGTGACAACACACAAAGGCATCTGGACAACATGATAACCAAGAGTCGAGATTGAACCGTTGACTTTGTATCTGCTAAACGGCCTCGCGTATATCATAGCCGACTTGAAACCCGTGACCTGTTGATGCTGTTTGATTCCGGACTTCGCATTTTGTCTCTGCTAAGCGGCTGTCTCCTTTAACCGGTGTCTCTCATAAGCGGCTTCCACTGTAATATATTCTGTGTATTGTTAACATTTACACATCGTCAAACTTGAAAGGACAAACTTTGGAGCCCGTCCAAATAATTTGATTACATAATATCAGATATTCTCTGAGAATAGATTCTATTTCCAAGGATTAGATACGCATGCCAGTCAAGTTGATCAGGATGAAAAATTGCATTTGAAATGCTCGAAGTCGAGTAATACTTGAAATAACCTCGTAACAGCATGAAAAATTCCCATTAAGGTTGCATTATCCTAATAGGTTTTATGCTTCTTCGGCCGAGTGGATCTACCACCGCCAGTTATAAATTCAAGGAAACAGCTTCCTCAGTAACTGAGGAACTGTTCTTGGCTCATATTGATTGCAGAGACTGAACTTCCAACTAATTGTGCGGGCTTTTCTCGTTCATCAATGATTGAACAGTGAACATTTTATCGCAGGGAATTGGGAGTTGGGAGCAAATTGTGCTTTCTCATCAACAGGTTCCTTCTTACGGTGTAATTTTTGAATAATTAAAAAATTACACCGTAAGAAGGAACCTCAATTATTGATATTGCCAGGCGTTTTGGGAAAGGGTAATTCTTGATGTACATTTTCTGTGTACATGTACTTGAGTGTGCTGTAAAATCGCGAAGCATGTCAAGTTTACAGTTGTTTTACATTTTCAACTTTTATGCTTTTCAGAAACCCCGCGTTCTGTTGGGGCTGGTTCACTGAACATGGAACTCACGCAGAAAGGAGATGAACTCGCATTGGGATGAAGCAGCGATATTGTCCAGCCGCCTTGAAGCGATGACATTCAATAAACAGTGGTCAGCAGAACAGTTTGGCTCAGTTTTCGCTAGAACTAAAAAACAGTTGAGTGGGTCGTCAATTCAAAAGTGATTAGTTTGGTCTTATCCTATCCGGCCATCGTGACTTGTTGAATGTTTTGGCGTCTTTTATACAAAAGAATTATAAAAGCTCGGGTAGGAGCGATTTTATTAGGTGAGCTTGGCGTCAAGCGTCATACTTACCGAAATCTTCTATCGAATGAGAAATAACTTAGTCATTGAGATATTCGTGTTACCGAAATCTACTATGGAATGAGAAATAACTTAGTCATTGAGATATTCGTGTTCTGGGAGTTCTTCTTGTCTTTTGTGATCAGCACCTTCAAATGTCATATTGCCATGTTTTGACTTTCTTTGCTCAACTCCTTTTAGAAAACGTGAAATGAACAATTTTCTGAAACATTAAGCTTGAAGGGGGTTGCAATTTAAAACCCGGTTAAGGGGGTGGCGAAAATAGCGAGTTTTCTCAGATATCCGGTTTCTTGTGTGGAGCGAGCCCCAATGACTTGGAATCCCCCCCTTCTCGTAAAACTGGATGTTTCGGGTTTGCATGGTTTAAAATTGAGACCAAAAGAAAAGAAAATTCAAAAGGCCCGGGTCGAAGAAATCATTGAAGAAGTCTAAATCGTTTTGAAATTGAAAAGAAATTTTGTATAATAACAAATATACAATAATATACAGCTACCACACTTATCAAATAACCGGTGTTTCGAAGATATTATCTTCGAAACACCGGTTATTTGATAAGTGTGGTAGCTGCCGGTGAAGTGAAGCCTCGCTGCTCAAGCGTTCTACGGAACCTTCTATGGAACAACAATCACGTAACTTCAACTATGTCTTTCAGACTTGTACACTTAGTGTTTTTCTCACGCCATATCCACGGTTTTCCGTAAGTAACTAATGAAATCCAGAATCCGTGCAACGTTAAAAAAAAAAGCTGCAAATTTTACACAAGGGTTTATTATTCTTTGATATAGGTTACTTGTGCAGAAATTTAATTCTGTCAACAAAAAATTTTTTATTTTTTATTTTTATTTAAAAAAAAAAAATTCTCAAAAAAATGTATTTCAATTTTTTTTTTGTTTTTTTACTTGAAAAATATTTGACCTCCTGGGATCCATCAAAAATCTCATTTGTAGCCCCATGAAAGCCCTATAGATCGCAACAGGGAAATCGGATCGTTGTGGGTCCCCAAAAAAATGGATTTTACGTCAAGAAATACTTCAAAAACGACACCTGACTCGATCCTGCCTCGGGGCTAAAAAAGGGATTTTTGAAGGATCCTAGGAAGTTAAATATTTTTCGAGTAAAAAATAAAAAACGCTGCAAATTTTACACAAGGGTTTATTAATCTTTTATATACGTTACTTGTGCAGAAATTTAATTCTGTCAATGAAAAAATAAAGAAATAAAAATTTTTTTTGGATTTTTATCTCAAAAAAACTTTTTTTTGTTGGATTTTTTGTTCAAAAATGTTTCTTTTTCAAAAATGCTGTATTTTTTACTCGAAAAATATTTAACATCCTGGGATCCTTCAAAAATCCCATTTTTAGCTCCAAGAATGCCCTAAAGATCGCCACAGTGAAATCGGATCGTTTCGGGACCCCAAAAAATGGATTCTACGTCCAAAAATACTTCGAAAACGACACCTAACTCGATCCCATAGCTAAAAGCCTTCAAAAAACCCTCCCGTAGCCCCATTATAGCCCCATAGCGCCCCACGGGTTTGGGCGATCGGACTGAAAACCTTGCGGGCACAACTAGATGGTAAACCAAGTATTTTGCCCAAATTTCAGATTTAAAAAAAAATCCTCGATCGAACGCGACTCCGAAATGACGATGGGGATCTAATCCATCGGATGTGTTATGGTTGCGGGCTGCACCACTGCGAGTAGGGCAACATGGTCGAGAGGATCTCTTATTAGCGAGAGCAACCCCGTGAAGAGTAATTAGGTAGCCTGTGCCGCTATTCTGCAGGCCACCAGCCCGTCTTCGGTATAAACTTGGTCGAGAAAGAGCTCTTTCTCTTTCCTCTAGAGGAAAGAGGAGACCGAAAAAAGTGGGGAAAAAGAGTTTTTAAAAAGCCCCCCGAGGCGGAAGGACAATATTATGACTGGAGTACCTACCGGATTTTTAAAAGCGATGTTTACAGATGGGAAAAGGGAGGGAGAGGGGCGGCCTTGATCCCAGGGTGGCGAGTGGGCGTCTCTCCTCGAGTAGCTGTACCGCGCTACGGTCCACGACATCAGACCTGCTCGTAACTCGGACCTTTGAATTAAAGCCGCTCACCAAGCTAAGTCGGAGGCTCCATCAGATTAGACGGCACAACTTGACGGTTGCTAACTTGACGGAATCACCTATTTATTTAATCTGATTGACGTATTCATTCACAAATCAATCGGTACTTATAGGCCAATTATCTATTATAGATAGTAACTACCTACCTACATGTGAAGGGATCTCTACAGGCGGACCACTCTCGATGTAGTAACCAACACGTTTTAACACGTTGCGCGCAACGTTAACATGTGCCTGAGTTAGTATGTTGTCTAACTCCGTTACCACAGCATATTATGCCGAGATATGGTAACTTTCGACAACGACGTGTCGAAACATAATAGCCGCTCACCTCCAGCTGATTTCTCCTGATTTGTCTGCACCCCCACTTTTTTCGTACTCGTCGTTTTGTTTTCGATGGGAACAAGGTTAAGCAGTATACAAAATATAAAGAAAGTTTGAAGGAGTTGTTTTCATGATGACGCGTTTAACATAATATTATTGCATCTTCGCGACAGGTGCCTAATGGTTTTGAAAATTACGAATTTGTCTGCCTACTTTCAACAAGGTGAGCTCGACTTGAAGAACTCGAAGAATACAAGGCTCAGCAAATACGAGGATCGTGTCGAGGAAGTGTACCTAGTTGATGGAAGTTAACCCTCGGTATGCTCTGATCCGTCGTAAGGATGGTCGGAATCAACAGTTGATGAGAAACAGTTACTGTTTCTCTGCGGCAACTGGTCATCCAAAAGTAGGCTCTCCATACCTGATGAACGCTTTGAGGAAGCTGAGAATCCTACTCCTGTCGACCTGGTGGAAGATGAGACGCCGACTACCCTTGAAGATACGGAATCTCCCTGCACGGAAGTTCCAGCCCAGCCTGCCAGGGAAGCTCGATCAACACGCATAAGAAAACCTCCAGCCTACTTAAACGACTATAGTCGTTTGGAACATACATGTTCCAAAGTGACCCTTTGTGATCAGGGAGTTCAGCAAAATTTTAACTTGCTTTACAAGGGGGGGGGGGGGGAGAATGTGGTAATTAATGTCCCCAGTTGTTGACAAAGTTCCCTTAGTTTTGTGTAACATGGCATGTGTGTTAGAGCTAGTAACTGCCAACTGAATACGTGTAAAATACTGTTGAGTTCATTTGTCGATAAAAGCATAATTTCTGGTGAGACATTCTTTCTTATTATACAACACTTTTTTCTTTATTTTTTATTAATTCGATTCCTAATTTCAATTCAACCTGCCCTGGCCGAACCCCCTCGAATGTGATCAAACAATCCTAGTATGCCAATAAGGATATAATTATTATGAGATCTTATTTTAGCGTAGGCTCCCCAATGAACAACAGGTCTTATGCACATCGTATCACAGATGAATATGCAGTAGATTATATGAACAATCCCGAATGTAAATTGCATTGCGAAGGTTGTAATGGTGAGTGACGCTCCTGATTTCCTAAGCGGACCGAAAAAACAACCGCATAATTGAATGGATTACAAAGAGATTGAGACGAAGTTGATTTACGCCCTACAGAATAATCTGCAATTTAGGTACTGGTTGATAAATAAATTAATAAACCTGCCCGCTCTACACCACTAGGTGCCCTTTTCTTTTGGGGATGCGATTTCTTATGAAACTAGGCCACACGCACTGTGCGTGTTACTAGACACTTTACCGACGTAATAGGTACTAGTACACCCTCAAAAGGAGGAACCTAAACCGAGCATAACTAATGGAATTGACGTATCAATAAGACGAAACCGGAATTTGACTGTAACGAATAAATAGTTAAAAAGTCCTTGAAATCTCGCTTTCATGATTATTGGGGTGCTGAACAGAATTCTGCTATCGTTTGTCTTGAGGATAAAAAATGTCATGTACGAACTCAGTCAACAACAAAAAAAAAAAAAAAATTGTCCCAGTTTTTCCTCCATATCTGCCAGAAATATGCGCTAGGTCTCATTTGATTCTGTATGTTGTTGGCTTCAACTTTTGGTTTATTATTCTTGGAATAATGCACCTATGTTTTCGCGAGGGTCGACGACTCCGATCGGCCTCAAAACTATCGTTTGACATTATCCGTTTCAAGAGGTCTACATTCTTAATCCGAAATGGCCGTCCGCCGTCCAGGCCGTTTTGGGCAGTTGTTTACAATGGAAACTGCTTTAGAGCTGTAGGCTATCAGCAGCCCCCCCCCCCCCCCCCCCGAAGGGGGCTCCACCCGACGGGGTCTGACCTTCTGCCAGGCTCCACCTCCCAGCAGGCCCCACGACCCCCTCGAGTCCGACACCAGCCTGAGGGGGGCGGCCAAGGATCGACGGGATGACCCCGCAGATCCGAGACCACGCCCCCCCCCCCCCCCCCCCTCGCCCGAGGTACTGGTGGAGAGGAGATGCTCCATAATGCATTATGGGAGCAAACAACTCCCCATTAAGGCCCCACCAGTCAGAGGCCCGAAGGGACTAGCCCCTCTACCGCTTTACATGCCCACAACACCTCAGCGTTACCCGAGGTATCAGCCTGAACATTACAGGGTTGGACATGCGGGACAAGAGCCGAGTCAGCCAGCGAGCACTGGCGTCAACCTACGGCCCCCAGGAATGGTACCCAGACATGCCGTTTTGGGCAGTAGGAATATTTTAAAAAATCTGAAATTTTGACAAAATACTTGGTTTACAGTACGCAAGGTTTTCAGTCCGATCGACCAAACCCGTGGGGCGCTATGGGGCTAAAATGGGGCTATGGGAGGGGTTTTTTGAAGGCTTTTAGCTATGGTATCGAGTTAGGTGTCGTTTTCGAAGTATTTTTGGACGTAGAATCCATTTTCGGGGGTCCCGGAACGATCCGATTTCACTGTGGCGATCTATAGGGCTTTCATGGGGCTAAAAATGGGATTTTTGAAGGATCCTAAGAGGTTAAATATTTTTCGAGTAAAAAATGAAGAATTTTTGAAAAAACAATTTTTTTGAAAAAAAATTTTAAAAATAATCCAAAAAAACATTTCAAATTTTTTTCCATTGACAGAAATAATTTTTGCACAAGTAACCTATATCAAAGAATAATAAACCCTTGTGTAAAATTTCCAGCGTTTTATACTCACAAACTTCAAGGTGAAATTAATAGATTCAACGATATCTGCCATTTTCCACCCGAAAACGTGGTCCGTTTTACTGTTGATAGCACCGATGAAATTGTGATAACCGTATGGTTATCAGCTGAGCGATTTTCAAAATTCGACCATTTTGACCGCCCCTTTCTCGCAACTTCGGAAAATTCCTCAGGGTTACCTAGTTTTTTTGATTTGACTTTCATGGGTGCTAAAGCTTCAAAACAATGACAGAAATATATCATAAAAATTTGAGCACCATTCGTTCATTCGTTTTCATGCAAATGGGTCTTATGTGCCGAAAAAGTCAACTTTTCAGGAGAAGCGTTTTACTGAAAAGGATACACTTTCGTAGTATCTTGATCCAGAAATGACTCCAAAATGATTTGTGTCCCTCATAAAATTTATGACACATTTAATGTGTTCCTAGCTTGAAAAAGGATGCAAACCGATGAATTTATCTTGTTTGAGTTGATTAGATAGTTTTCCTAGTGAGTTGTGAGTAGTGAGTAAATTTGTTATAAATTGTAAATCGGGTAGTTGGTAACTTTGATCATGACCAAATCCAAGCGAATTGTCAAAAAGTCCCGTGGAATTTCTCCAAGAGAGCAGTTGGAAGAAGATTTTGAGAAAGATGAGGGCGGCCCAGCCTACGCGCCCGGAGGACTTTGAAGCGGAGGACCCTAACTTCCGTATTTATTTACACCCACTTGGAATTTATTTACCCCCTCTTGGAATTTTTTTCGGGTAGTTGGTAACTTTGATCATGACCAAATCCAAGCGAATTTTCAAAAGGTCCCGTGGAATTCCTCGAAGAGAGCAGTTGGAAGTAGATTTTGAGATAGATGAGGGCGGCCCAGCCTACGCGCTTGGAGGATTTTGAAGCGTAAGTCCCTAACTTCGTTATTTATTTACACCCACTAAGAATTTTTTTTTTTTTTTTTTTTTTTTGTCCTGAGATTTTGGATTGTGATGCATAATAATATTATGATGTAGATTTACAATATACCTTTTCTGAAAATTCGATTTTTTGGTCGAAAATATTTTGGGAACCCCCGTAATGTATCAACAGATTTTTTGAACCACGATCCTGATGTTTGGTGTAACCACGAAGATTTCTTGAAAGGGCAAAAAATAGTTCAGGGTCTCAGAGTTATTAATGATACTGCAGAAAGGAGTGTAAAGCTCATTCAAGATTTCAATGCGAGTTTTACCAAGGACAAAGAACAAAAGCAATTTGTACTGCAAGCCGTTGCCGAATGCAGGAAGGTTTTTCCTGATATGAACAAAAGTATCCTCTCAAATCCTCTGCCATGTGTCGCTACATAAAGGATGCAAAATTGTAAGCAAGTTGACTATAAATGATTAAATTCAAATCTGTAATGTAAATGTAAATAGTTGTATTATATTGTCAAACTAAGTCACGGTTTTATCAAACTAATTACATGATTTTCAAGATTAAGTATTTGAATTTTTCATATACCCCCACCCAGGACGACCCACCCCTACCAACAATTTCAATTTGAAATTGTCAATAGCAAAAGTAATGAGTCACAGGAAAAACGAGGAAAGCTGTTGGAGATTTTCCATTCAGTTTCATTCGTTTCCTGGGGTGTGTGTAAAAAGCCACATTTGCTGAAACGGACCACGTTTTCGGGTGGAAAACGGCAGATATCGTTGAATCTATTAGTTTCAGCTTAAATTCCGTGAATATAAAAGTTGAAGCCAACAACATACAGAATCAAATGAGACCTAGCGCAGATTTCTATTAAAAAAAAAAAGTCTTTGTGTATATAATAGCACAAATAGTCTTTGAGATATAGAGGAAAAACTGGGAAATTTTTCCAAAAATTCCTTTTTTTTCAAAACTTCAACCTCTTTGTGATGGGTCTAATTTTTGTCCGATCGATCTGAGTTGTAAACGCCCGAAGGAGCTCAGTAAAATTTGCGGAGTTTTTTTTTCTGAGAATTTTACTGCTCTAAGTAAATAACTCATTAACAATATTAATTTGAGACTAGTCGATTCATATTAAATACACTGCCAAGTGGGACATGGCCCATAGCTTCCTCGGATATTGTATGAAAATTTCATAGGATATCAACATTTAATGTTGAACGAAATTTTCCATCAATAGGGCACAAGTTATGGCTGTTAGTCACTGACTCGAGCAAGATTTACCCCCCCCCCCCCCCCCCCCCCAATGAGCTAGATATTAGCTCACTCAGCTGACCAGGAGAATACCCAAATTTCAACGTCCAACGGTGAACCGGAGAGATTTTAGCAGATTTTGAACATTTTGCTTCCGAGTCTGCGAAGCAGCGGAAGCCTTGTGTTCACTTTCGGGAGAAAAAAAAAAGTGTGTTGTCCGAATTCAAAATTTCCACTCGCATTTTGCGTTTCATAGCCTACTGAACAAATTTGGTTCCATGTCTGTCGGTCTGTGGGTCTGTCCGCATTTCCTTGTTACAGCCATAATTTCCACAATTTTGAATGAATTTAGTTCAAATTTTGAGGGATTATGCGGATAAGGCTCCTTGAGGTCCCATACGAATTTCATCACAATTGAATCAGCGGTACGCTCTGCGCATGCGCTAACGTGAAATTCTTAAAACAGGCATAACTTTCTCAATTTTGATCGGATTTCAATCAAATTTTCAGGAATTGTGTGCGTATAGCTCTAGATAGTACCCTGTCAGTTTCATCACGATTGAATCAGCGGTACGCTCAGCGCATGCGCGAACGTAATTTCCTTGCCACAGCCATAACTCCTACAATTTTGATCGGATTTCAATCAAATTTTCAGGAATTGTGTGGGTATAGCCCTAGATGGTTCCCTATCAGTTTCATCACGATTGAATCAGTGGTACTCCCTGCGCATGCGCGAACGTAATTTTCTTGTTACAGTTGTTACGTTCATTTTGAACTTGGCACGAGGAAGCTCATGTGCCATTGCCTGGCAGTGTATTTACATTACTTACATATAGTG
Organism: Pilophorus perplexus; assembly: GCA_955831195.1. Classification (NCBI taxonomy): domain Eukaryota; kingdom Metazoa; phylum Arthropoda; class Insecta; order Hemiptera; family Miridae; genus Pilophorus; species Pilophorus perplexus. The sequence goes on from OY037007.1 coordinate 27,072,579, forward strand.
GCAGTGCGGTACTGCTTCGAGTTCGATTGCTGTGACCGACAGTGCACCTCATTCTTTGGATCTCTAACCTCTTGGAATTTTCACTCGAGATTTTTAAAAAACAAACCATCCCAACAACAAACTTCTTCCATGTTGCTGAGGATGACCCGAATCACCATTGTGCGCCCACGCAACGTGTTCCGCTGATTCAATCCTCATAAAATTTATTTGGAACCTCAAGTGGCCGTACCCACACAATCCCTGAAAATTTGACTGAAATCGGATCAACATTGTGGAAGTTATGGCTGTAACAAGGAATCACATGTTTGCGCCTTGCGCTGCAGCTTTCCGCTGATTCAATCGTGATGAAACTGATAGGGGACCATCTAGGGCTACACCTTCACAATTCCTGAAAATTTGATTGAAATCCGATCAAAATTGTGGAAGTTATGGGTGTGGCAAGGAAATGCGGACAGACAGACAAACAGACCGACAGACACGGAACCAAATTTGTTCAGGAGGCTCTGAAACGCAAAACGTGAGTGGAAATTTTGATTTTGGAGAACAAAATTCTTTTCATTTCGAAAGTAAAAACAATGCTTCCTCTGCCCTTGCAGACTCGGAAGCAAAACGTAGATACAGCACTGAGTTTTTTTTTAATGGTAGTATGCCGACATTGTGCATTGCTTCACGAGTGAGCAAGATCTAGTGGTTTGGTTCTCTTCAATCTTCGGACGATATCACTTGTGTCTAGGAGACGCACAGCTTCCTCGTTGACGTGAGATGCCCCCCTTAGCCCTTGGAGATGACGGACGGCCTGCGGCTTGATGGTTTCATTGACTGTTCCGATTTGAAACTCGTGATGGAGACGTTCATTTCGAAAGTACCATGGTGCATTGACAACGTTTCTTAGTAACTATATTGTTTTGAAATCTCTGGATGAGCTCTCGATTTGATTGAGCGGTACTGCCCACTTCTTGGGTCCATAAGTCCACACTGGTTTGAGGACTTGGTTGTACAGGGTAAGCTTATTCTGGATGGAAAGTATTGACCGTCTCTCCATTAGCCAGTACATCTTTCTGAATTTGAGCACAAGTTCTTCGTTCTTCTTTCTTCTTCTTGACGTGGGCTATATTTGTTTGCGGAGTGTTGCTGAGAGAGAAGAAGAATATACATGACATGTATAAACATTGTTTTACATACGTAGTAACGTGTAGAATATACATGTACTACACGTAGTAACGTGTAGTACCTACCTACTCAGTGCAAGAATATGTATTATTTAGGATGTAGAAATTGCAGAAAAAAATAAAATTACCATCATGTCATGTGGTTTATCAGACCCAATGATATCAGGCATGTTACCTACTCGGCGAGGCAACATTGCTACACCAGAGTTTGTGTTCCGAGTTAGAGAAGCTTTTTTTTTCTTCAAGTGTGACTCGGTGTAACTCCCTGAACCCAGGAGTATACTGCATGACACGCACCCCACTTGGGACGTTACAAAGTGAGGGACACGCCGTTTAAAGACGGTTATTTCCAAAGTAAAATTAACTCCGCCCATAAAGAACACAGTTTCTTCTCATCCTTGAGCTTTGGAAGAAACAAAAAACCTTTAATTTTATTTCCGTCTCTCCAGACGACAAAAGTGAGGCGCAAACGGTAGGCACCCTATTTATATTCCCGTATGGAGAGGGTGAGTGTTTTGAAGCGTGTGCAGCGTAACAGGCGAGTCCTTCGAACGCTGACGCAGGAACACTTCGAGATATTCCCACCGCTGATGGTCTCCCAGTTGGTAAAGATATCAATGTGCCCAGGTGAGTTCAAATTAGTGAGTTTGTTAACAAGAACATTAATTTTATCGTTCTTAATAAATAAGAACTACTACGAGGGAGAAATGCGGAAGCAGAAGTATTTTTATTAAATCCGAAATTTTGACAATACCTACACTCAGTTCCCCTTCTAGTCGTGTCCGCAGAGTTTTCTCCTCGTCTGTCGAAACTCCTGGGGCTCTACAGGAATTGGGATTGCGGATTTGGAGTCGAGTGGGGTATGGTTTTTCAAGTGTTTTTATGTACAGTCGACTTATTGGTGTCTCAGACCCGCCTGACTGCACCGTAGGTGACTTTGAAGGACTTTGGACAGGAGGTCGAATGAGTTATCGTTTTCGAAGTAATGTTTGAAGCAGGATCCATAATATATGTATGAAATGTGATATGATATCGACGGTCCGAGGGTTTACCCCAACGTCGTGGGCAATAAAAGGCTCTCTCAGAGCCTCTTTCACCAACTAACTGCTCCACCCAGCGGGGTTCGTGCAATTACACCAGACGTGATATCAATTCCACCGGATGTATGGTTTCCTGAACAACTGCTAGATGTAACTGGTGGAGATGGGGTTCAGGGATGGCAATCAAGCCCAGATTTTTAAGATGCAGCTCTGAGGGCGAGTGCTTGTACCCAAGTAAGACATCGCAGTCTTTGCCTGGGCAGTGAAACAGCTTGCACGGCCTTCCCTGGGGCTGGCGCAGAGGCAGTTGGCATAGCCTCACTTGCCGAATTTCAGGAGGGGCTGAATTGAGCGGTGCGAGAAATGGAACTGGACCTGGCTGACAAGTTGAAGTGTCCTTGGCTCGAGCACAAGCCAGTGCCAGTGTCTGTCTCTCGTCGCCTCCAGCAGCCACAGCCACCCCATCATCGCGCAGTGCAACGAGTTCGAGTCCCAACCAAGTCAGTACCTGGTGTGTGTTACCGGTGTAATCGATATATAAGGTCCACTAGGTATATAACAGAAAGTTAACAAGTGGAATTGCAGGGTCGGATTACGACTAATGAGCTCTCTCTGCTGAAATAGCTAACAACCCCACACATTGAACGGTGTTTCGTGCTATTCCGCGATTTACGGACATCCTTTAATCGCCGTTCAGCATCTTGGTTGTATCTCTTGGTGAAACCAGCCCTAAGATGGAAACCAAGTGTCGCGAATTTTCGATTTTTTTCGAGAACACTTAGACCACTGAGTGGTACCACTCAGAACGACGGACGAAAATGGCGCTTTTCAAATCGTTGCATCAGGTCACATTTTGTACGGAATAAAAAAAATTCGACCCTAATAAAATGCAGAGGTTGCAGGCTGCATTTTATGCAGAGAATAATATTCTCTGGTATATTATACCAATTTTAATTCAGAATAGTGAACATCACACGTAAAAAACCCCTATACGAGTATGCTTCTCAGATCCACGTAATTGAGTTTGACTTTAAAAAAAAATCTATGTACTTTGGAAATTATTTTACTTTATAACAATAAGTGAGAAAGGCGTTCAGCTCTTGAACGCCTCTCGATGGAACGAAATATCGTTATAATGTGAAGAATTGTCGTAATGTTTCTCCAGAGATTCGTTATATCTGCGGTGGATTCCAATAAAGGTGGAGATTTCTTCGAAGGGTGAAAAGGTCCTTCAATTATACGAGGGAATCTCTCGATTTTGACAGCCCCTTTTTGAATGAAAGAGAATTTACCGTAAGTTCCCTCCCACCACAAAGGCCTCGCCCTTCCGGTCCGTCCAGGAAACTCGGAGTGGCTCGTCGGGACATAATTCGATGGTCACTGTCACTTGGGGCCTTTTGTCGGCGGTGCCGCCTCGGGAGCTTTTGTGGGGGAATCTTTTGTTGGGCTCAGCCAAAAAATTTCCACGGATTTTCCTTTTGCGAGTTCCACTCCAGGCTAATTCTACTCATCATCCTCGAAACATGCCCAAGTTGGAAATTAAAGAAATACGACCGCTTCTTAACGACTGAAATCCGGATGAAAGTCAAACCGTCCGAAGGGAGATTGACGTCTCCGATATACGTGAACAGTGCCATCAAACATTCGGAATCGACCTACGAGCCTGTCGTGAGATGATCGAGCTGATGTTGGCACAAGGTCTCGCCCACGCGCGCCACTCATGAATGAACATAACGTGCGCTTCTGTCTTAACTTCACGGAGGTAACCAAGTGTTACGTTATCGCCTCAAACTCGCACCCCCCACAACCCACGAGTCTATTAAGGCTAAAGGGACGGCTAAAACTACACGAGTGTTAGGCAGAGACATGTTCCGAAGGAAAGACACTTCAATCCAAAAACTACTTTCAATATGAAAACGCTGCCAATGGGCCAAGGAACTAGGTCAGATAAATGGGAAAATTCGGCCGAACATAGTTGAACTAGTAATGAAAAAAGTACTCAGTACAGTTAGCACTGGGAAATTAGGTGTCTGAGCAGAGGAAATCACTAGTGAATATTTGGCGTTTTGAATTTTCCCGCGGTGGCACTTTTACTAATCCGCCAGAGTGCGCTAGCATAAGAAGGGACCGACGGGAATCTGCTGGAGGTGACGGCGGAAATGGCGGCCGTGTAGCAGCCAATGAGAGAGTAGCGCCACTTTTCCCTCCAGATTCAAAGTTGAAATTTTCGACAGTGCCCTGGAAATTTGTATTACACCGTAGGAGGCCAAAACTCACTGCTATGCCTTCAAATTATGAAGTTCTTTCAGAAAAAAGTATTATTCGACGTTCGGTTCCGGGGCCCATTGAAAATGGTATTCGCGGATTTCGTATCCGCGGTTCGATAAATAGCAACCCCTCCCGCGTTAACCGCGTCCTTTGACTTCGTATCCGCGGGTTGAGAGAGAGTGAGAGATGATTTTATAGCGAGCAAGGGGTCCATCCACCATGAAAAACTGTTGGAAAAACCTTCTTCCTGTTCTGCTGAATGATTTGGCTGAACTACAAAATGAAAGCCCCGCCCACATTAACCGAGTTCTATCAGTAGCCCTCGTAATAATAAAGTAATTAATAAAGTAATGTCCGCCCACCATCACCGAACGGCCTGAGAGTTCCGGCAGCAACCCCCCCCCCCCCCCCCCCTCCCCAGGAAACAGTGGGCTTAGGGGGACGACAGCTGGTCGGCATTGACTCCCAATTGCCCCCCCCCCTCAACCAGGGCTTGCTTGGGTGACACCCCTTCGTAAGTGGTGGTTGAGCAGTTGCTCCAAACCTGGGTAGAGAATACTGTTTCCTCCCTCGCATCATCATATCCCATTCACTTCCGTCGCCTCCGGTTGTGGCACTCCCTCAATGTGGGGGCCTGCTGATAGCTCTCATGAGCTCAAGCAGTTGCCACTTTAAAAAAACTGTACGCCGTCTTTGCTATTTTGTACCTACTAATTTTCTACGACAATATCTTTTAGTTCGGCTGGTTCTTCTCGTAGGGCAGCCCAACTTGGGCTTGCGAAGTTTTCAGAATGATTGCTACGCTCAGTAGCCCAGCGGAGGGGCTTTTGAAGGATTTAGGGTTGGGCGTCGAGTGGGTGTCGTTTTCGAAGTATTTTTTTAATTTTTTTGACGTTCATTCATAGGGGTGGGTGTGAAACTCCGACTGCAGGGCTCGATGGGGCGTTTATTGGTTTTGGCCAGGGGGTCGAGAGAGATGTTGTTTTTGGCGTATTTTTGGACGGATAGTTGAACCATGGGCGTTCCTTACTTGATACTTTTCACATCAATACGTCGTGAGAAAATCTCAGTACACCGTTTCGTATGGTCATGTCACATGACCACGACGAAATAGTCATCTGTACTCACTCCTTCAATGTACACGATTCTTTCATGCTCTAATCTGATAGCATTCGATAAATTGTTCTTGTTTTTGTTCCAGTGCTTTGCTGATTGTAAACCTTCCTGCCAAAAGGAGCTAGATCCGTCCAGTGGGGGTAAGATAACCTTTCCTACTTTTTTTAAAGGTGGGTAAGACGGGATAGTGGGATACCGTCAGATCTGGTCGTCTATTGTAGCTATCTGTAGTAGGCTGACCAGTTTGATAAGATCGTCCTGAAGAAGCAATCAGTGTGCAGTTGGTCTTTTTGGCTCAAAGTAGTTTTTGTGTCTTTTCAAGACGATTTTTGCGAGAATTCCAAATTAAAATCGCTGGAACCGGATGTTTTGACCAGTACCACTGGTCCACATCAACGCGAAACCTCAAGGCAAGCGACTGAATGCTTGATGGACTTGATAAGCTACTATTTGCTTCTAATTAAGAATCCCCATGTTGCGCTGAATCAAAATGGTAGCCAATGTGGTTGAAAATGCCGAGTGGGCCAAGACAGGATACCAAGCTACGAGGCAAGATGGGATAAGAATTTTCCTCAGAGGAATCACTTGACGAATTGCTGCCATCGGCTGACGATGATGGCGATGCCTGTATGCTCTCCGATCACCTAATTGTAGGCACTGCATCGACTGAGACTTTTCTTCAGTATGCACAGTCTGCAAGGATGTAGGAGATGATTATGCACAGTTTGCAGCAGGTTTGAAGGATATGAGCAGTTAACAAATTTTCTCTCAACGATAATACCTCCAGTGAAATTAAATTGAAATATTTGGGTAAAAAATTATGATTGGGTACGATTTCTATCATTTTGTAGAGGTATCCCATCTTACCCACGCCTACCTCAACGATTTTGAATCTTTCCACTAAATTTAATCTGGCATCCTGGGTGCGTTGAAATTCCTCAAAATTTGAGTGGATATTTAATGTCCAACGTTTCTCATTAGAATATATCCATACGAATAATACACTGTCATTTTTAGCTACATTTCAATGAAATTTTAGTCACAATCGTCCAAAAAATATATAGTATCCACTCTGTATCGTGTTCGAGGATCCTCTTTGATCCTCGATCTAAACTAAACCAATTCAGGGGTCTGGGGGTGTCCCCTAGCCATTGGATTTATTATTTTATTATTTTTATTTTTTCCAGCTTACGAAACTTTGTTATGCCTTTGCGTAATCGAATCAGTACGGTGTCACTTGAATGAAGAAAAAGTGAATGAAAATAAAAGCTCTTTGAATAAATTTCTCAGGGAGGAAAAGTGACAAGGAGAGTTAAAACACATCCATCTCTTGAATGAGAAACAACCAAAATAGTGTAGTACCTACTTCAAGTCCATGAAGCTTGAAAAATCAAAATAGACGGTTAAAACGGTTAGTCTCCTCAGCTTTATGAAAGTTCAATCAAGGGGGTTTTGCTCTGAAAGTTCCTATCTCGTTGTCGACGTCTTTCTCTCCCTCGTAGAACACCCTCTGACCTCTGACTCATACTGTTTCACGGCCACAGACAGTCCGGTCGTTCACGCATCGCATATTCATTTTCTCGCCTCCCGCACGAACTTGACAGAATGCCAAGCACAACCCTGCGTATTAGTTATCGCGTTGCTAATCAAGCCTGCTCCTACCAATACTGATGTGCGGCCGCCTCGCGCATTTCCATTTCTGTTCCTGAAATGGCCTTTCTGTCATAGAAGAAAAAGAATAAAGAAGATAAAGAAAATAATCGGAAACATAGATAAAAGCAGTTTATCGGTCACATACCTGTTCCTCGTCACACTTTGCTCTGGTGATTGTAGGAAAAAAAGTCTCCGGAAAAAAAATCCCCGGGAAAAAAGTCCCCCCAAAAAAAGGCGCCGGAAAAAAAATCCCCAGTATTTTCCGATCCCGGAAAAAAAAATTCCCGGAAAAAAAATCCCCGTAGAAGAAATAGCGTTGACTGAATGGAAATGAATAGAAGATGATACTTAAGTAAGTATTAAATACACAATAACAAATTTTGTTGTCGTAGGGGGTCAACACTAAGCAGTAGATGACTGGTGTTTACAATGAATGTTGTATAATAATGTTGTATTGTCCAAAAGATGAGTGGCTTCATCTCACTTTTTATCGGAACTGTGTACCTATCCAGTGTGTACTTGTGAGAAAATTAATTCTGTCAATCAATAAAATTTTGAAAAAAAGAAACTTTCCCAATGTTTTATTATTAAAAAAATGTTTTTTTCAACAATTTTTTTTTTCATTCGGAAATTAGTTGACCTCTAGGCATCCTTCAAAAATCCCGTTTGTAGCCCCATGAAAGCCCTATGAGATCGCCACAGTGAAATCGGATCAATCCGGGACCCCCCAAAATGGATTCTACGTCCAAAAATCCTTCGAAAACGACACCTCCCTCGATCCCATAGCCCCATAAAAAAAACCCTCCCGCAGCCCCATTTTAGCCCCATAGCGCCCCACGGGTTTGAGAGATCGGGCTGCTTCCGGGCACATCTAGATAGTAAACCGAGTATTTTGTCAACATTTCAGATTTTAAAAAAAATTCCTACTGCCCAAAACGGCCCGGACGGGGTACGCGCGAGTTGCCGCGGCGGACATTTCGTTTTTGGAAACGAAAAATGTCACATTTTGAGGCTGATCAGAATTTTCGACCCCCGTCGCGATTACATAGGTGTATTATTCCAAGAATAATAAACCAAACAAAGAGGTTCCCTAACTTTCTATTGTTTTGTTCAAGATTTTTTCAATTTTTAACATTTTTCATTTTGGGGATTTTTTTTCCGCCCTTGAGTATTCTTAGGGGATTTTTTTTTCCGCCCTGCAGGATTTTTTTCCGGGGACTTTTTTTCCGGGGAGTTTTTTTCCGATTACCGCTCTGGTGGTGGAAGACACCATCATCTGGCCGTTGAGTAGTATTGAGCGTGAGGTGCTGGTTTGAGTCTTGAGTTCTCCGTCATCGGTGAAAGGGACTGAACCGCCTCCTCAGATGCACCACTATTCAACCACCAGACGATGATGTCTTCACATCAAAAGCGCTCGCCACGAGGACCAAAACAATGGTGACGAAATCGACGACCAGGTATGAAAGGATTAACTTACTATCGGACTTACGTATCTGTTTACAGCTATGTAAATTTTAATACTTTTTAATGGATGGACACATGGTTGATTTTTCTTCAATCTAGATGATCCCCTACATTTAAGTTCCTTACGCATTATTTATAGTATTGAAGTCTTTCAAAATTAGATTTTCACATGATCAGAATATACAGATTGTGTCTTATTCAACGTCTTCGTGAAAGAATTACTCTGTTAACAACTCTCAGTATAAAATATAAAACGAGGGAAGTTGGCTCGGGAACCGACTCGTTTATTTGAGGGCGGAAGTGGGTACCAAGGAGGTAAACTGATGACTTATGTCTGGGTCAATCACTGCTTTAACTACTATTTGAGTCTTCCTCACACATATGAACCAACATTTTTCTAAAAAATAAACAATAGCGGGTTCATATTGAGAGTATTTTACTGAGGAATTTTTTCAAGAAAACTCGATGGCTCAACACAATGTGTCATATCCAACACAATATGTCATATCCAATTGAGTCATATATGACATAATATGTCATTGGATATTATCCAATTGAGTCATATCGAACACACCTCTTCCTTTAATTTCTAAAATTTAGAATTTAAACTATCAAATTATTATTTAATAATAATAATTATTATTATTATTATTGGTCAAGGACGCCATACCATCGTAAACTTGGAAAAATAGAAATATATCGTTGAAATCTAGTTACTGAAACAGGGAATCAAAATCAACTAAGTTTGTTCTTTCAAATAGACTCAGCAATAGAAGTTTGGCCTCTTCTACTTTGGAGATGTCAAAATATATTATATTATAGTAGAAGAGATATTATCATAGTGAGGAAATCAGTAACGACAAACGTAGGAAAGGGTGGGACACAATGGAACTCGGGACACAGTGAAACAGCTCGTGTAGGTTGGGGAGCACGGGGTGAAAGTGGTCATGGGAGAAAGTGGCCACTGGCTGGTTTTGCGGCTGTGTTCATCATTGCAAGCGCCAGATTAGATCAAATTCATCATTGGCAAACCTGAAGTACAAGAAGCAGGAAGTTGTTCGGATAAGGATTTGATAAGCAGTGGTGATATGAAGTTTTTTGTAAAGGTCTAGAGCAATTTTGGGCCGTAGCTTTGGATTTCCTGGAGAGCGTAACAATTTTGGGTCATAGCTTTGGGTCGCCCGGAGACCCGTAATCTTTTCGGCAAAATCGTCTGCCGTAAGTTTCATTGGGTTTTATTTGAACCTACTAATGAGCTCATTACATAAATGTTAAAATCCTTGAATTTTTGAGATCGAATTTTCAGAGTTTTGGAAAAATACTACAGGGGGAGATTGTGGTCAGCCCGACCACTTTCACCCTCAGATAGCCATTTACTGGCCTGGAGGGCGTATTTTTCGGTAAAGTCGTCTGCGGTAAGTTCCATTGTGTTGTACTAGATCCCATTGATGAGCTCAATACATGAATTTTAAAAATTCGACGTCGAATTTTCCGTTTTTTGGAAAAATTAATTTAATTAATGTATTAATTTTGCATACATTTAAATATGTAAATTTACTCACATTTTCACCCACACCCCTGGCCACTTACTCCCACTGGGGAGTAGATACCTAATGGTCAAAAAATTTGCTTTGATATAATCGTGAATTATGAGCAGGCTAACTATTTATTGACGCTTTTTATTGAAACTATTTATTTAATTAACTTTTAAAATTATTACTTTTAATTACTAATTACTAATTTATTTTAAAATTATTGAAACTATTCATTTAATTAATTTATTGAAACTATTTATCTAACTGATTTATGAAACTATTTAATTTATTGAAGCTTTTTGGAATGCTGAGATCTCAGGGGTTCGAAGTATATCAAAAATTTTGAAGAAAACTTGAAGGGCCCGAGAAATTTCAATATGAGTAACAAGTGACCACTTTCACCTCGTGCACCCCTTCCGGACGTACTGAAGGGTCTAGTTCAACGGGATTTTGACAGTAAGGGCTGTCGTTCACCCACTACTAGGGACGTTCGATAATTCCGATTTTCGATACCAGTATTCGATATTACTCAGTTATTGAATGACAAGATCCGATTTGCATGAGTAATCGCAAAAAATAATGGTAAGAACAAAAGTTTTCCATTGTAGTGCCATTTTCTTGTAGTTAGTTTAATCAACCATAATATATTATTTCATACCTATATTACAAGAAAATTGAATTATATTTGTTAGTATAACTATCGTTATTATTTACATAGACACCATGTTCGCTTTTCCACCGCACTAAGGAACGTCATTCGAGAATTTCTCTCTCTCTACAGGCCTACGTACTCATATCAGTACTCATACTGAAATCACAATATTCGATACCAAAAATACTCGGTTTCGAAAGGGAATATTCGATATTTTACTGGTATCGATTGATATCGATCGTCCCTACCCACAACAAAGTCAGCTAATCGGTCCCTCCTTACCAGTTGCATGCCAGTCTTGACGCGACTTAACTCGTTTTTTTGCCGCAAAAGTAAAAATTTTCCGCCAACGGATATATCCGTCTCCAGTTAATAGTGATTTTTGGTTTATTTTTCTAGGAATATTCTGATCGGCCTCAAAATGTGACTATACGTTTCAAGATGACACATTGTGTAGATTCCAAAACTAAATTTCCATCCGCCGTCCGACACGTTTTGGGCAGTAGGAATTTTTTTTTTTTTTAAATCTGAAATTTTGACAAAATACTTGGTTTACCATCTAGTTGTGCCCGCAAGGTTTTCAGTCCGATCGTCCAAACCCGTGGGGCGCTATGGGGATAAAATGGGGCTACGGGAGGGTTTTTGGCTATGGGATCGAGTTAGGTGTCGTTTTCGAAGTATTTTTGGAATCCATTTTTGGAGTGCCGGAACGATCCGATTTCACTGTTGCGCTGTATTATACATATATAATAGGGCTTTCATGGGCCTACAAATGGGATTTTTGAAGGATCCCAGGAGGTCAAATCTTTTTCAAGTAAAAATCAAAAAATCTTTGAAAAAAAGTCCAAAAAAATTTTTTTCTAAAATTCTTTTCGTTGACACAGTATTAAATTTCTGCACAAATAACCTATATCAAATAATAATAAACCCTAGTGTAAACTTTGCAGCTTTTTTTAGGTTTTCGGCTATGGGGTCGAGTTAGATGTCGTTTTCGAAGCATTATTTGACGTAGAATCCATTGGGATCTGTGGGGCATTCATGAGATTTTTGATAGATCCCATGAGGTCAAATAAGGTGTCGTTTCCCGAATAATTTTGGACGCAAAATCCGTTTTTCGAGGTCCCACATCGTACTTTTTTTTTCAAATAGTTTTTATTTTATTTTATTTATTTTTGGTACTTTTCCGTTATACCCCCCCCCCCCCCCCCCCAGTCGATTTTGGTTGGCTTTGGGTGCCTTAAAGCCATCGGGAGGGGCTCGAAATCGAGTTCGGGTGGTTGGGGTGGGGGGTGTTATAACTGAAAAGGGCTCGAATTTGGGTTCCTTAAAGCCATCGGGAGGGGTGTTTATGAACACGAAATCGAGTGGGGGGGGGGGGGGGTATAACGGAAAAGTACCTTATTTTTTTCTCAATGGCATTTTGGGAACGGCAGACAAGTGTTCACATTTCGAGTTCTGCTCGGTTTATTTTGGACTTTTAGCCGTGTTTCTTGAAATTTACAGCAAGTGTGGACCTTCACAATGTTAGGGGAGTTGTTAGATTTGTTTTAACTGCTGATCAGTGCGGATGGTATATTTCCAAAATTGAGTGAAGCAAACGACGTCGAGGGGCTTCGAATTTTATTACTGTTACTTACTACTTATTACTTTTATTACAACTCCAAATGTATTTTTATCCAGTGATTTTGTGCTTCACATTGTTCTTAGATAGTTATGTGATGAAAAGGAACAGTTTATTCGGCAAAAACCCGGGAATTGTGCAGCAGAGTGCATTCGAGGTGCGTGTTCCCAAATTAGCCCGCTGGTCACTAGCCCGCATTTTTTCTGTTGAAGAGTAAAATTCGTCAAAGCGTTCCGCGGCTCACGTATTATGTATTTATTTGTGTTTTGAACACGTTGTCTGCTTTCTCCAGACCGGGGCTGTCACTGCAAGACGAAATTGAAATTCTGATGGGGAACCAGGATGCCCAGAATTTCGATCCCGTCGGCTTAGGTCCCGTATATATATGTGGAACCACTTGAAAAAGAATTTGAGTCTCCTGAAGACTCAGGTAATGAAGCTGATGAAGAGGGAGACATTCTTCAGTAACTTTTACCAGGCAGATAATCGCTAGCCCCTGCAGTAATGTCTTTTGGTCATACTCCTGTTGCCAGAGCGCTGGTAGAAGTACCCGAGGAAAATCCTCCGACTTGTAATGAAAACGACTTTCCCGTGGGTGGCAATACAAGCGTATACTATAGATGAATGTTGATCTTGAAAACTAAAAGCCCAAAACGTGGTGGCCCTCAATGGATTGAGGAAGATTTTGAGAACATAGGCTTACTGAGAACAGTTTCCCCCCACGTGCATCACGATGAATCGTCCGTGTTCTTGATGACATTCGCTTAGACCAGGAGGATCAGATTATAGTGTGTGTTGTACTGTGTGTACTGGAAGGGGCTGCTAATCCCGAGTGAACACACAAATGCAGGCAATGTAATGTTAGGCTGTGCATTGACTGTTTTCATTCATTCCACTCCAGGCATGATGATTTTTTTTTTTTTATTAATTTTTTTAAATGAAAATTGGCTTGATTCAACTCAAATCAATTTACAACAAAAGTTTTCTCCTCGTTTTATTGCTTTTAAATTTAATTTTAATCCGTTCTTTCAATAAAAAATCGATTTGAATAAAAATCTTGAATTTTCACCCGGACTACCTGCAAGTGACCAGCGGGCTATTTTGGGAACACCCATTTTTGAAAACCCCAGGATACGTGGAATTTTGTAAATATTTTTCTGGTCCTCCTGGAGGCCCCAAGAACCATTTCAGAAAGTTTGGTGAAGAAATTTAGGCGAAAAAAATTATGGTCACTAATGGGTTATGAACACGAAATCGATTGGGGGGGGGGGGGGGTATAACGGAAAAGTACCTTATTTTTTTCTCAATGGCATAATTAATCTTTGCACAATAATAATTGTTATAGGTATACCTATAATTGTAATTTAGGTTAATTATTAACCTATTTCATAGAATAATAAATCCTTGTGTAAAATTTGCCGCGTTTTTCCGCTGTTTCAATGCTTATGGATGAATTATGTAGATGAAAATTTTATTCCTAAATTTCATATTTAATATGGATGATTTAAGGAATGTACCCCTTTGCCCATGGAAGGTATCCCCTTGCCTGTGGAAGATACCTACCTCTTGTCTATGGAAGGTACCCCTTACCTATAGGTAAGGTGTACCTATATAGGTATACCTAACTCGACCCCATAGCCGAAAACCATAGATGGAAGGAACCCCTAACATGTTTCATTGCACAAACAAAATTCATTTCGTGAAAAATGGCCGCTCATGATCAGATAATAATATTATCTGATCATGAGCGGCCATTTTTCATATTATGTGAACTGACTTTATGGTTTCTGTAATAACGATTGAAACTTTCTTAGCTTAGATCTTTAAGTACCACGTAACTGGAAAAAATTAAAAATGTAAAGCAAAAAACAATCCAGTAGGAGGCTGTTGACCAAACCAACTTTTGTATTTCATTTCTAATCTTCAAAAATCTTCTGCTGAATCTTCTTCCTGAGTCTTTTTTTCTTCTTCTTCATTTGGGTTCTGTTTTTTAGGTGACGATTACGCTTACGCGTACAGATTACGCTTTAACTGTTGATGACGGTCCTAACTGCATTAGAAAGCTCCTTCAAAATGAGTTTCTTTTATTCAATAAGTATCTCGAAAGATTACCGTCAACATCATTGACAGGCATATCTCCTTTCTAATAACTTCCACTCTTCTTATATTAGGTACTTGAGTTTATTATTTCTGATAAACTTACTTTTGTAGTTGTTCCTTTTCCCATACTGACTCTCCCTTCGATGGTACCTTATTTTCATTTTCAATGAATAATAAAAAAATTAAATGAAATAAATTACGCAGCGATGGCCAACTATCAACTCGCTTTGTTCTAACTCTTTCTATTTTTCTGGAAACTTTTTAGAAGGAACCGTTTATTTTTCGCAGAAAATGGGCTCCTCTCCAGTCGGTTTGAAGACACCACTTGGCCGTACAAAAGGATTTTGGAACCTGACCAGCGACCCCGAGTGGAAGCCCCCCGAAACGGAGCAGGAGTGCCTTGAATATTACCAAGATAAAATTGCTCACGGGCAAAACCGGCAGTTGTTACCCCTCCAAGAGGATTTAGCCGACTGGATAAACAAACTATTAGGTAAGTCGTAATTATACCAAGCTCCGCCGCTCAGTTTGGGCGATTACAAATTTGGCGTTGTCGGGCAAAAAAGGTAGTTTGACCTGTGAAGACGTCGGTGGCGTTTTCGAGGATGTTAGACCATGATATTCATGAATCAGAAAATGTGCAAAAGGCCTGATTTATTGATCATGAAATTTAGACATTTTGTATCAATAAACAGAATAAATTAGAGTGCCATATTAGTGGGAACTAGAAAAAACAAGACATCTATTTGTATTGTCAAGTTGTTATGTTATTTCCTTTGTGAAGGAAGAGTGTAATTAACTGATCGTCCAGATGTGGGCGCGCTTGTCGGAATCTCATTAACTGGATGAGTGCCGTCCTGCCGACACTGTTTTGCCGCCCATGAAGTTAATTAAAATTTAATGCTTTTAGTATTTAATACTAAAAGCAAATAAAATTAAAGCAAGTAAAATTAAGCAAGTAAAATTAAATACTAAAAGCAAATTTTTCTTCTATTGAATTTCCTCGTAACCGAGGTTTTCAAGTTTAACAGCTCGACTGTAATAATACATTTAAATGTTTGACACGAACACGCACTGTTGACGATCAGGACTAATTAGGGACGTTGATGGGCACATATATGAATTCCTTGGATGTGTTTCGTAAAAGTTGAGATGCAAAAGATCTGAGAATTGAGAAGAGGCTGCCCCAGTAGCCGTCAAGGATGGTGTCGAGCCTTCCCCTCTGTACTTACTATAGTGAATGGTTGTACCGTAGTTCAGTTGGGAAACCTGCTTCTTTTTTTGCCCACCTCGCCCCGCTGCGCCTCCGACCCTGGCAGCGACGGAGTGTTTGAATAGGCCACGTGAAGGATCGTAACACAGGAGCCGATGTTTTGGTCAACGCTCCCTCTCAAAGCTCCCGGAGGGGATGTAAAGGATAGGATGGAACGAATGAGTGGCGATGGAGGGTGATCGGGTGTGGAGAGTAGTCGTCTGGAATATCTGTTAGCATTTTCGCTTCCTTGGAGCCGAACTCGTAGAAGACCAAGATTTGTGCAATTATTTTCTTAGAAACGTGGTGGCGTTGCTTCTTAGAGCCGCCACACACTGGACGACGCACAACGGCCATATTTTGGGGGGAAAAAACCTCTGAAATCCTTCACTCTTATAGAAAATTTGTTGCTGATCACGAATAGACCTCATGTCCCTATGCCTAAATTTGCTCCTTACATACCCTTATTTAAAAAAAAAAAAAACACGTTTTTCAGTGTATTTTTCAGCGTGGAAGCCAATAAGGATTCCCAAGAAGTTTGAAGACGAAGAAAAGTTGTAGAGCAATAAATTTTGCGTCGATTGAACACGTTATAATTGAAAATCACCCCCCCCCCCCCCCCCCCCCCCAAAAAAATAAGAGAGTAGGTAGCAGATGATTTTGATCGAACACCCTTATGATTTCTGATTGAACAACTTAAAATTAATGAATTCAAATGAACACCGTAAAATTGCAAATTTCTACAAAAATAATAGAGCCTCAGCAGATGATTTGTGTCGAAAAACAACATTTCTGAGCAGCAACCTTATCGCCTAATAATTGGCTAATAGAATTTTCATTATTAAAATTCGATTCCAGTCGAACCAAAACACTCGTTGGCTGAAAAAAGTTCAAACGTGCGCTATGTCCGGAAAGACAACTTTGAGCAGATAATTTTTTTATTTTTATTTAACATGTCTAGAGTGAGAAGAAACCAATCCAAGCTCGGACCCAACCGGAGTTTTTTTTGTAGCTCCGCCGATTCCCAATTCGCACGGAAAACTCGTGACGTATTTTTTCCCCATGTTTGGTGGCTTTGTTGCATAGATGGGCCATCCTAGAACAATGTTGTTTTTTTTTAATGTCATAAAAAATAAATTAAAAAATGTTATCCCCCCCCACCATCTTTTCCAGTTACATCATCGACCCAGAAGTCGAATTCACATCAAAAATGTTGGGGAAAATCTCTGCTGAGACTGGTTTTTGTGGGAAATACTGTGAGAATGATGAGCCAAATAATCGAAATCAGCATGTTTGGAAAAGATTTTTTTGCCGCTCTTGCCCCACTGTACTGTTTACCTCCAAATGTTTTCCAGTTCTTCTGAATTTGTCGCCTGCATTTTCTTCACATATTTTGCTTCTTTTTTAAGTACCTACCAGATCTCCTTCTGTTCTCGTTCTTTCTGTACCTCTTTTTTTCTCTAATTTTGCCTCTACTTTTGGTTTATCATTCTTGGAATAATACACCTATGTAATCGCGACGGAGGTCGACGACTCTGATTGGCCTCAAAATTTGACATTGTTTGTTTCAAGAGGTCTAGATTCCTAAACCGAAATGTCCGTCCGTCGTCCAAGCCGTTTTGGGCAGTAGGATTTTTTTTAAATCTGAAATTTTGACAAAATACTCGGTTCACCATCTAGTTGTGCCCGCAAGGTTTTCAGCCCGATTGCCCAAACCCGTGGGGCGCTATGGGGCTACGGGAGGTTTAAAAAAAAGGCTTTTGGCTATGTGATCGAGTTAGGTGTCGTTGTCGAAGTATTTTTGGACGTAGAATTCATTTTTTTGTGGTCCCGGAACGATCCGATTTCACTGTAGGGATCTATAAGCCTTTCATGGAGCATTACGGCGACTTGCAAGTAATAACTTGGCAACAGCCAAAGAGCGATTACAGCGATACCAAGAAGTTATTCGCAGCATTTCACGTGATACCAGAACATGGCGTTTTCAAGACCCATAAACCATTAACAGAAGCGCCTCTGTTGTTCCTGTAGAGTCTTTAGTTTCCTAATCATGTCACCGAAGTCCTTGTATACAGAATATTGTCAAGTATGGAGGGCGCATTGCTATTTTTGATGTAGTTGAGTTGAAACTCATTCAGAGCATTGGCAGGCTGTTTGCTCGCTGCGATGTTGTAGATTGCAGTTTCGAAAAAGTAATGATTGAAATTTTCAACTGCTAACGGCCCTCCAGAATAAAGAAGATAGGTTAGTATCACTATTCAAGTAACACTTTATGCATACTTACTAGAGACCGGATTTAAAGGCATCTTGCATGAACTCGCCCATCGGCCTTGTGTTCTACTAAATGATATGAACATTTGACGCATATTCTATACGACTCGATGCGTTCCGGAGATTTTTTTTTCACTTCTGCCTCCTGCACACAAATCTGTTTCTCACGCAGCTCTCTTGTGATGACGTCACCAACCCACAGACCGACTGAACATATGGTAAAGAGGAGGCAATACGTTTTCCTGCAAAGCGCGCCCGGTTCGAAACCATTTACGTGACCTTTCGAGAAGGACCGCAACTTGGGAGTGCGCCTTGGAAAAATAATTCAATTAGACTTGTCGTATATTATTTCCATCTCTTTCGATGGGGGGAATGTATGAAAGTGTGAAATTATTTACGTATTTACTGCCCTCTTCCGCGTTGTACGATGTTAAACTGTGAATTTCGTATCCCATGTCAAAATTTATGTCACGTCTTGGCATTCTCTACCTATTCCTGAATTTGGATCGGCATAGTTACGTTTTCTTGTATAGTTTTTTAATTCTCATCATAGTTTTTGATTTTGTGAGTTTGTGAATTTTTTAATCAGCATATTTGTAAGATTAAACTATTGTATCAAAACATTCGAGAAACATTATCTTGTTGAATAAACACATCTTTCAGATCTTTCCGGATTTGTATTTGAAAAACGCTGCAAATTTTACCCTAGGGTTTATTATTCTTTGATATAGGTCACTTCTGCAGAAATTAAATTCTGCAAATGAAAAAAATGAAAAAAAAATTTTTTTTTTGGATTTTTATATATCTCAAAAAAAGTTTTTTTGGATTTTTTATTTTCAAAAATGTTTTTTTCGAAAATTATTTAGGTTTTACTCGAAAAATATTTAACCTCCTGGGATCCTTCATAAATCCCATTTTTAGTCCCATGAAAGCCCTATAGATCGCCACAGTGAAATCTGATCGTTTCGGGACCCCCAAAAATGGATTCTACGTCCAAAAATACTTCGAAAACGACACCTAACTCGATCCCATAGCCAAAAGCCTTCAAAAACCTCTTCCCATAGCCCCATTTTAGCCCCATAGTGCCCCACGGGTTTGGGCGATCGGACTGAAAACTTTGCGGGCACAACTAGATGGTAAACCAAGTATTTTGTCAAAATTTCAGATTTTTAAAAAAATTCCTACTGCCCAAAACGGCCCGGACGGCGGACGGCGGACGGACATTTCGGATTTTGAATGAAGACCTCTTGAAACGGATAATGTCAAATTTTGAGGCCGATCAGAGTCGTCGACCCCCGTCGCGAAAACATAGGTGTATTATTCCAAGAATAATAAACCAAAAGGAATAAACAGAAGAATTTAATACCTATGCGACCGATCCCTGTTCTAGGCACATGAAAGGAGATAAAATTTGTTATTGATACGAAAATGTATTCTTCCCCCTTTAAAATACAAAAGATGTTACAGGATAAACACTCTTAGTCTAGTCTTTTCCCCTTCACGATGCACGTTTTTCTGTCGGTGTTTATACCTGCGTATTTATTCATGTGGGTATGCTAATTATTGTTTTCATTCCTTCTGGAGGCTTGCCCATAAACCAGGGTGGTGCCTTCAGAAAATCCAACTGAGAGCGAGCTAATAAAATAGCGAAGGAGTCATGACGGTCCATGCAATGAGTACCGAGTTTGAAAAACTCGCATCCGAGATAAATATCACAGTATTCATAACATGTATATTAATCGTCACCACTCACGCCCAACTATCACGTTCCTCCGCTGTCGACAGACTTGGCGAGAAGATGACGATACGATAACAGTTACTATAGTTGTCTCTGCTATACGAAACCAAGTTCCGCAAGCCAGAAATGACAGAGAAAGGAGGAAACAGCGATTTTATTGGAACGAAATGAGTTCTGATAGTTACTACGTGACTAAAAATCTTACAATATCACTATGTACTTGCCAAAATTAAAAACACGAACAAAGACTAGATAGTAACCTGAATACGTTGTATACGAAAGCTTTTAATTTTAATTGTTATGGTAAGAAATAAGAAAAAACAACAAAAATTAAAACATCGGGAAAATGATTGACTACATGCGTCTTCGGAATAATTAAAGAATTTCATTTTTTTAAATTTTCCTTAGAAAATTTAACACGTTTATAATTGTTTTAAACTTTATCCGATAAATAGATAAAACAAATTTTGTTTTTATTTAATTTTTGGTTTATTATTCTTACAATAATACACCTAGGTATGTTTTTGCGACGGAGGTCGACCACTCCAATCGGCCTCAAAATTTGACATTATCCGTTTCAAGATGTCTACATTCTAAATCCGAAATGTCCGTCCGCCGTCCGGGCCGTTTTGGGCAGTAGGAAGTTTTTTTTTTAAATCTGAAATTTTGACAAAATACTTGTTTTACCATCTAGTTGTGCTCGCAAGGTTTTCAGCCCGATCGCCCAAACCCGTGGGGCGCTATGGGGCTACGAGAGGGTTTTTTTTTTAAAGGCTTTTGGCTATTGGATCGAGTTAGGTGTCGTTTTCGAAGTATTTTTGGACGTAGAATCCATTTTTTGTGGTCCCGGAACGATCCGATTTCACTGTTGCGATCTATAGGGCTTTCATAGGGCTAAAAAGGGATTTTTGAAGGATCCTAGGAGGTCAAATATTTTTCAAGTAAAAAACTAAAACTTTTTGAAAAAAACCCAGGACTAAAATCATCAGTAAACTGATGACGAGTATCTACACTGCGTGCAGATACATTTGTACATGGATATATCGTATGATATATAGTTGTTGTTAGACGGGAATTTGATAATTCACTATGTACGAGAAACTAACAAGCGTTGTTGCTATGAAAAATTAAGTTGACGGGTTGCCATGGGTGCAACCAATAAAAAACGTTGCATTTTTTGTGTGTCGCCAAATTTGTGTGTCGCAAAATTTTGCAAGACCCCAGAACTAAGACATATCCATGTCAAAAAAAAAAACGCTGCAAATTTTACACAAGGGTTTATTATTCTTTGATATACGTTACTTGTGCAGAAATTTAATTCTGCCAATGAAAAAATTAAAAAAAAAATTTTTTTTTGGATTTTTATCTCAACAAAAAATTTTTTTTTTGGATTTTTTTGTTCAAAAAAGTGTTTTCTTTTTTAATTCTGTATTTTTTACTCGAAAAATATTTAACATCCTGGGATCCTTCAAAAATCCCATTTTTAGCCCCATGAAAGCCCTGTAGATCGCCACAGTGAAATCGGATCGTTCCGGGACCCCAAAAAATTGATTCTACGTCCAAAAATACTTCGAAAACGACACCTAACTCGATCCCATAGATAAAAGCCTTCAAAAAAAACCTCCCGTAGCCCCATTATAGCCCCAGAGCGCCCCACGGGTTTGGGCGATCGGACTGAAAACCTTGCGGGCACAACTAGATGGTAAACCAAGTATTTTGCCAAAATTTCAGATTTTTAAAAAAATTCCTACTGCCCAAAACGGCCTGGACGGCGGACGGCGTACGGCGGACGGACATTTCGGATTTTGAATGTAGACCACTTGAAACGGATAATGTCAAATTTTAAGCCCGATCGGAGTCGTCGACCCCCGGCGCGAAAACATAGGTTTATTCCAAGAATAATAAACCAAAATTGAAAAAATCCGAAAAAAACGTTTTTCTAAAAATTTTTCATTGACAGAATTAAATTTCTGAACAAGTAATCTATATGAAAGTATAATAAACCCTAGTGTAAAATTTTCAGCGTTTTCTATTTTCATTTATTTCGGAAATGTTGACAATGTTTCAGCCGGATCGGCCTAAAAGCCATTAAGGGCTTCAAATGTCATTGCTTTGGTACACCGAATCGAAACGTTTCCCAAGTAAAATTGTCACGTTATCTATGTCACGTTTAAAAAGCCATATCCGAAATGCGCATGGAAGCTGAAATTCGGTAGGGTGCCTCCCTAAAACAGAAAGAGACGAATGCCATGACGAGCTCCTACCAGATCAGGTGAGAGAGCTAAATTCAGTCTGTTCCCCCTTTTAAAACTGAAATTCGGTAGGGAGCTTTCTCGAGACAGACATAAAATGTCTCAATGCCTTGCAAGCGTTTTATGTCTTTACTTTGGTTTGGTTGCCCTCGAAAAATGAATTTTCTTTGAACCTTCCTCGTATGAGTTGTGACACTTTTATAAGTAACGCTTTTCGATTCTATGTACCAAAGCAAAGACATAAAATGTCAACTGGTTACCAACTGAACGCAACCTTCGTGTACCTATTTCATTTTGCTTTGCCCGTGAAGTTTTCAGCCGGATGGCTCTTACCCGCGGGGCTCTGGGGGGCTAAAATGGGTTACTTTTTAATGTATTTTTGAAAGTAGAAACCATTTATTGGGGTTCCAGATCCATCTGATTTCACGTTATGGATCTAGAGGCGTTCTACGGGGCTACAAATGGGGCTTTTGAAGGACATTGTCCAGGAGGAAGAGTAAGATGTTCGAGTTAATTTCGGGCGCAGGATACCTTTTTGAAGGATCTTTCTTTGTTATGTATAACGCTATACAGGTATAAGTTTTAATTTCTTATCGTATAGAAAGATTTTTTTCTACTGACAAAATCAACGTTTGCACATTTTAAACAAAGGAATAATTGATTAAATCTTGTTTTTTCTTACTATCTAGTGCCTCAAAATATTTTTGAAGAAATTCATTCATCATTAAATGAATTTCTTAAAACGACCTAAATTAAAATAATTCCTACCGTCGGTTTGGGCTGAAACAAAGTTTGGCCAACGTTATAATTGTTTGGTCGGCCTTGCATTATTATTAAACTTTTCTTGTTACTGGTTTTGTATGGAGTAGCTCCAACGTGATCCGATAACATCGCCATTGTCGTAGGAGCCCCGATATGGAAGTATAACTGATAATCTGATTTCGCCACTTGGCAAGCATCGACTCCCACCAAGCGCTGTAAAGCCAAAACCCAACCAGACGTGACAATGACGGGTCAAGCTAATCGTGGATTTGAATTTCTAGAGGATCAGACAATTTATTGTGCTGGCCAATGTATTAGTGTAGTGATTGCCCTTGAGGAGAATATTATCATAATCTAGTAAACCGGAGGGACAATAGGTGAGGTAGTACGCGTGATGTCATTTTTAACCTACGTTCTCGTCCCACAACTTTTGCGCTTCATCAATGAAAAAAAAAACAAAAAAACTCGGGGGTCTTGTAGGCGTTCGAAATGAAGGGGGAACTATTTGTCAGGCGATAATTTCAACGAGCTTCTCACTCGGAACAATTTACTCGGCGTTCAAACTGTTTGTACTTCTTCAAACGGCGTTGTTTCCCCACAAACAGACAAACTGTGTGACTCAATCAACTCACTGTGTCTGATCTTCTTAATAACGTGAATGACGTATGAATACAAAGATTACGGTGTTGTTTATTTTGTTCAGAGCGTAAAGGCACATGAATTTTAAGGATTTGGTAGAAAATATTTAAAGAAACGAGGCTGTAAATTCTACGCAGGAATTTATTACGCTATTGTTGTGCAACAGAGTAAAAATTAATGCTACGTCAATAAAAAAAATTTTAGACAAGTGTAAAAATGAGAAAATACTGTAAGCCCGTACAGAGAGAGATAAGGGACCCCCAAAAAGGGTTTTTATGTCCAAAATTATTTCGAAACCAACACCTCATTAAACCTTCCGACGTTCATCGAAACCCACCAACAACCATTTGTAGGCAACCTCAGACACCCCCCCCCCCCCCCCTAGATCTCTTCACTGTAGTCGGATGGGTGTAATAAATGGATTTTCGTTCCAACAATACTGCGAAAACGACACCCCTCTCGACCCACTACGCTAAATCCTTCGAAAACTCCTTTTGTAGCCCCTTTTTAGCCCCATACAGCCCTACTCGTAGGACTGAATAGGATGGAAACCTTGCGGGCACTACAGATGGAGTAAGTTGCCAAACTTTCAGATTACCAAAAAAATCGTACTGTTAAAAAAGAAGACAACATAATAATATAATAAAATTAAATAATAATAATAATATAATATATAATACAATTTAAGAATAATAATACTTATAATATAATATAATAATAATATAATACAATTTAAGAATAATAATACTTATTATTATTATTATTATTATATTTTATTATACCTATATTTAGGTTTCCCAAGCTCAATTGATAATTTTCCAAATGAATGAGAATTTTTCAAACCTAATTGAGATTTTCCCAAACTGAATTGAGAATTTTCCAAGCTGAATTGAGAACTTTACATTTCAATTTGACCAATTTTCTCAAGAAATTGAAACAGAAAATTCTCAAATTGAATGGAAAATTCAATTATTGCTCTTGGCAAACCTATATATTATGCAAATATATATTATAATATATACCTAAATCATGCATATGATTAATTATGATCCTCGATCAGAAGGGTAATAAATAATCATGTCAGGATGGTCAGGATGGGCATACACATAATTCTACACTTACTCATATTATGTACTTATATTATACAATAATTATTCATCGGACATCAACATAATATTGATATTATCTGAACCGCCTCACTCACTCCGTTGATTCGAAGCCGTCAGTTCAAACGGTTTGGGGAGCGGTAACGGAATAGGGACTTGAGGGCCGTTAATTAGAGGGAATCCTGGATCTATTGTTTCCTTTTAGCAGGCGCGTTTTAAAACGAACGTCAGGAAGGTGCCACTGGCGTTACGAGACCGATTGGGCCCCAACTGAATCGGCCCACTTTCACTTCAGTTTACTAACATCAGGGGCTCAGAAGAAAAAGGGAAATTTTCACGTCCTTGAATTCATTTCCCGACTGGTGCCTTGGAAAAGCCGAGATCCCCCGCTAGAAACGCCAGCCGATTGTGACCTTATACAGCCGTTTCCCAATTCGCCCTCGCTTCTTATCTTTTTCTCTTCCTTCTCTTTTCAATCAGTGGACGGAATGCACTTTCCAACTTCCTGTTGCAGATTGTATGTATATGAATGAAGATAGTATTAAACACTATATTCATTGGAGATGTTGGTTTTTTTGCTTTTGCTTAAATGTGGGATTTTTTGCTCAGATAGTTTGGGCAACATTTTAATCACTGTAGGGACCGATCGGGCTGTGGATTGCAGGACTCAGCGCAGATACAAAAATAGAAAATTTTTGCGCATCAAGCAAAAGTTTGTCGTGACAGGTTTAATTAATTCATCATTATTACTTAAATATGTTCATGAACGCGCACTGATGTTTAAAAAATGCTGCAAATTTTAGACACCACTTTTTTTTATGCTTTTATCTGTAAAATGAGCCAAAATTGATTTTACATCAATAAGAAATTAATTTTAAGAACTTGTATTTTTGTACCCTCGAAAATGGATTTTACCACCAAAATTACCATTTAAACGACATCTCATTCGACCTCCTGACGTCATTCAAAACCAACATCTACATAGATCCCCACGGTCCATAATGGATTCTATGTTCAAAAATACTTCGAAAACGACCCTTGGTGCTCTGTGGGGCTAAAAATGGGCTATGGGAGAGGTTTTTGAAGGTTTTCGGCTATGGTGTCGAGTTAAGTGAAGTTTTCGAAGTATGTTTGGACGGGTTTTGAGGGGTCCCAGAACGATCCGATAACACCTTGAGAATCTATCGTCCTTTCATGGGGCTTCGAAAAAATTTGTTTTGTGATGACAATTAATTTTTGCGAAATTAACCTATACCCAAGAATAATTATTCTTTTCACCCCGACGATTCCAAAAACGCTGCACATTTTACACAAGAGTTTATTATACCTTTGTGTAAAATGTGCATTGTTTTTGGAATCTTCGTGGGGAAAACATAGGTTTAGTACCTGAGAATAATATTATTATAAATCAAAACTCAACAGAGGAATGATAATTATTATTATGACGTCATGCCACTGTAATAATTAACAAGGAGATTTTACGACAAGTTAATGGACAATTAAAAAATATCAACTCAACAAAATGTCGGTCTCATCCCCTTATCGGTGGTAACGTGATGTCATCTTCCCTCGGTATCGAAAGCGATAGGATTAGAACCACTGAAACGTCAACCCTTTACCCTTGCAGGAAGGCAGCCGATTAGTGGCTTCCGCCTTCATCAGCAAGTGCCGCCCGAAGAGATGTGCCGTCAGCAAATAAGAAGTTACACAACTAGTTCTTGTCAAATAGCCGCGCTCACTTACGTCGTACGAACGGTGACGATATCTTCCTGATAACGGGGTTTTAGTTAGAAGAAATCGATGAGAGGGCGAGAAGACATCTTGGAACCGAAACTAAATTTTTGTTTAATAAGGAAATCCTCGAGAAAGGAAAAATTAAACAGAAAAAACTGTAAAGTTCATGGCTTGTTTATTTCAACAATGCTGGCGTATTTTGAAGTTCGGCTTGTGGTTTGCTTCTCATTCACTGTTCCTCAAACAGTTGTATTTCGACAGTAGTCTACTTGGTGTGTTTAGTAGATGCCCAGATGTCTTCCTATTCGGGTCACGTTCTCAGCTATGATGATCCTCTTGCTCTTCCGCACTACCAGCCGGATGTCCTCCGTCTCTGTTACTCGCCCAACATCGAGCATTCTTCGTGGGCTAACATGGAAATACGTCTCAACGTCCGGACAGGCAAAAAAAAAAAAAAAAAAAAATAAATATATTACGAGTGAAACCTCGCGTTATGATCGGCCCGAAACCAACTTGGCTCCTTTTGGTTCAGAACTTGACCGTCGCGACGTCGAACGCGTTAAAAGACAAGACGACGGCTTAACCTCTTGATACAAGAACGGAGAAAACTGTTGAGAAAAAAAGAGGGAAATCCCTGAGCTGCCTGTCTTTGTTGTGTCATTGTACCGCCGCCCGAGCCGAATCACTTTTCCATAGGCTGCAGGCGAGCGATCTGGACACCATCACTATGTTGGCTTCGTGAAAAACGTCCGCCATCATGAGTCTATTCGCTATTCATGCAAAAAAAAAAAAAAAAAAAACTAAGGGATCCAAGAAAGTGAATCTTAATTGGCTTATTGTTGATTCGATCCATTTTCACGCTTCTTCCCAAAACAATGGTGAATCCGCTGACAGGGAAGGGTTGCAGTCATTTCTTGCACCACATCATCACCAAGGCTAATTTAAGGTGTTTGAATGTCCCCTTCGGAGGTATCACGATTACAAGAAATAGAGTTCATTCAATGGTTATTCTAAATTGGTCTATTGCTGAGTTTTGTTAGAACTAATACCTATCCCCAACTTCGGTGCGGATTAGGTTGAAAGTCATTGATGGAAATAACAGAGCAAAGGCTCACCGCAGTTGACGGGAGGAAGGATTGACTGAAGGAGGAAGTCGATGATCATGAGACTGAAAGGGTTCGAAGGGTTTCAATCCATTAAGAGCCTGTCTTGTGAACCCCAGGTTGAGAGGCTACAATAAACATTGATCTCAGTATTATACAATTTCCACATGAAGACGCTACCAATTGTAATTACCTATTTTATGAAAATAGATGTTTGGTAGATAATTAGTCGCTAGATAACGGCATGTTGTGTTCTGTGCACTGCACAGTGTGCAGTCATATCTTTGACGGGTTGCCTCGGCAGATCGTGAATAATGATCTCCTGCACTAGCTCATTCATTTTCTTTGTCTTCTTCGTTTCCACACCAACCCGACATAATTGGGAAGGAAGATTGATTGACTGATCTCATGCGATGCTATCCATGCGACCCATAATAGTACAAACCCCGGACGAAGTTAGTGAAGACCTTCGGAACAGTTTTATTTTATTTTTTAAACTACGTTTCAGTTAATGCAGTCTGATTATTGCAATTTATAGCAATACTAGTAGGTAGATTCTGGATGTAATATGTTGCGGAAAACACTCGTTTTTTATAAAACGCTTTCCCCAACATATTACAACCAGGATCTACTATAAAAGCCTGTGCAGGTAGCTGTATAGTGCTACAGCTACTAACCAGATATCAATAGCACAGCCCCACAAAAAAAAAAATGTTTCTGATCCGTGGGTCTGACTATGGTATTCCTGTGTATTTTTCGACGCTGAATCCGAATCCGAGGTCAAAAAATCCGTTCACCCCTTAATTTTTTGTGTAGGGGCGATGATACCGGATCTGAAACTTTTGTTGTTGTTGTTGTTGTTGTTGTTGTGGGGGTGTGTAGTCTAGACTAATTCTCCGTCGGCTGTTTGATTAGACCTACATACCTGTATGCGTCCAAGCTATTCACACTCAATTCCTTGGCCCCTCCCCCATAAATCAAGTATATTTTCAAATGAACCAGAATCTTGCGAATTTCAGGTGAATTAGTGTTGCGAGTTTCTATTTCATCAATAAGGTTTAGGTACTTAAACATTTACTTGAACTTACACTTCGGTTTGTTGTATATAAATTGGTTAAACATTTCTCTCGTTGTATCTTAACAATTCAATGATAACGAATCTTGATAGGTGTGGCATACTTGAACATACTTAATTTGAGAAAAATCCAATGATTTAAAAGTATTAGAGTGGTCCTCACTTCAAAATGAACCTTTTCCGTTCCAAGATGAACTGAGAGCACTTAACGCAGGAAGTGAACAAATTCGGTTCTGGTTCTCGAAGCAACGTCTTTAGGGTAATTGATTTCGTACCAACTGTATTCCGCTCTTGACCCAGCTTTGAAACTAACAAAAAAAACTTTACTGTTTCCTCTGTTAAACGTTTCTGGGCACAACCTCATTTTCTCTTTGGGGGGTTTTGAATGGAGCAGTTAGCCCTAGCTGTTTCTTCCCAAGTTGAATAGAAACGTCGGTTCCAAATGACCGGTGGCTCGTTGGGTAGAGCAAATGGTTGGGGCCTTAGATGTCAACAGTCGTGAAATATTTGTATAAAAGGAGCCAGAGAGCCGTGACCGTTTTTTCTCCCCTAAGGATATCGTCTTTAAACGATTCCAGAACTCCCCGCAGTGATCATCGCTGGGAAGCGGAGAAACCCCTTTGAAAATGGAATATTGGTAACATTTCTCCGTCCCATTTCTTACGTGTCACTAGGATTCTGTAATATTTATGTTTGTCTGTGGGTCCTCCTTAAGGTGCTGAAATATTTCACGACGACGATTTTTCAGGCAATGGTTTTTATCATGGATTTTCACTCAGATTTATACCTCGCATCAACATTAAATTTGAATGTTTAACATCGATGTGAAAACTTGGAAAACAACACTAGCTCGGATACTTTTCTTAAAACTTGTCGGAGCCGAGCCGGCTATAACCAGTTTTATGAGCTGTAAAACCAGTTGAATAGCTACAAATCCAGTTTGACCAGCTATAGAAGCAGGTTGAGGGGCAATTAAACCGATTTGAAGAGCTATAGAACTGTTTTAGGAGCTACTGGGCTAATCCATGACCAGTTTGCACTAATTGATAGTTTTAAATCTCGCTTGCGCTTCTCAGGGATCTCCCAGAGCAGCTTTATCAGATAATTCTGATTCAGATTGAATAGGTTAAACTGATGAAAGCCTATCTCTTGGAAAGATCATATCTTTCCTGAGTATTTTTTGTTGAGTATTCCGCCTCCTGTTTCACCCTAATATATTTATATTAGGGTGAAACAGGCGGAATACTCAACAAAGAAAAAAGAAAGATAGCAGCAGGTGTGTATATTAGGACATATTCTGTACCTACTGTTGACAAGGGATCTTCCCAAAGCTGCACAAGTTGTCACAGATGACTCGGCTATCCTGACAGCGAAGGATACCACCAAACCAAAGAAACTGAGAAGCTACAGGAATCTGTAAACTCTGGGCAAAGAAAAGGCGAATCAAACTAAATGAAAGCAAGTCCCATCCCAATTGGTTACCATTCTCAATTACAGCGAAGTACTTGATGACTCTAGAAACCAAGCTCAATTGGAAACAGCAACCTTTTGTGGGGGGCTGAGAAGTTTTCCATTCTCTGAACAAATCGTAATGATTTCAAAAAAGTATCAACCCAGGTCCAGTGGAGGGACAGCTTCCCTCTCCTACCCCTAAAGATCCGCCTCTGAAACCGGGTAAAACCACGAATCCATCGATTTGGTTGATCGGTGCGTAATGGCTGACACACTTTTATCAGCGAATTGGGCGAGGGCGGGTTATCGATTTTACCATTAATTAATAATGCTTTGCGGATTCTTCGGATACGCACGTTTAATGGTAGAAATCGCAGTGTTTTATAAAGAATTTATGAAAAGTTTAATGTTGAAATCTTTAATTTTTAAAAAGCTGTTCGTTTGTGCTTGTTTGCAAAATTTCTTGCTTGAAAAAGACTCAAAAAGCGTAAGGAGAATTTGATAATTAATTATCAGATAATTTATTAAGCAGTCACTGTAATAGTCCGGTTGTTTGGTAATAAGTACCTAATGTTGGGTCGGTTGGGTGATCGATAGTCCCTGACGTTCTCAGATCTCCTTACCGACTGTGTTTCTAGGCCTTGCGGGCCTAACATGTCCATGATTAGAAGGGGATTCGTTAAATTTTCCTTATCGCTTTGAAACTAAACAAGGGTGTATTCTGGGATGGAACCCCCTGTGCAAGGCCGTACCCAGGAAAAATTTTCGGTGGGGGGGGGGGGGGGGGGGGGGGGGTTGTGGCACCAGGCGGGGTCCGGAGGCCCTACCCAATAAAACTTTGGAAAAAAACGCTGCAAATTTTACACAAGGGTTTATTATTCTTCGATATAGGTTACTTGTACAGACATTTAATTCTGTCAATGAAAAAAAAAAATTAATTTTTTTTTTTTTAGATTTTTATATTCCAAAAAAAAAATTTTTGGGGGATTTTTTTCTTCAAAAATGTGTTTTTTCAAAAATTCTTTATTTTTTTACTCGAAAAATATTTAACCTCCTGGGATCCTTCAAAAATCCCATTTTTAGCCCCATGAAAGAAATAATATTTCTATATTATAGATTGCCACAGTGCAATCAGATCGTTCCGGGACCCCCAAAAATGGATTCTACGTCAAAAAATACTCAAAAACGACACCTAAATCGATCCCATAGCTAAAAGCCTTCAGAAAACCCCTCCTGTAGCCCCATTTTAGCCCCATAGCGCCCCACGGGTTTGGGCGATCGGACTGAAAACCTTGTGGGCACAACTAGATGGTAAACCAAGTATTTTTTTCAAAATTTCAGGTTTTTAAAAAAATTCCTACTGCCCAAAACGGCCCAGACGGCGTACGGCGGACGGACATTTCGGATTTTGAATGTAGACCTCTTGAAACGGATAATGTCAAATTTTGAGGCTGATCGGAGTCGTCGACCTCCGTCGCGAAAACATAGGTGTACCTATTATTCCAAGAAAAACCAAAATTGTCAAATAGGTAACCCATTTTTAGGCCATTTTAAGCTTTCATTGACAAAAGTTAGAACGACACTAAGTATATAAAGGGGGTTGTGGCACCAGGCGGGGTCCGGAGGCCCTACCCAATAAAACTTTTTAAAAAATTGTCAAATAACCCATTTTAAGCTTTTATTGACAAAAGTTAGAACGACACTAACTTAGTGTCACTAAGTATATAAATAATAACATAAAAATAATTTCCCCTGTTAATTTGGTGACTAGGAAAATAAATAGATAGACAATACAAATAGACTCAACATTGTTTAACATATAAAAACATATTGTACATAGAAAAACAACCTACAGAATATAGTCAGGGATTTGCAAAGTCGAATGGCGGTCATTTTTCGTGCTGCTACCTATCGTAATACATAGCGCCAAACTACATGCTTTACGGCAACTTCCGTAATGGAACGTTTGGGTCTACGCCGTTAGCGGCGGACCGCGTCCATCCACATACGCGAATGGGTTTGTAAAATTGTAATACATTTTATAAATTATTTACGTATACTTTTAACTAGAAATTGTTTTGTACTCTTCCTTATTTACCTATGAAGATCAATTATAACTTGAGTAAATTTAATTCCTATGTGTTTGAAAATGCTTATTTTTGGGAAAATTTCGGGGGGGGTTCCAACCCCTCTGACCCCCCCCCCCCCCCCCCCCCCCCCTGGGTACGGCCCTGCCCTTGTGTACCCTTATTGCTTCCGAGTCTGCGAAGCAGCGGAAGCCTTGTGTTCACTTTCAGGAACCAAAAAATTTTTGTTGTCCGAATTCAAAATTTCCACTCGCATTTTGCGTTTCATAGCCTACTGAACAAATTTGGTTTCGTGTCTGTCGGTCTGTGGGTCTGTGGGTCTGTCGGTCTGTCCGCATTTCCTTGTTACCGCCATAATTTCCACAATTTTGAATGAATTTAGCTCAAATTTTGAGGGATTATGCGGATCAGGCTCCTTGAGGTCCCATACGAATTTCATCACAATTGAATCAGCGGTACGCTCTGCGCATGCGCTAACGTGAAATTCTTGAAACAGGCATAACTTTCTCAATTTTGATCGGATTTCAATCAAATTTTCAGGAATTGTGTGCGTATAGCTCTAGATGGTACCCTGTCAGTTTCATCACGATTGAATCAGCGGTACGGTCAGCGCATGCGTGAACGTAATTTCCTTGCCACAGCCATAACTCCTACAATTTTGATCGGATTTCACTCAAATTTTCAGGAATTGTGTGGGTATAGCCCTAGATGGTTCCCTATCAGTTTCATCACGATTGAATCAGTGGTACTCCCTGCGCATGCGCGAACGTAATTTATATATATATATTCTTGAAAATCTCGAGAAATTAAAAAATGATGTACGTTCTGAGATAGGTTGAGCGCCCTCAAGGATTTTTTCCGTTTTCCCCTCCTTCCCTGAAGAAGGGAAGGAGTGGGGATTTCAGCCAATGTTGATCCGATTTTGATGAAATTTTCAGGGATTACGCGGGTTGTGCCGTAGATGATTACCCAGGCTTTGGGTAAAAAATTGAACCAGCGGTACGCTCTGCGCATGCGCTAACGTGAAATTCTTGAAACAGGCATAACTTTCACAATTTTGATCGGATTTCAATCAAATTTTCAGGAATTGTGTGGGTATAGCTCTAGATGATCCCCTATCAGTTTCATTAAGATTGAATCAGGGGTATGCTCAGCGCATTTTATAATGGTGTCACTTTGATTGTAACGAGGAAGCTGCTGTGCCATCTCCTTGGCAGTGTATTTTTATTTATTTTAATAACTCAGGTTTTTATTTCAGAATAATTAACTTTTTCTTTCTTTTTCACGGAGCTAAAACATTTGTATCAGCCGTCCTTATGTGTAGATTCAGTAATTGTGCACTATTAGGTGACCAATTCCTATTTTTAAGAAAATGTTGTTCTCCTACCTGTCCGATAAACATAACTAAAAGAATAATTGTCGCAAATCAATAGAAATTGAAATACTCACATTAATAATCGCCTGGATTGCTGTTATCGTTGTCCTCATTATCGTGACTTTCAGTGAAGTTTGGAGCATTGAGTTGCGAGTAAATAAAACTTGGAAACTGAACTTTAAGAAGATATATAATAAACAACATACCTTATCAGTGTTTCTTCTTCCACAAACAAGGGATGGCCAATTCTTCTCTTGTAAATCTCGGTTCTTTGCCGTTATCCCCCTCATTTGCTAATCTGCCGCGTTCGCCCGACGCCCGCGGGCTTGACGATTCATACACACCCCGCCCGATGGCAGGCACCCCAAATTTCTAGTCAGAAGGGAATTGCGTCACCCAAATGGGTAGGAGTTTTGGTGCCTTAAAACCATCGGGCGGGGTGTATATGAATCGTCAAACCTGTGAAGTGGTTCCATTCTAAGTACCCACTATTTTACCCTTAATGAATGAATCGTCAAACCTGTGAAGTGGTTCCTTTCTAAGTACCCACTATTTTACCCTTAATGTGCTCTATCTCCTCTCCAAAGTAAATGCAACACTTTTTCTTTTAGATGTGTTTATCTGACAGCTAGGAGAGCAACATAATTTAAGTAAGAAATCTTTAAAACGAGATTTGGATACCTCACACCCTGCGGACCCTCCTAATTCCGCCACAGCTTACCAAACTACTCGAGGCGGCACAGCGCTCCGCGGAACATCTATTGGCAAAATTGAAATCCACTCTTCAATCTTAGCCGACATGTGATTTAAACTATAATTCAACGTTAATTACATTAATTAAAGAACTGAGTCTAATTACCATTTCTTTTCTGATGAAGACTACAAAACCACTGAGAATGATTCATAGGTGCCTACTATCCACATAACGTTCATGATAAAACATGAAAATGTCTCACTGTGTTGCGGACTAGTAAGCAATCTGTTTTACATGATTTTTCAAATTGATTTTAACATTAAAATTGAGACGTTTGCTATCAAAACCAGCTCATTACATTTTTGGAAATTTTACAGGAGAAACAAAAAACTTCTCACGTCCGCAGTTTTTGAACTATTTTTTTATAATTTAAAAAACAAACAACGATAAAGCGTTGTAGGTATAATAACGTACCTAGAATTAGAGTCTCGTTTTGGTGTATTATTCTTGGAATAATATACCTATGTAATCGCGACGGAGGTCGAAAATTCA
The DNA here is from genome assembly GCA_955831195.1 of Pilophorus perplexus. NCBI lineage: Eukaryota > Metazoa > Arthropoda > Insecta > Hemiptera > Miridae > Pilophorus > Pilophorus perplexus. The sequence goes on from OY037007.1 coordinate 27,107,289, forward strand.
GATCGTTCTTAAAATTTGACATAGGTATCAACACAAGTAGATTTCACAAAGGTTTCAAGACAAGTAGATTCCAATAACGAAAGGTCCGTCCGCAGTCCGAGCCGTTTTGGCCAGTAGGAATTTTTTGTCTTTAATATGCCGTACAAATGTTTCTGGATGAGTTGTGTGCGAAGTTATGAAATTTTGAAGAGCGTGCGAAATTTAAAGGTTAGGGAATAGCCTACTGCTTACTTTTCTTGCTTACTTTTTTATTTATAGAAGTCACATGAACTGCAGTGGATTCGTTACAAATTTTAAGGAAAGAAACATTTTTATAACCTACTATAATTTTTTTTGAAATACCTACTATACTTTTCTGGGTCATGGTCAACATCTACTATACATCGGAAAAACAAATCCGGCAATTCTACCCCTAGCCTCATTCTGCATGGTGTGGGAGCGCCTTCGAAGAGGAGGTGACATTTTGAAAAAAAAAAAACAAAAAAAAACGAGAGATTAACAAGCCGACTTCGGGCTATGACATCACTGACAACAAGCTTTCCAGGTTCACCCTCACTTTTCCAGTTCAGTAATCTCACAATAATTGTTCTTTATTAACTTAAGCCGACAAGTCGAATGAGGATCACCTCTTGAAACCACGCTTGTATAAACTGTGTAACATTTGCATAAATTGTCGAAGAGCTCATACCCGTCTAGACTTCTGTAACCTCTTGCCAATAAAAGGGGTGGTCGCGTGAATGGCCTCAGGCCTAATGAATAATTCGCGAAAAAGTTCCCTCTATGATCGATGGACCTGACTCACCCCGTTATCGAGCCCCTGTTCGTATTTACTCGGCCTTTAATGAATTCACAGGCATTTAACACTGTCTTATATCACATTACGAAGCTTCTGTTTTAACGGCGTCATCCTCTTGTCTTTCCTCCCCAATGGGCAGTTTCTGCATTCTGGGGGCTGCGAAGAACAAATTTGTAGGTGCAATAGGGGACGACCATTGAAAGTCGATCCACACATATATGTATTATATATAATCAACGTGACTAGCAATAGCTTGCCTTGTTTACTGCCATCCACACACCAGAGTTGGGATTATTCGAATAAAAATTTAGTTGAACTAAAGTTGAAACTAAAAACTAATTAGTTTTTAGTTTCGAAAGTGAAACTAAAAACTAATTTAGTTTTTAGTTTGACTTTCGAAACTAATTTTGGAACTAAATTAGTTTTAGTTTCAACTGTTGAAACTAAAACTAATTTAGTTCCAAAAGTTATTTTCGAAGTTGCGAATAAAAACTAAAGTAGTTTCATCTTTTATTCGTAGTTTCGGAACTAAAAATGAAACTAAATTTTTTTTCCTCGCAGACATTTTTTTTCCTCGCAATTTTTTTTCCTCCAGACATAATAAATGACTCATCACCCTAAATTCTTCGATACGTTTCTGAAAACGTTTGATGTTCCACTCAAAGTGGTGGGGAGGGGAGGAAACTTTAATCTATTCTTCTACGACCCTGAAAAAAAGAACTTGTTCGCACCCATCACCCACATTTCGTTGAAACACACACACGAACACACATCCCCTTCAAATCAGTAAAAAACGCGAAGAAAAAAAATTAGTTTCATTTTTAGTTCCGAAACTACGAATAAAAGATGAAACTACTTTAGTTTTTATTCGCAACTTCGAAACTAACTTTTGCAACTAAATTAGTTTCAGTTTCAACAGTTGAAAATGAAACTAATGTAGTTCCAAAAGTTAGTTTCGAAAATCGAACTGAAACTAATAGTTTCAGTTTTTAGTTCCACTTCGGAACTAATTTAGTTTTAGTTTTTAGTTTTAGTTTCAGAACTACTTTTTGCCCAACTCTGCCACACACTACCTTTCTGTGACGCGGCCATACTTGATCAGTGATGTTTAGGTAGGTCAATTTACAAGTACTGTACAAGTATCATAACAAATGATGAACCTCCAGCATCAGAAGGATGAAATGATAATATAAGTTGTGACTCCACCCGCGGCAGCTCAGCCATGCGCGTCTCTCAGATCGTATTCCATAGGCCGTGCCCATTAAAAAAATTCTTATTCAGTTTCATATGTCACCCTCTGTCGTTGTTTGCCCTCGTCCCCGTCGATCGCTAATGAAATTCGGCCCGAAGTTTGGTTTCTGATTTCAATGCGGGAAACCAGCGAGGTGTACGGGCGACACTCTACCGAATCTTGTGTTGTGAAGTTACTGACCACCTTCCATGGAACATTGTAGGTTTGGTCAGGAGCAAAACTGATACCTTTGAATAAATCGCAAATTAGTGTCGTTAAGTGAGCGCCTTTTTTCGACACTCAAGGACAAAAAGTAAAAAAATTACAACCCGTTTTGAGGGTGTGACACAAAACTACCTCATCTATATAACAAGTAAGCCACCATAACTTTTTCACTTATAACAAAAACTTCTAAGGAAACTCAACTTAGTCACTGGAATAAATGAATCGTCCAAGTTACGCCCAAACAATTCTCGAAACCTTTTCCCTTTTTTTTCGTGAAACTACTTGTTTTGGTTGTGCCTCACTCAGACTGAACGGAAACGGGGCAGTTGGTATGTAATTGGGTTGGCTCCGTGAATTATTTATTTCGTGTTCAGAGGGCATAAAATTTATAAACCAATTAGATGGGATCTTTCACGGAAGAAGAAGCCTGCACTGCTACATTCAAGTCGGTGCTTTCTCTTCAAGTCCCCAGTTGCTCATCGACATGAAGCGTTCGACTAACATGGAATTTTCGCTGATTCGGTCAGGAGTGACTGCTTTAGCGAATTGGCTAACCTTCGTCACGTATAATACTTGACGAAAATAAAAATGGAAGCGTAACTTGGAATTAACGAAATTATGTGGGTAAGTAAAGTGCAATTACCCGAAGCAATGTTACCTCATTGGCAATGTTTAAACCAATTAAAATCTCGTTTAAACATCACGCATGAACGCAAATTTAAAAAACCGTAAATTTTAATCGAGGGTTTATTATTTTTTATTTAAATTGCGCAAAAATTAATTATTCTGTCAATAATTTTTTTTTTTAATTTTCCTGTTGTGTTTGGATGGATGTGGGACCCCAAAAAATTGGACTGTACGTCCACATGTACCTTGAAAACGACACCCTACTCGACCACAGCCAGAACCCATCCCTCCCGTTTACAACTCCTTTTTAGCCCCTCCAGAGCCCTACGGATTTGAGCGATCTGGCTGAAAAGCTTGCAGCTTGCTTGCTAGATGGTAAACCGAGTATTTTCTTAAAATTTCAGATAAAAAAAAAAGAAAAGATTTTTGAAATCTACCTACGTCATGAAACCACGAATAATAAACCAAAAGTGTGATGAGCGTAGATTTTTTTTTTTTTTTTTTTTTTTTCCTCTTCTTTTTTTCTTTTCCAACATCAAGAATCCGGTGTCTTGTGATTGAAGTTGCTAACCACTTACCACTGATCAATTGAAACAGTAGTTCTTTTTTTAACATGAAGTATTCTCATCACGCTTATAGGCGAAAGATGATGTTGTTTTTGTCAGAGAAGGTTAGCAACTTCATTCGCAAGGCTGGTGTATATGTTACCGTTAAAGTGTGAAATTCAGTTAGTACATAAAATAACTATTTAGTATATGAAATAACGAATGATTTCAGTTAGAGTGTATAATTAAAAGTTTTGTACATGCTTTCCCTAGGGAATATATGAAATAACTAGGTATTATGTAAAATAACGGAACACCAGTCGTTAAAGTGTAGAATCATCGAAGTGTAGAACACATGTATGAAGTCAAAACTTGTGAGATCACTTATTTAAAGCATGAGTTGCAGTTGAGTGGCATTTTGAGTTGCAATGAACTTTATTGTTCAAACACTTGCATCTATTCGAGATGCATTTTGTGGTGCAGTGGCACCGAAAAAATCCTTGCCCGTCCCCAAGGCATGGGCTGTCGCCACCGATCGAACTGATGATTCGTTTGGAGGTATACATACATATCTTGATACATGTATCAAGAGGCATCCAAGAACCTTTCTTCGCAAACACTGAACTGCCACATCCACGTTACCTGGCTGAACACTTCAGGAACTTGCCATGTTGAGGCCACTGAGGATAAGAGAAGGAACTGTGGATAACAGTTGAGTTACTCAGCATTGAATCATGGCTCTATTATGTATAGGAACAGATAAGAGAAGATCCCTTTTGAACTGAAATGAACCTCAACCTCGAGATCTCCCGGATGAAATCCCATTCATACCTGAACCCAATATTATTATACACTTTCACGGCTGGCCTCTCGTTATTTTATGTAATAACTAGTTAAAGCGTATAATGCAAGAAATTACACATTTTAACTGGTCTCCGTGGTTAATCTATATACTAACTAGTTATTTTATAAACTAACTGATTTCACACTTTAACGGTAACATATACACGAGGAGGCAAGTTTTGTAATGTTGTTGGTTTATTTCATTGTTACGAGTCTTTGTTAAATAAAAAATGTTGATAAGTTATAACCCACCGTATTAAAAACAAAACTGATTTACAAAATTGTCCGTTAATCAGTTTTATCAAAACCCAGCCTCGTCCTCAATTCTGCAGAAAGAAGATCATCGCTCCCCCGAAAAAGCGTTTTGACCTGTTCAACTTACGAGACAGCCAGATTAGTTTTAGATTTTCCTATTACGAATGTTGCATCCAGCTAATTTACTTTCAATTTAATAAAGAGAATATGGGCGTGAACAGCAGCTGCTAGCTTATGGCCGAAAGGTTGACACAAAATAGGAATCCTAACTTAATTTGGGCAGGTGAGTAAGGTACGAAATTAGGTATCTGCTGTTTGGATGAATTTGAAGTTGTTTTAATCTGTTGAAAACTTGGTTTTAAAACACAACGGTTGGTATGTGGTGTTATGAACAAAAAATTTTTTTTTTATATGATGTTTTTTTTTAAACTACGTTTTTTGCAATCATCCCCTGAAGAGAAAGAAAATTGAAAATAAACTCGAACTTCAAACACTGTTCATCAATAACCCTCAAGTACCTATTTGAAGGACTCTTCTTACCATGAGTAAATTTAGTGTCATTTTTCCGCAATAATCTTTCGTATGTGAAGTAGGCAATTCACTTTTTCATGTTTATATTCTATAAATCAATACCTAAGTGATTTGGCGGTTTTCCTTGCTTTACACCGATAAAAATAAAAATAGCCTACTGAGAAATCCACTTGAATTTGCCTCCTTTATTTTGAAGGTTGCTAATATTTCGCGCAAACACTCAAAAGTTATCTTGAGTTTACCTTTGGGCGCTCAAAATCATCAGGGTTTCATAAGATAACGATATTAGAAAATTGGCGTTTCATCCGTACGTTTATCAATCTTTGTTTGAGGTTGAATCTCAGATTGCCCTCAGCTAATTGCCATCCTAACGTCGAGTTGTTGTTTCAATGCTATTTTTCGAGTATCTAATTAGTTTTTAGGGATATCCTGAGATATTGCAGATAATAACCAACGATTTATCAAAAACATCCAGAAACATCCAGTTGCAGGCAGCTATTGTTTGCATTAGAAAATAGGGGTGTGCCAAGAGGGATGAGTTCATGAAGATAGCTGCGAATAAGTAACTGCGAGAATACAAGGGACGCATCTCTGAAAAATGCGACTTTGAGAAAAATCCACTGTGAGATACTCTAAGACCAGCTCTTCGCGTTGCTTCAATGGGCGTATTTTTAACTGCTCTGCTTGCCGCTAGAGAGCAAGTTAAGCCTTTCTTGCACCTATGTTTTTCTGCTTATTTTTGGTGGAGGCAGTTTCTTTCTGAAAACGATTTGTTGCCTGATACTGACAACTACAACAACTGTGATATGAACCAATAAGGTTAATCGTAATAAGAATTTCCTGGTGGTACAGTAAACGATTGTGATTTTACTATGAGCAAGTCTTGCTTGTAAAGAAGTGGCGAGATAATCTGCTGTGATTAAATTGTTTGTATTGCTGAGGCTTGCTTTTATTATTAGTACAGTTCCCTGTCGTGATTGGAATGAACTCCTATTTGTACAACTACCCCTATTGTTAATGATTCATTATCAAGAGAGAACATTATCCATCCCTATTTTTAAAAGCTGCGGCGCCTCATCATCATTCAAGAGTAGATGATGCTACGCACAAGGGGCGTAACTCCCGAAAATTTCATAAAAATCGGTATTTTAGAAGTTCAATTTTGGAAAAAAACAGGCCAGCTGTTAAAAGCTGCATAGTTTCCTGCCAAAATGTAAAAACAAGGCAGGACCAATCTGGTGTTGACGAGTCATAACAGCGTTTTGAAAAAGGGCAAAAACTTAAAAAGCGTTTTCCCGAAAATCATGTTTCTAGAGTTGTGTCACTTCAAGAAACTTAGTGAATACGTTTTACGATCGTAGCTGTGAATTCCCAAACGGAGCTACTCAGTCGGCGTGGCAAATTTAAGTATTTTGATTGTAAATTCGGATATTTGATTCACTGATATTTCAGGAGGGTATCAGCATGTGACAATATTTCTAGTGCGAAATGAACCCCCCCCCCCCCCGCACATAGGATACCCTAATATGGTATAGTGCCTAATGTGGCACTCCTCAAAATAACCAAAGTGATGAGGCGTAGCGTGATGGCAGTAACGTGAAATGCAAGCTACCAAAGCATGATCACCAGGTAGAGAGTCACAATTTTCAAGGCCACCTGATGCAACCAGCAGTGCTGGTCCAGCACAACACCTGATTCAAATGGCTGCCGCCTAAAGTTTTTTGGGCCCGGGTGCAATCACCTGCTAATGACTAGTGCCGAGTAGTTTTTGATATTTTCAGCATATGATTGAGTTTGTCTTTCGTCAAAGAACATCTTCCCTAAGTTAGTTTCAGTCTGAACGCACTTAGCACTTCATCAGCTCTGATTGTTGTCAACTCCCCAGTTTTCCTAATATGGCACCCTTCATACGTGTTCTAGTTAATTAGTGATTTTCGTAATTTTTTCAAGTCTGGCGTGTTTTCTTCACTGCACTACTAGATCTCGCAAGAAAAGTGCAATTAGAACAATTTTTTCAAGAAAAAAAGACTGAAGTAACAGTTTTCTTTTCTTAATCATGTCCTTAATGTGGTACGTGTATCTAGTGATTATTAAAACCCTATTCGGGGAGAGTACTGATTTTTTCCTTATTTTTATGATCCTAAAGACGTCAAAACGTATTAACAGAATGAGGGTGGTAAAATGAATATGGAAACCAAATCCAAATAGGTACACTGCCAAGGCAATGGCACATGAGCTTCCTCGTGCCAAGTTCAAAATGAACGTAGTTGTCACTGTAACAAGAAAATTACGTTCGCGCATGCGCAGGGAGTACCACTGATGCAATCGTGATGAAACTGATAGGGGACCATCTAGGGCTATACCAACACAATTCCTGAAAATTTGATTGAAATCCGATCAAAATTGTGAAAGTTATGCCTGTTTCATGAATTTCACGTTAGCGCATGCGCAGAGCGTACCGCTGATTCTATTGTGATGAAATTCGTATGGGACCTCAAGGAGCCTTATCCGCATAATCCCTCAAAGTTTGAGCTAAATTCATTAAAAATTGTGGAAATTATGGCGGTAACAAGGAAATGCGGACAGACCGACAGACACGGAACCAAATTTGTTCAGTAGGCTATGAAACGCAAAATGCGAGTGGAAATTTTGAATTCGTACAACTAACATTTTTTGGCTCCCGAAAGTGAACACAAGGCTTCCGCTGCTTCGCAGACTCGGAAGCAAAATGAATATAGAACTGGTGCCATATTAGGAACCCCTTTTTTGGAGAGTGAAAAATAAATTCTTTCTCCGATTTGAAGAAATTTCCAGACACTCTGATTTCTAATACTGCTAGAGTAGGGGTATAACTATCACCAGTAATTTTGGTTTGGAAGTTTGAGACAAGTAGGTGGTCCAAAATGTGATCCAAAAAAAGGTGTGCCATATTAGGGAACTTCACCCTAACAACCGCGCAATTCTTTTGGCATTGTGGTTGTTCGACTGTATTGTCATTGAATATTCTGTAATTACCAACCTTGAAACAGTAAGAGAATGAATGAGAAAACTAACTTGGTTCTCCGTATAGTAGTAATATTAAATATTTATAAATTTTATTGTTGTTATTGACGTTGTCAGTGTCAATGTGTGAAGTGAACAGACTGACCCTCACATCTTTTACTGGACCGAGATTTCACATCAAAAGTACAGCTTGAAGAAAACAAATTGTTCATAGAATGAGTAAAAGTAATACTTTATGGTGCCTGCTGCAGAAGTAGACATTTGCATGATTCAGAGGGAAGAAGTTTCAGGCCAATAAAAAATAAAAAGAGTCGGCCTACAGCCTCTTCCCAGAATTAATTAAAGTTGGTTTACTTCGAAATTCCAAACGTCTCCTTACGTTTACGGCGTGACGTCACAATTTCCCCATCATAGGTGTGGTTCTTACCTACGGTGCAGAGGTCTAATCCAATGAGGTGGTTAGGGAGAGAAAACGACCCCTCTGCTCAGTACCAAATTGTTTATTCAATTAAACTTCTTTGCTTTGTTGCTCGAAACCGGTCTCCACGCTACAATTGTTTGATTGAATAAACAATTAATTTAGTACTCAGCAGAGAAGTCGTTTTCTCTCCCTAACCATCTCCCCATCATAGCTTTTTGGTATCAACCAAAGGTTTCAAACGAGGTCAAACAAATTCACAATCAAAAAAGATTTGGTCGTGACTATAATTAATACAACTTAGGTTATAATTATTTATTTGAAGGAGGGTTTCAATGTTCAAATCTCGACCTCCCTTGCTAATAGTGATTGATTATTCAGAAGAAAAAAAACCTAAATCAAAATCGTTCGTAAATCCCATATTTCTCTCGTCAGCCCTCCTGGCCCGGTACGCACTTGATCTTAAGTGTACCACAATAACCATAAAAAACACAAGGCTTCCGCTGCTTCGCAGACTCGGAAGCAAAATGTACTTTCAAACGCAAGCCATATGACGTGCGGTATTCGGAAGAGCAGTTTGCGGTCGTATGGTATCGACCTCACCATCCTGAATACCCCGTCTCGGTCTCCTCCTGGTGCTGGCTGTTACCCGTGGAATATCTATGTCAATAAACCATGTGCCAAGTTCCATCTCCCACCAATTTTTTCCCCACCCCGTTCATGTCGTCGTTCGGTTCCAAGTTTAAATGTGGTTTAGGGTGATTGAAGATGTGGGAGAGGGCTGGTAAACTTGGGAGTTGTTGAAAGTGTGCTTTGGGGTTATTGGGTGATTTCATGTTTGTTAATGTTCACAATGTGTTATATTTGTGTGATTTACTTTTTACTGTCGAAGGAGGATTTTAATTTAAGATCTCTGTTCCTTTTCGAGTTGTGCAAGGTTAACACCTGTCACCGCAGTGCTCCATGGGGCTTTTAACAGGCTGTAGGTGTTGTGAGTTGGAAAACGGCAAAAAATCTGTCTGCTTAAGTTGCTCAAAATCGAATTCCACCCTTAACCACACTCGAATGTTATCCTCTCAGGGCTGATTGTTAGTTGTCTCATTCGGAACTCTACGACAGAGCCGACCAAAAAGAAAATAACTGAGCCGAGGGATAACGGGCCAATGAGCCGGAAAACCGAGAGGAGGGAGCCAGCTCGACCGACGTGTAATGATTTCGCTCTTGAAAATCAGCTCAACGTATTTCAACTGGTGACTGAACGTAGTTGTTGATATCGCCTTCTCCAATCACCGACGAGAAAGGCGCTTTTTCTGAAGAGTAACAAAATAATAAAAAATAATATAAAAAACAATTGCTGCATGACTGCCTTGGCGAATTTTCACATTGGGATGAATGGAAATCGGTGGTTTGGAAAAACGAAATCGGTTGTGTGATCATGCAAGGAAAACTCTGGAAGGCACCAACGTCTTATTTTGCTCGGGTGTTGCGTCCTGAGGAGCGGTTGTTGCTACCTGGCAGGCTGCACGTTCCACTGTGAGGATAGTACACGCACACGGGAGTAGGTGACATCGATGGCTTAAGGAAAACTCCAACAGTTGTTACACAAGTTACTTGTGTATTACAACCATATAACAGCGAAACAAAAACGTGTGCCATTTTTTCCGGGATTCTCCCTCCAGGAACCTGGGCCATACAAGTCAAGCGGTGACTCTGTAGATTCCCCTCGATGACGAACAACCTTCAGGACCTGGTCTTCGAACATGGACAACATGACGACATCACAACGTGGTGAGATGACAACATGATGAACATGAAGGCGGCCCAGCCTACGCGCCATCGCGATTTTGAAGCCCTAATTCCGTAATTTGAGTCCGTAATTCTCACCCACTAATAACTTTGTTTAAACCCAAGATTTTGAATTTAAATGCCCAATATAGTGCAAATTAATAAGCAATATATTTTTTCCGAAATTCGATTCTTTGTTCAAAAATTTTTTGGGAACCTTAACTTGACCCCATTGCCGAACCCTTTTCAGAAAACCTTCCCGTACCCTTTTTAGCCCCACGGGTTCGGGCAATCGGGCTGAAGACCTTGCGGGCACAACTAAATGGTAAACCGAGTATTGTCAAAATTTCAGATTTAAATAAAAAAAATTCCTACTGCTCGGATGGCGGACGGACTCCCAGTTCAGATCGAGGAGCTCTTGAGGGTGGTGCTGCAGGAAGGGTGACTTTACCATTTACGGCAGTAGGTTATGTCAGACTTTACTTGGAAAATGCGGAATCCTTGTTGTCCAGGCAATTTCTCATAATTCCTACTACTATGGTTACTTTGATTTCAGGGCTTGACCATATCAGCGCTTCCAACCTCCTAGATGTCCTAGACAACGGCGTAGTTCTCTGCCACCTCGCAAGTGTCATACACGAAAAAGCTGACGAAGCCATCCGGAATGGGACCTCGAAAGGTGTAAGTCATACCTGATACGTTCAATTTGAATCATAACTGAACCAGTAGTCAATGGCTATGAAATATTTGGCTGTGTAAATATCTAACTTGAGTTTGTATTTGATTTTTAGAGTGTACCAAAAATCAAAGGGCCATTTTTCGAGAAGGCCTCTCGGCGCAGTTTTTTCTCTAGGGACAACATCGATAAGTTCATCACGTTTTGTAAGCAACTTGGTGTCCATGAAAACCTGCTGTTTGAGACGAATGATCTCGGTGAGTGATTCACTCGTAAAATCGTGTATTAGTTTAGCAACCATGTAGACGTATGCGTTTGTATTTGAGCGATTAATTCTTTTGGGGGTCCTTCATTCACTGCACGAGAGTTTGAGTTTGATCGTTATTGGTCGCTCTTTAGCCCGACTAGCCTCCCTCCTATGTCCTGCTCTCGGGTGGTGTTTTGCATGTCACAACCTTTCTCTAACCGGTAAGTGATAAAATACTTAAGTATTTAGCATGGTACATGCTTCTTGCCGTAGTAAACTGGCTTGAACAGCAAATGCCCACAGTGTAAGTAATGACTCCACTCCATAGACATAGAGGAGCTGCTGCAATTTTTAGCCTACAAGCTCCGTGTTTCACGTCGTTTCAATCGTGCACAAGTTGTCATGATTCGCAAACCTCACCAAACAACTTGTATTTAGTTATTTTTACTACGACTCTGATAGGACCTTTAGCCCTGATTCGAAAATGAGTTCCAAAGTCGGGAAAAGCAGATACCTACCATGCTCCATGCTTTGATTTTCGATCTAAACTAATCTGGGGTGTCCAAGTGTGGTAATCACAAGCGGCAATACACCCGCAGGCTACAACGCATTTTTCCCTCTAAGGGCTCTCGACTCTGTCCCTCTCCTAACTGGCACTTCGCTCAAATTTCGTATACATCAGAATTTAGATATTTCTTATGGTTCCTAACCCCCAATTTTTTTACGGATTCGAATCCACACTCAAATTTACGTCCCTAACGCCCAGCAAGAGTCACTCGTGCTGAATGCCAATGTGTCCAACCTATGACATAGGTAAACATTGTTTATCTTCAGACAGTGCTTGAGCATACACCTTAGCCGCAAATCCAATTTGAATACTGAATTTCCTTTGACGTATTTACATCGATTGGGTCGATTTACCACGAGGGGATCGTTTGGAGAAGGGACCTTGAGGAGGGCCAGGAATGAGGAAGTACGGCCTTGGTCGCTTCAAGCGGCTCATTTTAAAATCACTTCTGGTGAAGAACAAGCTTCAAGTTATCATCTTTTGCATAATTCGACAATATTCACTATAATGTTGGTAAACTACGGTAGTTTAACTACCTATGTAATTATTATCTATCAATGCAGTTAATAATCAGACATTCTTTTGTTTACAGTGCAACAAAATCAACCTCGCAATGTATTGTTGTGTCTTATGGAGGTGGCCCGAATCGCTTCCAGATTCAACGTCGAACCCCCCGGCCTTGTCGTCCTAGAAAAAGAAATTGCCGAACAAGAGTCTCGAGAAATGGCTGGTTGGGAGAATAGTCATCCGCCTCTCAAACACAGCAGGTTCGTATAATTTTGTGCCCGCAGTTCTGGCAATTGAAGCGAAAAAATGGAGTATTGAGTACAAATTTTGTGCTGTGTGAATTGCAGTAGTGACACGCGGATGGTATACATTCAAGAAGGTGGTTGCGGTGTTGGAGAGTCGCTGCGGAGAGCATCCAGTGAACGCATCCCTCCGGACGGTAATCGCAGTGACACAACTGAAGACGACTGGTCTCGAGGCAGCATCGAGGACTCGGAGCTCGACGGCAGCACCTGCGTTTTAAATGATCTCGATTTGAAGGTTTGTAGCTCTTTTCTAAGATTAACCTCGTGATGCTTGTCCCCGTGTAAAGATTATGTAAGCGAAGATGGGTGACGTTGGGATCTTTCTGTTCCAATTCGATTTCATTGAGTACCTGAGAGGTTATGATAGCTGGGTTCCTGAGGGCCGCCAGCCACTCACCTAGGCCTGACAGCCATAGATTGATTGATACCAAAGAGGATATGGAACTGGATTCCGGAAACCTCCCGCACCTAGGTCACTTGTGCTACTTAGGCCTGCATTACTTTTATAAGTGTCACAAATAAAAGTGTTCCGCTACAGCACGTCATGTCACGTTTAAAAGATCAGCTGAGTGAGCTAAATTCTCTCCTGTAGGGAGCCTCCCTTTGATAGAACGAGTTTAGTTTTACTAGTCAACTTTCATCACAGGTGTGTATATCCATTCCATGAAAATTACAGCTGTTTTATTGTATTTCTGAGTATTGGCTAACTGAGCGTCTTCGCTCATTCTACCCACCTTGAACCATGCAAGTGAAAGTGATCTACTGATCTCAGAGCAAGAAACCTTCTGCTCCAGGGCCTCACACTCAAAGATGAGGTGAGCCACTTGTTGGCGCGAATTTTACGACGAAGGACCACCCCCGGAATCACGGGGGAAAATGAATTATTAAATTCTTCGGTAGACAGCGGAGACAAAAATACAAAAACGCTGCAAATTTTACACAAGGGTTTATTATTCTTTGATATACGTTACTTGTGCTGAAATTTAATTCTGTCAATGAAAAATTTTAAAAAAATTTTTTTTTTTATCTCAAAAAAAATATTTTTTTGGATTTTTTTTGTTCAAAAATGTGTTTTTTCAAAAATTCTGTATTTTTTACTCGAAAAATATTTAACATCCTGGGATCCTTCAAAAATCCCATTTTTAGCCCCATGAATGCCCTAAACATCGCCCCAGTGAAATCGGATCGTTCCGGGACCCCAAAAAATGGATTCTACGTCCAAAAATACTTTGAAAACGACACCTTACTCGATCCCATAGCTAAAAGCCTTCAAAAAACCCCTCCCGTAGCCCCATTATAGCCCCAGAGCGCCCCACGGGTTTGGGCGATCGGACTGAAAACCTTGCGGGCACAACTAGATGGTAAACCAAGTATTTTGTCAAAATTTCAGATTTTTTAAAAAATTCCTACTGCCAAAAACGGCCCGGACGGCGGACGGCGTACGGCGTACGGCGTACGGCGTACGGCGTACGGCGGACGGCGTACGGCGGACGGACATTTCGGATTTTGAATGTAGACCTCTTGAAATGGATAATGTCAAATTTTGAGGCCGATCGGAGTCGTCGACCCGCGTCGCGAAAACATAGGTGTATTATTCCAAGAATAATAAACCAAAACGCTGCAAATTTTACACAAGGGTTTATTATTCTGTGATATAGGTTACTTGTACAGACATTTAATTCTGTCAATAAAAAAAATTTAAAAAAAATTTTTTGGGGGATTTTTTTTTTTTTTCAAAAATGTGTTTTTTCAAAAATTCTTTAATTTTTACTCGAAAAATATTTAACTTCTTGGGATCCTTCAAAAATCCCATTTTTAGCCCAAAGAAAGCCCTATAGATCGCCACAGTGAAATCGGATCGTTCCGGGACCCCCAAAAATGGATTCTACGTCCAAAAATACTTCGAAAACGACACCTAACTCGATCCCATAGCTCAAAGCCTTCAAAACACCCCTCCTGTAGCCCCATTTTAGCCCCATAGCGCCCCACGGGTTTGGGCGATCGGACTGAAAACCTTGCGGGCACAACTAGATGGCAAACCAAGTATTTTGCCAAAATTTCAGATTTTTAAAAAAATTCCTACTTTCCAAAACGGCCCGGACGGCGGACGGCGGACGGACATTTCGGATTTTGAATGTAGACCTCTTGAAACGGATAATGTCAAGTTTTGAGGCCGATCCGAGTCGTTGACCTCCGTCGCGAAAACATAGGTGTATTATTCCAAGAATAATAAACCAAAATACAAAACTCACCTTGTCAGACTTCGGGACTCACTTTCCGGAAAACTGCACTTGCCTGAAATAGGAGGGGTGTGGGTGTTTGAGGGTAGGAAGGGTAAGGAACAGACAGGGTTTTGGCACAATAATTCGATAAATCCGGAAGGTAACCCCGTCGACCGGTGAGATGTATTTTGCGTGATTCTGCGCGGTAGTTTTCGCGGGATCCGGGGTTTTATTATAATTCGCGAGATCACAGTGCTGTGGAGCGATGACGAACAGCGAGGTTTTAAACAATTTATAACAATTGCGCGATTTAAAGATGAATATAGCGGGTCAACAAGTTTTCGTAAGCACGGCAGGAAGAACAACAATGAATCAGAGTATAGAGGGGGAGGGGATCTACCCGAGTCCCCCACCGGTGCAACGACATGATAATTCGTGCGCCTCCACCACTGTCTCCTCCTCATCCCCACATAACCTACAGCTGGGGTTTTCATTTGTTGCCACAATCCTGTTCAAGTGTTTCCTGAAGCTCCCGTGTCTTGTCACAAGACTCTAGTGTATAGTCTCAGTTGAGTCTCACAATGAGTCTCAGTTGCGTCCGCCTTAAATGGGGACATATGATTGCCCTTTTACGGTCACGCCCAGCCATATTGGTGTGTCCATGCTGCTGGAGCGAGGTTCTTTCCCACCTTTGTACAACCAAACCAGTGTGTTCGGATTGCAGACTGGGCCCTAATCCTCGCCACTTATTGTAGAATTTAGTCTTTCCCGGTACTGCTAGGATGAAGAAACCCCGGAGTCCACCAGCCACCAGGGGCCTTCTGGGAACTATAGTGCGCGAGAAATGAGAATGGGACCAGAAGTTCCCCCCCCCCCCCCCATTTTACCTGTACCGAGGAGAGGCGCTTGTGCCAAAGTAACAAGGAATTTCCCCTAATTACGCCAGTCCCTCAGTCTGCGTCTATTCTCGCAAGTATCACATCGGATATCACTGGATATCACTGATGTAAGTAGGTATACCTACTTTTTGCTTCCGAGTCTGCGAATTTTAATCTGTGCCAGTATTTTTCTTGTATTTCTGAATAAAATATTCAAACATGATGGGTATGAGTTGATTGAGACTTTTCCATTCCCCTTTCGTCTATGAAAGGTAGGTAAGGAATTTTCTCTCAGTTGAAAGGGAATTATTACCTCTCAGTAGCACACCTTTTTCCGTCTGAGTGCAGATGATAGGAGAGAGGGTAGTTCGAAGGAGAGGGGTACATCTTCTGTCTCCTCAACCCTCCTTGTCGGCCGGTCCCATTCTCATTTCTCGCGCACTATAGTCGCGCGATAAAGCTCCATCCTTCCCAGTCTGTGGAACTGCACCTTGTCACTGCTCGAGCTGTTGCTATACAAGCACTGGAACCCATTGCAGCCACACCATGGAACCCACTGGTTCCATCTCTCGGGACTTCACCTGGACACGTATCCAGACGCTTCTGGTGAAGTTATCCTTGAAGAGTCCTCCGCCTCCACCATAGTTTAGATCGTAGACCCAGGAGGCCACTCAGCCGTCTCTGACAGACAACCTTTGTTTCTTGAAGTTCCTCCATGCCAACGATGAACCCTGTTGTTTCCATCAAATAAAGACATAGATTCGCCCTTCCTACAGTCAAGACCAGCCACCAGGGGCCTTCTTGGAACGAGTCGCGCGTTACAGCTCCATCCTTCCCAGTTTGTGGAACTGTAGCTTGTCACTGCTCGAGCTGTTGCTATACAATACTGGGTTACGCAGTCCCAGTAGGTACTGCTGTACCAACACCCCCTCAACAGTACCCACCCATTGTCTGTGAATTACAGCTACAGTTATGAAATTGTGTACTCCATTGGTTCTCATAAATCAAAGGCCCATTTAAAGTTAGCACCTTTGAGGCAAGTACGCTTGTTCACACTCCTAAAATCATCAAATTTTGTTTCCAGGTTAAAAGTGTAGCTCGAGTCGCTCAGAAGCAGTGCCAATGCATTGGCCACAGATGTGAAAAACTGAGAGTGAAGAAAGTTGGAGAGGGAAAGTACAACATTGCAGGACGAAACGTTTTTGTTCGAGTGAGTCCACGCTAAGATATTAATAAGAAATAAAGTGATATTCCCTATCCAACGTTGTGCAATATCAATCCACGAGTAGACTGTACAATTCAAAATATATTTCAGCTGCTGAAAGGTCGCCACATGATGGTCCGAGTCGGTGGGGGCTGGGACACTCTGGAACACTTCCTTCAACGGCACGACCCTTGCCAAGCGAGAGTCGTCAGTCGACCGTCGACACCCGCGTCGTCAGGGAAACACCCCAGACCCTACAGTGCCCTTCAGTCCTACGACGCGCACACGCCTTCCCACACAACCCATTCCCTGGCTCGCTGAGCTACCCCCTTATAGTGTCCTCGACGGCGACCTCTAAAATTGAACAAGAATATATTTTCGTGTGGAGTGTATGTGATAGCTTTTCAGAATTTAACTTTCGTTTCGAAGGTTACCAACCTGGTCTTGGTTGCTCACAAAATGTATACGATATTTGAAATGTCCATGTTAATCATTCAGTCACTGTTAACAATAATGTTATACTAGTCTCTCTGGCTCGCTTCGCTCGCTCCCCTAGTGGGGTGCGTAGCATCGATGGACACGTTCATAACCCTGCATCAAGGCTAACTGCTCCTTCAACATCAACGCCCCTGGCTGATGGACACGTTCATAACCCTGCATCAAGGTCAACTGCTCCTTCAACATCAACATCAGCAAGACCCCCCTGTCTAAGTGCTAGTCAAATCAAATTTCAAAAGTCCACCCTCAATAATAATATAACAGCCCCCTGGCCGATAAAATGATTAGCTGAGCGAAGTAAGGCCCCCCTGTCAGAGTGCTAGTGAAATCAAATTTGAAAAGTTCACCCTCAATAATAATAGAACTACCTATCCAATTGTCTTCTCACCGTGAAATCGCCCCCTCCCCCTCGGTTTTTTGAAATCCGACTTCGGAATCAGATTGGCCATATTTTGGCGCGCATTTGGCTCGCGGATACCATACCCAAAAAATGGCTCCTTACTGGGTATTTTTGAACCCGAAAAAACGTGGCTGATAAAATGATCGGCCGAGCGAAGCAAGGACCCCAACCCCTGTCAAAGTGCTAGTGAAATCAAATTTGAAAACTCCACCTTCAATAATAATACAACTACCTATACTCGGCCGACCAGTTTCCTCGCCTCTCCACCTATCAAAGGTCCCTGGACCCTTCGTTTTCTAAGATCCCTGGCCCCGCGCGAATTAAAACGATCCAATTGTCTTCTCACTGTGAAATCGCCCCCTCCCCCTCGGTTTTTTTGAAATCCGACTTGGCCATATTTTTGCGCACATTTGCCTCGCGGATACCATACCCAAAAAATGGCTCCTTACAATTCCGGCGAATTAAAACGATCTATTGTCTTCTCACCCGTCCAACACAGAATTCCGTATTATGTCCGCTCGTCCCCGCGCGAATTAAAACGATCCAATTGTCTACACACCCGTCCTACACAGAAATCCGTTCAGCCGTTTAGGTGCCTATAAGACACGACAGACACAGAAACCGGTGCCTCAAATCACCCGCCTGCAGACCCCATGTGAATTAAAACGATCCAATTATTGTCTTCTCACCGTGAACTCGCCCCCTCCCCCTCGCTTCGCTCGCTCCCCTAGTGGGGTGCGGAGCATCGATGGACACGTTCATAACCCTGCATCAAGGTCAACTGCTCCTTCAACATCAAGCCCCCTGGCTGATAAAATGATATTGGCTGAAATCCCCACTCCTATCCTTCTTTAGGGAAGGAGAGGGGGTTGAAGGAGGAGAAAACGTAAAAAATCCTTGAGGGCGCTCAATCTATCTCAGAATGTAGATCATTTTTTAATTTCTCGACATTTTCAAGAAACTATAATATAGTTTCTTGAAAATGTCGACCCACCCACATAAGTAGAATATATATTATATATTCTACTTATGTGGGTGGCCGAGCAAAGCGAGCCCCCCTCTGGCCGAGAAAATGAACAGCCGAGCGAAGCAACCCCCCCCCCTCTCTGTCTAATAAAATTTGAAAAGTTTTCCCTCAATAATAATAGAACTACCTACCTACATGGATGGCCGAGCCAAGCGAGCCGCCTGGCCGATAAAATGATTAGCTGAGAGCTGAGCGAAGTAAGGCCCCCCTGTCAGAGTGCTAGTGAAATCACTTGTATACTCGGCCGACCAGTTTCCCCGCCTCTCCACCTACCAAAGGTCCCTGGACCCTCTGTTTTCTAAGATACCTGGCCCCGCGCGAATTAAAACGATCCAATTGTCTTCTCACCGTGAAATCGCCCCCTCCCCCTCGGTTTTTTTGAAATCCGACTTCGGAATCGGATTGGCCATATTTTGGCGCTCGCGGATACCATACCCAAAAAATGGCTCCTTACTGGGTATTTTTGAACCCGAAAAAACTTGGGACAAACGCGAGAAAGACGATTTTTCGACGAATTTCCGGCGAATTTCCCGGGCGAATTTCCGAATTTCGATTTGACCGACGTCTTCCTCCAGGTCTGATCTATATGGCTGGTATTTTTGCGTAATTTTTTCGACCCCTTAAACGGCCTTTGGCGCGAGTTGAAAGTGGAAAACGTAGGACAAACGGGAGAAAGACGATTTTTCGACGAATTTTCCGTGCGAATTTCGGATTTACGATTTGACCGACGTCTTCCTCCTGGTCTGATCTATACGGCTCGTATTTTTTCGTAATTTTTTCGACCCCCTAAACGGCCAGCGAGCGGAAAGTGAAAAAACTCACTCGGGAACGCGTTATCCCGTACCAACAAACCACACGGCCGTCTACCACCCGTCTACCACACGGCTACCGTCGGCCAACACAATTTTATATTATTGTATGATGATATGATGATGATAATCGCAAAAATGCCAAAAGTTCTAACCATTTACCGGTTGGCATTCATTTTTGGATGATCAAAAGAACAACAAATATCCACTAAGTTTAAGAGTTATAACCAGATGTTTCTGCAACGTCCTGAGTTGATCAAAGATGACCTGGAGTAGGTAGTTTCTTCACGTAGTGACTTAAATATACCCAAGTGCACATACTGATTACAAATACTCAATCAGGTCCTTGGCTAAATTCCCCCTACCCACGTAGTTTCGAATAATCTCACAAACTGTTTTCTTGGCCCTTCCAAACTATTCAGTACAATGTACAATGTATGTCATACTGATTCAAACGTTTGAATCTGGTTGGGCCCTGAAGATTTCAAGGTAGGTTTACTCTTCAGACCCTTGCGTGAAACCAATGTAATTTTTGCTAACCAGACCTTCCAAGAAGTGTCAAACTACTGTAAACATTTCCACAACTATCCAATTGCTAAATTCTGAAAAGTATCACACTAAGGAAGCAAACAAGCCAAAATTTATATTTTATTCGACATCCATATTTATGTTGTACATATTCCGCATATTCATTAATCATAATTACTTACGGAGCAGCTTATGAGTCAGGTTAGAAAGTTGTTAAAATTATTATAACAACCTTTTAAGCTACACATCTGACAGCTGGTCTCAATCGTTGAAACGGCTGCCGCTACTCTTTAGGTACCCTGGTCGGGTGCTATAGTCAAAGGTGACTGTTTCAGAGTCGCACTAATTTCAACTAGCTAGTGTTGATTATTTTTTTAAGCTTTAATTTTCGTCATTGATTCTCCCCAAACATGGAAATCAGAGGAGACAATCTTGAAGAGCTGTTTTGATGTATTGAAGTAACAAGTTCATTTTTTGTACACTAATAGGTCAACTTTAGAACCTGCTTTCAAAGTATGAGTTTCTTGGATATTGATGTTCCGACCTTTTGCCGAGTGAATGTTGTTGAGAAAAGGGTCAATATCAAGGTTATTTTTGTACACTAATACATTTTTTGCTGAACAATCGCTTTCAGATGTACTAGTAAGGTGTATGAAATATTTCTTCCTTGAATAAATTATTGAAGTGCTAGAACCGGAATCTATTTGACGACTTCATTAGCCATAATGGTACTTTAGACGATTACTGTGTTATTTAGGTATCTATTTATCTAGAATATTGTTAATGTACGTGGGTACTAATCCAACAGGTCCTGAAATCAGAGTACCCTTGTAGTTGGTAATATTTTGTAATGATTTGTGCTACTGGAAACAGGTTTTCAGCTATTAGAGGTGCTGTGGGGAGGCTGATTCGGTTCTGCCCACTTGGCTGAATCAATGGGACATGTCAAGTGGGTTTAAGGGTTTTCAAGTTTACCCATTTTGGTGCCTTTTGGTCGATGCGGTCAAAAGCTCCCGGTGTTGGGGTCCCTGAGTGAAGAAGCCTTTGCGCCGCTACAAGGACTCAGTTTCCCCCAAACCTGCTTATTCTGCTGAGACGTTGCCATGTCTCGTAAGAGGCTTATTCCTGCCCTTCTATGGTTCGAAGCACTAGTTCCACAACTCAACGTAGTTCCTTACCTTTGAACTGGGACCGGTGTTCTAAAAGCAGTTCCAACCTCGCTTGCCTTGCATCCCCTACTGCCAGGAGAATACTTGGTGTACAACAAAACAAACCAGTCCTTGTGACCGGCCACGCTAAGAGGTCTTCCACAATCTTCGCTTCCAGGATGAACTTACTAATGATACCAACTAGATTTCGCGTGTGAACATGTGAAATCTACCTTTCCCAGGAACCTTAATTTGTTGAAGGTTGAGGTAATTTCTGCCTTTTTCTATGTTTAGAAGTCCCTGTTAAGGCCTTCTCAACACCTTCAAGAACTGATTCAAGACCTGATTCGAGCAGTTCCACATCATGCCCTATGACGTGTTGTGCCGACACTCTGCCATCGTGAAATATCAGGAGTATTTTGTGCACATCAGTTGCGTACAGTGACGTGGAAGTCCATGTCGAGAACATTCTTCCACAATGTTAGCTACCCGGAAGCTAACCGGTTCGTTCAAAGGTTCCACCAGATTCCGCTCTGGTCAGCTACCAGGGCTCTGAAGTTGCCTACTGCTCATAACGAGGAAAGTCCTCTGAATCACTTCCTGACCTATGCCTAGAACTGTCCCATTGCAGCGATCTCTATCCCATAGCCCCCCCCCCCCCTCCTAGTAGCTTTACGACAGATTTTATTGGTCTTCTGGAAGTAGGTGCAACCTTCCTGTCCTCTTTGCACACTGACTCGGGACCTTCTCCAAAATCCTAGTGCCGTGATAATTTCCAACAGCGCCTATATGCTCCAGTTCCAGTCCCATTACCTGTTTTCCCAAACGCCAACTTTTCTTCCTCTCGCCATTAACGGCATCTATCTGAAAATGATAGGACCCCGCCTACGGGTTCAAACTGATGCTTGCTGCTTCCAGTCATTTCAAAGCGGACTCGCACCTTGTGAATAGCGACGTTGCGATATTAAAAACGATCAATTATTCTTACAATATTGAATCGTAATACCGATATTCCGATAATATTGATTGTGTGTTTTTGAAAGAATTAAATAGGATAAAGATAAAGGATAAATGAATAAATTAAAAAAATACCTAAACAAACAAAAATAAGTTATCATTAACTATACGGAACCATTCTTCAATACCAAATGAGCCAATTTTACTGTTATAATGGAAAAAGGGTTCTCATGATTTGAATACTAATGTTCTAAGGAAACAGGAAACACTTGGTATGTTTTTTAAACTCTCATCATAAGGAAAGACAGACAGGCAGCTTCAAGTTCACGTTTCTTATCTCTTATCATACCAAAGTATCAGCACTAACTCGAAAGCCTTCGACAACACTGTACTATCAATACCTACCTAATTAGAAATAATAATAATATTGACAATTATTGTCAATCATTGAAATAATTATAATATATTAATGATAATGATGTTATCATTAATCGACCCTCAACAACTGTCCACCCACAGAAATTATTATTTCATTAAATGCAATAAATTTTATTATTTAACAGAAAATAGACTGGAACTTTTTTCGAATCGAATTTGGGTCATTATTGATATCAAATTACTAATTATATTATACATTTTATCAATTGGATGGAAAAGATAGATGTTTTTTTTATTATAGATATTAGGTTTGTTCCAAGTCTGACGGCGCACAGTGGGGCCAATGACCTCAAAAGATGGCGGAAATTATTCTTGGCAAATAAGTGACTGAAAAATGTGTATTTGGCATAGAAAAACACAAATAAACACAAGCACAAAAAATACAAATAATGCCTCAATATGCCTGATATGCCTGATTGCCTGATATGCCTCAAAGAGGAAATCATGGGGTCTGAATTGATAAGTAGGTTCAAAATGTCATAAGTGGTCGAAAGTTATGGCGGTTACGAGCTATGACAGACAAAACTAATAAAAAACCTAATAAACTAAAAACAAAAAAATTCATAAACGAATAATTGGCAAAAATTGGCAAGATTTAATTTTTTTTACACATTCTGCAGTTCCCCCAGAATACGAGAAAAATAATGGCGTTGCTGGTTCATGTTGGGTCAAGGGTCGTTTTCACCTATATATATTTACGTTAAACGTTTTTCTCCAGTTTATGTACGAGTACAATAAAAGCAAGCAATACTGATAGGTAAATAAACTATTTTTGTATAGTAAGCACTTACCTGAAGCACTTTCAGTCATCGTTGAAAAATAAAACAGCTTGCAGTGACCAGTGGAATAAATGAACTGCATAAGTAGATCCCGGCAGAAGGCGAAGAGACATAAGAATTGCCTCCCTCCACTAACCCCCAGACAGCCTTCAGCAGCAAAATAATAAGGGGCATTGTCCAACTATATATTAGCTACCAACTCACGAAGAAACCTGCCGCGAGGCGCGACTTTATTTTTTTGGACTTTCCGCCACCTTTTGGGCTCATCGGCCCCACTGTGCGGCGTCTGTCGACAGAAGTTGACAGCTGTCGACGACTGTCACAATGCCTTCTGAATCGATGTTGAGTTCTGTCCAAGAGCGCATGGATAGACCTGGAACGCCGAACCGTAAACAAACTTCACGGTGATTCACACGACTGAAAATGTCATACGCTGTCGTTTTAGAAGTATTTTTGGTCGTAGAATCCATTTAAGGGAGTCCCAGAACCATCTGATTTGGGGATCTATGGGTTTTTCGTGGGGCAAATAAATTCGTAGCCCTACGAAAGCCCCATAGATCAACATCTGGAGGAGATGAGCGGACAGTTTGACATGCTGAGCACCAAAATCAAGTGAGAAGGTTATGAGAGAGGTTTCAACTGAGTAGGGTTATCAAGTTCGACAGCTCCCACTCCCAACCACACTCATTCGAGCTATTGGTTCCCGTCCGACAGCAGATGAACTGCTGTCAACCGACCGAGCGACCTGTAACAGTAGTTATCTTAACTGCGATGTCTCCGTCGATTTCTGTTTACAGTCCGTCAAACCTGGAACAAACTTAATATTGCAACGTTCCTACTGGTGGATGTACCCCCCCCCCCCCCCCCAAACGGACGGCTATGCTAACCATGCTCGTAAGGCCTTCTCCCTTCTTCCTCCTAATCTGCCTCCCCCACATTATGGCACCTCTACTGTGTTCATATTTTTGAACGTGTGATTCACTATCCGTTGAATTGTTATTAGTCTGCAAATAGAACTTTACCGCGTAATGGAAGCCTCCAAGATTGCTATCTCGGCCAAGTACATCTCCGTTGTTAAGGCAGCTGCAATTTCAAATCACTACTTTCGGACCTCTATGCATTTCAAACGATGTATTTAATCATGCCTTTACTAGAACCGTCAATTTCGTACTACAAAATCCTATCATCCTATCATTGCTTTTTACGAATATTTTGTAATTAACAATCTTTAAATTTTATTAACTTATCTGAATACTGAGTATTCATTCCTATAAATCGAATGTTTTAGATCACTCTAATGGAGGAGAATCTATTCCGGGTGTTGGTAGATACACAAAATTTAACTTTGTTCGAGTGTCAAGTAATTTCTATGTGATACATTTTTAGCTCAAAAAACTTGAATGCTTTACATAAACATCCAGAATGTATTGTTCCCGTAACTTTTGGTACTTATATACAATTATTTCTTCGTAGTTACCACAAAAAATTTATCTAGCATACTCTTAACATCAATTATTAACTGTAATGCACTTGCTAAAAAAAAACCCCTCCAAAATTTTATCTAATGGATATTGGCCCTTTATGTGCCTAGCGAAAGAAAAATCGTCTGATTAACATAATGAGTATTTTAGATGATGCTGTTATAAAATAGTGTTTTCACTTAAAAAAAAGTTTATTTATAATTTTTTAAACGTTTGTAATAAAACTTGAAAGAGCTTTTTGCGTACTTCTTATTTTTATTTATGAACCTTATGTACCCACAAAAATGTTTTGAGAATCTTGTACCTCATCGAACTGAAATTGTCCGTTAAAGGGGGAAACACATTTTCAGAACAAATTCATCCTGCACTGAATCTACAGAAGTCGAGGGAAAAATTAAATTTAATTGGGGAAGATATAAATTTCATATCTTCTGATCGCCAACTCCTTTAATTGTATGTTTGCGCCAGGCGAGTTCATTCGTAGTGTGAAGCAGGATGGTCTTAGTGAGTTTTTTTTAGAGCTGTGGACGAGGCTCCGAGGCCTGCTTGGGGTTCGCACAATGAAAAACAGGACTGAAAGGGAACACCAGGAAAGGGAATCTTCCTGTGAGCCATCAAGCCTTTGTCATGGTAATAATCCGGCTGGCCAGAAAACCCTAGTTCAGGAGAAGCACAACTTGTAGTTACCTACGTGTGAATTATGGCGTGCCAGATCGTATCTCGTCATCACCACATAACTTATTTGTCAGTAGCTAAGTTAAAATTATCGAAACAAAAAGAAGCAAAATCAAATCTTACAACAGATTTGTTGTACTTACCTACTCTGGCCTCTCTTCAAGCGTATAAATCTTTCGCCTTTTGTACCTATTCATGATGATGACATTGTTGGAAATCATTTTGGAAGTCAATCGAAAAGGCGAATTTCAAACACTTACTGATGAAAACAAAGCTGAACTAAATATGGCATGTTCAAAAATTTTGACAGAGAAACTGGTTCTTTTGAAAGCAGATTACAAGGTTTGGGGAGATTCCACATTTTCTGACCTCTTCACTAATAATAATAATTACACAGGTCTACAAAAAAGGTCACTTCGGGCTCGAGAGGTTTCGGTGGTTGCTCTCCATGTTTTGGGGTCTGGTGAACACGAATCCGAAGCCCGTTTTGCGCCATCACGTCCAGTTTTTTTTGTACACCCTCGTTTATCCAGAAAAGTGAAAATTCCCTTATTTTCGACTCTAAGACTTAGTCGTCTGGTTTCTGTAGGTAATTTTTCTGGGCGCTCTGAGGTACGCTATACTTTAGATTTTTTTGAGCTGAATCGAATGAGACCAATTGCAAGTCGCTAAGATGATTACTTACGGAGATACGACCTCTAGAAGTCATTTTTTAGGTCCGAAAACGCTATTTTTTCCACTGTTTTTTGCACTTTTCTATTAACACAGTAAAAAAAAGGGTCCGGGGGATTCGGCTACAACTACAAAGTAAACTGTGGACATTTCTGCGTCAAAGTGTTTTGGAATCGCTGGATGAGCTCTCGATTTGATTGAGCCCCCCACAGCTGGGCTCCATAAGTCCACACCGGTTTGAGGACTTGGTTGTACAGGGTAAGCTTATTCTGGATGGACAGTTTAGACCGTCTCCCCATTAGCCAGTACATCTTTCTGAATTTGAGCAAAAGTTCTTCTTTCTTCTTCTTGACGTGGGCTTTCCATCGGAGCCGAGCATCAAGCGTCCTCTGGTATGTAGTTGATTTTTTGGTTGGTAAAATCAACATGTACCGACTTGGATTCACTTAGCTTGATTCTCCATTTCGCTGTCCATTGCTGAATGCGGGTGATTGACCGGTTTAGATTGGTGATTCACTCCATGTTGCTTTCCCCTATCGCAAACACCGCAGTGTCATCGGCAAAAGTTGCTAGTTCATTTCTGTTTCTGGGAGGTCTCTGGTGTACAAAAAGTACTGTACTGTAACAGTAGTGGACCAAGTACGCTCCCTTGAGCGACCCCTGCTTGGACAAGTTTTGGTTCAGAGAAGGCGTCTTCTTGCTTGATCCTGAAGTACCGATTGGTAAGATATGATTGAAGTAGGTAGCTTAGCGTACTTTGATGACAGGGTTTTAAAACGCAGCTTGAAGTTGAGTCCCTCATGCCAGACCTTGTCGAATGCCTGAGCAACATCCAGAAAGATAGCAAAATGGCGCAGATGTTGTCCTCCAAATAACTTGTTTATTGAATTTATCCTTATCACAGATTATGATGGAGTGATACATCGGGTAACAAGATCCTACGTCACCTCGAAAACAATACTTTCGTAGTTTTTTTTTTTTTTTTTTTTTTTTTTTTTTTTTTTTTTTTTTTTTTTTTTTTTTTTACCTACGTTTTGGCTAGGCTGCACGCCTTCTATAAGCTATTCCTTATAGGAGCTATTGCTACTTGAGATAAAATTCATCGTTTCCTTTATCTACGGCACTTGATTCAATTGGTTACAGTTTTAGTAATTTTATTTCCGTTTTAGAAAGACCGTATAAAGCGAGGAGTTGTTTACGTCTTGTTAAGTTGAATATCGATCGGTCAAATGCAAAGGTATCTAGGTGTTTTCTCGTTAGTTTTCGCGTACGCGTGGGCGATGCCCTATGAGGGGCAGGACCTTCATAATTTGGTACAGCTCAATTTATTTCATGGCATAAGCAATGTTGGCCAGCCTGCAAAGAGTATGGTAAGTTGTAATTAACGAAATACCTCGTCATTGCATTATAGTATTGCATTGTTGACCGAAAAAGGATGATTTGTTGCGGAGATAATTCCACAAGAGAGCCCTTTTTCTGTCGAATGAATCGGTGGAAGTGCTTTTTTTATCTGAATATTGACATAAAAATTTGTAATGGGGGTGAAAATCTAGAATCTAGAGTGTGATCTGATCACACTCTAATTTTGTTTCTTGGCAAAGCTGCAAAGCTTCTTCCAACACCGGTACTGAAGACGAACTTCACTAAAATTGCAATAAATCCCTTAATTTTCATTAAAACTAGTTTATATATAAATTAGCATGTATGCCAATGTGTTTAGGTCCTACGGGGATTCATCGACATCCTCCCGGAGCAGTAAAAACATATCGATTCCCTCCGCCTAAGAATCGTCAATGTCCTCCCAGGCCTCGTTACCCTCCCTTTTAAATTTTTCGTTTCCCTCCGTTTAAAAACCATTGATATCCTCCCACAGCAGGATTGGTTTAGAGGCCAGTGCATTTAAACGTCGAAGGTTGCAATAAATCCGACTTTAGTTTTGACTTTTGCATGATGGTAAGAAGTTAGGTTTTTTGAGAAAAGGAGCATGGCAATGTTCTGTGTTAATTCTGATGGTGAAGAAAGGGGAAATCAACTCATCTTCATTAAAATTCATGCTATATAGACAACAAATTACTGACCAATTTCAATGAGAAAAATGTCAGGTTTGGGTATTTTCCGTTTTTGCAAATTGGGAGACCATGTTGTACCTTGGAACAAAAAGGGTCTCGTACCTTGGAACTGATGTTTGGCTGGAAGGGTTGGTACCTCGTGTACCTTGAAACACTAAATTTGCCATCAAATTCATCAATTTTCTGTCTGAGCTATAACCCAACGAGATCTTCTATTGTTTCTATAGCTTCTTTATGTAACGTTTCAGGGTTTTTCTTCGGATGCTGATAAAATGATATTTCAGACGATGATGAACAATTATAATAATTATTACTTCTCTTAACGTTTTCAAGGTGTTTTTTACTGCTGTTACTAAGAGAAAAAAACGTCGTCGTTCACTATATTCTTCATTTTTCTCGAAAATAACAAGCGTTCCAAGGTACAACACACCCCGTTTCAAGGTACACGAGCATTGTTGTACCTTGGAACAAAAACGTCCTTTCAGATTTTGCTTCATAGCTTCGCCTATGCTTCAAGGAATTACAATTTTGGCACACAGAACTATTAGTCAAGACTGCTGTAAGGTGTTGAAACCGAAAGCCGAGCAATATTGACGAATTTCGAGGCACTATCTCCAAAAAACTGAAAAGTGTTCCAAGGTACAACGGTCTCCCCTACCAAGAATTCAGCAAATCAGCATTCAGAAAATTGAGCTGGCATGTGCATGTGTGAATAGTTTGAGCCGAAAGCATTCGGGATTTTCAGCCGTCATAAAATAATACGTAGTTTTTATTTTATTATTATTATTATTTTTTTTTTTTTTCATTTTTTTTTTTTTTCAAGGAAGTCTAATATTAGGTTGTAAGTAATGTTGTAGGTTGTAAGTAGAATACATGTATCGACATGTTTTCGAACATTTTTCTCGAGGTATCGATACTTTTCTGTCGACATTGGGTACAGACTCTTTGTGAAAAATGCGGTAATACTTGAGTAGTATCGCAACGCGATGAGCATCTAGCCTACTATTTTCTTCCGTTTCGCTCATGGTAGGGATGCAATATCGGTAGCCAACAGTCGATTTCAGTAATCGATTTCCCCAATTAATCGGACTTTAAAAATTGATTGTACCTACAAAAAAAGCATCTTTTGTATAAAAACTGACTGTATTAATACTTAATTAAGTGAATGAGGGTCCAAAGTTGTTAAGGGTCGGACCGAACGGTCAACGTCATCAACACTCGTTCATTCAGTGAATTTATGGGCAGTAAAGTATTTTACCTAGGTACCGAAATTCGGTGTTTTTTATT
Organism: Pilophorus perplexus; assembly: GCA_955831195.1. Classification (NCBI taxonomy): domain Eukaryota; kingdom Metazoa; phylum Arthropoda; class Insecta; order Hemiptera; family Miridae; genus Pilophorus; species Pilophorus perplexus. The sequence goes on from OY037007.1 coordinate 27,136,923, forward strand.
TGAATGCAAATAAAGGAATTGAATTGAATTCAAAGCTTAAGCTTATTATTTTCGAAAATAACGGAACTTTAACCAAAATATAAGTAGGGGAAGGGCGGCTACCTTCAACCATGGGGTACCTTCAACCACTGGCGATTTGTCCGCTATGATGAACGTTTTTAGGGCTGAGAAAATTACGAAAGGAAGAAGAAGTGAAGAAGACATTGTAACCGTATTTTGGAGGTTTCAGCTTATTTGTGTGGCTTGCTGCAGATTAAAACGTGTTTTCGAGCAGTGCAAGGTTTGTAAAATCATAATTTTTGTTGCACTGTTGTACATGTCAGGATATGTATTTTGGAATGAACTCTGATCGTTAGATTCATAATTTACTCTAGTTTTAGGAACAACTTGAGTTTTTCTGATTGCATGCTCTCTTTGAAGGTCAAGTCACACTTAGCTCAAAAAGTGAGGGTGGGGTAGATTCAACCAGAACGAAGTGGGGTACCTTAAACCACTTTTTTGAGTGGTTGAATCTACCCCATCTATTGGGTACCTTTCAAAATTGCTTAGTTATTCTGAATTCCTATTGTTCTTTGTCATGAAACTAGTTATTAGTCAAAGCTGTGATGCATTAGAAGAGAGAATTCACAGATGTAATGAAGAACGTTTTCAAAAGACTGGGATATTTAGTTTTAGAAAAAAGAGAGAAATAAGCTCCTTGAATGATTTTTTTTAAACTTTTCCTGGAAAGCTCATGCTTCAATAGTTACGAAAATGAGTCAACATTGCAGAAAACGCGTCTCTATTATTAAATAATAGAGAAATAAATTTTATAGGGCCTTTGGAAAAATATAATTTTTAAATTCCGAGGCCTGGAGGGGGTAGGTACATGATGTCGGCTACTTAATCATTTTTTGATTGGCCGAGAAATCTCCCTCTCTCTCGCATCTATGCAAGTTAGCCAACTTTGCTATGCGAAAAGACGACCCCGAAATTCAAAAATCGGGGTAATCATCAGAGAAGGTCATTCAAAAAAAGAGCATCGAGTTATCATCAAAGAAGGTAATTCAAAATCGACCAGGGTCGAGTGTTTTAATTCAGATTCCGTTCAGATTTATTATTCAGGGCTCTGGTGGCTCAGTGCCCAACCACTTCCGTCACGTGTCCTCCACTTTCATTTCAAAATCTCCAACATTTCTAAAACAGTTCTGAACGTAATTATACAGATTTTCGAACTAAAAATTTGTGTAGTGGGGTTTTAAAGGGTGCTGAATCCGAATATGTTGTTAGAAATTATGAATTCTGACCTTTTCAGCCTTTTGCTTAAGTATTTTGTTTCATTATTGTGATGCGAAAAAGCACCTTTATTAATACCTACCAGAGAAGAACTGACCTCATTTTACCAAGGCTGATTTAAAATTTTATCAAAACATGAATATCTTTATATTTAATATAAAGATATTCATGCGTTTTAATGGGTGTACCCGTTCACCTACGTACCCTATGAAAGTGGTTGAAGGTACCCCACATCATGGTTGAAACTACCCCACTGGTGGGATAGCTTCAACCAAAAAACAATTTTTTTATGGACATAGAATACCGGTATTTGATTCTGTTTTTGTAAGGATTTTACTATTTAATCGTTCAGGGCAATAGTTAAACTGATTGTAGAAGGAAAAACCAATTAAAATTTCGCTAATGCAGAACAGAAAATTTCTGTTGTTCTAATATTTAATATTAGAATAAGCAAAAAGTGGTTGAAGGTAGCCGCCCTTCCCCTATAACACTTTTTGCATATCTTGTGAAACTAACGATTTTTTAAATAAAAAATTTAGTGAGGTTGGGGTGAGTTAATTCCATCAGCTCAAAAGATACAAACATAAGAAATACACTTCCAAGGCGATGGCACATGAGCTTCCTCGTGCCAAGGTCAAAATGAACGCAACAACTGTAACAAGAAAAATTTAATTACGTTCGCGCATGCCCAGGGAGTACCACTGATTCAATCGTGATGAAACTGATAGGGAACCATCTAAGGCTATACCCACACAATTCCTGAAAATTTGATTGAAATCCGATCAAAATTGTAGGAGTTATGGCTGTGGCAAGGAAATTACTTTCGCGCATGCGCTGAGCGTACCGCTGATTCAATAGTGATGAAACTGACAGGGTACCATCTAGAGCTATAAGCACACAACTCCTGAAAATTTGATTGAAATCCGATCAAAATTGAGAAAGTTATGCCTGTTTCAAGAATTTCACGTTAGCGCATGCGCAGAGCGTACCGCTGATTCAATTGTGATGAAATTCGTATGGGACCTCAAGGAGCCTTATCCGCATAATCCCTCAAAATTTGAACTAAATTCATTCAAAATTGTGGAAATTATGGCTGTAACAAGGAAATGCGGACAGACCGACAGACACGGAACCAAATTTGTTCAGTAGGCTATGAAACGCAAAATGCAAGTGGAAATTTTGAATTCGGACAACAAAAAATTTTTTTCCCCCGAAAGTGAACACAAGGCTGCTTCGCAGACTCGGAAGCAAAATGGAGCGATGGAGGATGAGACTCGGGATAAACAAATGAACTAGGCTGTGGTGGTGGTGGTGGTAACCTTCTAGTGTCTGCTGAGAATCTATGGTTTTATCTGATAAAACCAATATGGAGTCCATATTATGTACCTACGACTGCCCCTTGTGGGGCTGCACCAATAATAGCCTCGTTAAAATTATTTAAACAGTACGAAACATGTTTCTATGAGGCATTGTGAATTCCCCGTAGACAAGTAAGTATATTCGAGCAAATGACATTCACGGCAGGAACGCACAGGTGACGGCAACTTCAAAAAACACCTTAACAGATTTGGGGTAGGTACCTGCATAATGAACACATAACGACAAAACGAAGTACTCTTCTCCTGGAAATATTCAAATTCAACAAATACCTTTTGGGAACCTGGAGGACTCCCTGCTTCTGGATTGTAGTACTTTTTTTTAAAATCTATTATTATTGTTTCAATCGTTTGAATAACTATGCAGGCTGAGCTCGTGATGCCCCAAGGTTACCCGATGGAAGAGTACGAAGTTGTAACCAAAGACGGCTACATTTTAACGGTATTCCGCATCCCTTATGGGAAAAATTCCACTTCCACGCCGAGGCGCCCCCTCCTTCTGCAGCACGGGATCTTCGCCACATCAGCATCTTGGGTGATCAGTGAACCTCATAAAGGACTAGGTACGTTTTGTAGACGCACCATTATGGTATTGACATGGTATCATGACATCACATTGTGATTTTTTTATTTTTTGTTTGTTCGTTTGTTTTTGTTTGTTGTTAACGACGATATTAGCCTACTGTTCTGTAGAAAAAAGTTTTGACATGCATCCTTTGATGATGACTAGAGACCATTGGCAGAACCCAAAATATTCATTGACATCCCCCCCCCCCCCACCATAATATGTATATTATACTACTTCATTAACAACTAAATCATATTCGAACTTGAAAATTGACCCACGATGGGTGTGTAGGCGAGCAAAGCAAGCCGGAGCATAATAGGGGAGGTGGGGGCAAAAGTTTCCGTGGGGCAAAAGTTTCCAGGCACGTTTAAAAAAAACCGGGAACAGATTCGATGGAAATCAAGTAGGTAGTGCACTCCTCTAGTTCTTATTAGTTGACCTATGTAGTTTCGAGAGGACCAGTGCACCGTCTCAGGAGTAAATGAGGAAAGTGTGTTTTTGGCATGTTTTATGTTATTTTTTGGAACTATTCAGCGCACATTAAAACCTAAGAGAGAATAAGTTAGATTTTTTGGTATATTTTCCCTTTGTTGTGCATTAAATCAGCTGCAAAATGCTTCAACTCCCATCTCCCTAACCCGCCTACAATTGTCACAATCAAACTTGAAGCAGAATGTGCCAAAATGGGGTAAAAGTTTCCAGACGCCGGGGGGGGGGGGGGGGGGGGGGCAAAAGTTTCCACTTCCCTCCCCTGGAGAAAGTGGAAACTTTTGCCCCGAACTCAAAATGTATGTAAACTTTACTTCTATTACTACTTAACTTCTATTTGTGAACTATGATGAGGTGGGCTTCGAGATTAGAAACCCACCTAGCTATAGTGCCAACCCAACCGTTACAAAAAGGTCGTAACCTTGGTAAAAATGAAGTAAGGTCAAAAACTGATGTTATTTTTTGTTTTCAGCAATTTGAAAAAATGAACCCTTTTTTAGAAAACTTACAGTCTTGATTTGACCAGGACACCCTCCTCTAAACTGATAAGTGGGGCAAAATTTGCCTCTGGAAACATTTGCCCCACGCGTGGAAACTTTTGCCCCAGTGTGTGGGGCAAAAGTTTCCAAACGGGTGTTTCGGAAAAATGGAAAATTCGCACTCTAAATGTTTTGGTAAATGAACCATTTTTTTTACTGGATGAAGGGAAGATGTTAACCTACAATACAAGCCAATTTTCAAATCGATAGGACGTTTTTGAAGGCGGGGAGAGCGCCGAATGTCAAAACTGGAAACTTTTGCCCCCACCTCCCCTATGATATTATCATATATATGATATATAGCATAATATGCTATATAATATGATATATGACCCACGATGGGTGTGTAGGCGAGCAAAGCAAGCCGGAGCAGCTAGTAACTATATACATGATAATATTGTATTTTACATTATAATACGAAAAACTGGATAGGTAGGTACCTCCAAGTCCAGTTGGGTAACGCCCCTTGGAGGTACCTATCAAGTTTTTCGGTGTGAGGAACTCGATTATCCTCTGAGGAACTGTCAGTTAGCTCTAAGCTGTATTAACTAGAGCTTCTGAGAATTGAACACTTTGTGATGCTCCATCGGCGCCGTGGGTGCGAATCCCAATCAAGATAGTAGAATAATTCACGAATTATTTGTGAGAACAATAGACGATAAGTAAGGGCGTTACCCGACTGACTCCCAGAGGATCATAAACGGGAGGGCACTTTCTCTTGGCGAGCCCAACTGACTCCCGGGGGCTCATGGCCAGAAAGAAAACGCTAACCACTGCTGACCTAACTGACTCCCGTGAAAATGCCCGGAAGACGATCGGGAAGAGGGCCGAGTATTTTTAATGTTGACCTTACAGTAGATGTACCTACCTACTTAGGCAAGTCCAGACTGAGACGTACGCCAAAATCCAATCTATTGAGAACGGAGAAATCCATCATCCAAGGCCAGAAATTGTGAGAGGGCATAAATGGATAAGTAAATACATTGAAAAGCAGAGGGAAGGATATCCGATTTATAAATTCGTCAAAAAAACTGTCCTCAAAACTCCGACCCCACTTTGACCAAGAAGAAGTTGAGGATGGCGTAGAATGATATTATCATGTTATGTTGTTCCACATTGATCTTTTTTTATTGATTAGGGTAAGCTTGACGAGATGTTTGTTAACATCGACTAACACCTGTGTCTGTGAAGTGGGGAGGAAACTTGGTGGAAAATACTCATTGATGAGCTCGGGAGTCAATTAGGACCTTTTAACAGTTTTGTTCCTCGCCGGGAGTCAGTTAGAACTATAATTAATTAGAATTATAACCTCCTCCAGGGAGTCAGTTGGGACTTTCATTTTTCGCTCTGGTCGGGAGTCATTTAGGACTTTTGATATCCCTCGGGAGTCAGTTAGGAAACACCCCCTCCAAGTTGGAAGAAGACAATTTTTATGACCGATACAATTTCAATATAGAAGGTTTCAGTGTAGCCAATGTAATAAAATGCAGACGCACAATTTAATTTTAGTCGTCTGACGTCTTGTAAAACCTATTCCTTCAGCCAGTTAACTATTATCTGTTGTTAGGTTTCGTACTTGCGGATGCGGGTTACGACGTCTGGTTGCCCAATTCAAGGGGGTCGACTTACAGCAAGAAACACATCAAGTACGATCCGAGCAAGGACCAAGAGAAATTTTTCGACTACAGGTTCGGATTAATCAATGTTTATTTCCACTGGGGGAAGGTTTCTGCAGGTTCTATTTTCTTCGTTTTAAATTCAACTCTGCGACACTAGACCTCTTCGCAGCAAAATCAGATCCTCGGTTGCAAAAGAGGACAAGCAGTCACTCAATCTAAATGGAATAATTAGTTTGATCTCACAAATTTTTATGAAGTTTCCGGGATCTTCAGGATGAGCCTGGAAGTCATGGGTAGGAGAGGAAAGTGGGCGATTCACCTCGCAGACTGCGAGTGAACTGCGAGTGAGTCGCAGTTCGCTGAGATACAGCGGGGTAAATGCGACCGCCGTAGATTCCTAACCTCTATTGAGAGAGTCTTTAAATACAAATGCTTGAAACTTTTTTAGAGCCGTAAGCTACCATTATAGTGAGTTAGCATTACTGAAATGGAAGGTTAGCTAGGTAGAGGAGGCTTCAACTGTCTTCCTTTTGGTTTATTATTCAGGGAGTAACAGGTGTACCATGGATTCGTGCCGTAGGTTGAAAATTTGGATGGGCCTCAAAATTTGTCATTATACTTTGCACGGGGTTACTTTGCTCATCGTAGGGGAACTTTGCCCCAAAAATATAAAAAGTTCAACGTTCTACCAAAGCTACAGTTTTTGTCTGACATGGCGCTCCCTGAGATAAATTAAAAGTAGAGATGCTATCTACTCCAAATGGCTTTCATGGGTCGAAAAAGAAGAAAGGGAAGGTTTCTGCATGGTTGCCAAGCTAGTTTCCTGCGCACCTGTGAATCCCAGCAGACCGTGCTTCACAAAAAGTGTGGCCTACAGTTAGTTGTCTTCACATCACCAATCACCCCTGGGCTTCCCCACTGGTGTGTGTATGTGTGAGGGTGTGTGTGTGTGTGCCGAAAAAGAAGTGGGAAATGCGGCTCTGTGTCGATCTGAAACGGTCCGATAAATTTGCCAGTGCTTATTTACGTCGGTTCACCTGAGTGGTCAAAATTTCTCTCGGTTAACACGCCCTTTGGCTTGTTTCAGTATATACCTACTCGTCATGTTTTTGGTCTAGCTTCAGCTCCCCCCGATTTTCAAAATTTTATGGACCAGCTGTTAGGTGCGGGGTAGCTACGTTTTTAGATGACGTTTTGATTGGAGGTTGGGATGAATAAGAATGCAGATCCCGCTTTTTAAAAGTTCTCTCACTTCTGGATACTTACTTATAACCTCAAAATCAATGCAGATAAGTCTGAATTTTTTGTACCGTCCCTGCAGTTCCACGGGTTCGTAATTTCAGGCAAAGGGAGGTTTCCCTCGCCGTCGAAAGTGAAGGCAATTCAGGAAATACCATGCCCAAAGGATATTACACAACTACGGGCTTTCCTTGGTTTGTTGAACTTCTTTCATAATTTTTTCGATTTCCGTCTACTCTTCTTGACTGGGAATGGACTTCGGTTCACGATGAGGCGTTTTCCCAGGCGAAGTCTCTCCTTTCAGAAAAAGCCGGTTTGATCTTTTTGACCCGAGTAACCCTTGATACTGTCAGTGGACTCTAGCGCTTTTGGCGTCGCCGCCATTTTATGTCATCAGGAGGGGGAAACCCTCCTTCACATTCAATGATTGAATGATTCAAAGGCAATGGGACCTTTGAATCGGCATTAAACTCGGCCCAACGCAACTACTCGCAGCTCCATAAGGAAGCTTACGCCATCATTTTTGGGTTAGGTAACCAAATTTCATAAATATCTTTACGGCAGGAATTTTATAATAGAGACTGACCACCTGCCATTAAAATCTATTTTTGCGGAACACAAAAACTTACGATTGCGTCGGCCCACTTGGTCCGATGGGCCAAAATCTTGTCATATTGGTACACCATTGTGCATAAAAGAGGGACCTTGTTCCCACATGCCATCATTTTCAAGGTTACCTGTCGCCACTCCTTTGGATGTTGCTGAGTGCTATTTCCTTCACACTCTTCTCCCTCCAGTCCCTTTGGCTTGTTTCATCTGCGTCCCGGGCGGATGATGTTATTAGTAGGGTCCTTACCTTTGCCAACTCCCACTGGCCCCGGCCCCCGATAGACAGTGAGATTAAGCAATATTGGGACATTCGAGATGACCTGTTTCACGATCATGGTTGTTTGTTTTATCATGATAGGGTGTTGGTTCCGGGTTGGGCTTGGGTTTTAGACATGTTGCACCACGGCCATCCTGGGGCGACTCACATGAAAATGATGGGCCGCTCTTATGTTTGGTGGCCTTGACAAGAAGAGCTCAGGAGCCTCAGCTCCGCTCATCCTGCCAGCTCCTTAAGGACAACAATTATTGATACCCGTTTGATCGTGTGCATGTGGACATTTTCCATTTTGGGGGTAGGAACTAGGTACATCCTGAATGTGGATAGTTTTTCCAAATGGCCTGCAGCTGCCATCCTTTTTGCTGGATGATTTTTCTCGTTTTGGCATGCCAACTACATTGGTGGCAGACAATGGTCCGCCGTTTTCTGGGTCAGAATTTCAAGATTTCTACAAGCAGTATTCAGTTGAACTGTTGTTTTCACCGCCTTATAACCCCCGCTCGAACGGCCAAGCGGAACGGTTCGTGTACATAATGAAATCAATGTTAAGGAAGTTTTCCCAGTCGGCACCGGTCTTGTCCTCTCCAGTGGCAATAACGCTGGCACTTTTATCCTACCAGGCGACTCCTCCAGTGTCCACTGGTAAAGCTCCTGTTTTCATTTCATCCACGGACTGCTCTGTCCAGTTTGTCTCATCGTTTTGTCAATCAGGAAACGTCTTCAGAAATTTCTGAGGACTGGCCTAATGCGATTTCGAAGGGCCCAGTTTGGGTGGTTATCCACCCTCATAACCGTCCAGTGAAGTGGCTCAAAGGGGATCTGGTCGAGATTTGCTCCCACTCCACGTATAAAGTTTTTGTTTCTGAGTCTAATAGGTACTTCGCACATGGTGCATCGATCGCAGGTGAGACCGCGGATCCTGTCGGCTCATCCATTACCCCAAATGATAGCCAGTCAGCACCAACCCCTCCAGGCACTAGTAACCCAAGTGGTCCGACCCCAGACGGGATCATACGGTATGATTCATACCTTTGTCTATGTCTATGTCTAGGACCCACTCAGGGAAGGTTTACTCCAAGTGTTCCTAGGGGAGAAAAGATACATGGTTAAGCATATTCATATTGTTATTGAAGAAGGAGGGGTGTGCCATTCATTACTGTTGTACCATTTTTATTTCTCTATGGACTTGTGTGTATATGTAGTAGAATTTAAGTGATCGTGTACAACATTGTGTAAAGAGTATCGAACCCCTGTCTCTAAATGCAAAGCAATTCGAATTCCTAACTATGTGTCAGGTCTCACGTGTATTTCATATTTGCAGTTTCCACGAGATGGGTTACTACGATTTGCCGGCCGTCATTGACTTCATTTTGAACAAAACCAACAATTCTCAAATCGACTACGTCGGTCATTCTCAAGGGACCACTCAGTTTTTCGTATTGACGTCCGTCCATCCTGAATACAACCAGAAAGTCCGAGTAGCTGCTCTCTTAGCTCCTATCGCCTACCTCGAACATTCCCGAGGTGCCATCAAAATATTGGAAGCGTTCAGTGGAGTTCTCGTGGTATGTCCTGATTGCATGTCACCTCTTTTCCAATAGGGAAGACGCCCACGGAGTTTTTCTATTCCCTCTTCTTGATATGTTTTTACCAATTCATCTGCTGTATTCCAGAAAATAGCAAGGTACATGGGGATTTATGAAGTCCTCTCCAACTCCCCCTTGGTTCACTTCTTCGACACCTCTATGTGCAAAATGACAGCTATCACAGCATCGATGTGTGACAACTTTCTGTTCGCAATGACTGGTTTCGACACTCAACAGTTCAACCAAGTAACTGTTCTCTTCTCCTGAAACACTCATGTTATGGGGCTGATGGTTACACAGTATCAAACGCAATTTAACAATTTCAGACGCTACTTCCTATGATTGCTGATCAAGGACCTTCTGGCGCGTCAATGAAGCAGCTCATCCATTTCTCACAACTCAGCCACAACGGTAAGAAACGTTTACATGGGTCGTTTCTAAATTATGGGGCACTAGGCAGGCAGGCAGGTTTGGAGGGCGGAAATGCCTTTTGAGGGTTCCAAATTTGTTCGACCAAAAGGGAGGGGGTTATGATGGTGATGATTTATCTAATTGTACTTCAAGCTCCCTTCTACACAAAACTTACAAGCCTATTTCCTAATTTCTCGATTTGCACCATTCTCCCACCAGTTTGTCATGTACTTCCGGGCTGTCCATCAGGGTGTACAGTGGGGCTTGAATGGTGGGGGACCCTAGCATTTCTATTCTGTGCTCTATATATGCGGGGCAGGCACGGATAACGTGCCTCAGCAGCACCACATGGGCAAGTCGTGATTTCCCGCCGCCTGAAAAAGTTCAGCTTGGCGCTAAAGTTCCCATGGCCTGTCAACATCTGCGTCATTTCATATCCTGGCTGGATAAATGCTTTGGCTTTTCTCTCTCTGACATCAGATAGGTAGGCATGTGTAAGTCTTCGTTGGAGTCCTTGGTTCCACCTTTCCTGCCATGTATCCATATTCCATTCCTCAATGGCCATCTGCCTGGCTTCAGGCAATTCAGCACCTGCCAGTGCTCGGCCCAGGTCAGGTCTCAGCTCAACACAGGCCCTGTCCGGCCACCTGGATGCAACGTAAGCAGCTCTCGCATCGAGAACGAGATCCAAGGGCTCGCACCCCGCTATGTCCTGAAGTGCTAACGTGGACGCCGTGGTATACGCTCTGGTTGTTGCTACTAGTGCCGCTCTCTGCATTGAGAGTATCCTCTGGCGCAGTTTCTGAGTTGGCCTGTGACACCACGTTGACGCAGCATAGAGCACCTCTGGGAGGAAAACCACCTTGTAGTAGCTCAGCTGGCTTGCATATGTCCCTCTCCAAGGGGGTCCTGATATTCCTTTGATGCCTGCTGCCAATGGTACGACTTTCTCGACCAGGCTTTCAACGTGTGCCTCGGCTGTCATGGCTTTATTGAGGGCGACCCCCAGATACTTGGCACGCTTTGCCGCCACTATTCTTGCAGTAAGCACATAGAACACTGTTCGATGATGGCGGTCTCCAGCTGCTTGGAACACAACAGCTTGTGTCTTCTCTACCGCCAACTCGAGCTTCACCCGACTACACCACTGGCCCACTATCGTAGAGCAGCGCGAGGCCCTTTCCACCAGCTCTGCCCGGGTCCTCGCCTGTATCACCACCGCCAAAACACAGTTAACCAGACTTTGGAGACAGGTAAGCCTAGGGATTAAAGGGGGTTTTAAACACTTGCTCCACCAATGCAATAAAGATCATTTTGGGTCGCCCACCCCTTCACGTATACATTAGAAGGACCGCCTACCTGGGGGCGGCTAGGCTGTTGCAGACGGGAAACAATTTACCCAGCGTTGTAGATCACCTCCCTCCGGATCATAAAGGACTTACGGCTAGAAGAGGCAGCGGTAACTGCTATAGCAGTTACCGCTGCCTCTAAGCCCGGCCTTAAGTCCTAAGCCGTAAGTCCTTTATGTCGGTATACCGACATAATGCCGGAGCAGACCAACTTTAAATTACCTTTCGGCATAACTATTCCATCTAGAGAGCGCTGGGAGAGGAGAGCGTTCCGGGTGGAAGGTGGGGCGCTCGTATGGTCATTCATTGAAAGCCAGGCAGGTGCTGGGATAGTCGGCCCCGACCTAAATCTGGCCAAACTATCGCCCTCTGGAACAACACAACAGGGCTCAGACAAGCTAAAAGGTGTATCACACCTTCTGCACCAAGGAACACGACCTGACAAGAAACGATGTCAGGATCATAATCAGTCTTCTCACTGGTCACTGCCCACTGAGATTCCCCCTGAACAAGATGGTCGAATCGGAGATGGCGGAGCATGTGTTGTGCAAATATCCTGCCTTAGCTGCAAACAGATTTCGGCACTTCCATCAGGGCTTCCTCGAACCCCTCAATCTCATGGAAGCTTCAACTAAGGATATACTCAAATTCATAAAAGAAGCTGGTATATCCAAAGTCTTCTACTAGACAATGGACCAACGTCTGTCACAATAGATCACATTCGAGGTCGCGGTGACGCAGGGATGACAGCATCACCCACCTGTCCGTCGAATTTCTGATAAGTGTACAATTTGTCATGTACACTTATCATTGTCTCAGGTGTACACTTATCAGAATGATGATTGTACACCTGAGACAAAACAGTCTCGAGAGTAGTCATGAGACTCCAATCGCCAGTGGGCAAGGACCTCTCAGGTCCTCAAAAAGAAAAAAAAAGAGCCCTGGACTAATAGTTTCTGCACAATGGCTGTGTGACAACGACAATAATTTGGACGATATATTTATTTATTATTTTGAGGGTTTGCATTAGTTTGATTTAATCTAAATACCATTGATAAAAAGAGGCCTCGAAATATTACATTCATAACAGTTATGACAGTTACTGTTTTGACACCTTCAATAGGCTGTGACATATGGTTGGTTTGACAACTTTATCATGATAAACTGCAGTTGCGTAATCGTTTTAAAATAAGACATCAGTTTCATCATCGTATTAACCGTTTGCGGCGTTTTTTTAGGGTAGTGGAAAATCATGGGATAAAACGGGGTGTAGGTACAGGATGTTTCTTCGGATCTATAGATTCCTGGATTTGGGGGTTCGATGTGTCGATCTGACAGCTAAAACTCAGAGGGCCTCAATGTTCGTGTTGCGTTGGGTGCTGAGAGTTCGTGGCGACCTGCTGAGGCTCTACAGCCGACCTCATAATATGCTTCACGAGGAGGATCAGCGCACAGAGATCTGCTCGCTCTGCAACATTGAGGTGCCAGAGGACCTGGAGCACTTTGTCGCGGTTTGCCCTGTTTTGGGGGAGTTCCGCATGCCGTACTTTGGGAGGGACACCCTGCTTAGGGTCTTGAATGGGGAAAACTGGCTGCCGCTCGCCAGGTTCTGTCAGGCTGCGTGGAGATACAGGATGGAGCTGGTAGAGCAATTTAATTGGGACCGAGCGCCACGTTGACCCCTTGCTCTTGTTATTGTCGCTGTTGTCTTGTCCTACACTTTGATAAATTTGATAAGATGGATTTAATGGATTTCCTAATAATTAGTGCAAATTCTGGCAGACGGGCGTAGCCCATTGTCAATTTTATGTGTATTTCTTCTTTACTATTAAATAGTAACAAAATTTTTGTTAAAAGTTTAAACATTTAATGTCGTGAAATTTAAGTGTTTGCTGAATAAACACAAGTTTCTATCTTCTATCGATGGAAAATCTGTGTACAGGATGTTTCATGAGTAGCGACAGATTTTATAGTGCAATAAAAAACTCAATTTGTCCTTATTTTGAATGGCTTGTATTGCAAAATGTCATACAACATCTCCGATTAAAAAGTGAAAAATTACATCGGGTTTATGTCCACCTAGAGGAGCTCTAAATCGATCCAAACAGTCATTGAAGTTCTGTTCACACCATCGGGCAGGTGTCTGGGTCGATGGTGGCAATCACTTTTCCTTCAAATCGCAGATTAAGGTTAGATTTAGATTTCCGCTGGACAGCGGCTTGGCTATCATGCTTTGAGGGCTTTTGCTTTGACTGTTGATAGGTATGAGTTGACTGGCAACTGCCAGTACCTACTATGAATAATGGGGGTTTGAGGGTTGGCTAACTGTGAGTTATGACGAAGCAAAACCACAACACACTTTTATCATTCGCATTTCTGTTCTGCTCTCTCTTGTAGGTGGCAAATTCACTTTGTACGACTACGGGCCCTCCGTAAACAAGAAGCGCTACGGACAAACGTCTCCACCTGAGTACGCCCTGTCAAAAATCACTACCCCGATACATCTGCATTATTCACTCAACGACTGGCTTGCTGGAGTAAAAGTTAGTCTAGTCATTTAAAAATCTATCCGCTCCTTTGAAATTTCGTTTCTAATACTTGATGCGTTCTAATCACTTGTTTAATTTTTTCTTGTTTAATTTTTTCTTTAATTTTTTCACTTGTTTAATTTTTTCACTTGTTTAATTTTTTCTTTAATTTTTACTTAATCTGTCCACGATTGTTGACTGTTCAATTTTTGTTTAACTTTTTCACTTGTTTAATCACTTTTTCTTTGTTTAATTTTTTCACTTGTTTAATTTTTTCTTTAATTCACTTGTTTAATTTTTTCTTTAATTTTTACTTAATCTGTCCACGATTGTTGACAGGATGTATTGAAGATCCACCAGAATATCCCGCAATCCACTCTAATCGAAGTGCCATTCCCCTCGTTCAACCATTTGGATTTCATGTGGGCGAAGGACGTCGACACGTTGCTGTACAATGGCATGATCAAACTTCTCAAGCTGGCTGACAACGAATAGGACTTCTTGTATTTCTTCAATAAAACAATCGTGAATTCTGGAACTATCCAGATCTTTAAACATTACATGAATAAAGGAATTTAGCAATGATTTTAAATTTTGTTGGGAGGTCAGAGCTATAACACGTTCTATGTTAGGTACTTTAATTTCGGGTTGAAGCGCTATATGACAGGGTTGAAGAGCACAGCACCGGTCTGAAGGCCTTTAAACTGGTTTGAAGCACTATGGAACTGGTTGCAGAGCCAGAAAATCGGTTTGAAGTGGTTTGAAGAGCTATAAAACCATTTGGAGTTACAAGGTAGGGTCTACTTTTTATATGTTTAGTGCTTAGTGAAATAGATTGGGAGAAGGAATAAATTAGTCGCGACAGTTCAAGTCGGAATACGTGTTTAACCCTGGAAGCCAGTGAGCGTAAGACAAGGTGAGGGAAGGACGGCAGGTTTGCCCGCGAGAGGGAAATAGCACACTACATCACTTTGGCTGCTAATGGCTACTACGGCGGTCGCTGCGGCAGCTAATCTGAAAACTAGGATGGTCACCTAGAGTGCAATTTCATGATCTTCAACTTCCGTTCTATGCATTTTTATTTATTTATTTATTTTTTTTTTCGCTAGGATTAACCATTTGAAAATTATAACTGCTGGAAGAGCACTTTGAAAAGTTTGAATTGGCGTTGCACTTTGAATTGGCAAATTACCCGCTGTATACCTATTTTGGGAGGCATTTTAAGGGATTTTTCTGAAGTCTACCGGAAAATCCTAATATCCCCCGAAAGGAAATTTAATCAGCTTTTACGTGGGCACAATGAAATTTTGATCAGGGGAATATTTCCAGAGGGAAAGAAGGAAATGTTCTGAAAAACGTTGATCAAATATCTGGTATCCACCCATTCCGACGAAAACTAATCGCTCTTTTGTGGTCTCAACAGAAATGCAATGAACCTTCCCTCATCAAAAATTTAATCAGCTTTCCCCAGAAAAAAAAGAAGATAATTATGATCGGACTAACCGTCCCCGAGTTACATATTGGCAACATTGTGCGAAAAAATACGTTTTTGTCAAAATTCACCATTTTTTTCCAAGTCTGCCACTCCCTTATCAAAACTCAAATCGAAATTTCACACAAACTAGCTGCGATGGGGAATTTATTAAGCTTTCGGGAGAAAGAAAGAAATTTGGAATCGGGCCACTAGTCTTCGAGCTACAGCCGAAAACGGTCAGAAACCCGAGGTTTTCCGCTCAGCGGTGTCACATTGGGCGTTTCGTTTTCTCGGTTGGTAGAAGTATTTTTTTTTAATTTCAGGTGCTCCCATAAGTCGTAATTTGGTGCTGTAAAACATAAACTGTGAGCCAATTCATTTGCATTAGACGTTCATTAGATCCCCCCCCCCCTCCATCCCCATTAATCAATTGTTTTGTAATTCGGGAGACGTAAAAACATAATAAAGTGACAATAAATGACAAAAAGAAGGACGGTTTCAGCTCCGGCCTGTCTACTTTTGGGGGAAAATGACAAAAATCGTTGAGATTTTGAAATTGTCGTAACTTTTGAACGATCAGGGATAAATTCGTGACTAGCCATAATATGGCTACATATTATGTTCTTAAAGAGAATTTAATGCTCTACAACTTTTACTTGAAAAACGTTTCTCCCATGTCAACCGTTCAGACGCCAATCGACAATGTTTTCCAAAACACGTGAGGTAAAAATCTGATTTCCAAAAATAACCGATCTTCCGAGGCGTTTAACTCGAAAACGGTTCGGAATTTGGATAAAGTGTTCTGAATCAAAGTTGTAGAGAATAAAATCAACCTTCATTCACTATACGTCAAGGTTCATCGAAAAATACACCGTTTCCGAGATATTCACGAAAAACCTAAAAAAGGGACCTTTGGAGACCCCCCTCCCAACGCTGCACCCCACCCACCAGGACTTTTAGCATGTTACTCAAGATACCTACCTCCTACTACGTGTGTGCAAATTTTCGCCTTTATCTTATTTTTTGCTTCCGGGTCTGCAAGGCAGAGGAAGCATTGTTTTCACTTTCAAAATGAAAAAAAATTTTGTTCTCCAAAATCAAAATTTCCACTCACGTTTTGCGTTTCAGGGCCTCCTGAACAAAATTTGTTCCGTGTCTGTCGGTCTGTCTGTCCGCATTTCCATGCCACACCCATAACTTCCACAATTTTGATCGGATTTCAAACAAATTTTCAGGAATTGTGTGGGTATAGCCCTAGATGGTCCCCTATCAGTTTCATCACGATTGCATCAGTGGTACTCTCTGCGCATGCGCGAACGTAATTTTTTTGTTACAGTCACAACTACGTTCATTTTGAACCTGGCACGAGGAAGCTCATGTTTCATTGCATTGGCAGTGCATTTCTACCTCAAATGCTTCGTTGCTTGGAGCATCATTTTGCGAATTTCAAGATTCATCATATAATATATTAACATATTATGTTCACAACCGAAGGGAGAACAGTGGAAGTAATACTTGAACGGGGGCTCTTTGGCAGAGTTTTCCCAAGAGGGAGAGGGTCTGAGCATTCCAGAATTGAACCAGGTTTGAATTCCTGACGGCCCCAGTCTTTGAAGGTCTCATTGAAAAATTCTCCTGACCTGATTCATTTGATAGGGATGCCTCTTGAAAATTCACCCATCGGGAGCCTCACAAAGGTACAAATACGCCCCAAGCACTTCCACTACTTGGCACGCAACCATCCGCGCTTATTAGGGCGAGAATATACGCGACTATTCTCGCCCTAATAAGCGCGGATGGATGTGTAGATGTACACAGAGTCATCAATCTTGAAGAAATCCCATTCTCGTCGCCATTTGAAATGGATTGGGAGAGGGTATAAATGAGTCACGACAGTGATAACTGTTAAATCAGAAGCCAGTGGTTTAATCAGTAAAACAAGGTGGTGGAAGGACGGCAGGTTTGCCTAACTTTCTTATTTTAAATGGGAACCCCTCATTTTTTCCTTGAATTCCGATTCCACGGCCAATTTTACGTCCGATAAGCGCGTTGCGCGAAATTTTTGACTCGCGCGAGTTCGTGAAACTAATTTTTTTCTAATTCTTCGGTCGTTAATGGTCTGTTCGATTTGGCTTTTTCTCCTTGTCCTACCTACAGATCCGAAATTTAATATGAAATCCCGGAAAAACTCAACGTATTAAAACGATAACGTATTTAGAACGATTTGAAGAGATCAGGTGCGCGTCTTATCAGAACGGGAGATCGGGGGGGACCTTAGAAAAGTGGTGGTGGCGGGGAACCTTGGGGGGGGGGGGGGGGGGGGGCAGTTTTGGGAAACGGTTCATTCTACGCTAATTTTGGATATAATATTATACTGGGGCGTTCTGAATAATCGGTTGGCCGAGCGAAGCGAGGCCTTATGTCTGAGTGCTAGTATAGGAAAATACGAAAAACCAAAAAAAAAAAAGTCGAAAAATATCGAGACCCATCCGGTAGAACCTGGTTCGACCACTTATTAATTAAACTAGGCCTGATTTATTTAAAAAACCAACAAAAAATGTTTGTGCAAAAAAATCTTAGTTCTCCCGAAAGTATGGAACTTTTGCTGCAACAATATTCGTGTTGCATCGTGGAGCCCATCAGTTTTCCACAAATTAGTCCGCAGTTGATGTAATTTTTGCTGAAAAGTTAGTAAACAAGTTTTACTAACTTTTTAAAATTGTATATAGTCACCAGAAAGCGTTCCTAGCTCATTGAATCGCGCTTTCTAGTGACGATATAAAATCAACTAAAAATAGGTACATGTATTTATACATGTATGTATACAGCTCGGTCAGAGTTCACTTGATTCCAGAAAAATCACCATTCATATGTCTGAGTAGGGGTTTGAACGTGTCCATCGATGCTACGCACCCCACAGGCGGCAATACACCCCACTAGGGGAGCGAGCGAAGCGAGCCAGAGAGACTAGTTCATATTAAAGTACACTGGTTTTTCGTGGGTATAAGCTTAGTGAGGGAGGCGATTTTCGTGAAAATCGCTCGCAAACTCACAAAAATCTCACCTTCTCGCGTTACTCCACACATCATAACTGGCCCCAGAAACGTTATTGGTCCATTCACTTTTCTTTCAGACTTGTCTTGAGAAAATCCTGTAGAAAAAAAAAGAAACGTGTTTTGTTCTCCTAGATTGGGGAAATTGGCCACTGTAGCGCGACATAATAGGTGTGGATATTATCTACACCGTCCAAATCGAAAAAACGCTGCAAATTTTACACAAGGGTTTATTATTCTGTGATATAAGTTACTTGTACAGACATTTAATTCTGTCGATAAAAAAAATAAAAAAAATTTTTTTTTTGGATTTTTATATTTCAAAAAAAATTTTTTGGGGGGATTTTTTTTTTTTCAAAAATGTGTTTTTTCAAAAATTATTTTATTTTTACTCGAAAAATATTTAACTTCTTGGGATCCTTCAAAAATCCCATTTTTAGCCCCATGAAAGCCCTATAGAACGCCACAGTGAAATCGGATCGTTCCGGGACCCCCAAAAATGGATTCTACGTCCAAAAATACTTCGAAAACGACACCTAACTCGATCCCATAGCTAAAAGCCTTCAAAACACCCCTCCTGTAGCCCCATTTTAGGGGTACTTGGAAAGTCGTCGACACATAAACTGCTGGAAAATGGTCGCGGAAGCATTTTTTCCAACTTTCTGTTAGTTTCAACTCAAGGGTTGAGAGTCATAGAAAGAACAGGCATTGGAAAATCGCCGACACATAAACTGATTGAAAATTCGCTTAGTTTCAACACCCCCTGTTGAAGCTGAAAGATCGAGTCAAGTCTTGGAACTGGGCGCCTGGAACTGAACGAATATTTCTTATACCTGCTGAAATGTGAGAGGGCAATCACCCCATACTGAGCTCCAAATGACCCCGTCTTGCATGACACCTGCTTTTAAAGGGGTAGAATCTCAATGCTCAAGAAAATTGAAGTAGGCTTAGAAGCGAAGCTTTACCGATTGGAACACCTTCACCTAGAATAGGGTTTTAAAGTTTTTTTTTTTTTCCAAAAAAATTCTGAAAATACAAACCCCACTAGATTGATAGCTGCCCATCGATTTAGATGTGTGCCAATTTATTTGGCGCGCGCCAAATTGGAGATACCGACCCTAACTTTGTTATAACAAGTGGGAACCCCAATTTTTGGTTTATTATTCTTGGAATAGTACACCTATGTTTTCGCGACGGGGGTCGACGACTCCGATCGGCCTCAAAATTTGACATTATCCGTTTCAAGAGGTCTACATTCAAAATTCCAAATGTCCGTCCGCCGTCCGAGCCGTTTTGGGCAGTAGGATTTTTTTTTAAATCTGAAATTTTGACAAAATACTTGGTTTACCATCTAGTTGTGCCCGCAAGGTTTTCAGCCCGATCACCCAAACCCGTGGGGTGCTATGGGGCTAAAATGGGGCTATGGGAAGGGGTTTTTAAAGGCTTTTGGCTATGGGATTGAGTTAGGTGTCGTTTTCGAAGTATTTTTGGACGTAGAATCCATTTTTGGGGGTCCCGAAACGATCCAATTCCACTGTGGCGATCTATAGGGCTTTCATGGGGCTAAAAACAGGATTTTTGGAGGATCCCAGTAGGTTAAATATTTTTCGAGTAAAACCTAAATAATTTTTGAAAATAAAAAAAATTCAAAAAAAAAACTTTTTTGATTTAAAAATTAAAATTTTTTTTTAAATTTCCTTCATTTACAGAATTTAATTTCTGCACAAGTAACCTATATCAAAGATTAATAAACCCTAGTGTAAAATTTGCAGCGTTTTTATTGCAGATTCGGATTCTAGGGTAAACGTTCAATCTCCGACACTCAATGACCGACCCCTCAATCCCCTCACACCCGGGTGACCATTATTACGAACGTCAGTGACTCCCCTTGGGTCGATCACAAATATTTTATTCTGTCGTATTTATTTCACACATATTCGTAAAACCACTCACTACCACTTTATTCTGGCAGTGTGAAAAAGATTGCACTTTGTAGAAATTCACTAAAATTCGAACTAAAATTCACTAAAACATTCGAAGGAGACGGTATAATGAAATGAATTATTAATACCTAATTGCCGAACTTTAGTGAGGCCTGCACCTTGATTCAGCCTGCATTTACGATTTCTTTTCGTTGTCATTATTCGGAGGGGTGTCGGCGATTGTCGAAAATGGAATGTCGGTCATTGCTAAATTTTCCAGAGGGGTGTCGGTGATTGTCGAAAATGGGGGTGTCAATCATTGTCAAGGGGGTGTCGACCACTGAATTTTTGGACTTTTTCCAGAGAACGTAATTTCTCCATTATTGTAGAAAACGATGGACAAAAACGGGTATACGGACTTCAACTAGACGTCCCATAGCAACAGTTAGAAAAAAAATAAAAAATAAATAAGAAAATGCGAATAGAGAGATTTTGAGCCAGGATTTTGAGGAAGGGTTGTCGGAGATTGAACGTTTACCCTACCCAAAATTTAATGAATATCGTTGCCCAATTTTTCTAAGCCACTTCCAAAACTGGCCAAATAATGGGCAAAAAACTGATTTTTTACGTTAAGTGAAGTGAGATACGTGACTACTTTTAACGCAGAAGGGATAGTACCATAATGTACTTGAATAAAGTGACTACTGACAAACATCCCCTTCAGCGTTTCGACCCAAAATTATTTCATCATCAGGAGCATAACCTCATCAGGCACAAAAATATTAGCGGTGTGTAGGACAATGCCCGGACGAGTCTCGACCGCTTTTTTGGCCCTTATCATGCCCAAAAATATTCCCAGGGTGTTGACCAGTGTTACCGCCCCACTCAAGTTTAAAGACAAATTTGCCCTAGTCTTTAATGGGGTTAAATTAATAATCAATCAGTGAGTGCAGTGCGTGAAAAATTGAACTTCACCGCGAGAAAACCATCCCTGCCTCCTTCCTAAATCCCTTTTAATTTTCCCTCCTTGGGACCGCTACCGCTGTCTGTTGGCTATCAGCGGAGTAACATCCATCTCGAAGTAAATTCTTCAGTCCGTCCGTACACAGCATCCAACGAGCAAGGTCTCGTCCACGGCTCCGTGAGGAGACACCGCATCCCGCGTCCTCACGTAAATCAACCCGATTTACACCTAAATCGGCCCGAGTCCGTCGAGGAAAATCACTCAGTGAAAAATCGCGGTCTCCGTGGGGTTCAGCCAACCCCCACGTAAATCAACTCCATCCTTGGATCCGCCGATTTCCACACATTGGATCGGCACCAACAATCGTGCGAGATTTCGCCATACCTCAAATTTCGTCATGTACCCGACGAACGCCAGAACCGTCGCCATCGCCCGCAAAGGTTGGTCAATAAGCGCTTTTCCTAAATTCCCAATCCTTCCCAAAAATTCCTCAACACGAATTCACTTCTGCGAGGACCTAAATCAACTGTATCTACTTCTCTGCAATTCACCGTCTACATTTCGGTCTCAAGAGACAATTCATAGATCAGGTTGAATCGAATAATTAAGGGTAATTTTAACCCATACAAATTTTGGCCCCCTTCTGGGGCTTGTAACCCACCCAATGTATTGTTAGCCTAGAAATTTATACGGCGAGTACATTCGGTAATTTTAACACGTTTTATTAATTTACACCCCACTGCTTGGTTGGGGAGAAGGTGCTGCTTAGGAATTAACTTTCTTAATTAATTCGCAGTTTTCCCATTCATTGGTTCCCAAATACCGTTAAATTTGGGTGGTAGCAGAGTTTTCCAAATTTATCTAGTTCCCTAACCCATCTTTCATAATTCATAAAGTTCCCAACAAAAATTCAACCCAGCTCGAAATATTCTAGAGTTCAATTTTAATGAATCTCTAAATATAGGCGCGCAACATTTTGGTAGTAGCAGCGTGGTTCGATTCTTAATTAAAATTAACCAAAATTGTACCAAATTTGGTCCCAGAGTCTGCATTTATTTCAATGCCTCTGATTTTATTTCTCTGTGATTTACATTTTCTCCAGGGTCGTTGGTGGCCCGAGGAGGTTCCCCTTCCCTTCTTCGGTGGGAGGCAAATTCAAGGTTGCTACCACCCCTCCCCCCTACTTTCCAGTTCTCTTGAGAACGCCTTTTCTTGACTTCGTCAACGGCATCCCATGGGAGATCCGTCTGACGTCACGCTCCAACCTTCACTGGAGCGCTCCTACCCTTGTTTTTTCGCCTCGGAGGTCTCGGATTTTCTCGACCTTCTCCCAACAGCTGGTCCCCTTAGCGGGCCCGCTGACCAGCATGGTACGCCATCTGCCTTCTTTAAACGTTTTGATCCTTCTCCTCACCAAGCAGTAATTTAGGAAAATTTTTCACCACAACTTGTTGCATTTTTCAACTTGTATGTTTCGAAATAATATTTTTGTAATATTATGTCATTTAATTGCTGCATGTTAGCATTTTCTCTCAACATAGAAAATTTATGTTGGTACCTAATCAATTTTTTTTCTCTCTAACAGGGAAAAAGGCTCTCACTGGTTATTGAAACCTTGATTTATGTTGAATCATTTCATCCCCCACAGGGCGCAAAATTCCCCCGGCAATGCCAAAAAGCCCTTGTTGTGGTTGTTTCTTGAGAGTCCCTTCTTTCTTTAACGCGCTAGGTTCTGGCATTTCCCTAAACATAATCACCGAGCTACTCAGACGAGAGCATAGGGTAAAACAACTGGTTTATCACCTACCCACAATTCTATTGTTTCCGGAGTTCTTTGGCAACTCACCGGAACTTTAGAATTCCCGAGTCCTTTTTTGACTCATCTCACAAACCCCATGAGGGCGTGAAAATCCTGTATTTTTCAGGAGTCCTCGGTTTGTCTCATGCGTTGCATGAAATCATTCTTTTCCTGGGTTGGTTGGTCAGCCCAGGAACCTCCTCTTTTATTTCTACCTTTTTGGGCTAATCCCGTTTTCGGGCACCCCAACCCACCTTTGGAACTCCTATTTTGGACTCCTCCTTTATTTTTATCTTTTGGGCTATCCCCATTAAATTTGTTAATGGGAACCCCCACTACTTCTGGGCCGGATGGTCGGCTCCCTTCCCCTCCTCTATCTCTTTCGGGCTACCCCAAAAAACCTTTTGGGAAACCCCGACTTCTTTTCCTGGCCGGTTGGTCGGCTACCCTCCCTCCCCTCCTCTTTATCTTTTGGGCTATCCCCATTAAATTTATTAATGGGAACCCCCACTACTTCTGGGCCGGTTGGTCGGCTCCCTTCTCATTCTTTTGGGCTTACACCCAACTTTGCTCTCAGCCTCATTTTCGGCGTAAATCCGAGAGCTCAAAGGTCCTAATTAGGATCGCTTCCCCTCCAAGGTTGTCAGATTTGGACCTTGGATGATTTAAAATTTTACCTAGTTGATCTGCTGATCAACATCCCATCATTTCTCCATTAAACACAATCAACCTCCCTTTTTTTGTACAGGAAAACTAATTTGCCTTCATTTTCTTGGCGCCCCTGTCCCTTGAATCACACCAAGTTGGACGCTTCACATCGAGGTAGTAATTAAACCTCAAACCCTGTCACACCTCCTTTTTTGTAAAGAAAAAATAATTTGTCTTCATTCCTTTGGCCTATCATTGAGTCCCCGTTGGTTATATTTAACTCACGGGGCCTCAAGAAAAAACAAAGACTCCATTTAGTTCACGAGCTTTATGACCGCTCATGACAGATTAAAAGACGCTGATTCAGCCTCTGACGGCTCTTAACCGTCCGCCAGCCTCTATGAGGCGTTAATTCATTTTCTCGACCCACTGTAAACCTACAAAATTTCTTGTTTGTGAGCCTTCATGGCTAATAGGGAATTAAAACCCTAAATGTTAAATTCTCAATGTCTCTGGTGAACCCCGGAGTAAAATTTTGTTGGCATTGTTAAAAACCAACTGGGAGGCTATTCTAATTTTCGATTCCCTTCCAAATTCATTGGTTCATCCACCGCATTTGCCATGGATCTGAGCCCCCATGAATTCTTTCAACGGACATTTCAAGTTTTGAAATGCCCTACCCCCTCGAGAAAAATAAATCGCCCTTTCCGCTTTGAATAAAGTCAACTCTTCCCGTCCTTGAGCGAAGAGATAAGTAAAAAGGGATCAGCAGCTTACGTCTGCCCCCTCACCCTCACTCAACCAAACCACATCATCCATTCACAACTGTTCAAAACTAATTCAACTCCACAAAAAGGGGGTTTTCTCCGTGGAGACCAACTGAATTTTTCTTTGAAATTTGGCAAGTTCCTTATGAAACTCGCAAACCCAATCAGCTGCAATTGATCAGCTGACTTCCTCCTTTGCTTCAATTGCAAATCCTAACCCCTCTGGTTATCTCATCCCGACCAAGGTCACGGTCATCCACACCCCGGAGAATTTTCCGGCTCTTTCACATTGACAAAATTTGTCTAAAATGCATTGAACGTTATCACGACCTGATTAATTCAGAGTTCACCCTTTCAACCCATCTTGCAGGAATTCTTTGGGATTACACCCCAACCATTTTTTTTTTTTTTTTTCGTTAAAATTTTACTAACTTTCAATGCAACAAAGTACCATTGTTTAACTTTCATAAAACCAACCACAGAGGGTCCTTTTGTCCATCGCCTACTCACATTAGTGACAGGCATTCTTACCATTACCAATTTATTGTGCTCCAAAGGAGCTCCTGTAATCTCATCCAGATGCAAAACAAAACTTTAACCAAACCCATAATTTTAATTTCTCAACTTGGCGCTCGTTTAGCTTGCCACTCCCCTGCGTTGGGATTTTGTTCATTTTGTCCACGACTTAAGGCAGCACGATTGGATTCACACCCAAGGGATTCTTATCAGAAGCCTTGCAGCCTTGTATGAAATTGTTTGACAGCGTTCATACTTGTTCATTACTTTGTTTTGCTTTGTATTTTTTTTCACTGACATTGCCTGCGCGCATTGTCCTCTGTGTAATGTAATCAATTGTTTTCATGTTTGGTTTTTTCCAAATTTTTCGTAAATTGCACCAATTTCCGACCCGGAGCATGTTACCGCCCCACTCAAGTTTAAAGACAAATTTGCCCTAGTCTTTAATGGGGTTAAATTAATAATCAATCAGTGAGTGCAGTGCGTGAAAAATTGAACTTCACCGCGAGAAAACCATCCCTGCCTCCTTCCTAAATCCCTTTTAATTTTCCCTCCTTGGGACCGCTACCGCTGTCTGTTGGCTATCAGCGGAGTAACATCCATCTCGAAGTAAATTCTTCAGTCCGTCCGTACACAGCATCCAACGAGCAAGGTCTCGTCCACGGCTCCGTGAGGAGACACCGCATCCCGCGTCCTCACGTAAATCAACCCGATTTACACCTAAATCGGCCCGAGTCCGTCGAGGAAAATCACTCAGTGAAAAATCGCGGTCTCCGTGGGGTTCAGCCAACCCCCACGTAAATCAACTCCATCCTTGGATCCGCCGATTTCCACACATTGGATCGGCACCAACAATCGTGCGAGATTTCGCCATACCTCAAATTTCGTCATGTACCCGACGAACGCCAGAACCGTCGCCATCGCCCGCAAAGGTTGGTCAATAAGCGCTTTTCCTAAATTCCCAATCCTTCCCAAAAATTCCTCAACACGAATTCACTTCTGCGAGGACCTAAATCAACTGTATCTACTTCTCTGCAATTCACCGTCTACATTTCGGTCTCAAGAGACAATTCATAGATCAGGTTGAATCGAATAATTAAGGGTAATTTTAACCCATACAAATTTTGGCCCCCTTCTGGGGCTTGTAACCCACCCAATGTATTGTTAGCCTAGAAATTTATACGGCGAGTACATTCGGTAATTTTAACACGTTTTATTAATTTACACCCCACTGCTTGGTTGGGGAGAAGGTGCTGCTTAGGAATTAACTTTCTTAATTAATTCGCAGTTTTCCCATTCATTGGTTCCCAAATACCGTTAAATTTGGGTGGTAGCAGAGTTTTCCAAATTTATCTAGTTCCCTAACCCATCTTTCATAATTCATAAAGTTCCCAACAAAAATTCAACCCAGCTCGAAATATTCTAGAGTTCAATTTTAATGAATCTCTAAATATAGGCGCGCAACAACCAGCGTGGTGATCTCAGTTCTCTCACATCTAATTTATTACCCAATGAATTGTGGAGGGCGATTTGAAAAAGGTAATAACGCGACATTTCGACCATGTTACCACCATCCTAAGGCCCAAAATATTTCTGATTAGAAAAACCTAATGCCCGCGCGTAGTTTCAGCCGTGTCTCCATCATCCTCATGACCAAAATATTCCCAAGTTGAAAAAGACAATAACCGCGCTATGTTTCCACCATTTGTCCATCATCCTCAGGCCCAAAATATTTCTAATGGAGATACCTTATAGCACCCGCGTGTAGGTAATTGTAGACAAGAAATATCAAAATTGCTTGTTCATATTTGTATGCTGCTAGAACGACAAATTGCCTTCAGAAGTAATAAATGCATAAAGTTATATTTAAAATTAGTTAATTGCGGTCTGTAACGCGTCACAGACAAACAGACAGACTGAAAAGTGCAGATCAAGACCAAGTAGAGCTTCTCTTCGTTCGGCGAAAAGAAAACATCAAGTATATTTTCAAATAATAGTTATTTTTGTTCAACATACCGCAACTTTTGTTTTTCATTTGGGAATGCATACCTACACGACAAAAAGCTTGGCAAAGGAGGATGGCTCCCGGCAGAGGGTTGGGGTTTGGTTTAAATTAGGTCCCGCACGGTCAGGCAGGTAGCGGGGTTTCAACCCTTTTTTCGACGGAACGCAGGCGATCAGTTTTAAAGGGGTGGGTTTTCTACTTACTTCAACACCTGGGTTGAAAATACATCGAAACACCAGTCCTCAGCTTTTCTCTTAGTTCCAGGCGATCAGTTTTAAAGGGGTGGGTTTTCGCTGAACTTCAACACCCGCTGTTGAAGAACGGCGAAAGAATTTTCGCTCAGTTTATGTGTCGATCACTATCCCTGGAACCCATTTTAGCCCCATAGCGCCCCACGGGTTTGGGCGATCGGACTGAAAACCTTGCGGGCACAACTAGATGGTAAACCAAGTATTTTGCCAAAATTTCAGATTTTTAAAAAAATTCCTACTGCCCAAAACGGCCCGGACGGCGGACGGACATTTCGGATTTTGAATGAAGACCTCTTGAAACGGATAATGTCAAATTTTGAGGCCGATCGGAGTCGTCGACCCGCGTCGCGAAAACATGGTGTATTATTCCGAGAATAATAAACCAAAACGCTGCAAATTTGACACAAGGGTTTATTATTCTTTGATATACGTTACTTGTGCAGAAATTTAATTCTGTCAATGAAAAAATTTAAAAAAAATTTTTTTTTGGTTTTTCTCAAAAAAAAAATTTTTTTTGGATTTTTTTGTCCAAAAATGTGTTTTTTCAAAAACTGTATTTTTTACTCGAAAAATATTTAACATCCTGGGATCCTTCAAAAATCCCATTTTTAGCCCCACGAATGCCCTAAATATCGCCCCAGTGAAATCGGATCGTTCCGGGACCCCAAAAAATGGATTCTACGTCCAAAAATACTTCGAAAACGACACCTAACTCGATCCCATAGCTAAAAGCCTTCAAAAACCCCCTTCTGTAGCCCCATTATAGCCCCAGAGCGCCCCACGGGTTTGGGCGATCGGACTGAAAACCTTGCGGGCACAACTAGATTGTAAACCAAGTATTTTGTCAAAATTTCAGATTTTTTAAAAAATTCCTACTGCCCAAAACGGCCCGGACGGCGGACGGCGGACGGCGGACGGACATTTCGGATTTTGAATGTAGACCTCTTGAAACGGATAATGTCAAATTTTGAGGCCGATCGGAGTCGTCGACCCGCGTCGCGAAAACATAGGTGTATTATTCCAAGAATAATAAACCAAAAGCAATCGCTTGAGTAATTCTCACTACCCTCAGATTCATTGAACTAATGGGTCCTGTCCAACAGGTGTCTTATGCCACTTGGCTCGTTGTTCGCTGCTCAGGAAAAATGCAGAATGAGTTAAAGTTGTCCCAAATTAATTGGCTCGCATCGACTAACATTTCGAAAAGGTGAATTCAGTATCGTCTGCTGAAGGCGTGCCCAGAGCACAGCAAGTTGCCCAGAGCAACGGGGTTGAGGGGAGGTTTTCTCCCACAGACCTTGCGCCGAATCAACTAAGACTGTCTGCGAGGCTCTGCACCCGTCCCTATGGAAACCAATCAATCTTTATCCCGGCGATTCGTCAGGTACCTATTCCCATCGCTGACCTGCCAGCTGCACCATTTCCGCGGTTTCAGCGCTTCCTACTCGTCCCCTTCACACTCATTCCGGGTTATCGCATAAGGAAGGAACACTGATCTTTTCGATGTTGGTATGTACAAAAAGGCATGTTGAGAGGGCTTTAGGATCGTTTTGAGCCCGTACAGAATCATATTTACCAATTTCATGAAATGTAGGACGTTTTTCAGCGACGCGTGTTTGTTGTCGGGGCTGATGACGGTTCAACCTTTCATTTGGTTAATTCCCAATTCGTAGCCAGGGCTTTTACTTCATCAAGAACCTTTTGCTTCCGAGTCTGCGAAGCAGCGGAAGCCTTGTGTTCACTGTCGGGAGAAAAAAAATTTTTGTTGTCCGAATTCAAAATTTCCACTCGCATTTTGCGTTTCATAGCCTACTGAACAAATTTGGTTCCGTGTCTGTCGGTCTGTCCGCATTTCCTTGTTACAGCCATAATTTCCACAATTTTGAATGAATTTAGCTCAAATTCTTGAAACAGGCATAACTTTCTCAATTTTGATCGGATTTCAATCAAATTTTCAGGAATTGTGTGCGTATAGCTCTAGATGGTACCTTGTCAGTTACATCACGATTGAATCAGCGGTACGCTCAGCGCATGCGCGAACGTAATTTCCTTGCCACAGCCATAACTCCTACAATTTTGATCGGATTTCAATCAAATTTTCAGGAATTGTGTGGGTATAGCCCTAGATGGTTCCCTATCAGTTTCATCACGATTGAATCAGTGGTACTCCCTGCGCATGCGCGAACGTAATTTTCTTGTTACAGTTGTTACGTTCATTTTGAACTTGGCACGAGGAAGCTCATGTGCCATTGCCTTGGCAGTGTATTTCATTTACATTTACGTTCGTTCATTTGCATGTGGTGTGTTATGTGGCGTTTGCCCCAAAATAGAATTTCCCATCCAATTTACGACGTTGTACTGCTCCCAGCTGAATTCAACTCGCCTTTTTCAAGGACAGTGGTGACGTTTCCGGACTTGGCAGTTCATCATTTACATTCCATTAAATGGAATTCCTCAAGTTTTGAGAAATCAAACCAAATGAGACAGCTTCTCTTCACGATCAAGTTTTCGTCATATCTTAGGTAGTTCACAGCTTTCCTAGATTCTCGAAGAAAACTGCCGCCCACTTGAAGCAACTAGTGCCCTCTGTTCTCGTCCTTCACTCCTCTCGTCATTTGAAGCATGGTTCCCATTGAAATGGGCGGATTTCATTTTCGTTGAAATTGGGGAGTTTTTGTTTTTGGTCGGAAAATAATTCGTTGTTGTTCGTTTGTTTGTAACATTTTCCAAAAACTATTACACCTTTTCAATAACGCAGTGGTTTAGATTACTCATGGATTTATTTCCCCCAATAATGAATCATTGAGTCATTCAATCAAATTACATCGAAAATGACAGCTCACTCGACCAAAACTCCCTCACGAGGTCATTCAGCCATTGACGGTCCGGGAACCCCACTAATCAATGATGAGTAGCCATGTTGTTGCCAAGTGGTAACACCTTTCAGCGTCCCATAAAATAGAAGACGCCAATGGAACTAAGCGCAGTTTCAGTATGGACCGAAACATCCGTGAATCCATTTTGAAACTAAAACTTCGAAAAGTAAAAACAAACCCCTGTTTCTGTATTAGTAAGCGCCCCACTTGTCCATGGTCTGGAGTCAAATAAAACATCTTACCTTGCAAATGGCGGGGGGGGGGGGGGGCTATTAGATCTTTTTTGATATTTTGTCTGGGTGGATGTGGACATGAATAATGAAAGTAGACAAAATGTAGAACAATTTGAGAACAGATCGGGTTCCCTAGCATTCATAGATCCTGAGATACTGCTGCTCACAATTTAGCAAATTTCCTGAAGGACGTAAAGGAATTTTACCGACCCTAAAACCCTGCAATCTCTTCACGAAGCACATTCATGCACTTTTCCTACCTAACTTCTCTCTAATAAAATATCTATATCACTAATTCTCATCGTCTCTGTCTGTCTGTCTGTGGGTATGTCAATGGCCTACTCCTCCTAAACGGTAAGCCCTAAAAATACGGCGATTTTTCCTATCGTCTTGGTGGACCGTTTAACTACTACTAGGGGGGGGGGGGGGGGGGAATTGAGGACAACCCCCCCCCCCCCCCGGCCGAGCGAACGAGGCCCCCCTGTCCGAATAAGCGCTCGGCCGAGCGAAGCGAGGCCTTATGTCTGAGTAGGGGTTTGAACGTGTCCATCGATGCTACGCACCCCACTAGCGGGGGGTCTGGGGGGCGGAGCTCCCCAGCTGGGTGCGTAGGCGAGCAAAGCGAGCCGGAGCATCTAGTATTATATTATTATGTGGGGCGCATACTACCACAGAAAGTACCAAGAGGATTGTGGGGCGCCGAAGGGATGTAGGGCGCATAATAATAGAGCTTCGTCGTTAGACCTTCGCCAACTAATTGAGCCAAAATGAAGGCGTAAAATGGGGTGAATAGGATCACTTTTCAACTTCTCCGAGCTGTAAAAGTCGAACCGTACTAGATAGCGATTTGAATCCAACGGCATTTTTTATGTCTCGGCGTCTATTTTTTGTTCCTTATCTCAAGTAAATTACTACTTTTGCACACAGCGCTAATACGTAAAAACTGCTCTGATCCGATTGGTCCGTCGGGTGGGGTGAATAGGATCGCACATGGTTTTTTGGCCAAAACTCCGGTTCATCTTTAGCACGGACCAATAGGATCATGGATTCTCAAAAAAAAAAAGTATTTATACTCTTTTTTGTTTGAGAATAAACCTTTATAAAGGTTTAGCTACCTACCTTATATTGCCAAAATTAATATAAAAAAAATACCTTCTTTTATGACGTAGATGAAAAAAATTCAACTTCTTCGAAATTTCTTTTTGATAAACACTGATTTTCAACGCAAAATAACTTTATTATAAGGAAGGGAAATCACTTCTTATTGGTGACCAATTAACAATAACACTAAGGACCTAATTTAAAAGCGTACATAGGTACGTACCTACGTGAAAGTCTCATGGCATTGCGAGGGTCTCACAGCAACACCCCACACCATCATTTTTGAAGTTTTTCAGGAGAGCCCGAAAACCACAAAAGCCCCACAACTAACTGAGACTCGCTGGGCGAGTAGTAGGTAAACAAAGATAATGTAAGGTGGATGCGGCGAGATAGTGGGAATCCATCTTAAAAAAGACGATTTAAGACGAAATAGTCTATTTCCACGATAAAAATATATAAACTTGTAGACGCGTTTCGGTTGATTAGACCATCATCAGTACAATACAGAATGAGGAAGATGTGAGAAGTTACTTATATACAAAAGTGAAATGTGCCTTCTAATGGGCGTGGCATTAGAAAGGTGGCATAAAAGGAGAAAGGTGAAAGGTAATGTGAAAGGCAAATAAGTGAAAGGAAGACTCACAAGAAAATGTCAATTAACGGGGAACGCCTAATTACATCCAGGTCATTAACAGATATTCCTAAATTGTGAATTTTCTGAATTTCCAAAGATTCTAAAGCATCTAATTTTGGACCTTTTTGGCAAACATGGGCTATCCCAATGGCTGGATTATTACTGCCTATCTCATAACTAATTCTATGGTTTTCTTCTGACAAATGTTTTTCAAAAGCTTCCCTACCCCTTCCCAACCTAAGATCATCACTATGTTCTTTCATTCTAATTTTAAATTTTCGGCCGGTTTGTCCTACGTATTGAATCCCACAATCACATTTTAATATATACACACCCCCTTTATCCTCTAAGGGAATCTTATCTTTCACACTCCCTAATAATTTCTTCGTAGAATTTTGTGAATAGAAACCTACTCTGAAACCCCTATTTTCTAATATACGACCCACTTTCTGAGTTATATTCCCATAAAACGGTAAACTAACCCACTTCCTATTATCTGGTTCTTTATCCTCCCTTTCCAAATTTGTGACTGCTAACTGAAATTTCTTCCTACTAATCTTTCCCCAAATTCTATCTATTGTAACCCTAGGATAACCATTACTCTCCGCTATAGAGTAAATTATTTCTTTTTCTTTCCCAAAAGCTAATTGATTCATTGGGACCGATAAAGCCCTATTAATCATACTATAAAAGGCCGCAAATTTATGAGATGCTGGATGGTTGGAACTATTATGAATAACCACGTCCGTATAGGTTGGTTTCCTAAACACTGTAAATTCATGCTTACCCCCCTCTTATTTTATAGTTAAATCCAGAAAATTCAGCTCATTCCCCCCCACTTCCTTAGTAACTGAATATGCTGATCTACAGAATTGAGTCGATTAAAAAAATTAGCTAGTTGCCTATCAGTCCCATTGAAGAGGACAATAACATCATCAACGTATCGATACCAATAAACAACATTATTTTTGAATTTTGTTTCAATGATCCCTTCTAAATGGTTCATATAAACATCTGCTAATAGCGGAGACAATGGCGATCCCATAGCTACCCCTGGTTGAGTATAACAATCCCCATTAAATTTAAAATAATTTTGATCTATACATAAATTCATCATTTGGGATAGCTCATCTTTCCTTACAAAATCAAGTTGAGAATTTAAAATTAATCGGTTAATTACATCTTTACATTGTTGAACTGGAATGTTAGTAAATAAACTAGTAACATCGAAAGACACTTGTTTTGAATTACGGGGTACCTGAATATCTTTAATCTTATTTATAAGGTCCAAAGAATTTTTAACGGTGAATTTAGGATTAAAAACAACAGAATTCTTAAAAATGGTATTAAGTTTTTTAGTTAATTTATAGGCAGGTGCATTTATATAAGATACAACTGGTCGCATAGGCATTCCTTCTTTATGGATTTTAGGGAGACAAGTTAGGAGAGGAGGTCTAGGGTTCATTTCAAATATGCCACGTTTCCAAGCCCCTTGAAAAATACTACTGGAATTACTCACCATTCTTCTCACATCAGCCTGAAATTTACTTGTTGGGTCACTGCTCAACGTTTTACAATCATTTTTACTTATAAACTCCATTGTTTTCTCCACATATACATTCTTATTGATTAACACAGTAGTATTTCCTTTGTCAGCTTTCAACACAGTCACATTTTCATTCTTCAACTTTTTCTTTAAACTCCTCAGACACCGTTCCTCATCAGTTGGCACACTTGTAGGTTGTTCCCTCCTAAGAAATTCTGCACAGAGGGATTTGGTGGCTTTACCCTCTTCATTGTTGACTATCACTGCTTCAGTGCTCATAGCGAGATCCAAGATGTATTTTTTAACCGATTAACCGATTAATTCTAAATTCTCAACTTGATTTTG
Organism: Pilophorus perplexus; assembly: GCA_955831195.1. Taxonomy (NCBI): domain Eukaryota; kingdom Metazoa; phylum Arthropoda; class Insecta; order Hemiptera; family Miridae; genus Pilophorus; species Pilophorus perplexus. The sequence continues at coordinate 27,170,921 of OY037007.1, forward strand.
TAAGGAAAGATGAGCTATCCCAAATGATGAATTTATGTATAGATCAAAATTATTTTAAATTTAATGGGGATTGTTATACTCAACCAGGGGTAGCTATGGGATCGCCATTGTCTCCGCTATTAGCAGATGTTTATATGAACCATTTAGAAGGGATCATTGAAACAAAATTCAAAAATAATGTTGTTTATTGGTATCGATACGTTGATGATGTTATTGTCCTCTTCAATGGGACTGATAGGCAACTAGCTAATTTTTTTAATCAACTCAATTCTGTAGATCAGCATATTCAGTTTACTAAGGAAGTGGGGGGGAATGAGCTGAATTTTCTGGATTTAACTATAAAATTAGAGGGGGGTAAGCATGAATTTACAGTGTTTAGGAAACCAACCTATACGGACGTGGTTATTCATAATAGTTCCAACCATCCAGCATCTCATAAATTTGCGGCCTTTTATAGTATGATTAATAGGGCTTTATCGGTCCCAATGAATCAATTAGCTTTTGGGAAAGAAAAAGAAATAATTTACTCTATAGCGGAGAGTAATGGTTATCCTAGGGTTACAATAGATAGAATTTGGGGAAAGATTAGTAGGAAGAAATTTCAGTTAGCAGTCACAAATTTGGAAAGGGAGGATAAAGAACCAGATAATAGGAAGTGGGTTAGTTTACCGTTTTATGGGAATATAACTCAGAAAGTGGGTCGTATATTAGAAAATAGGGGTTTCAGAGTAGGTTTCTATTCACAAAATTCTACGAAGAAATTATTAGGGAGTGTGAAAGATAAGATTCCCTTAGAGGATAAAGGGGGTGTGTATATATTAAAATGTGATTGTGGGATTCAATACGTAGGACAAACCGGCCGAAAATTTAAAATTAGATTGAAAGAACATAGTGATGATCTTAGGTTGGGAAGGGGTAGGGAAGCTTTTGAAAAACATTTGTCAGAAGAAAACCATAGAATTAGTTATGAGATAGGCAGTAATAATCCAGCCATTGGGATAGCCCATGTTTGCCAAAAAGGTCCAAAATTAGATGCTTTAGAATCTTTGGAAATTCAGAAAATTCACAATTTAGGAATATCTGTTAATGACCTGGATGTAATTAGGCGTTCCCCGTTAATTGACATTTTCTTGTGAGTCTTCCTTTCACTTATTTGCCTTTCACATTACCTTTCACCTTTCTCCTTTTATGCCACCTTTCTAATGCCACGCCCATTAGAAGGCACATTTCACTTTTGTATATAAGTAACTTCTCACATCTTCCTCATTCTGTATTGTACTGATGATGGTCTAATCAACCGAAACGCGTCTACAAGTTTATATATTTTTATCGTGGGAATAGACTATTTCGTCTTAAATCGTCTTTTTTTAGGTAAACAAAGGACTTCAGATGACAATTTGGGGTATCAGTGATGACAAGACGATATGGGGGTATTTACTTAGCAACGATAACCATGCTCCTTATCGATTTTCTTATAAACCATCTAGTTTGATCGATTCGCCACGAGAAGACGCGTCGAACGGTATGCATAACTCATTTTCGCCAAAAATGACGATGTGAGGTGTTACCGTGAGACCCTCGATTGGTGATCCTATTCACCCCACTTTTAGTTTAAAACTGAGGCGGGCGCGGAAAAATACTGATTCTTACTATACGAAAATTCTAAAAAATTCAAAAACTTGAGGGAAGGCCCACGGGAAAATGACAGTCCCTATCACCACTGATGGAGGAGCTAGTAAGAAAAGGTAGGTAGGAAAGCTTCAGCTGTGGCGGTGGTTGCTGTGCAACTGTTTCCATTTATTCAGCTGTTACCTATGGTCGTTGCAGTGACTCAATTTAAACAAAATTTGTTTTAAAGAATCAATAATATTTAATATTATTGATTCTTTTAAACATGGATCAGGTTTACAGAGCAACTGAATAATATTTATACCTATTATAAAAATACTTGTTAAGAGCAGAAAAGAATCGGTTTTTCGATTCTGGAAATTTAGAATCGAATCGGGCCAATTCCTTAAAAAATTAAAGAATCTAAAAGAATCGATTATTTTTATGAAAGAATCGATTTTTCAAGAATCGATTCTTTTTTAGCATCCCTACACTGTTTTCCTTTTCTATAAATTTACCAGTAAAATTTACTGAGTAAATCACCATGACAGTGACTCTACTGTTGTCTTCTGTTCGTCAGGCCGTTAAAGATCTTGTCACTGGAGACGACAGGTCCGACGAAAGTGATGACGAACTTTCTCCGGGATACCAAGTAAGTGTCGATTTCCCCAGTCGAGGAAAAGGTTTTGCAGAAAGATTCCATCTGTCTGTGAGTGTTTGCTCTTGGCGGCCTGCAATAAAATTTAGGTAGTTGTTACAATGCATGTCATGTAGTTGTTCTTTTTACATGTACAATGTACATGTCATGTACTTTTTACTTGTACATGGATATTATCTAATATGGTGGTCATTTCTGCATATCGGGTGCGCCGAGCAACCATGGTTTCTTCTTTCCCACCTACTGGACCAACCAGTAGGTGAGGCGTCTTCTTACAACAAGTTATTAAATAAATTTTAAAATGGAGACGATTTTTAACCTGTTGTGCCTAATAAAGCGTCTAATCAAGTCTTATCAAGCGATGTGCAAACAGATTCTGAAACTGACTCTCTGGACCACAGAGTAACAGAGAGCTGGTCTGGACTGTGTTGATGGGGGTGGGGGGTGGGGGGGGGGAGCTTGGTTAAAAGAGTCCTTGCTGGTTGAAGGCTACTCCCACGCAGAGATGTAAAGGGGGTAAATACCCAGTGGGTAGGGTATTTACAAACTGGGTATTTACCCGGTATTTACCCAATCGCCGAATAAATACCTTCCCATTAAATACCCAACCAAAAAAATACCGATTTTTTTTTTTTTTCATTTTTTTTTAGTTTTGAAAAAAAAATCAAGTAAAAGGTCAGTTTTACGACCATTTCTGCACACCTTACTACCCTTTCCTACCTCACGACGCGATTGTTACGTACCTACAGTGTGTCCTCCATGACTGTAACAAGGAGTCCAACTTGATAGGAAGAAAAAGGGTACTTAACGTAGCCAAGAAGCGAGTTCACGATGAGTCCAGCTCGGATGAGGATGAAGACTCAGATTCATCTACAAGCGAACTTTCATTCGATGAGACCGATGAGATGAGGGAATGATTGCTAGGTATTTAAATGCAAAAAACAGTTTGTGCAATTTTTTTTAAATGTAAATGTTTTTTAAAGCTGGAAATAAATAATTTCCAACATTATCATCTTAATTTACGATTATTTTTACCACAAAACATGGTTGATGAAAAGATTTAATTGCATCTTGGTTTTTGGGCACTTAGGTAATGACCATGAAAGCAGTCAATTTGAAAGCTGTGTACAGTGGGAAGTGGCATATGATTTTATAGCAGTTTGTTTGTGTGATTTCCATCGAACATGAGTATTTCCTTCATTTAGAGGATGATCCTGAACTCGAAAATTGTTGAAACTTTGGTAGAGGCTGGCTCTCGAGTAGTAGGTAAGAACGTTTTACGTGGTTTTTTTTGCGATCCCGTTTCATTGAAGATAAAATACCCTATTAAATACCCAAAATGAGTATTTACCCTGGGTATTTACCCTTAAAAAATAATACCCGGGTATTTTACATCTCTGCTCCCACGTCTTGAACGTGTGGACTGAATCCTTTATTTTTGCGTTTCAGCGTGATTCGGGGGTTTTCTATGTCTGCCCCATGTCGAAATTGGAGCTGGTGAAAAATATTCCTTGATAAAACGTTGATCCGTTTTAGCTTCGCGTAAAAAGCCAACTTTTCGGTCTCGTGCTTCATGAATCGTGAGCCATTTGCATTTGTAAATGGAGGTCATTGACTTATTATTGCTGTTGTTCATCTAAATGAAATTAACTTTTAAGCTGCCTGAATCAAGCAGAAGGAACCGGACATGAGCAGCTCTGAGGTAAAATAGTAACTGGTAACTGTTATCCCATTTCCCAGTGCCTTTCACTAACTAGGTACCTACGTTGCTGGCAGATAGTTCCTATAGTCACCTAGAATTCCGGCAAATACCTACTGATCTCAATCCGTTCGTTACAATGTGCAATTCGCAGCAGTTGTTGGTCATTTTTATGTGCAACTTTTCATTAAACAAACTCGGACGGCGCGTCGTGTTTCTCAACATTCAGAGTTAGGTACCTACATTCTCAAAGTTGAAACCATGGTGCATCTGGATCCCATAGTGTGACTTTATTGTTAGGAGGCGGCTCCATTCCACTTCTGTCGCCAATGCTACGATTGAGGAAAGAATAACGGGTTGAAGGCTTTATTCCACTTCTTCCACGAACACTCACCAAAACCCAAACGAGTAGTTATTGCTCCTCCTATTTTTTGCACTCAACTATGCAACATGTGAGGATTCCCCCCTCACTTTCTTTTAACTCTCGAAATATAAAGAGCCGACAGGAGGAACACTCCAGTAACCATAGCGACAGCTGACCGTGCGACTCCGCACCAGTATAAAAGGCGGCCGCCAGCCGCCTCCGCACTCAGTCTGGTCTCAAATTTCTCTCTCGAAGGGTGAACCCCTGTCGGTGCTCTATTCAGTTTAATCTCGTTCTTTCTTTCCCTCTCTCGCTGTAAACTCTTACAACCTCGTCCCTTAATAATTCGAGCGGCCCCTAAAGGCCCTCGGTTATTAAGGGACTCACCCCACATGGCCTACGGGAAACGAGAGATCCACGGCCATTGAGGTACGAGAGATCCAGGCCCTTGCTTTGTTCATGTGGCCCAGATCATCGGCTCAAGAGGCTTACGAGATCATCGCCACTTTAAGGCCAAGCTATCTTGGGACGAGAGGCTTCACCCTTGGTCAGTTGTGTAGGCAAATGCCCTCGGTAAAATGAGTGGCAGATGCTCCCTCTGATCCATGTGGAAACAGGCCATCGACCACGAACGGCTTTCCTGCACTAGGGCTAACGCACACAAACGAGCTGAATACACAGGCACAACACTGGTAACCCCGACGTGAGTCACAAAACAGTCGCCTATCGTACCGTGCAACTCTTACGTCAAAAACTATTTTTCGCGAGTTTCTCACACGGTATACGCTCTTTCTGCCCTCCGACATGGATGCCCAACACTACGTGCCCGCCCCAGCCGTTCCAGCCGCCGACCTCGCAGCAATCTCCGTTCGTGCAAAGGCTCCGGACTTCATAGAGGACGACCCCAGCCTATGGTTCATGCTCCTACAGTCCTACTTCGCCACAGAACGCCTCACCTCCCAGCGAACGAAATTCCACGCGGCCGTCACAGCTCTCCCAAGAAAAGCCCTCTACTGCATCGCACACCTGCTACAGAATCCCGGCGAGACGCCCTTCGACGAACTGCAGACCATTATACGACGCTCCTACGGCGTTTCACCCAACCAACGAATCAGAGCACTACTTCGTTCAACCCCCGACGTCACCGAGCGTCCCACCCATGTACTGCACATGGTACGGTATCAACTACCCAACACAACTCCGCCAGAGGTCATCAAAGCTCTCTGGCTGAACCAGCTCGCACCTCACGTGCAACGTGGGTTGCTCACAGCTCCCACGGACGACCTCAACACTCTCGCCACCATCGCAGACCGTCTACACGAACTTCCGGACGACGAAATACACGAGGTCTCACGCCCCAACGCCGCAACGGCTTCCCTACGACAAGTAGTAGTCGACCTCACCGACGCCGTCCGGCGACTGCTAGGCAGAGAACGCGGCCGCAGCCGCTCGCGATCCCACGACCGCCCACACAACGACGGCACCACCCAGCGGAACCGACGAAGTTCACCCTACCCACGACAGTGTTTTTATCACCAAAAATTCGGCGATCGAGCACTCAAATGCCGACCACCCTGCAATTTCCAGTCGGAAAACGGACTCACCGCAGACTTGCGCCGACGCCGGCTTATCAACATCACCCCGGCGTCTTCCACACTCGACTTCCTCGACGACGGCAATCGGACCTTCAAATACCAGAACCCGAACGTTCTACACATCGTAAACAACACCGTAGTCGACAGTCAGCCTCCACCGTTATCACAAAACACCGGAGAGCCAACTCGGTTGTCACCAAATGCCAGTGTGACCGACCACCCACCGCGACCGATCGTAAGAAAATCCCTCGCGCAACAAAAAAATCCCCGCCCAGAACTGCAACAGTCCCTCAAACCCGCACTCCGCGATTACCCTTCTGACGAACAACTCCCACGTGGGAAAGAAGATGTTCTCCACGATGCGGACCCGCACACCTCCGCACAGCTGGGGGAGGCGGAGCAGACGCCTCACGGACCGCACCGAACCCTCCGCGACCTCCGCATCGCAACACAAATCGCACCCGCGGAGCTGGGGGAGGCGGAGACGCCCCCTCACCGCCTGCAGCACGACGTCTCACAGCTCCGCATTTCTTACCTAAATAGGATAGAAATTACTTCCACTAACCAGTCAATTCCTTCAGATAATTCACCACCCACAACAAGTGGGCACAAATACTCGACTCCGCCGATCACGAATTCTTCTCGACATAGACCACCTCTTTCTCTCACCTGTCTGGAAAATGGCAGAAAACCCTGTCTACGCTCCCAGCCCCATCGGCCAGCTACCTTCCACCTACAACCAGCCAGCTCCAAGCCGCCCCCAACCGGCCCTGGACCACCTACCGCACCAGACCTGCGGCGCCTACACACACTGCTACTACGCCGCAGCTGCTCAGACGTTTCTTTCTACGTTCGTCCTTTCATTTTTCTTTTGTGGACTTTTCTATTTCTTTCGTTGGGGGAGGTGTGTGAGGATTCCCCCCTCACTTTCTTTTAACTCTCGAAATATAAAGAGCCGACAGGAGGAACACTCCAGTAACCATAGCGACAGCTGACCGTGCGACTCCGCACCAGTATAAAAGGCGGCCGCCAGCCGCCTCCGCACTCAGTCTGGTCTCAAATTTCTCTCTCGAAGGGTGAACCCCTGTCGGTGCTCTATTCAGTTTAATCTCGTTCTTTCTTTCCCTCTCTCGCTGTAAACTCTTACAACCTCGTCCCTTAATAATTCGAGCGGCCCCTAAAGGCCCTCGGTTATTAAGGGACTCACCCCACATGGCCTACGGGAAACGAGAGATCCACGGCCATTGAGGTACGAGAGATCCAGGCCCTTGCTTTGTTCATGTGGCCCAGATCATCGGCTCAAGAGGCTTACGAGATCATCGCCACTTTAAGGCCAAGCTATCTTGGGACGAGAGGCTTCACCCTTGGTCAGTTGTGTAGGCAAATGCCCTCGGTAAAATGAGTGGCAGATGCTCCCTCTGATCCATGTGGAAACAGGCCATCGACCACGAACGGCTTTCCTGCACTAGGGCTAACGCACACAAACGAGCTGAATACACAGGCACAACACAACACAATGTCATGTCCATTGCTGCACCCCTCAACTCACGTGCCGATTTCCATCGAACTGTCTTCCACCAGCTTCTGGCACCTCGCCAGTCGTCAGTCAGCTTGCTCAATTTTTCTTCGGTATATTATTTCACCGCAGCCTCTCCTCTCATCAAGTCTTTTGGGCCCATGGACAGCTGTGTCCGCAGGGCAGTTGGCCTGGTCACACGAACACACAGTGGGGCAGAACACCCGAATTCCTGGACATGACCCTTTCTGAACGAATTGGAGGTCGAACAAACTGGAAATTCGGAAGGTTTACTCGATAAGGTGTTAAGAGTCACAATTTTTAATATTTGATGGACTGTCCTTAAAGGAAATTTTTCTCTGATCCTGTATAAATACCACAGGCATACCTACTTGAAAAAGTAATTTCCACCAAAAAACGCGTTTTTAGCGTTTTTGGTTTCGAAACTTTGAAACCCGATTTCTCTTGAAGGGGCAACTTGAGGCAAACATTACCTTCGCGATCGGATCACCAGAAGGGTAATGAAACACTATGAAAAGGGTTTCTTTAAATGCCGTTAAATCTGTACAATTTTAGGTGAAAAATCACAGTCATATCGAAAAAATTACAGTATTTTGTCATATTAACATCTATAAATGACGGTAATAAGCATTTAATAAAGCTAATTGTCCTTTCTAAGCCTCGTATTACACTTGCCTGGGGTTGGATCATCCATTTTGGCGGTCGTACGGAACCCTGACACCACGAGAAAAAATAAACCTTTCCGAACTCATTATCACCTTCACTGCGTTGTAAACCTCGACAATGTTACGCTTTGGAGCCAACCCGCTCAGAATGTGTTGAGGCTAAATGAATACAAATAAAATTTATTTGTATTCATTTAGCCTCAACACATTTTTCAGTCCACCATCTTCTGATGTCCAGGAATTCGGGTGTTCCCCGAACTGTGCAACACAACGTGACGGGATCCTTCTTGATGAGCTTCCTCAGGGACCTCACACCTTCCTCTGGTCGATGGACAGCAAGACTCATCTGCGACCCCAGTCATAGCGCGACCATAGTCTTTTCAGTTTCTAAGGCTTCCGCGATTTCCGCTGGTTTTCCAGCATCCGTCTTTTCTCCTTCCGTCTTCTCAATATCCAGCCGATGAACTGATAGATTGTGCGCTGTGTCTGAGATTGTCACACCAGTAACACGCCCAGGTTCCAGTCTGGTTGGGCCGTGACGTCGTTGCCTGAAGTGTTGTGCTGGAGGCGACAAGAGAGTGCTTGTGCTCGAGCGAGGGACATTCAGTCTGTGATAGATGGCCATCCCACCCGCCGGCATCCCACTTCTGACCCCAATGTTATTATCGATGTCAGGTAAACAGGTAGAACTAATTTATTCAAATCTCTACCACCTCCTCAACCTAAGCCCAACTATTTCTCCACCTATTTGTTTGCACTCAACTACCTACTCAACACATGTCCATTTCTGGTTTCTATCACCAACTGGAGCCTCCTCCTAACACTGTGGTCCCTTTATTCTCCACCAATTCTCTTTCGGCGATCGTATTTTGTGTTTTGGCATGTGTACTTTAAAACGGGAAATTTTTTGTCATATCCACACAACACTGGTTGCAGTCAAGCAACCAGGGGTGCTATCCCCGACTGCAACCTGATGAGTACAACCATCTCAAGACACCATTTTTTCTTGAATAAAAATGTAATTCCTTTGGCCAAGGGGACCCACGACGACAAGACAATGGAAAGATTTTCATAATGAAGTAGGTATTTTCTTGTTCTGTGCCTACGTTAGTTTGTACAATTTACAAATTACAAACAAATTTTATGAGGAGTTCACTTTCAAAAGGGGATAGGTACCTACCCATGTTGGGAAAATTTTCGACTTTTAGTATTTTCCTGATCTCAAGGAAGAGCTCTGTATACAGGTGCATCGATTTCCATCCTAAAGCGTTTCTATCCCACATTAAAAGCAAACTGAAAATTGAGTTTGCCACCAAAATGACATAATATGACATTCTCGTTTTCCAAAGAGGGACATATCCTGCAAGTTGAAAGGATTTTTTTTTTTTTTTTTTTTTTTTTTCAAAAAGTACCTATTCAAAAAGGTGTTTTTCCTGATGAGTTTGATTGTAGTTTACGGGGTAACTACTCAAGCGCAGCCTTGTCAAGAATACGATTCCCAAGCTAAACAGGTGGCGGCACTCGGCAGCTCTTGTGCACGCTTGTTATTGGTTGTGCGCCATGATTGCGGGCCTGGTAGGTACTGTTCTCAACACAATTTTTGTCGGCGTTTTAGCTAATTTAATGTTATTAGGGTTAAGCATCACTAAACCACTCACCACAACTGCCCGAGATGCTGTTCGACTGTGTCCCGAGATTATCGGTTGTTGGGTATAGGGATGGGTACCAGTACAATAAAATTGAGTTTTTGATTCGATTTCATATCGAAGCTGAAAAATTGAATCTCGAAGAATCCGTTTACCAAAAAAGAGCTGACCCTGGAAAAGATGTTCTCTTGTCACCTGTGCGAATTCACAGACAAGACAGAGTCAACTAACTGCACCGTTACATTTAATGATAGTTTTCGGTTGGACGCCGTTTTTTCTTCAAAAAGGTATTTATCCAAGTTAATCACCAAAAGGGCACTTATCCAGATTTAAAATTTCGAAATCATCCCATAGAAAATACTATAAGCTTCCTAACTTCTATATTTTCATCACTAAGTTCAAGTCCAAGACAGCAGTAACGGCAGTTCAGTAATTTGGGGAAACGATTAAATTTTATTAGGGCCACAAAACTTTCTTTTCCAGTTACTCAACAACAAGTAAAAATGGATAAATGCCCTTATGAAAGTAAACTCCTCATGTGCACCTAACGTAAACTTCAAATGCAAGAAGCCTATTGTAAATAAATTTTGAAATGATAACCGTGTTCGTATTATAACCAGATACGAAAATTTTACATTTAATGTAAAAAATAAAGTGACAAAATTAAGCACTTGATCCGCAGAAACAAAAGATCACCCCCCTTGGCACTTTTGATCACATTACTAGCGGACGTTTCTGACTATTTTTCAGCCCACCAGAATCATCAGGTTGAATTGTGACATGAGGGAGAAGTTTGACATTGGAGGTTACATCGCGGATAGGGAGGTCTCCAGAAAGTGGGAAGGCGGAGACTTCGTCGCCTTGAAGTCAGACGTTGACAACCAACGTAAAGGTCCGCTCTGGGAAGTCGAATTAAGCTTTATGGGAGAGTACAGAAGGTGCAAAATCAATAGAGAAACAGTCTACGTGCCCTCCAGAAAAGTGAGTACGAAGTAAAATTGACCAACTAATATGAAATCGTTCGCTGTTGCTAGTGTCATTAATTGGCAGTACCAATCAAGGCAATTGTATTTTGCCACTTTGATTTGTCGTTTGTAATGTAGCCTGTTGGTTTGTGTTTCAGTACCTGGCGCTGTCCACCGTCAATAAGGATGACTTCTACATTGTCAATCCCGTGTTCAAATTGAAAAAGGTGAACGTCATGGAAACGCTGTCGGATGACGACTACTTGGACCCCGATTTTTTCGAAATTACTGACATATTAGGAACATTGTGGCTTTAAAAAGTCAAAACTTCTCCCCCGCCACAAAATTTGATCAATTTAATCGATCAAAGCTTTTTTACCAACCTTCAACACCTCTTTTTCAAGCGTTCATCTGACTCAGGTTATTTTCATGGTCGTACAATAATTGTACTAATTATTAGTGACTGTCTTGGAAACAATTAGAATAAACTTGTTATAGAACTAATTTTACGTAGGTAACTCATAGCTCAATATACATTCTTAACCTATTGACACCCAAAACCTAATGCCTAACCTATTAACGTCCCACACCCAACCTCACCTACTATTACGAATAACTCGTGCAATATATCTGTCGCAGGCACATTGCGGAAGGGGCACTTCACGAGGTGCCTAGGTAGATAGCAAAGTTCTCTTATATTCTTATCGATAGAATAATTTCATGAATAGCTCCCAGGCTTTTCAGGAAACGTTAAGGCGTTTCCTGAAATTCCTGGAGAAGGTCAGTGGGATTGAGAAACGAAAACGCTGCAAATTTTACACAAGGGTTTATTATTCTTTGATATAGGTTACTTGTGCAAAAATTAAATTCTGTCAATGAAAAAATGTAAAAAAAAGTTTTTTTTTTTGATTTTTATTTCAAAAAAAATTTTTTTTGGATTTTTTTGTTCAAAAATGTATTTTTTCAAAAATTCTGTATTTTTTACTCAAAAAATATTTAACATCGTGGGATCCTTCAAAAATCCCATTTTTTGCCCCATGAAAGCCCTAAAGATCGCCCCAGTGAAATCGGATCGTTCCGGGACCCCAAAAAATGGATTCTACGTCCAAAAATACTTCGAAAACGACACCTAACTCGATCCCATAGCTAAAAGCCTTAAAAAACCCCCTCCCGTAGCCCCATTATAGCCCCAGAGCGCCCCACGGGTTTGGGCGATCGGACTGAAAACCTTGCGGGCACAACTAGATGGTAAACCAAGTATTTTGTCAAAATTTCAGATTTTTAAAAAAATTCCTACTGCCCAAAACGGCCTGGACGGCGGACGGCGGACGGCGTACGGCGGACGGACATTTCGGATTTTGAATGTAGACCTCTTGAAACGGATAATGTCAAATTTTGAGGCCGATCGGAGTCGTCGACCCGCGTCGCGAAAACATAGGTGTATTATTCCAAGAATAATAAACCAAAAGTACGTATCTAAGACTAGGATTATTACGTCGTTACAGCGTCTACTGCATTAGACTTCTTTCTTTTTTTAGCATGCACTCTGGAGGATGAGAGGTGCTCCTTGCTGAAGAAATATTTTCAGTAGTTCACATACTACTCAGATGGCTCTCTTTGAAACCAAAGGCCGCAGAATCGAAAATTTCGTGACATGATCCTGGTATTGCAGGTCTGGTGTGGACTGAAAGTCGATCAAGTCCATCTGACATCGGGCGTTAAACCCATGGGACGTGATAGACCTTACAACAACAACACCTTTAGGGGCAAACGGTTTTTTGTCGGCAGACACCGCACAGATATCCCAATAAAGTGTCTGGACGAAGGACAAGACTTGTCCCTTAGTTTCACCATCTACTTGGGCCCGCGGGCGTAGCTTCAGGAAGTGCCTAGGCGTTTCATGTAGCTCCGAGACATTTCACGAAACTCCGAGGCATTTTATGAATTAGTAATTTTCATGAAGCGCCTATGCACTTCACAAAAGTGTTAGGTTTCGCAATGTGCCTGCGACATATCCACATTACCAACAGTTTAGTATTGCGTACTCTCCTAAACTTTGAATTTTCTGTTTTCAGATGACTCTCAGATTGTCTGACAAACCTTTCTACAGTGAACTGGACCATTTCGTCAAGATAGAGACCAACCAGTTGAGATCGTTTGAAATTGGGCAATTCATCGCATTGAAATCCGAGAGGGGTAACCGTTTGGCAGGACCACCACGGCGGTGGAAAGTTCTCAGTGAATATCAGCTTGTGGAATATGTAACGTTGGGAATCAAAGGTTTATGGTGGCGCACTAACAAAGTGAGTATATACTCCCGTTGACTGTATATATTGACCTTTGGCTGTCAATAGTAAATAGGTACTGTAGCCTACCCCAGGAACGTGTGTTGGGTGTGTACCTACATGTATTGTGCATTGTTTTTCTTAATAGATTATTAGGTTTGAGATGTGAATGGCGGAATGCGTTCGGCGCAGCGTCTGTGGATACGCCGCCAGTGTTTTGGAGGATGCAGGAGGGAGTAGGTACAGGCGGGAGATTCATCAGAGACATGACGCAATTTTTTGCGATCTGCAGAATCTGGGAATGCCACAGCTGCCAGAATGGAGGATCTGGGTTCCTTAGGCTCACCCGAAGTGTCGGGATGTTGTAAGTCCAGCAGATCCTCGGAAGGAGCAGAAGAAAACTGGTTTACCCAGCACGAAGGAGCGTGTTCGGTAAGGTTTCCTGCTGCCGCAGTGGTGCCAAGGGGCGGTTTCATGGCTTCCAATCTTGACTTATCAAGTATGGACTCCTGGTTGACGCCCCTGTTCTGACAATGGTCCGCTTTTCTGGCTTCCAATCTTGAATTGTTGAGTTTCACAAGAGCCTCCTGGATGACATGCTCTTGTGAAATTGCCATTTCCTCCTCGGAAATCCCGTCTGAGGTGTCAGCGGGGAATTCCAGATCGACGAAAATAGAGCGAAAATAACTGCGATTAAACATGGATAGTTAATGCAGAGAGTAACGGGCTATGACAGCTGCCTCCCAAGTCAGCCGCCGATGAGCCGAGCTCGGCAGAAGTGGCAAGCATCAGCTTGCTTGAGCTCAGTTGCGCGCTGAGTGTCAGACCCTCGAACCTGTGTTAGCGGGAAGGACATCGATTAGACAGAGTGGGTACCTAAAGTTTTCCTCACAGTTGCCATACTGGGATAGCCATGGGATGTGCTCCATTCAATTGATACTTCAGTAGTGAAGTTAAAAGTATGCGTTTGTCTGTTAAAGCGCATCGTACTTCGTTCGTTACTGACACCGAAAGAGATAGTACAAAAAATGTTCCGCAGAAATGCAGTTAATCTCATGTTACATTTCCGCGCCAGTCAATCTTTTCCGATGGGACAATTCCACGTTGAGCCGTCATCAATCAAAGTGTAGGTACAGTTCCGCGCAAGGAAGGCTCCATGTGTCAATATGGAATGTCATGCCACTATACATAGGTCTGCCACAGAAACTTTGCGTCCGTGTGGCGCCCCCTAGGTGGCGGATCCGCGAACTAACGATCGAGTCTACCTTCCATTGTGAAACCTTGACACAGAAATTTGATGTTCGTGTAGTGGCTGCTCTGTGAACGTGTTCTCTCAATGCACAAATTTCAAGCTGCTGTAGGAGGGAAATCATGTCACTTTTGAGGGAAGAAATTCCCGAAAAATTATCGTACGCATGGGAATCTGCTTGATGATAAGAGATAACTAGTTCTATGTTCTCCAGAAGAATTCGCCAAAGGGACGCAAAGTTTCTGTGGCAGACCTATAGTCATTTTGTGATGTCTGGCTGGCTGTTACTCATTGATCCTTGTTCGACTTTTGCTCAACGACTACAATGAACTTGAAATGTTTATTATGAGTAATATTGATTGAGAACATTTGATTGATTGGTTACGTTTCGTTCATGATTTCTTCATTGAAATATTGACAACCTCAGCTTTGGTTTACGCGGAACTGTCCAACAGTATTTTTGTTTGGCGCGGAATTGTAACACTGCAAAATTCACTTCCACGCGGAAGTGGTCGGTAGAAAGTGTTTGCGCAGGACTGGTACTCACCTAGTGACCGCACATTCTAACATTAATCCTCGTTTTCAACATTAGCGCCCAATTCCTTCCCTTGTGTTGCAGACATAGAAAAGGAACTGCGTGGGAATAAAATTGTAGCATGTATCACATCAACCATTTTGTGTACATACCCTATGCGAACATGAGAAAAGATCGCACAGAGTGGTCACTACACTACACGGCCACTTGCCCTCCTTGCAGGAATTCTAACTCTTTTCAGATCCTCGTTTTTATAATTTCTGCTCTTGAAGGCTTATTAACAAAAACTGTTCACTACGGCCAAATTATAATTTTTTCAATCTTTCTTTGAGTCGTTGATGTGAGAAATGAGCATAAACTGAGGAAAGAATCCGCCTATTAGGTTGAGAATCATGTGAATTTATAAGAAAACAAACGCTACAAATTTTACACAAGGGAATAGATTCTTTGATATGGGTTAATTGCGGACAAAATTAATTCCTTATCATTAAACAAAATTTAAAAAAATTCTTTACAGAAGGATTCTGTAAAATGAACGGATGTGGGACCTCGAAAAATTGATTATGCGTCCAAAATTAATCGGAAAACAACACCTTATTCTCCCGCGGGTCCTGTTCCTGGCCGTCAGTCGATTGTTTCATGGGTGGAAAAAAAGACATTCAGGGAATGCGACAGTGTGGCAAAAAAAAAGTCCAGGAGGTCATCGGACTTCCAGAACCCCAGAAAACTTCAAGAGGGTGAAGGTGTAGTTTTTGCGCTCCCCCTGGCATTTTTTCTTCCAAAACTTGAAGAAATGGAACTTGGAGACGTATGGTTTCAGCAGGACGGAGTCACTGCTCACACAGCATGACTTCAATGGAACTTTTGAGGGAACACTTCCACGGGCGCCTCATCTCCTCTAGGGGTGATGAATCGTGGCCACCTATCGCTCTGCCAATTTGGCTCCCTGTGATTTTTTTTTTTTTAATTGCGGATATCTCAAATCCATCGTTTTCACTGACCAACCCCAGACCCTGGAACACCTGAAGGACAAAATCCACCAAGCCATAGCCAACCTTTCCTTCAATATACTCAAAATAGTGGAGTGAAACTTCAAAACTAGAGTAGAGCAGTGTATCGCTAATGAGGGCCCTCATTTGCCCGATGTTATTTTCAAAACCACTTGAAACAAAACTTTAAAATGAGTACCATACGATAAAAAAGAATTAAATCAATAAGTGAAGTACATTTGACCTTTCAAATCAGCAAGTTTCTCTGCCGCACCTTGTATATTTGGACTACTGGGGTCCACTCCCAGACCGCAAGATTATTACAGATTCGATTGAGGATCACAGGAAAGATCATGGGCCATGCTTTTATAAGATTACAACTTTCATGGTGAACTGCAAATCTACTCCTGGCTCTACGAAACACACAGAGCTTGAAGGGGAATGCTCTACCGCTTCCCGCCCGAAAGGTCCATTGGTTTAGTCTACTGGAATAGATCTATTCACCCCTTAGTTTAGGGAATACTCAACTTAGTTGATGGAGAAGAAAGGGGAGGGTGCTCATTTAGGATGGAAGTGTAGGTTGGCTGGACCAGGTGGCATACTGCGAAATGGGATTCTTCTGCACGCTGCTCAGTGTTTCAGAACACCGATTTACTTAGCACGACAAAAATCGGTTTTTGGGTAGGAAAATTAAACAACAAAAAACTGTACCTAGTGCACTCGATTCTTGAATACATACCTAATTTGTATAATTTGACATGAAATTTGTTTCAAAGGTTGAAATCTTTGGATTCACTCACTGAGAGGGCTGGTACGTGTATAAACATATCACTCATCAAGACAATGTGTGGACACTACAGTTTGTTTGTTTAAATTTCCAGCCCATTACCGAATTTTGTCGCGCTAAATCGGTGTTCTGAAACATTGTGCGCAGGTTAACCCCCACTAAAAGGGTACTAATAATTAGTACCTGTATTTCAACAATTATTGTTGGAATACCACGGACGAAGTGGTGATAACTACGAAATTAATGTCGGGGAGTTTAAGGAAGGACAAAGGTCCCATAAAATTTTCTTGTATGTAATATATTTTGTTGGTTTGTGTTTCAGCTCGTGTCGCGGGCCACCATCAATGAAGCCAACTATTACGTATTGAACTAGATAGACCTCCCCTTGAAGATTATTTCTGATTCTCCAGCCCTTCATTGTTAAATCTGGAAGGTCAATAATTGGTTGTCAAATGTCCCATTTTACGTATAGAGGTATTCAGCAATTTTGTGGTCGGTGTTATTTAATTTGATGTACTTGACCTTTCAAGATGTGTTGTAACTTGAGCAGTAAATTCGATGTTGTAGTCATAGAGGCTTTATTCTAATGGGAAAAATAATTGATAGAATTTTTTTAGAATTCCAAATTGATGTACCTATTTTACGGGGTGTTCCAACCAATTTTCAAGGTTTTTATGAATGAAAATAGTATTACGTCAAATTATTCAAATGTTCGTATCACGAACATTTGAATAATTTGACGTGTTTTTTTTTTTTTTCACTTTTATACTTTTTAATATTTGAAGGTAGGTAACTTTTCTACAATGTCACCTAATTTTATGAAGTTCTGTGAGCGTTTTTATTTTTAAGTTACGTGTTATTATTGAACCAAATTCTTGGTTCAACAATTCTTGGAAGTCAGGATAAGTTTACTGTTTTAATTTCAAGTAGAGATTTATCTATCAGCACCAGCACTCCTACTACTTAAATTTACATGTGTAGGTAATAGGTAATAGTAATTAGGTACGTGTTTGGTGTTTTACATGTGTTTCGAAATTGAGAATTGTACGCGTTGTACGGTGTACTTGCTTATGTACCTACTAATTTAATGTTTTCATAGTCGTTAGGTAAGGCGCTGCATGGCATTTTATGATGTGGGAAAAACATTCGCGGGCCAAACCAGTTGGTTTAGTTCAATTTGATGTGTCATACTCATACTCTACTTTAAATGAGGTTTGTTCTGTTGTTTTTGAATAAAAAGTAAGTGAGGTGGTCGGTTAATTCGAATAAACCTCTGCACCGCCTGCAAACAACCACTTCGTAAAAAGGAAGTGTATCACTGAGTGAGTGAGTGAGTGAGTGAATGAATGAATGAATATGGTATTTATTTCGTAACAACCGTAAAATCAGTACCTACATAAGTACAAAAGAAAGGGACTTCCCACACATTGAAAAGAAAATAATAGCACTGACTTCGTTTCAATTTAAATACCTACTTAGCCGAGGCCATCGTCTGGTTGGCTTTGATGACAATTTTTGCTCATAATTATGAAAATCATTTTTATTGATTAATACCTATTTATTTTGATTTACTGTTTGCTTGATATTTAGAATAATTCTAATTATTAGTTTAGTTATTAGAAATAGTTTGTTATTGTCTTTTTTCTCGCTTCTTTTCTTCAGAGGTCTAGGGTAGGGTTCCTTTTGCAGCTTTGCTTCAGAGGTCTCTTCTAGGGGTGGGTTCCTTCATACTGGGGGAGCATCCTGAGCGGGTCTTCTGGCTTAATAGTTGAATTCGGTTATTAGTTCCCAGGGGTAGCTCCAAGCACTGCGGCAATCCTTCGCGTGGATCAGGACGAGGGTCTCTTCCCAGCTGAAAATGGCTCGCCCAAATGTGGATAATCTGGGTTCGGTCAGCACGGGGCACACTCCAAAAAATTGGAGAGTCACAACTGTCTCGTCCAGTCGCAGGGAGTCTTTATCTCCAGCTGGTCGTTAACCTCCTTAGCCAGCCTATTTGCATAATGTTTGTCATCATTCTTCGTCCATTTTAGGTGGCGGGAGGCCTGTTGGCCAATGGCTCCTAGGGTGAGAACCAGTGGCTAGGGATCCGAGTAATGCCACCACCTCGTCGACCATGCTTGCTCCATGAGCGTTCAAAACTGAGTCTTTACAACTCCTGGTGGCGCTGAGGGTTGAGAATTGAAGGCTCTCATCGGGAAGAGCCTGCACGGCCGCTATTCTGGCGTTAGCATCACCCAGGACAACTTTTCTGTCTTGCAGAAGTACTGTAAAATAATGATTTTAAATCTCTCAAGTCTGAATCCCAATGATTGCCTCTGATACACACAGGTATTAAGACAAATTTTTCCACATAGTTGATTGAGACACTCAGACTCATTGCGATTGAGTTATTATAGCGATGAGCCTCTGTTATGACATCATACTTGTCCGACTGCTCCTAGCGCCAATCAAGATGCCTCCACTAGCCCGGCCAAACGCCGCTGATTTCGTAGCAGATAGGGTTAGGAGGTGGTAGTCATTGAAGGGTCTAGACACTTGATCTGGAATAGAGCAGCCCATGACCAGGCCGTTGATGTTGTAAGTAAGGATGCTGAGAGATGGTGTGATCAAGCCGGGGTCATTTCCATGCTGGGCGAAGTGGTTCAGTGAGGATTGCAAGATTGATCTCTGCGGGCGGTAGTTGACGTTGCTACAAATTTGTATTACATTTATATAATAGTCCGTGTAGACATTTTTTGTGATGGAACAAATTCCATGCAAGATATCCCCTCGTTTATCAAGTGGTAGGTACCTAACCATTAGCTAATGCTAGCACGCTCTGTACAACCTCTATAGAGAGGCAGTTCCTCAATTTGTCCTTTATGATGTTGTGAAGTGAGAACGCCCGCTCCACAACGGCGTTTGGTAAAGACAATAGGGTGAGCGCAAAAGTGGCCACGTTTCGGAATCTTGGATTCCCGGCACTATCTACATCCCTATGTACTTTGGCCCAAAACTCCTCGGTAGGTACTCGCAATTTCATCCCATTTCCTGGTCGATAACCCAATCCATTCCTCCTCGCATGCCGAAACGTTGAACCTCTGAAACTGGCTAAGGATATCGCATATTTCAGGTTTATTTTCAGAAGTGCAAACTTCAGGCCGGAGGATTAGGTGGCAGAAAGGGGATCTCTGCGAGGAGCATGTGGAAACACTGTTCTAGACACAGTGAGATAATCTCACTGAGATTTTCCCACTGGGAAATCAGAGTCCGGTACCTACCTACTTATTTTTTCTTTGGTTTTGAAGAGAATAGCTAAACTTTTGGCTGCCAAAGTCGTGTTCCGCATCAAATTCTCAACAGGACGGAGCTGGATGGCCTTTCCAAGAGCAACTCGCGAGAAATGTTTTGGTGCCCCCAGCGAGTTTTCCAGTTTGATGATCTCGTATTATGTTGGTGCACCTTGCGAGCTTCTGGCATAAAAGGTCCGTATCTATGAGTGCCGTTTCAAGAAATTCAGCGTCATCCAGGTTATTTTTAGAGTATCATTGATTCGAGGTGTCATACGATCAGAGGATTGTTTACAAGGTTAGACTATCCCAAGTCGTTTATGAAAACCAGGTAGGTACAATATTGTCAGCAGGAAATATGGTACTCCAATTCAAGAGGCAACAAAGTGGAATAATCCATCATTATTGTAGTATTTATCACGAGATAAACTGAAATAATGGAACACGCGTGTCAAAACACTACAAATCTCAGAGTCAAACGTCAACTTATTGAACAGCTAGGAAGAAGACAGTAACTGTTACCTATTCTAACTTCTACCTAGCTGAGATAATAACTGTTATTCTCTATTCTAACTTCTACCTAGCTGAGATAATAACTGTTATTCTATCTGCTTGCTACGTGAGTTCCAAAACTCGCTCTTTGCATCTTGCCCAATTTTCCACTAATAGCGAAGAACCGTTGCCGCCTCAAAAAAACAGCCCAAATGCTCGTGTTCTTGACGGTAGTAACATCAACTGAGCTGTGTGCCGAAGGAAAGTTATTTTTTATGAATAATAAATTGCGTAGAAGCTGATTAAGTTTGCAACGAGCCTGTTTTAGAACTCACTTCTGCATTAAACTAGTTTTGAAACTAAGTAATCAGAACGGAGCGAGTTTTGTTTCTAATTAACTGGATGACATCCACTTACATTGTAAGTGCATGAGGATGAGGGGGAAATCATGACTGAACTGTCTAATAAAATTTATTATTTAATAACAAATAAATTTGTATTGGGTAATTCTGTAAAAGAAAAAGGCCTAGTTAAAAACATTTTGTATAAAAAATACTAACGAGGTTCATGAAAGGACCTTGTGTATCAACAATCACCTGGTATCAACATCACAAAATTCAGACATACATATTGGTAAGCACGTTACCTACCTAACCTACCTAACCTTACCATAAAAATAGGCTCACTAGAAAAATAACTGCAAGTTGTTCAAAAAATTGCGCAAGTTCTTCTCGGGCAGAGGGGATCGGTCGCCCCCCTCTTCTTTCTTCTGGATATTTTGTACTCGAAATTTTGATAATCCGTGTAGCTATTCTTCATTGAGCGATTTCCATTCAGAGTTTCAATTTAAACCCTTCGACGTCTAGGGTTTGAGGGTTGTTTTTCAATTCTCGGATATGGAGTGAAGCGAGCATCCAGAAGCGAATTCTATTACCTATTCCCCAAGTTCTTTCCCGACAAGCGACTTGACAATCTTACATAAAAGACAACCTACAGGGAGTGTGCTAGATGATCACCATTAAAATTCGAATGTTTTCGAAGTATTTTTGGACGTAGAATCCATTTTTGGGGGTCCCAGAACTATCCGATTTCACCGTTGAGATCTTTGGGGCTTTCATGGGCCTACAAATGGGATTTTTGAAGGATCCCAGGAGTTTAAATATTTTTCGAGTAAAAAATGAAGAATTTTTGAAAAAAAAAAATCCCCAACAAAATTTTATTTTCCAAAATATTTTTATTGACAGAATTACATTTTAGCACAAGTAACCCCTCATCAAAGAATAATAAACGCTTGTGTAAAATTTGCAGCGTTTTTAAAGTCTGAAATGTTGACTCAATACTCTGTTCTCTCCATCTACCCGCAAGGTTTCATCCATATCGCTCAAACCATTGGAGCTCTATGGGGCTAAAATAGGGCTACGGGGTGCATAGTACCTAAACTCCACTACATCCAGCGCCAGTTAAAACCAATAATATGAACTATGCAAACTAGAGAGGGTCATTAGGGGACCATGAACCCGTGATATAATACGATTTGGAACATTTTGTAAGATAAAAAATGGCTTATTATTCTCTGTGCGAAAATTAATTCAGTCAATAAAAAATATATGATATAATATATTATTATATATATAATATATATACTAAATATCATATAGTATGCATGAGCTCATGCAGCATTAGGTTATGAGCGAATTTTATAAGAACCATTTTGACCAAATTTTAGCTGTCTTCAAAGTATGGATATTTTTATATTGACGAGCTGTTCTTACTGGAAATTTTGGGCTGATTCCGAATAGGTACTTATACAAGATCCAATGTTTCAGGGGGTATTTCACACTAAAAACCTCAAAAACCCCTGTTTTTACCCTCAAGTTTCAAAATTAGACCTCTAGCGGTGCTAAAAAAAAATGTCCTACGTTCTGACGTCAGATTTGGATTCTACGACCCAAAACTCCTAAATGTACCAAGTTTCAGTGAAATACCTACGCATTTAAGAGAAAAGAGGTAGGTATTAAATACGGCAAAGTTTGCCGCTTTCCAGGCATTCTGGACCATAGTGAGAGATTTTTGAAATCTACGCGTCATGAAACGTGCAATGTCAAGTTTTGAGGCCTATCAAATTTTTCGACCCTTGCCACGAATACATTGGTGTATTATTCCAAGAATAGTACCTACTCGCGTCAAGATGCCATCCAGGTGTTTATCTTCACTATCAACCTCTTTTCGCCAATTATGCAACGTGATTGATGAAGACAATTTTCGTACATAATCGAGAAAACCACTTTCGTCCTCACAATATAAATTGCGGATTTGCGCTTTCGTCATCATTTTCCTGTTGTTGGCTTGCTTTTGTTTTAAAATGAATAAATTTGTCGTGATCTTTGTGGGTTTTTTGGCGTTCGTGGCGCTGGCTGCAGCACGAGTGGTCAACTTACCACATAATTCATGGATTACAAATGTAAACGAAGGTTTAACGTCGGGAACGTCAATGGTGAGAATCTGTGATCATCTTTAGGCTAGGTATACTAAGTTGGGACTGCATAATAAGTAGGTAGGTAGTGGTGACCTCCGTCCCGCGACAGTCTTTCACAATCAGAGACAATCATTCAGGTTGGCGATTATAGTAATTACAATTATTCTTATTACTTCGAAGTAAGATTACCATCGTCATCTGTAGCAGGTTTCCGGGGACCCCTTGCCTTTTACGGTAAATACCTTGGAGCCCACTGTAGATCTTGTATTCGAACGAGTCAACCTGGGGAAAACAACGACTGCCTTTCCGAAAGCTCTGGTGGCGTTTCATATTCGAACGAGTGTAAACATAATGACCATGGTCATGTAAAATGTTGACTGTGGAGAGCCTGCAGGCTCTCCACAGTCAACACCTCTGGCAAAGCGAATCTGGGCCAGAGTGTGGGTTTTGACAAATCAAACACTAAATTAATATCAAATCTAGGAATACTGCCTCATCATAAGAGAAATAAACAACTACGAACTGTTCGGGTGGTACCCATTGAGTGGGGGGGGGGGGGGGGCACATTTTAGGCCAATGCCAGAGGGTTTGACACGTGCAAAACATATTGTAAAGCTTTTGTTTTTTTAAATGGTTGTACTTAATGGGTCTGATCAGCAAAATATCAAAACTGGTGGCAAAATTTTTTCTGGGATAACTTGGCAGCCCAAAAACCTCGATTTTGGTTTCTTGGAATACTTAGGTACCTACCTACCTATGTGATCGCGACGGAGGTCGACGACTCGGATCGGCCTCAAATGTTGACATTATCCATTTTAAAAGGTCTACATTCTAAATCCGAAATGTCCGGGCCGTTTTGGGCAGTATGCATTTTTTTTAAATCTGAAATTTTGCAAAATACCAAGTATTTATACCAAGTCTTGGTTTTCATCTAGTTGTGCCTGCAAGGTTTTCAGTCCGATAGCTCAAACCCGTGGGGCGCTATGGGGCAAAAATGGGGCTATGGGAGGGTTTTTTAAGGCTTTTAGCTATGGGATCGAGTTAGGTGTCGTTTTCGAAATATTTTTGGACGTAGAATCCATATTTTGGGGTCCCGGAACGATCCGATTTCACTGTTGCGATCTATAGGGCTTTCATGGGGCTAAAAATGGGATATTTGAAGGATCCCAGGAGGTTAAATATTTTTCGAGTAAAAAATAAAGAATTTTTGAGGGAAAAAATAAAAAAAATAAAAAATTGTATCCAAAATTTTTTTCATTGAGAATTAAATTTTTGCACAAGTAACCTATATCGAAGAATAATAAACCCTTGTGTAATATTTGCAGCGTTTTGGTTTATTATTATTATCATTTTATTTTATTTATTTTTTTTTTTTAAACTTATTTCACCAAGTAAGCAAACTTATCAGCAATTTACAATGGATGTATACTAAATGACTTGCAAGAAGCTATGACACATAACACTGCTTCTATGCGACTTGTTGTTTTTTACAACTGTCGCACTAGTAATAACTCACTAAGCTAACTTTCACAGGGCACCCCACTCCCACAGGTTATGAGGTTTTGTTCTTTTAAGTCTTCTGAGCAGGCCTTCAACGTCGAGGAGCTGGACAACCTCGCTGTTGATGTGTCCCCGAAGCCTCAGTTGATGGGCTAATGCTTGTTTTTTTATGACTTCTTCGACAGTAGGAATTTGAAGTTCCTGGTGTAGTCTTTCGTTCCTGGTGTAACGGTACGCTTCTACGCATGCTCGTAGCACGTGGCATGGTGAAGTTATCAGGGTGCAGGATCCTGAACAGGAATCCGAGGCAACTAGTCACCAGGTATGGCATGAAGGTGCAGCCCAATAATTTGGTAGAATGGCACGGGATGTGGCCCCTCGGTTTCAGGCTTTACACATACCTAGTACAGTTGTTAAATGCAAGCTGGAGTTTCCGCTTACATGCAGAATCCCTTGAGAGGGCAAATAGCAGTTCGCCATGCATATGTTGGAACCCGAACCCGAAATCGGACCCGGGCCGACGAAAACGACTCCTTCGGGACGGGAACATTCCCAAAAGTCCCGAGCCCGAGTAGTTCACTCCCGCCGCGATGGGGTCAACCAGAATTTGCGCCCATCGCGATGAGAAAAAATTCTTCAAATTTGCCAAAGTGGCCGGCGACCTTGTGTGGTAATTCTCCATATTTGAGTAAAAAATTCTTGTTTACTCAAAAAAAAAAAAAAAAAAAAAAATTCTGTTGGCCCCATCGCAACGGGAAAGAATCCGTTTGATCTCATCGCGATCTGCGGATTGGAACGCACCATGTGAAAAATAAGGAGATAAATGCATTTAAATTTATATAGGTAAAGGAATTTTATGGTATAATCCCAAATCTGACCAGCGCACCCCAATAGAAACTTTGTATTTCAAGCTCGATGTCCTACCACCAAGGGCAACTTATGTTTATAGACTAGTAAATTACGTTTTCAAATCTCGGGACACGTTTAGGCAGCGTGATGTGGTAAAAAGTACTAGGACTAGTCAGACAACCATTTTGCGAATTCCTCGTCCAAAAGTTGACTTCTTCACTCGGCAGTTACCCTGGCTTGCGCCTGCATTATTTGAAACCCTGCCTTTCTCGTAGGACCGCAAGGTCAACGGCAATTTTCAAACAAGAAGCCCTACTTTATTTTAAGAATATAGAAAATACTAATTGCCTTAAGTCGCTATAAATTGTAATTCTAAATATGTAATATTCATTCGCACTAAGTGAATGACAGGCCTGGACAGGTCAGAGACCTATAGGCCAAATCTAGAAAAATTGGTTCCTATGTATGCAAATCATGACTGTCTTCCTTATTGTTCAAATTGTTTTTGCCTTTTGAATAAATAAATAAATAAATTCTGACGAGGACTCTGGCCTACCACCAATCTGGGGAATTTTGCATCGCTCCCCCGCAGCATCTCTTCGGCCTGTCTTCCCCAGTGCGACGGGATCATGTAAAAGGGGCCAACATCCGAAGTTTTCAGCTTTGTCGGGCTCGGGACTTTTGGCAATGTTCCCGTCCCGTCGAGGTCGTTTTCGTCGGCCCGGGTCCGATTTCGGTTTCGGGTTCCAACCCATATAACATATTATGTCAGGAAGGGGAGGACCAGAGACTTCACGAGGCGGGACTTGAGGAATGGAGGGGTGAAAAAGGACAGCCTACGTAGAGAATGCAGGGATCCGTAGGTCGTCTGACAAAGCGAATTGATGTGCGCAGTCCACGAGAGGCACAGCGGCACAGTGGGTCCCCGCGGGCCCACATTCGACTATAGTCCGCGCGGTCATGGAGGAATAGAGAGGAGAGTTCACTGAATAGGACTTCATGTGCCATAGTCGACGGTGGCGCTATCCCTACGGAACGTAGTGAACTACACTAGGTATGTCATAGTACCTTCAAACCCGACTAGAGTGAGCCACTAGCCCTTCTTACGAAGGAAAGCCCCAAATACCTCACTAAACAGATTTATCTTCCACTGCTGTGCTACTACAATTAAAGGAAAAATTGAATGAACCATCTCTGAATAACGAATTTCGTTAAATGAAATTGATTGTGTAGTTGTGTACACTGTGAATGCAAACGACACGTAGAAATTCGCAGGGCGCCATCTTCTGGTTCAGTTTTGGTAACTTACCACCTTCAAAGTTCACTACATCTCGTAGGGGTCGCGCTGCAGTCGCAATCCCCCCCCCCCCCCCGTTCCGCCACTGGGTTGGCGTTTTGGGAACCCGGCAGTGCTGCCAAACCACTCGAACAAAAACCCCCCGAGTTGCGGGAAAAAACCCCTAAAAATCCCCCTGACTCAAATTGAAATCCCCCTAAAAATACCCCCAAAAACATCTTCCCCCCAATTTCCCCCTTTAGAAAAAAAACCCTAAATCTGGGGGGAAAACCCCCGATTTGGCAGCACTGGAACCCGGTTTAACACAGAGTGAGCTCTCCTCTCTATTCCTCCATGCCACGCGGTGTAACTTCCGACGTGAAACGACTCCCTCTCTGTCACCCCAGCCCCCCAATTTCTACGACCAGGCCCTCCAACCTAATGGGACAAACATTCCCACATCCGTTCACCCCTCATTAGCTCGTGCAGTCGCCTCGATGCAACACCTCTCCACTTTCAATATTCGCTCAATTCGCTCTAAGTGCCAACTGGCTATCTCCCTATATTTTACGTAAGGGAACAGACTTGTATCAGAGTGCACTTATTTTTTAGTTAAGCTGTCTTAACTACTTTTACCCAATATTTTGGAAAACGGGACTTCTCCTATTTTAAAACACTCTTTAGTATTTTCCTGTAGGTAATGTGCCCCTAATGATTCTATCCCACTCCAGCTTTAATCCGATTGCAGGTATGAATAGAACATGTCAATGGTAAAACAAACAGTCAAAATCAAGCTACATGCAATCACCTCTCGCGGGCTAATAATATTGAGTTTAATATAATATTTGAAAAGCTGTATCTCCGTGATAAAACTGGACTCTTCCGTAATAATTTGGGAAGCAATGATTTATTTGGGTCAAAGTTACCCAAATTAATTGATGGTTTTCCAAAAACGGGAGGACGTGGAAAAACAGGGCTTTGGGTTTGTAGGGACGTAGGGAAGAAATTTTTCCCAACGTTTGGTAACACCACGAGCTTCTCTCCCAAAAAGGGAGGTGCGTCCCCACTCTTCGCCCTGAAACTGACTTTCACCCACGTCGGAAGTTACACCGCGCAGACTATACCTAGTTCAAGCTTTCACTGTCAGGTCGCGGGGTGACCACACGGCGGGCTCTGTCGATCAAGTGGCGCTCCAGATCGATTCCCATCTTTTCCTTGACATTCAAACAGTGCTGTCGACTAGGATAACCCTTCCCAGTTGAAACCTCTCTCATAACCTTCTCACTTTATTTTGCTGCTCGGCGCGTCAAGTTGGACTCACGTCCTCCCGAAGTCCTCGTAGATAGGACCTACCACGTCCTACCCTCAAACACTTTAAATGACTCATTCCCGCCCTTATTATACTCCTCTCTCGAAAAAGGTTGATTATTCTGAATACAATAAACCAAAAATTATAACTTGGAGTTTTCCATATGAAATTTACTGTCTCGTGAATCACCATGAAGTAATTAAATCGTTGTAGCATTACTTCACGGTGATTCACGTGTCTTGGTTCAACAAATGTTGTTGACAGATCGCGTTCCAGGTCAGCAGGTGGGTTGTTCGACAGAACTCAACAGCGATTCAGAAGGCATTGGGATTGCTGTCGACAGCTGTCAACGTTTGTTAACAGACGCCTTTAGACCTGGAACAAACCTAATAGGATTTTCTCGGAGACCTCTGGAATGTCCTGTAGAATGTCTCCCAACAGAGGGAAGGGATTCAAAGGGGAAATTGCCAATCCCCCGCAACATTCTCAAAATGCTCTTCCAGCAGTTATAACATTGATATGGTTAGTCCTAGCCACGAAATGCATAGAAAGAAAGTTGTTGATCACGAAATGTTGTTACATTAGTTGATCATCTAGTTTTCTGAGTAGCGGGGCGTTAAATATAATAAGTTTTTATGTTACCTATGTATAAAAAGACACCAAATACGGGTTTGCTCCACCAAAGTGATCACACTTCGCCGTAACGGCTACTACGGCAGCTAATCTGAAAACTGCGATGATCACCTAAGTTTTTTGGCTGCCAAAAGTTCTCCCAGCAAAACGTTTGCTACCATTTTTTATATTTTGTTGTTCAGACCCATTACAACCATTTATAAAAATAAATGCTTGTACACCAATCACGAGCACGAGTCCCCCCCCCCTCACCTGGAGCGCTAGTGTCTGCAGCTTGTAGAAGGAATTTACGAAGGGTTATCATTTGATATAGTGAATAAATAATTCAGAATATATTATACTTATAATTAAACGTCTTATTACATCAGATTGACGGTGATTCGATAGCGTTTGTTGTGATGGGCTGTCAGATGGCAACACTGGTAACAACTTCGGCAGCATGCCGAGGTTGGTAGCACCTTCTTGACCAAACGACGTCACTGACCCAGCTGATCGATTCTACTCCCGCGTATTTTCAAACGTCACCACTTTCTCTAAATTATAATATTTTTTTGGAAGCGATTCCAGACGGCTGACTGTCATTTTTGTTATTCTCGTAGGATGTACTTTCGAAAAAAAATTGAAAAACTTCCATGATAAAGGCCCATTGTGTCTCACCAAGCATAAACCCGGTCCCGACATAAGCAAGGGGCACTTTTGGCAGTTCAAAGAATGTACCATACCTAATTCTAAACTATCTAATCTAACAAAACAAAAAAACCTCCGGAACGTCCGGCAAACCAATATTAAATATTTTGGCAGTAATGTTGAGTCAGACAACACAGCCTACGGCCTGTAACAATCACCGCTACCAACCCATCAGTTAGATGAGTAGGTAGTACCTACAAGAAAAGGGGGTAGGTACATACTAGGTACCCCCTTTTCTTTCTCAAAGGAACATCAAGTTTTATGTATGTAGGAATTGAAGTTACAAAAAATAATTAATCAAAACAACGAAATTAATTAACTTATTTATTAATAATAATAAATAATCGGCAGTAGAGATAATAATAAGAATTATTATTGATGATGATCTTTCAATAAATGTGGGTGGAAAGTTGTTGAGGTATGGTCAAATGCCGAAGTTTCAAGAGATATTCTCCTATCATCAGGGAAGACAAGTGCATAGACAAGAGCAGCACACGAGTTGTACAAATAATACGATGATAGTAGTAACTGAGAGTCAACCCCCCCCCCCCCCCCCCCCAATACTTTCAAAGGGTAGGTACATTAAAGTAAAAGCCATGGCAACTTCAAACGATGAATTGTTTTGAAGAATCCAAGGAAAACCTTTTGCAAGGAAACATATAGGTACCACTGACAAACTGGATGACCTTCACAGTGCAAAAACACGAAATCGCGCTAAAATTCAAATTTTGTATGACAAACAGCCTTTGTCAAATGTGCCCCCCCACCCACCACCTACTCAGCACACAGTTGAATTGATGTTACAGATCAATCAAATTGATGACACAAGTTGAATTGATTACCTAACCTCATCAATCGCTGACTGTGTTTTTAATGGGTTCTGTGTTGTAATTGATTGATCTGTAACATCTGTAAATTGATTGAGCTTAAGATGTTTTAAATTTGTGAAATGTCCTTAGGCAGAACTTGTACTCTCACAAGGATACCCAATAGAGGAATACGAGGTTACCACAGAAGATGGATACATTTTGACGGTATTCAGGATACCCTATGGACGGAATTCCACCAGTTTTCCAAGGCGTCCAATTCTCGTGCAGCACGGTCTCTTTTCAACGTCTGCATCATGGGTTATTGAAGAACCAAGCAAAGGATTAGGTTAGTTGAAGCCTTAACTGCCTTACTGTGAGGTTGTAGTTTAGAAGTAGCTATTCTAGGATCCGGTCCCTTTTATTCTGTGACTACGATTGTCTTATTTATTTAAACTATGATGTACATAGGTAATTAATTGGTCAATCTTCTTTCGCAGGATTTGTTCTGGCTGACTCTGGGTACGATGTTTGGCTAGGCAATTCAAGAGGCAACTCTTACAGCAGACAGCACGTGAAGTATGATCCAGACAAGGACAAAAAGGAGTTTTTCAATTATAGGTATTTGAGGTTATAGTTTTTAGGAGGTTATAGTTTTTAGGAGGTTAACTCCATTATGTTCTTGTCTATTACTTTGAAATGCCAGAGGTTATGGGATTCCCAGTTCCCGCTAATCTCACCGGCGTGTAAATTCTGTTAACCCACTTTCACAATGTTTAACGAATTTTTGTCTGACTTGGAGGTAACTCTGTAACTGGGGGGGGGGGGGGGGGGCATTCTTCTACCTAGAAGTCAGATTCCTTTACTACAGTTAGATCCGCGGTAGCTGCCGTATTTACTCTCCCTTCCTAAGGTCTCGCTGTCTGGAAGACTCCAGTGAAATTACTCTGAACAGACCTTCCACCTCTGGTGGAGAAGCCCCAGGGGACCACCTTTGGCGTCTTAAACGTGGTGACTGGGAAACCAACCCTGGAACTCCCAATCACATCCTCCAACACGAGCGGCAGCTACAACTTGAACGCAGTGCCTTCAACTTTCCACCCTTCTATTTTAAAATCCAATAAAAGAGTGGATACACCTCAACTGCTGCACAATAATTGAACCCGAGGCGGGTATAATTATTATACCCGCCTCGGGTTCAATTACCATGACAGGCGTCTGCATATATCGCAATTACATACCTACGCTAATGTTGGACAGTTTTCACGAAATGGGGATCTACGACTTACCGGCAATGATAGAGTTGGTGTTAGAGAAGACAAACTCCTCCCAGCTCGAATACGTTGGACATTCACAAGGGACAACAGAGTTCTTAGTATTGACTTCCGTTCTTCCTCAATACAACGAGAAGATTCTAGCTGCAGCGCTCTTGGCGCCCATTGCATACCTCGACGGTGTTCGCGGATCTGCCAAAGTGCTCGTCCGCTTTGAAGGAATTTTATCCGTGAGGATTTTATCATACTGTTGAACATAGTCGGCTACGATGAGTCGTTTACTATATAAACAAACCTCTCGTTTCCAGAAAATGAGCAAGTGGTTTGGATGGGAAGAAATTCTTCCAGACTCTCCTTTGTTGGATTTCATAGACACCTCCTTTTGTAAGGCAACAATTACGACAGCCTCGGCTTGCGATAACATTCTATTCGCTATGGTTGGTTTTGATCAGCAGCAGTTTAATCAGGTTGGTTGCAATCGTTTTCCTGTTTCATTTGAATTAAGGTAGCAAACGGTTGTTTGGAACAAAACAGTAAAAGAATTGCACCTAAAGAATTGTTTGATTTTCAGTCTCTACTGCCAATCATAACTGAACAAGGGCTAGCAGGGGCATCCGTCAAACAGCTTCTGCATTACGCACAGCTTGCTCGTAATGGTGAGTGTAACGTTTGAATAATCCAAACGTTTTAAGGGGGTGAAAATCTGAAAATTCCTGTCCTTATTGAATTTTTGTGGAACAACGTATATATTTTTACCAAGCTAAAACTTCCCAGTTTGCAGCATGGGGGTATCTAATGCACCATCGATATTTTATCAATAATCACGCTATCCTATTTATATATAATTTTGAAGTGTCCAGATCCTAGTCCCCTGTAGTATCCCCATTGGGACATGCTGGAGCATGATGAGGTTGTGAACTTTGATGGAACCTACTATCAAGTGAGATTGTGATAGAGTTGGTTCTTTCTCAGAACCTGTCTAACATAGTGGAGTCATGAATCCTTGAAGCTCTCGAGGATGCAGTCATTTCTTCAGTTGCCCTTGAGATTGTGTGTTAAATGGAGCTCATCAAATTGTTACTGGGTATTTTATTGTTTCCCTGTCCTCTAGTGTGGATATTATATTATACTGGTGCAACAGGACCTGGTAGGTGGAATATTGAACCTCTTCATGGGCACAGAACTCCTACCGTAGTAACTCTGAGAGGCAGCAATCGGGTCTACAGGCCTAGGTGTGAGAAGTGGGGCACCCTTCAGGAACCCACTTCTATACCCTCTCCGGTATTAATCTAAATCTAAAATCTTCTTGGAGGGTCCTTCAGAACCAGAAAAGACGGCAGGAATCACTGTGTTCCTGGGGACGTTCCCCCATGGCCCTTGCCGGTATCCATCCGCTTGATCCTCCGCTTTCCTGCGTCACGTCTTGACAATGGTTAGTGCGGGCAGACCCCCCCCGAGCCACTACATCTCACTCTATGCCGGCACCCGTAGCTCAAGCTGTTGTATTAGTCAGGAAACTGTTGCAATCAGTCCTGTAGGACTTATAATCTACTAAAGTCCGTACTTTGCTCACAGTGGAATCAAAGGACTTCATGATACCCTACTACTACTACTACTACTATGGCGCTACAACCCGCCGAGGGGTCAGGGCCTCCTGTAATGATGTCCGCCAGTCCTCTCTGTTTTGTGCTGCCGCTCTCCAGTTCCTTGTCCCAATGATGGAGCAGGCATCTGAGGTCACACCATCCAGCCAGCGAAGTTTGGGCCGCCTGAGCCTTCTTCTGGCATAGATTTTTTCGTCCAGGATCTTTCGAGGTGGCTCCTCTGGGGTCATCCTGGCAACATGGCCAGCCCACCGGAGCCTTCCCACCTTTATAAAACGGATTACGTCCCAATCCTTATACAAGTCCATTACTTCGTGGTTTGTTCGGCGTCTCCAGGCGAGTTCCTCTGGATCGTAGGTTGCGCCCAGGATTCTCCTCAGCACTTTTCTTTCAAAGCGACGTAAGTCCTCCTCCAATGCCTTGGTCAGCGTCCATGTCTCGGAGCCATAGGTAAGGACGGGCCTGATTAAGGTCTTGTACAGGCGCAACTTTGTTGTTCGGGAAATACTTCATGATACGCTGAGGTTCCAAGAGGAACTACTCCTTCTTCTCTAGTTGTCTCACCACACCTACTTCTCAAATTGCACTTTTTTTCGGGTACTTTTCCGTTATACCCCCCCCACTCGATTTCGTGTTCATAAACACCCCTCCCGATGGCTTTAAGGCACCCAAATTTGAGCCCTTTTCCGTTATAACACCCCCCACCCCCACCCCCACACCCCCCGAACTCGATTTCGACCCCCTCCCGATGGCTTTAAGGCACCCAAAGCCAACCAAAATCGAGTGTGGGGGGGGGGGGGGGGTATAACGGAAAATTACCTTTTTTCGAGCATAGAGAAATCCACCGGAGTTAATCCTTTGATCATCTCGGAGTCATTCTTACCTTTCTTTTAGACGGGTCCCCCGAATGTAAAAATAACCAGCCAAACAGACGAGGAACTTGAGATGACTTATCCTCTTTCTCGTCTTTTTTTACGTTGTATTCTCTTGTCAAAATCAGCAATCAGCTGTTTTTTTCTCAAAACACAATTACTCCGCCAGATGTGGAGGAAATGGGAGGTAGTGCATTTGGAGTGGATACATATCCAAATTTTGGATTGAGGGTCAGTCTGTGAAATTCGCGACAATGACACCGTAAAACTGATCAACACCAAATAAGATTTAACACCTAATAAGATTTATTGGTCATAATCTCGAATGACGTTGTTCAGCAAGAAGGTCTCTGTAAATTTCAACCCGTTTCTTCGGGAACATGATGGAGTGGAAACTAACAATATTTTTTTGGTTTATTATTCTTGGAATAATACACCTATGTTTTCGCGACGGGGGTCGACGACTCCGATCGGGCTAAAAAATTTGACATTATCCGTTTCAAGAGGTCTACATTCTAAATCCGAAATGTCCGTCCGCCGTACGCCGTCCGCCGTCCGCCGTCCAGGCCGTTTTGGGCAGTAGGAATTTTTTTAAAAATCTGAAATTTCGGCAAAATACTTGGTTTACCATCTAGTTGTGCCCGCAAGGTTTTCAATCCGATCGCCCAAACCCGTGGGGCGCTATGGGGCTATAATGGGGCTTCGGGAGGGGTTTTTTGAAGGCTTTTAGCTATGGGATCGAGTTAGGTGTCGTTTTCGAAGTATTTTTGGACGTAGAATCCATTTTTTGGGGTCCCGGAACGATCCGATTTCACTGGGGCGATCTTTAGGGCATTCGTGGGGCTAAAAATGGGATTTTTGAAGGATCCCAGGATGTTAAATATTTTACGAGTAAAAAATACAGCATTTTTGAAAAAGACACATTTTTGAACAAAAAATCCAAAAAAAAGTTTTTATTTTTTCATTGACAGAATTAAATTTCTGCACAAGTAACGTATATAAAAGAATAATAAACCCTTGTGTAAAATTTGCAGCGTTTTTACCACCGGTTTCGTCAATGCGACCTGTGCCGCATTGGTACTTTGCTGTATCACATGTTTTCTGTTTTAGGAGGGAAGTTCACTTTGTACGATTATGGTGACTCTGAAAATCAGAAGATCTACGGGAAAAGCTCCCCCCCAGAGTACGACCTCTCTAAAATCTCAGCCCCGATACATCTTCACTATGCCCTCAACGATTGGCTCGCTGGTGTAGACGTGAGTTTCGATGTTTTTTTGTTTGTTTTTTTTTTTAATTTTTTTTAACTTACGGACAAACGGTCGAATCTAAAACTAATACCTTCCGCTGAAACATTGATTTCCGTTTAACAAAAAGGGTGAAATTTTGTTTCACACAGGATGTGCTCAGGGTTCACTCACACATACAGAGTTCGATGCTGGCCGAAGTTTCTTTACCGGAGTTCAACCACATGGATTTCCAGTGGGCAATAGACGTGAGAACACTGTTGTACGACAACATGATCGCCCTCCTCAAGACATACCAGTAAAATTCTGAAGCATTATCTATGACATAGATGTGTGTTTGTTTCTTCCTACCTTTTCTTTTTCCGAGAATATTATTAGATGACGGTTTCCGAGTAATTTTGGACAAATATCCTGGATTTGGACAAATTTATTGGACCTAATCCATTTTTGGGAATCCCACATCTGTCCAAACATTGTACCTACAACATTTATTTTTTTAAATAATTTTTTATTGAGTGCTTAATTTTCGCACCGTTTTTCTATATCGAAGAATAATAAAACTTGAGTAAAATTTGCAGCGTTTTTCACTACATACCTATATATTATTTTTAATTAATACAGTGTTATTTAATTTTTAATTTAAAAAAAAATTCTACTGGCTGACATAATTGTTGGATAATTTATACCAAAAAAAAGTAATAAATAAACTTGCGTAAAATTGCCCTTAAAATCCCCCCCCCCCCCTCCCTGTTTTAGGTACCTACCTATTCAACTATGCTGTCCCGGTTCTGTGATTATTATGTTTTTTCCGCAGTCCACCTGGCCTTTTTCGTTTGATGATGAAGAGTAAAATAGAGTGGAATTGCCAGGATGAGGAATTGGTTACCTGAATTTCACTACAACAAAAACAGTTGATAAAAGCTCCAGATTTTATTTTAATATTTATTTCTTGAAAAAAAATTTTAAATTTTCCAGTACAGTATACTTCCAAATTTTGGGAAATGGTTGCAGAAGGGAGGTCGCTTGCAAGTAGGTACCAGGTATCTAATGCTGTGCAATCGAGTGCCTGCCAATTTAGGTACCTGCACTGCGTCATTGGCATTGGTGATTATTTATTATTCGTACAATTTGGAATGGACTTGCCTCGATGAAAGTAAAGTCAAATTAAATTTGACTTCACATAAATAATTAAATTAAATTTGACTTCGCATAAATTCTATGTTTGCATGCACGTTTGAATTTGTAGAAACCCAGAACGGGGTAAACACATTTTTCGTCCACAACTCAATTATCAGGACCATTTCAATCGTTAAAAAAAGGGCTCTAAGGCTTAGATCTGTCAGCTGCATGAATTTCATATTTTTGTATCGTATTTAGGTCAAATTCACCCGATTAGTTTTGGTATTTCAAGTAGGTACATACCATAATGGCCATTTTAATCAATGGACGAATATTCGTACTCGATCAAGAACTCCCGAATTCCTATACTCAACATGTTGAGTTGGTACGTTTTTATTCTGGCTACGTTGCAACGTTTTTATTCTGGTTACTCACTCCGAGTGTAGCATTCGATACCTTTCTGCAATCTCGTTCCGGGAAGTGTTTTTTTTTTTTTTTTTTTTTTCGTGTTATTACATATCAACAGTTTCACCATGACTCAGCAGCTATTGTAGAAGCAAATAAATGCATTTTTTGAAGAAAGAAAGAAATTATTCAGGAAAAAGGTACTCCCCACTGTAATTCAGAGAAAGGATTCAATTGCATCGGAAGCTATTAGGTTTTTCAAAAATTTACTGTCCCGGTAAAATGACAATTTTCAGGTAGGAAAGATTTCCTATTTGAAAGTATGCCTGACATGGTTCGATGCATCCGACCCCACGGTCGCACGTTTGGGAAGAACCACCATTTATGTGGATGCCTCCAGTTCCGAAGTTCAATTCTCTTTGTTTCATCATCTTCAGTGACTAAAGACTCGAGGGATTCCTAACGAGCGCATTTCACACTGACTCACGCCGATGACTGATTAGATTAACTCGGGCGAGTGTCCTGAACCGGGTTAGAGATTCGTATTCAGTCAATAAACACTTCAGGTCGGCAACTCTCGGTGACTCTTCAAACTTCCGCTGATAAATCTTTGTTAACAAATTTTGGAAACTTGTAGGAACGATACGTATGGCAAGGAAACAATGGCCACTTATTGGTAAGTGCATGAATTTTTTTTCTTTTGGTTTGTTTTGCTTGAAATGTTTGTGTAAACGGTGGTTCTCCACTCGTGAATATTGAATAATAATGTTTAGCATTTAAGGGGGTCATGCCTCTGAGGAAGCTGTCGCCATTCAAATACATACACTTATCGCTGACTGCAGTTGACGAGCACAGGTTGAAGGGGCTGTGGATCAGGCCTCCCACACACTTATCAGTTGGCCTGTAATCAGCTGCGGTCTATCTCTTTAATTAACGAGTCATATCAGATCCTTGACCTCCTGTTTGATTGATTGGTTTGTTGGTCACGGTTATTTTTTAATAGGGACGTCGAAAAAGTATCGTTAAATATCGATACTTTTTCCCCTGACACATATCGTAGCATCGATACCTACTTTACAATACCTATACCTCCACCTAGTTTCCTCCCTGCTCACTGAAATTATTCTGGATTGCCAGCTATGGATTAATCAGCAACTTGTGTTTAGTTATAGTCAGCCTTTTCGTCAACTTGGGAAACTCTCACAGCCAAGGGCCGCTCACGTGGAAATGGATGCAGAAACGAAGTTACGGTGACGAAGGCAACGGGATCTTTCATGTAGAAGCTGGCAGTATTCGGGACACGTTTTGGAACATTCTACCACCGACTCCCACCATGGTAGGTAGGCGGCTGCTTGTTACTAGCAGCTAGTATGCTCGCAGTACATGTATTATGGCTTTACAATTTCCCATTAGTAGTTTGTTAGTCGTTTTAAAGGACCTCTATCTCACTTGTACAATTTTCCGCAGCAAGATCTCGTTCACTCAGTTGGATACCCCCTTGAAGAACACTCAGTACAGACAGAAGACGGCTACATTCTTACAGTATTCAGAATACCTTTCGGGAAGAATGATACTCGATCACCCAGAGCTCCGATTTTGGTACAACACGGAATATTCGCCTGTTCGGCATCATGGGTTATTAGCGAACCTCGTAAAGGCCTTGGTGAGTAGCCAGTGGAGAGTTTGGTCATGCATTTTTGCATCCGACGAACGTAGTATGTATTTCTATTGTGTAACATAGGTTTAGAATGGAGGGGAATAATGTCCTGCTTAAAACTTTCCACATTGGAGCAGAACCACAATTAGAAAGCGCTTGGATTCGAGAAAACAAGTTATACAGCGAACACAAAGTCGTAATGTGCTGAACCGACCGTAATGTGCTGAGATTACACGACACTTCGCCCAAAGTGTTTCATCCAAGTTTCTTGTTTTGAGGTGAAATTTAGGTGAACGGGTGTATTTAGGTGAAATTTAGTGTAGGCGATGTGGGTTTTAGGCGAAATTTTTTTTGGGTGAAAAAATTTAGACGAAAGTGCATTGGGCGAAGTGTCGTGCTACCGCTGAGATTACACGACACTTCGCCCAAAGCGTTTCATCCAAGTCCGTTTGACCCAACGCAGTTTCACCTAAAACTCCTTTCACCCCCAAAAAATCACCTAAAGATAATTCGCCCAAAGGATTTTTCACCCACACTTTCGGGACTCAATTTGACCCCTCACAATGAAGTCGGTTGAAAGTGGAGGTGCCTATCATTTGTAGTTTGCTGTTTTTGTAGTTGTTGACGCAGCTCGTCATGAAATCTTATCTGTTGGCATCGGTAGAAACCAGAGTGTCATCTGATCTCTGTAAACCGCCGAATTCGGTGCCGGGCCTTCCTTCCGATCCTTTTTCGTCCTCTCTAGTCAAATCGTGTGTGTTTCATGGGGTTTTTTTATATCATAAACAGTCAACAAGAATTGGTACAACTTATTGGGTGTGCGTTGAGAAACCTCCGTGCGGCGGACGAGCTTTAAGTGTGTGTGAACTGACTTCAAGAGTGAGCCGACTTTATTTGTGACCGTGCGTAGGGAGCACTCCCATGCACCTCGACCAAACAAAACAGCCATCGGTAGCAATTTTGTGCTGTGATGACGGCAGCTGACCACCTGACGACGACTTCTGCTGTCTGATTTTTGGATTTACGATTTGGAGATACGACCATTCCCACTTTCAATTTTTGGGTGAAAAGGCAGTTGGGCGAAAAATTTAGACGAAAATGCATTGGGCGAAGTGTCGTGCTACCGCTGAACCTTGCATTTCTGGGTAGGTATCGCTTTCGCATCGCTGAGGTACATGCTCTCAAAGACGCGTCCACACAATGCCGAAACTTGGTTCTACATGACGTCCGCTCTTTAATTATTAATAATGTAATAATTATACCAATCATTGGTATGCTGCCAATATTGCCAACTCCCACAAGGCCATCGTTTTTGCTGATGACACATCTTTGGTCATGGAAAGTAATACTTTTCGCTCTGCGAAACAAGCTGTTTCTCTCGAGGCTGTCGCAAATTCGCAGTAAACAGACTGTCAGTTAATTGTGACAAGACCAGCATTAGGTTTGGGTTGAGAGATTTGTCAGGTTTCGACAGCAACCTGGCTAACGTCTAATTTCTTGGTGTCTCCCTTGACCCAAGACTTGGCTGAAAATCCCACTGTACTCGCCTCATTCCAAGTCTCAATAGCTACACCTTTTTATTGAGGCGTCTTTATGAAAGACTGGCAATGGTTGCCGTCCTAGCAGCTTATGCATGTTTTCAGAGCTGAGCTGTTTACGCAATTCTCTGTTGGGGAACTCCCCTGCTGCGTCCACTATCTTCGCAAAGCAGAGAAAGGCTGTATGGGTTGTGGCTGGTATTCGATACCTACCGAGAAGACTGACTGTAGACCAGCTTTCGTTAAGTTTGAAATCCTTACCGTTCCTGCTGTCTACATCCTTGTATGTTTAATTTAAGTACCTATAGGTACTTAAATTAAACATACAAGGATGTAGGTATACCTGTGGGGGAAAATTCCCACGTTGCGGGTATTGCCAACCCGCCGGATGTAGTACCAACGAGAGGTGCGGGTCGCGACCCGAGCGTGCGAAACCCCTCTTCCCCCGTCGGTGGCCCAGCCTTTCCATTCGGAGACTAAGGGAAATTTAATATTCAATTTGATACCTTGCTGTTCATTTGTTGCGCCATTATATCAATAAGTAGTGAGAGAATAGAGATCGGGTCTGCTGGACCAAGGCCTTCACCGACAATTCGGTTGTGGAAGCTGCAACAGCGGATTTGGGTAAGGCTGAGAGAAGTTGCACAGATGTTTCAGGGAGCTAGGGGAATAGGCGGAATTTAGAATTTAGAAAGTAAGTCAGCCACTAAGATCCGTCTGTCAAGTCCGTTGAAAATTAATTTAAAAAAAAAAATATTTATATTGGAATTACCTGCTATATGACGGATGAAAATCAAGTCCTGAGTTAAACTATTGAAAAAAGCAAACGCAATTACCCCACTTCACCCTATCTTTTTTTTTCTTTTGGTTTATTATTCTTGGAATAATACACCTATGTTTTCGCGACGGGGGTCGACGACTCCGATCGGCCTCAAAATTGGACATTATCCCTTTCAAGAGGTCCACATTCTAAATCCGAAATGTCCGTCCGCCGTCCAGGCCGTTTTGGGCAGTAGAAATTTTTTTAAAAGTCTGAAATTTTGACAAAATACTTGGTTTACCATCTAGTTGTGCCCGCAAGGTTTTCAGTCCGATCGCCCGAACCCGTGGGGCGCTATGGGGCTATGGGAGGGGTTTTTTGAAGGCGTTTAGCTATGGGATCGAGTTAGGTGTCGTTTTCGAAATATTTTTGGACGCAGAATCCATTTTCGGGGGCCCGGAACGATCCGATTTCACTGGGGCGATCTACAGGGCTTTCATGGGGCTAAAAATGGGATTTTTGAAGGATCCCATGAGGTTAAATATTTTTCGAGTAAAAAATAAAGAATTTTTGAAAAACCAACTTTTTTGAAACAAAAATCCAAAAAAAAATTTTTTTGGAAAAAAAAATCCAAAAAACATTTTTTTTCCAAAATGTTTTCCATTGACACAGAAATAATTTTTGCACAAGTAACCTATATCAAAGAATAATAAACCCTTGTGTAAAATTTGCAGCGTTTTTAGCGTAACCTTTTTCCAAAAAATGGAAAGGTGCGCTCACCTCTTCGACATGTATGTTTTTTTTTTTTTTGTTTGTTTGTGTACAGAGCATCACGCCCGAGCGGCTCAACAGATTTTCATGAGGGTGGTCTCATTGTCATCAGCGAGTTCGGGGGGTGGTTATAGGCTACCTTGATTTTTCCTCCCTCATCCCCTTCATCGGTTTTCGGGAGGTCCTTCACGACGAAAGTTGTTTATCTCTGATGTGTAACTAAGGAGGCCTCAAAAGGGGGACGAAAGTTTTTGTCCGATTTCGTTGGTACAAGGGTCTATGGAATGAGCTTTTCAGGCTGATTCCAACGACTCCAAAACGATTTTTGCAGCCTGAGCCGTTCGTTACCTCTGATCGGCATAAGGTTTTATTACGCATCGGTCGTTAGGGTGCAGTTGTTTACGTAATGAGCATCACGTGGATGATGTGTTGTGTGGCATAGTTTGGTCGCTAGATACCTACTGTTTCTTAGTTTCTCTCGCTCATTAAATATATCGTAATAACAAAAAGGTTGCGCTCATCTATTCAATTCAATTGATGGTTTGTTACTACTGAGTAGGTACCTACTTATCTATGCTTGATCATTGTTTACGCACTATGACATAACACACACACTAGCTAGTGTTTTCGACAGATGAAAGAATTTTGACTTTGGCATGATTCGGCTTAGCTGAGTATCAAAGCCTTTGTGTGGTGGATGCGCCATTCGGCTTGCTGCTCACAGAAAACCCACACAATTCCAAATGAGGCTAGAGGCAAGTTGAATGAAGGAAATGACGTCCAAACTTGTTTTTGGCGCGTTTCCAATCCACATTCGACAAGGCAGCAAGGCCGAACGACGAGTTTACATTAATTCAGCTTTGTCACTCAGCCTAAGCCGAATCATGCCACCCAGCATAGGGTGGACGCGGCTCTAGGTGGCTCTAGAGCATGTCGTTAGAGAAGTTCTTCTCTTGTTGTTGTCGGTCTTGCCTCGTGTGGGACCAAATACAGCTTGTCTTCAGGTTCCTGATCTGATTGATCTGCAGCTTTTTGTCTGGACATTTTCCTCGAGTGAAACGACACCGGACGGTCGACCACGCATGTCTGCTGTGGTTTGCTCGGATGAGTATTCTGAAGAAAATAAAACTCAACGTCAGAAACTTCCTCGCCATCGAACATTGCTCTCCACATTGACTGTTACGGTTTAAGATGGGTGTTCTTGTGGGATCATTAAATGAACCGCATAAGTTTTATGTTGTCACCTCAAGCCCGTGTTGACAGTTAAGCCAA
This sequence comes from Pilophorus perplexus, assembly GCA_955831195.1. Lineage (NCBI taxonomy): Eukaryota > Metazoa > Arthropoda > Insecta > Hemiptera > Miridae > Pilophorus > Pilophorus perplexus. The sequence goes on from OY037007.1 coordinate 27,213,319, forward strand.
TATGCACCCAAATTAATAACATAATTTTCTCTTCTTTAAGGTTTTGTATTAGCGGATGCTGGATATGACGTTTGGCTGTCCAACTCCAGAGGGAACGCTTACAGTATGAAACATGTGAAGTACGACCCGAAAGCAAATCCTAAACAATTTTACGACTTCAGGTGAGCCAGTTATCTTAGCCTCTACAACGACACAGTCCCCGATCACAATAAAATTGTCCACGTCCCCCGAGCGCGGGTTGCTGATTCCACTAATCGGTTAGGTTTGGAGCTAGTTCTTCCTTCATTGTACCTCGCTAAGTCGAGTGAAGTGCCTAGGCCAAATCTGATGCTGAAACAATCTACCTACCGTGGAGGTTCCAGGAAATTGTTATTTCCATCATGGCTGAACAGATCCTGAGGAGATGTACCGGATTAAGGCAGACACTGTAACTGGAATGGATCTGCCCTTTTGTGCTGCCTCAGCGGTCCTACAGGGCTCTGGGGTTGCCTCATGCATGGAGGACCCGATTCAGTTTCCACCTTGACCTGCAGCAGGTCACCTGCTCCTCCAAAACTCTCCGTGACGAGCACCTCTGCGAGCAACAAGTCCAATTTCCTCATAACCCTCTTCATTGGGGTTTATTGCTAAATTTGATGCCTCAGGAATTTTCTGATCCCTGTGCCTATCATCCACCTGCTTTGTGTGGTCCCAAGTTGCTCTTCAACGAGTGTGGAGCTTGACATTTCCTGAAAGAAAAATTAAAATCAAGATCTTCATTTGCGTTTAGTTTCCACGAAATGGGCTACTACGATTTGCCCGCCGTGATTGACTACATCCTGGACAAGACCAACAGTTCCCAGACGTATTTCATCGGCCACTCCCAGGGGACGTCGCAGTATTTCGTAATGGCCACCACGCGACCGGAGTACAACAATAAAATCAAAGCGGCAGCAGCATTGGCGCCGATCGCATTCCTTGACGAGATGCGAGGCACCGTCGACTTTTTAGGAGCGTTCTCCGGTATTCTTGGGGTAAGCACGCTTCGAAACATCGGATGATTTTAAAAAACAATGGCAAAGATAATCAGACAACTAGAGGGAATTTTAAACGGAGTGGCTCCTTGAAGTTGATTCATCCACCAGGCTGACGAAATATTGACATTGGCAACTTCCATCAACATGAGACAATATGTCATTTTGACTTCTCCTGTCTAGCTACAACCGTCCTCTCTCATAATCTCCTAATGATTTATTTTACAGACAATCTGCAAGTTATTTGGTATATATAACGTTCTCTCTGACTCCTGGATACTTCGCTTAGTCGACAGGGTGCCATGTGAGAGAGTGTCTCCCATAAAGGAAGCATGTAAATACTTTCTGTTTGCACTGGAAGGCTTCGACGTCAAGCAATTCAACGAAGTACGTAAACTTTCGGGCCTATCATGTTGTTTTAAGTGTTGTGGACTTGGCATTGTCAGGTCAAGCTTATTCCATCGATACTGTGGTTATCAGCAGGTGCAGTTTGTATCTATTAGGCAAACGCCATCTGAGCTGATTTTCATCAGCTGGAGAAAGGAGTTCTAACGTTCTTGACCACACTAAGACTAACAATATATAGGTACAGACTAACAATATATATTTTTTCATTGGCCTGTAGAATTACTTTTTCACTTTTTTTTACATACGTACAAAACAACGTTAAACGTTACAAAATGTGTAATGCATAACAACCCCACAACGCATTCCGTTTGTGTTACCTACTGCGTATGAACCTTTGCAACCGTCGCGACACCATCAAAACCCCTCTTTTTGTTAGGTACTGTGTTTCTTGTTGTGGGTTGGGAACAAAATATTTGAAATCTGGGGCTTGAGGGTGGGAACTTGATGAAATAGGCGTCATCCGGTTTTGATTGGCTGAGAGATGCACGTCCAACCAAGTTACGTTCCTGAACCTACGTAGGTTGAAACACAAAACGCTGCAAATTTTACACAAGGGTTTATTATTCTTTGATATACGTTACTTGTGCAGAAATTTAATTCTGTCAATGAAAAAATTTAAAAAAAAAAAAATTCGGATTTTTATCTAAAAAAAATTTTTTGGGGATTTTTTTGTTCAAAAATGTGTTTTTTCAAAAATTCTGTATTTTTTACTCGAAAAATATTTAACATCCTGGGATCTTTCAAAATCCCATTTTTAGCCCCATGAAAGCCCTAAAGATCGCCCCAGTGAAATCGGATCGTTCCGGGACCCCAAAAAATGGATTCTACGTCCAAAAATACTTCGAAAACGACACCTAACTCGATTACATAGCTAAAAGCCTTCAAAAAACCCCTCCCGTAGCCCCATTATAGCCCCATAGCGCCCCACGGGTTTGGGCGATCGGACTGAAAACCTTGCGGGCACAACTAGATGGTAAACCAAGTATTTTGTCAAAATTTCAGATTTTTAAAAAAATTCCCACTGCCCAAAACGGCCTGGACGGCGTACGGCGGGCGGCGTACGGCGGACGGACATTTCGGATTTAGAATGTAGACCTCTTGAAACGGATAATGTCAAATTTTGAGCCCGATCGGAGTCGTCGACCCCCGTCGCGAAAACATAGGTGTATTATTCCAAGAATAATAAACTAAAAGGCACATTTTGAGGCCTGAACCAATGTTTTCAACTAACGCGGCTCGTTGATAATTTATAGAATATGTATACTTAAAATACTAGCTGTATTTCGTTAATCGAGATTTCTGATAAACGTTTATGAAGGTTATAGCAGTAGCTGCGTAGGAGCTCTCAACCACTTTTGAGCTATGATATGGGAGGGGGAGTGGAGGGCCCACTTGTGTTCAACCAAATCAGGAAATTACCTCTGTCGACCACTTAAATTTTTAATTATACGCTCGCTTTTAAGAAACTCACTCGCGACTTATATTTAATCAATCTATTTGGGTGTTGCAGACTCTAATGCCGCTGATAGCTGATATTGGGCCATCTGGTGGAGCCTCGACGAAAGACTTGACGCACTATGGCCAGTTGGCCAAGAATGGTAATCAATTTTATATACGAGTAAGCTGTGGTGGACATAATCATCTCCTTTTACTCAGACTGTCTTGTTGTTGTACTCTGCAGGCGGTAAATTCGTCATGTTTGACTACGGAAAACGGGATAACCGAAAGATATACGGGCAGGACACCCCTCCTGCTTACGATTTATCGAAAGTCCCAACCCGGATCAACTTACATTATGGACTGAATGACTGGCTTGTTGGAGTTGACGTAAGATTTTTTTTCCCATACTGATAATTTAGTTTATAATTGCGTTTAGATAATACGTCTTTAATCTTGCCGACTGAGGCGAAGAAACGGGCAATTGAACTGGGCCAATCTGACCCTCGCCAATCACCCTTGTATGTAAAGTGGGCCAACCAATTAGTGACACCACCCTCCCCACTAAGTAAAGTGAGCCAAATACGTTCTCACGCGATAAAAACTCCAATAGTGATATCGAAAAGCGAGTAAAAGTGGTCTGAGGCCGGTGGGATACGGTCGTGGGTTGGCTGGCAGAGGAGAACGAGGAGGAGGAGAATCATCCTTATTCTAAGGTACTTCTACAAGTCGAAAATAATAGGTAAACAGTCTTACGATAATGGACCTTGCTCCTCAATGCGAATTCTATAAACAGACGGTTCATATTTGTGCATGCTTTTTAACTGCTCGTAGGGGAACCAAACTGGAAAAGTCGTTTATTATGATCAATTTTAGTCGTAGCCTAGCTCGCTTATCGTACGCTGCAGTATATGTCTGAATTCCTGAATTCCTGTCTGAATAGGTGGTCTTTATCGTGAGACTGTTTACCTACCTAACTGAATTTATAAAACATCTCAACTCTGAAATGTTCGACCGATCATTTTGAAATTTTAGTCAGTAGGGTTGACGAGGAAGAGGTCTGATAAACATTTCATGTTGATTTTCCTCTTGGGAGAGTCGCTGGAGGAAATTCCGTGTCGAGTATCAAATTCCCAATTTTTAGTTGCCATTCTTTGAAAAATTGTAGCTCCCTTAGTTTCAATTTTTGAGAGTCTCGGTTGGTCTCATTCTGTTCAGAAAGGTCTAAGCTTTCAAAACGTTACCCCGGATTTTTTTCCTGGACTTTTTGCAGCGGCTTGTGCTCATTTTGTTGCGGTTTTTTGAGGTTTTTTATGGTTTAAAAAGAGTTAAGACTAAAAGTAAGTACATATTCGGAATATGCAGTAAATTCCCTATAAGATAAGACACTTGGTGTCTTTTGAAGAAGTTCGAGTGAAGTTGGTGAATACAGGAAAATTCAGTGCAATGAAAGGTCCAAAAACAAAACAAAAATGCCAAAAAAGGCCTTATTCGAACCAACAAAAAAAGGCTATGATTTTCGAATTCAGCATCCTCAAAAACTTCTAGAATAAGTAAAAAGAAGCCGGAAGTAAAAAGAAACCTGCATAGATGAACTGGCAGAAAAAGCAGAACTCGCGGCCCAGAGATGTGACTCCAAGGAGCTCTACGATGTCACGAGAATGGTGGCAAAGAAGGGGTTCTGGAAAAGCTAACTAGTAAAGGATAGGGACGGCAATTTGCTCACTCTACAGACTGACCAATTGACCAGATGGAGGGAACACTTCGAGGAGGTGCTAAACCGCCAAACTCTTGAGCCCACCCAGCCTGTATTCCGTTTCAGGATTCAGGTCATTGTAGATATAGCAGTTGACCCGCCTGGTACAGCAGAAATCACTGTGGCTATAAACGAGATGAAAAATTGAAAGGCACCTGGAATGGATGGGATTCCAGCCGTGGTCCTGAAAGCTGATACCAGGGTAACGGCGACTGCTATCGAACCACTGGTAAAGGAGGTGTGGGAAAAGGAGGAGCTGCCTGCCGACTGGATAAAATGCCTGATCATCAAACTCCCTAAGAAAGGTGACACAACTATCTGTGACAATTGGGGAGGGGTATCACCCTGTTATCAATTGTCAGCAAGGTTATTGCAAAGATTGTGCTCAAAAGGATAAAGGCGACGATCGATAAACGCCTCAGAAGAGAGCAGGCTGGTTTTAGTGGGCACAAGAGCTGTACAGAACTGATCAACACTCTACGAATTATAATTATAATGCCACTCCACACTTTGCTCTACAATAATTATTGTAGAGCAAAGTGTGGAGTGGCAAAGCCTTTTAAAGGGGGGTACAATTGTACCTGGCATTTATAGACTTTGAATAAGCCTTTGACTCTATAAATAGAGACGTGATGTGGAGCATCTTGGAAAAATATGGCATCCCCCCCAAAATCCTGGGGATTATCAAAGCCATGTATGATGACTACGAGTGCCAGGTAGTCCATGAAGGAATTCTTTCCGAGCCCATCAAGTCAGGACTGGCGTCAAACAGGGTTGTGTGCTCTCGCCAACAATCTCTATCATTTTCCTCGATGCGATAATGAGGGGAATGACTCGGGGTCGAAAATTAGGGATCCAGTGGTCACTGCGGGATCGACTGGAGAACCTCGACTTTGCGGACGACCTCTGCCTGCTAGCCCAACGTTTTGGTGACCTCCAGGCAAAGCTGTCTACTCTTGACAATATTGCGAACGTGGAGACGCTCAATCCAGAAGGAGATAGAACGCGCCGGAAGACATGGAGAGAAACGAAGAGGTTGGCTTCGGACAGAGATGGATAGAGGCTGTTTACAGATGCCCCATGCTCCGCGAGAAGTCAGTCAGTCACCCAAAGTGGGAAAGAAAATTTGAATGTTACTGTTGTCTAACCATACCCCGGGAGCAAGTTTTAACCTCACATTTCTGGGAGCAAATTGGTCATGCGACATTTTTCGAGAGGCCGGGAGCAAGTCGGTTAGTGAAGGGCGCTCCTGGGAGCCAGTTTGCGGACTCCCATTGAAGGGCCTTTTTTAGATCTGCTGCGACCATGTCCTCAGTCAAGTAGGCCTTTGTGTTGTGTTCCAGTTGGGGGTTGTCAGTACTACCATATCCCATCCCTTCCTGACTGGATTCATCAATTCCACTTTTGACAACTCTTTTAAAAGTGCAGGATTGCCAGCAACGAACGTGTATTTTATAAAACGCTCTTACTCTACATCAACCTTCGCAATTCACCATAAGAACTGACTTTTTGGGTTTTTGATAGGTACTAAAGAAGCGTATTGATCACAACTCAGCAGCAACCTTTCTACAACTTATTCTTGATTTGAATCGAATACAACCCAATTACAACGTCAATTCAAATTCAATGTTAATTTCTTTCTGCTTTTCAGGATGTGTCAAAGGTGAACAGCCGCCTCAAAAATTCAATAATGGTTCAAGTCCCTTATCCGTCGTTCAACCATTTGGATTTCATGTGGGCCAAAGACGTGAGGACTTTACTGTACGACGATGTCATCGCCCTGTTGTCCAAAGCGTGAACAGATTCAAGTTAGAAGAAAGTTCCTGTTGTTTGTGAGAAGGACAGGATTTTCATTGAACTTCCTGACTGTCCTACTGCTTGTGCCTAGGCCTTCAGGTTTGCCAACTTCCGCTGACCCTTTTGAATGATTTTCAATTGCTTGGACTGCTGTGTGGCGTGGGTTTGAATGTTCTAACTACTAAAGTTTCTATATTATAATCGAAGTTTTTCATTTCCTTCAACGTTCCAAACTTTCGTGTTGAGCGTGCCCTGACAATAAAGGCTAGCTGGCTGGACAAAAAATTGAAAAATGCTGCAAATGGATAATATTTTGGTCAATGGATGTCCAAAAAAAAGAAGAAAAAAAATGGTGGAAGGGGGCTCAATCTGGAGAGGAGTAATTTGCGAGTGCAAGTCGGCCTTCCAACACGCCACTGCATGCTTCAGTATCACCTCCGCAAGATGGGATTATCGGATACCTCAGAGTGTCCTTTCTGCCGTGCCGAACCAGAGACTGCTGTGCACGGTTCCGTTTTATGTCTCCAGAGTAGTTGGAGCAATGCAGCGGTTCCCAAACGTTTTGGCTCGCGGACCCCTTTCACGGAAAAATTTCTGCTGCGGACCCCTCTTACTAAAGTGTTTAAGATTAAATCTAAATTTCAGATACGAGACACTGAATTTGTAGATTTTGGTACCTAAATAAAAGTTTAGTCAGTTTAAAAGTTTAGCCAGCTCATGGTTTACATAGGGCAACAAAACGGACTTTAAGGTCCGTTGCTAAAAACCACTTAACTCAATGATTTTTGATGTGCTGAATCCGAGTTATGTACAATTTTAGGTTTTTCTGTGTGTCATTTCGGGATTAAAAAATTATAGCCGTTACCTGCTAAGTCCTAAAAAGTCTGAAAAATACGCATCTTATTGGAAATGTAACGCTGATTAAGAATTATTTATTATATGCATATTATTATAGTATTGTCAAGACATTGACGCGTTGTCTTCTAGCCTCTGTACGGTTGTTGTTTTTTCGGAGGGAGATGTGATTGCTCACTCCCTTTGATACCTACCTCGAGAATCAGTCTGTGCCCACGCCTCGTCGCAGATTGTGTTCCTCAGGCTCCCCTTCCTAGATTTCCATTGGGGCCCTTCTGTCTTAAATTTTGAGGACCGCCACTGGGATCAGAGGGATGCTGATTTTCAGCAGTTGGGCGTCCGTGGAATTCATTCATTGTTCTCGTCATCATGGGAGACAGTCGCATTTCATTGGCCTGTTCAACAAACTTCGAGTTATGTACTCTTACTATTCAATCTATCGCTGTACAATATCCCCCCCCCCCCCCCTTCCTACCACTCCGGTACGGTTGATGCACAGAATAAACTACTGGGTTGATGTAGGTACTTCGTGATTTAACTTCCAAATTTTGATGGAAAATCTCTTTTACTACAACCTCCCGAAGTTCTTTCACCTGCAGGCAACTTGAGCTGAACTATTCTCCAGTTTCATCAGTGTGAAGTATAATCGTGGACATCGCTGTGGAAGTTTTTCTCAGCACTTCACCTTCACTGCCATCGTGCACAGCGTCGTCACATCCTGGTGACGTCATTCCTCTGATGTTAGGGGTCCTCACCAGGTTCCAGTTTTCTCCTTTTTTTTCCACACTTAATTCAACTTGTATTTATTTAATTATTTCGGAGGTTATTAATTCTTTTCTTTTTTAATTCTGTTTATACCTGCTAACCTGTTGCTAACTGTCTAACCTTTCCTTAGATGTGGATTTTTTTATTTTTTTATTTTTAAAACTTCTTATGTGACAATTTAATTAATTTTGAATGAGTTTTCACATTTTTTAATCTGAATTTGGTGTTCTTCGTCCCCCCCCCCCCCCCCCTACTTTGCCATTCTATGAGACAAAACCTTAAAAAAAAACAGCACTCGGATAAGGCCGTTTCTAAATGCACAAGCAGCAACTGCACCAGTTGATTCAAATTTGCTAATTTAAGATTTCCACAATCTATTATGATAATTTTTCGAATTACTGTTATGAAGGCAAGTAGGTAGAAAAAGCCCACTAACCCCTGATTTTCCCGAGGGGGAAAAGGATGTCTACTTTCTAATTCTTTCTGAAAGTGGGAAACCATTCGACAACATTTACAAAAGAAACCGCATAAGTTGTACCATCACATCTGGCCAGGGCGAAGTTTCCCATCATAACTTCCCAGTAACCCACCGAAAGTTGCAAATGGTGAGGTTACCGTAGGAAACCTGCCATAACCCCAATGGTTCGGACGTCAGACGTACGCAGTCTTGCTATACGCAGCTCATTTGTTTCGCTTAAATTGGCGGTTAACGTCAGATTTATCTTCTCACATTTCTGCAATGTTGTGTTGGATCATTGTGACGTTTTTGGCGGGAGTAGAAAATTCTGTACAATAAATTAATGTGGGTCTAAATAATGGTTGCTAAGTGAATTCTGAGGGACCAAACGCTCAAAGAACATCCAAACGTTTTTAATGTCGAGACAATCCAATCACAATATTCACATTCATCCAACAAGTTCAAATAGTTGAGAATGTGACTTACAGCCTATTTACAACAGCATGAAAAACAAAAGGGCATATGGACTACAACCGAAACCCTTTACACAGGAACGAACCTCTAATAAGTGACGTCCGCAATTTAGTACGTGCAAATTGTCTAAACTTCGGTATTGTTTTTTAATAACTCTCGAATTGGGCAGGAACACGAGTATGGTCAGTAGGAGCTGCCAAATACTTGAAAAGAGTGAAAAGTGCAGTTAATTCATGAAGCATTCCAAATCCACGCGGTTTCAGAACTGACCAGACCATCTTAACGTGATCAAAATTGGTTGAAAAAAAAATTAAGAGTATTTCGGGGAACCTCAGGGGTTCGTGAACGGACTTCAAAAAGATCGATTTTCAAGAGTAAAAACGCGAAAATTCGTTGCCTGACATTCATATTCTCTCACCTAAGGGGTGAGTTCGCAGAGTAATTCTGAAAATTCCGAAGCGTTCGGCGCATGCGCAGTATGGCCTTTTGCAAGGGCGGAGAGTGGTGGTACCTCGGCTTCCAGGAATTAAACACTCAAGTTCTGATGCTCTGCGAACGCAGAGCTCGTTCAGAACGTTTGGAATCAATACCGGCAGTTCTGCTGTTTTTTTAGAACTTCCAGAACTGATTCCGACTGCCTCCTGGATTGTGGAAATTCACACAAGCGCGATTAATTTCCTTTCGAGATCTCGTGGAGGTAACTTTTTCGTTAGCGGAGCACCGAAGTTTTAGCTGTTCTAAAAGTGGAGGGGAGAGCTTAGTTCCTGGAAGCGTTCGAGTTCAGATTTGATTCCGAACAGCCAGAACCTACTCTGCGAACTCACCGTAAGAATGACCCTGCCAAAGCAGTGCACTCTATCCACAACATCGCGCAACAACGCATCACTACTTCATTTCTCGTTTGCGCGCGTTTTTCATGTTTCGGCATGTTTGTTTTTCTCTCCATATTGAATATTCATCATCAGTAAGAACGTTCGACAAGAACTAAAATGGGATTATTCATTACTACTCGAATATCGAATGAAAAAAATGAAAAAAAAAAAAATCGATGGGAACTTGCAAAAAATACTCATGTAAACAATTTTTGAAAGAATAAGATAAAATTGTGAAAATTTAAACAATACAAAACAAATCTGGATAAAGATGAAAATAGAGAAAACGTTACTTCTTTTAAGCGATTTTTGTTTAAAGAAAATTCTAGCTTTTTCTTTCTTTGGATTGATCAAAACTTAACAACTCCACTTGTTTCCCGTTGAAAGATTTTTCTTTATAATTCATTCTTTTACTCGTTACAATCATGCCATTAGAGGTCAAAAAAGTGGTAAAGGCACTTATCGATGCAATTGGTTTGATTTCATGAGTAAAGGCGGTTCTGTATTACGTTTTTTAGTGCTCCGGAAAAGTTTCAACAAGTAAAGATGTGGAGTTTTGATCGACCCTTTCTCAAAAGAAAACATAACAGTTGTCTTTTCCCAGTTACTATGAGTACACGGTGACTAGCAACCCCCACACCTTTGTGTGTTTTCTACAAATGCCAAGACAAAACACAGACAACCTGTAAAGAACAAAAAACGCTCAATTTACAGTAGACGGCCCACACACAAAAAAAAAAAAAAAACGACTGTTGGCAACATTGACTGCATCCCGTCAAATTTTGACCCATTCTGGCATTTTGCTGAAGACAGTGCCACATGTGGAAAATTATTAGGAAATCATTAATAATCAATCAAGGATGAGGGTGGTAAGTTGCGTCATCATTAACAATTAATCAATCGAGGAAATAGAGCTAAATTATAAGGAAATTGACTTTCTAAAACAGGCGTTGAGGAAAACTAACACTCATTAAATTTACAAAATTAAAAAAAAAAGAAAAAAAGAGCAATGTATTCCCAACCTTTTCTTTTCTTTTTTCATTGAGTGGAGAGTAAAATTTACTACCCACTCATTAGCAACAAAAAGATGAATAGAGGAATTAATTAATGGAAAGAAAAAAAGTGTCCAAAAAGTTAATTTTGAGGGCCAGCGTAAGCGCTCTTCATTATCTCCCATAATATTCAACCGATTTTAATGACCTGGAAATAAAGGAATTTTTGGAAATGTTTATATCTCTAATGAATATCACTCAATGCATTAAATTGAACTTTTGCTAGGCTCTTTTGAGCAAAGTATCGAAAACCTATTCGACAACAACTGTTCCACAATAATTGTGGAAGAATAATTATTATTCTTGTGGCATTTTTGTATTGGAAAAAAAATTCTTTTAAAATCATCATCAATATCTCTTACGAGGGTTCTACAGGTTCTAGAGGATCCTCTAATTCTACAAATTAATCACGTTCTTTGCAAGTGAACCCCTTGGAGCTCACAGAATTATTTCACAGGAAGAAGGCAATGGTAAAATTTCCCATCTTAAGGCAACCAATCTTGGTTTAAAAAAAAAAGGAAGGAAAACAAACCCGCAATTGCATGGGATTGCCTGTGAATACTTACTTATTCTCCAAACTTGATCATCAATTTCATTAAGAACGTCGTAATTAAGAATCCTGTTGAGCATTAAATTGTGATATGTTCTTCACTTTATCTGAATAAGTCCTGTGTAGCACCACACCGTACATTACTCGTATCATTGAGTTGAATACCTTAAACAAGTATTCACTTTTCCGTGTGATTTTTCAAACTAATTAAATGAATCATGAATTAACTGTAACGACCGGTATCATTAAAAAATGTCTTAATCCTTGCGGTCTAAACTAATACTATTCTACAAACTTTGTTCAGAAAAATATAAATGTTCAGCATATAACTCCTCTACCGTCAGAGGAACGACCGTGAAAATCGTTGCAAATTTTCTCGCTTATCGACTAGTAAGACCGAAGGGTCTCAGGATTCGGATAGCATTTCTTCGATGGTTTTGTCGTCGTGAAGGGGGAAATTTGAGAGAGCCGTGTCGCTTTCAAGGAACTCCCGTAGCTCAGACTCGAGGTCGAGTTGTCCGACGCCGACGCAGGGTTCGTCCTCGCCGCTGCTGTCCCCTCCGTCGAGAACGACGACTCCCTGTGAACAATATGTTTATTTTTAGGGACGACGGGGTTTCATTGTTGACGTAACAAAAAACTTCTTCTACTTGAATTTGAGGGTAGGTGTGACTCCCTCCCTGAACAGTATATGGGCGATACTCTGAATGTAGGGAAATCCAGGTAGGATCATTTTTTGAAGAACTGAAAGTTACATTTCGTCGCTGTGGAAGCAACACCGCCTAATTGACTTTGTGGTGAAAATGAAATAGTGTTTAAATGTAACAACTGCATGAAATAGTTACTCGAAACAGTTTTTTGAGTCTTCTGTAGAGTTCGGAAAATGTGGGCTAGGCGGTATTGCTTCTACAATGTGCGACCCAGCTGTTACTGTGACTGTTCCAGTTCGTTTAGCGTTACCCAGGGTGCACCAACAAGGAGCAAACTGGATGGATTTTACGTCCGAAATGCCCTGCTTCCTACAACAACATGCAGAGCTCAGACATGATTCCATCAAGACTGTCCAGAAAGGAAAGACGGTGTCCGATAGTTTTCATTTGGAGAGTCCAACGTCAAGGGTCAAGAGATTAAGAAGCAACTGCTCTTATTAGTTGGGGAGTCCAACGCAATCATCGACGCGCGACCTTTAACTTTTTCCGTTTCGCTGGGAGTCGTTTTTCAATCAATCTACATCGGTCGTCGTTTTCAATCAATCTACATCGGTCAAATTTGTCGTCAACGGTCATTTTCAACTTTTAAATTATAGGACCTCAGTTTCGGATACGGCAAAAATTTGTGGGACTCTTCACAAATTCCATTTCCCTCATTTCTCCGCTCGTCAGGGATGACATTTTCTCCCGAAGGGTTTTCATTCTTCTAGGTACTTTTTGAGCGCATTAAAGTATATTGTCTTGCTGAATGGACTTGAGGGTCTCAATAATCAGGTGACAGAAGGACTCAAGGAACCGGTCACACATTGCTCATAATCCCTGGGTCACACTTCGATCCATAGATGGGAAATGGCGGGGTCGCACTTTGTATTGGATCAGAGGTGTATCGATCGCAGTTTGATAACACCCAAAATCGCTGAGGGATCATTGAGAGATATCTTTTTTTCCACTTGCCCCGGTGAAGCCATAATAATTGTTCCAAAGAATGAACAGGCCGGTTACGCACTTTCGATGGGGCAAGTGCGTAAGTTGGACGCGGACAGCTGTTTTGGTCATAATGCTCACAACTGACAAGCCTACATCAATCGTACATCGAAAAACAAGGGATTCAGAGGTATCCAGGGCAAAAAAGTGACGTACCGTCAACGGCTTATTTTTTAGGTAGGTACTGTTGAAGTTGAACTCAACAAAACATACCAAGCACTTCCCCCACCTTACCTTTTCTTAAAATTTTGATTTTAGTTAAATTGCACTGTTGAGGGAGTGATTATTGTGGAAGTGCACCAGTGGTACTAAGTACAGCAGTGAGGATCCGTCTTTCTCTCTGACCACTGATTGATAAGTAATTGGATCCTCACTGCTGTTTTCTCCAGAACAAGAACTTGCAACAGCAGTTAACTCTTTTCAGAACACATTGTACATTTGTACATTTAAATGAGCAACACATTTTCAGGACCTCAACATCCTATTCAGGCCCTCACTTTGTGAAAATCAGATGTAATTGAGGTCCTGAAAGCAAAACATTGTTTGGATGATTACCACTGATCAACAATCAATTGAGATTCCACACACATCCAAGAGTGCATGAAATGCATGTGAGGGACGGAACGCGTGCTCGAATGGGTAACACACAGTTGACATCAACCTGTTTACATCGAGACTGAAAAAAAAAAAAAAAACTCCCGCTCTGGCGCATGATCAGTCAACTTAGCTGATTTGGCGAGAACCTTTGGTCGAGGTCGCGATCTGAACACTGACGTCACGATAGAAGGGTAACTTTTCCCTTATTGTGAATACTGATGTGTGGGACCATTATTAATGATACACTAATAAATGAAATGTGGCAGTGACAAAATAGCCAATATCTGATATGCACAAAACATTTTTGTTTTGTTTAAGGGGTCAGGCATGGTTCAGTTTTGGCAAAACTGAACCATGCATGACCATAACTAAAAAATGCAGAAAAGTAACCTAGGAGGAGCTACAGCGGACCTAAGTCAAAAAATCGAGTTGTGGGGCCTGAAAATTTGGCCATTCATGAATAATACATAGAGAAGTTGTAGGTACCTACATAGAAAACGTTTCGAGGGAAACAGTTACTGTAGCAGCAAACCCCTTATATGTACATGACCTTTTTTTTAATCTCGCATACTTCGGCTGTTGGGAGCTTTGGACTGGGATTTACCTACTTTCAGAGAACCTCCCATATGGCGAACGGACATAGCAATTTCCATATCCAGGCCATTTGAAAAGGACTAATTTTGAGCTTTTGGAACTTGTTTCAATGGTGAAGGTTGCACGACATGCGTTTAGGGTAATTGAATAAAAGTGTATGGCCACTTACCCCAACTGTGGTAGGGATGGGGGAAGTTGTGTTAGTCGAGGTGGAGACGCTCATTGTTTCACTAACTATGCCCATCGCTTTGCGAATGGCCGGCACAGGAATCAGCGCCCCTGGCGGGACCTGCTTGGCAAGCTCGCTCAAGCTCTCGGTGATTTTCTCAGCTGAAACATACGAATAGGTCAGATACATAACACTCATCTCTTTTTGATGAACGATTTCATGTCGAGTTTAACTAACCCAAGTTGATCTCAGTTTCTGACGGAGGCATGATGTGGCCCAAATGGGCTGGCGGTGGAGCAGATAACCTATCGTTTTGGACCTGATGGAGTTTTTCTATCAAAGCCGTCGTGTGTTCCAACTTCTCTTGCACAGGGTTCGGCGGACGCGGTGCAGCCTCCGTGACATCCCCTGCAAGCCACAACCAACACGGTGACAACACACGCTCGGTAGCTCAGCTTTCACTTAGTAACAAGAAGTTCGTATAACCAAAAAACTAAACGCATACCGATATCATTTAAAAAAGACGTGTCTATCCCCAATTCGGACAGCGTTTTGAGTTGCTCAACCTCAATTTTCACGTTGGCCACGTCCGCCTTTTTGGCGGTCTGACTGTCTGCATTGGACTTCTCTTTGGTCTCCATGAGATCTTTTACTCTTTCCTCTTCCTCGCGGAATTTCCTTTGCTCGTCGATCACGCTGGTCGCCTTCCGGTGTTCCCCACCAGTCAACAAGTCGAGCAAATTGTCCACCATGGTCAGAGTGTAGTTGCAGTCCTTGGCGAAATTAAGAACGCTGGAAATGAGCAATGAATGTGAGGAAATGATAATCTGGGTGGGAAGTTGGAAAGACCGACGGGTCTCTATGGGGTCGATCAAGTTGGTGTAGTCTCTTCATGAACAAAATTAAATACCTATTTTAAAATTCTAAATTTTTGAAAGTTACCTTTCTGCGTACAAAGTAGCATTATCATCTCCGTACGTTTCATAAATGAGATCTGACTCCTCCTTGGAAAGATTGGCGAAGGTTGAATCGTACGAAGGAGCGTAAGAACCAAAAGCACCATAGTTGAGAGGTCTCACTGAAAAAAAAAAGAAAAAAAAGAAGAGAATAGTTTACCCTCTAGTTTAGTTTAAACCCTCTATGTTGTAAATACGAGTTAAGGTATTTACACTACATCACTCCATACTAAGGTACTTTCGCGGAATGATCCATATTCTTTAACATTCGTATCAAGAAAACCCTATTCCTCACCATTTATTGTTGTTGTTGTTGTTGTTGTTGTCGTCTATTAATGCCGTGATGTTTGCTCCCCTCATGCACTACAAATGATGGCCTCAAACGGGCAGGATTGGTTGGGATTTTTCATTCTAATCCGATACTTAAAACCACGGTCGAACGACACACCAAGTTACTTTTTACAAGAAAGGATTTTTGCATAGCTTACCAGTTTTAGCTAAATTCCGACGGTCCTCCCTCATCCCCTGGAGTTGTCCAGAACCATGACTCAGCTTACCGATGAGCTGACCAAGCGATATAGGTTTTTCGGGACGATTGCCGGGATCTCCGGAACTGGGAATCAGGATTGCAAGAGACGTGCTGCCATCTGACTGCTGTCTCATGAATCCCATCTAGACAAAACCAGATGGAAGAATTACAACTGGCCAAATAGGCACGAATAGGCTTAGACAGCAAGTGTGAATTTGTTATATACGAGAAGAAAGCTTTCTTACGTTTGTTTTTGGTTTTTTCAGAGAAAGTTTGTCTTGTTTGAATTTCAACGCTTTTTGGGTCTGCTCTAAAATTTGTTCAGGCGTAAGGTCGTCTGAAATCGCCTCAAACTTGGATCTGAAAATTAAGATTGAAGAAAATCGAAAAACTGCACACTAGTAGGAACACGTTTCATTCAGAGCAATGCACTCAAATGCTTATACGTACTCAGGTACGTGGTTTTGGGCTTTTCGTTTGGGAGACTTGCTCCCACTGTTAACAGTCACTTCTTCGGGCGGATTGGTTTTCTTCGGGCTGGTTGCCATGGGCGTCTCTCTCACGGGGTGTCCAGTTCGGATTTGGAAACCCAACTGTTCCGCAGGTATTTCGTTGACCCACTTCAGCGACGTCGAAAGCTGTTTGAGCTTTTCGGGGCTGAGCATTTTGAGGCCACCGTGAAGGAGACGTTTGGCTGCTTTGTAATAAATAGTGTCCGACTGGTTGTAGGTCATAGCGTTGTTACACATCAATTTTAGATCAGTCTGAAAAATTTAATAAAATACAAAAATTAGACTATACACGGGTACATCAAGAGTTTGTCAAATTTTTTTTCTCCTAATTTCCTACTTGAGTTGCAAATTTTTAAGTTGGTATACTCACAATATATTCATTTAGAGTTGTGTACGCGTTGTCCTCGACCTTTTGCCTCATCGTAGAAAAATCCATAGGATGTGTAATGGTTTTTGAGTATCCCGGAGCGATTTGATCCGTGACGGGCCAAGCGAAAAACTGCTGAGGGTCTTTCTTCTCCAATTGCCTTTGTAAATATTCGAGGGTTTTAATAAGAGGGCTCCGGTTCTGTTTTTGCCGCAGCAGTTGCACGCACAATCGTTGTTCCCGCCCACCTGGAGACAGAACCAAGCTAGAAAAGATGATATGGGTTCTTGGAACGCTTGAAATGGAACGAAGAAAACTTACTGTGGGTTTCTAATGACGAACCATCTTGCTTTTGTGCATGGTACTCAGAGCTTGATGGAGCTTCAATCATGGTATCCTCCCCCATACTCATCCCATCTTCACTCGATTGGTCGTCATACCTCCGTTTCTTATCCTGAACGAAAATAAAAAAACGAGACTTAGAGTGTAGATTGGGGTGGCATTTAAAATGGATTTTTTTCAAAAAAATGGGCCAAGGAACTAGGTCAGAGAAATGGGAAAATTCGGCCGAACATAGTTGAACTAGTAATGAACAAAGTACTCAGTACAGTTAGCACTGAGAAATTAGGTGTCTGAGCAGAGGAAATCACTAGTGAATATTTGGCGTTTTGAATTTTCCCGCCGTCGCACTTTTACTAATCCACCAGAGTGCGCTAGCATAAGAAGAGACCAACGGGAATCTGCCGGAGGTGACGGCGGAAATGGCGGCCGTGTAGCAGCCAATGAGAGAGTAGCGCCACTTTTCACTCCAGATTCAAAGTTGAAATTTTCGACGGTGCCCTGGAAATTTGTATTACACCGTAGGAGCCCAAAACTCACTGCTATGCCTTCAAATTATGAAGTTCTTTCAGAAAAAAGTATTGGTCGACCGTCGGTTCCCGGGCCCATTCAAAATGTTATGCTCCCAAGGTCTAAAGGAGTCCCTAAACTATCAAGCGGCTTGATCAAATGCTTGAACCTACGAATGATGGGAGCTTCAAGCGTGCTTCAATCAACCCTTCAATATTTTGATCAAAACGCTCTCGTCAGTCGAAGCAGAGAAGTGGAACAGTGTGTGTTGCGTTCGTGCTTTCGCTTTTAGTTTATTATTCTTGGAATAATACACCTATGTTTTCGCGACGGGGGTCGACGACTCCGATCGGGCTCAAAATTTGACATTATCCGTTTCAAGAGGTCTACATTCTAAATCTGATATGTCCGTCCGCCGTACGCCGTCCGTCGTCCGCCATCCAGGTTGTTTTGGGCGGTAGGAATTTTTTTTTTAATCTGAAATTTTGACAAAATACTTGGTTTACCATCTAGTTGTGCCCGCAAGGTTTTCAGTCCGATCGCCCAAACCCGTGGGGCGCTATGGGGCTACGGGAGGGTTTTTTTGAAGGCTTTTAGCTATGGGATCGAGTTAGGTGTCGTTTTCGAAGTATTTTTGGACGTAGAATCAATTTTTTGGGGTCCCGGAACGATCCGATTTCACTGGGGCGATCTTTAGGGCTTTCATGGGGCTAAAAATGGGATTTTTGAAGGATCCAAGGATTTGCTGAATTTATTGAAAAAATACCCCAAAAGTTTTCATGATTTTCATAGGCCAATTCATTTTTTCAATTCAATGTAGAACATATTTAAGGGTTGGGAGGGGAAAAAATTACAAGTTGCATTTTAAGAGCCACCCTAGTGTAGATTAATAAATGCCACAATCATGAATGCAGACGTCTCGTACTTTGTGGTGGTGTTTCTTCTTTCTTTCATGTTTGTCATGCTCCCTGTCCTTCTTCTTCTTTTTCTTCTTCGCTTTCTTGTGGAGGGACGACGACGACTGTATGGACTCATCGTCTCCGGCTACATAAGATGAAGCGGGAGGACCAGGAGAATCACTATGTTCAGGTGTCGACGAGCTGCCAACTTTAAGTATCAGCTTCAGGGCGGTCGGTCGGTCTCCGTTGAGACTTTTCTCTGTAAAAATGAGACATGCTGGAGTCAAAAATCACGTTCTAGGCACACATAGGCAAGACAGCATGAAGGGAGTCGAGTGATGAGAATCCGTTTTCAAAGTATTTAGACGTAAGCTCGATTTAAGGGGGTCCCAGAGGGTTCCAAATATGTATACACTGGGGCTCCGTGAGGCTGTAAAGGGGTTACAACTGGGGTTTTCGTAAGGGCTTTGGACTGGGGGTCGAGTGAAGCGTTAATTTCAAGGAACTAGTTAAATGGAATCGATCGAAGGTGGTCCTAGTTCTATTCGACCGGCATCGACCGGAATGAAGGGCTCTTATTTCATCTCATTGTAAACAGGAACCATATAATGTTTCTCAAAAAAAGGTGGGTAGCTTCGTCAACCCCGGGAAAATGGCGGTTTCTAATTTTGTTTATGGATTCACTAAATCCAGCAGTCCAATCATGGGACCCCCCCCGTTCAACACGACTTGGCACTTCGCAATTCTGAAATACATCGCAACTGTACTTCCACTGAAACACGAGGATGCTCTTAAAAACTAGTAACCCCTGAAGAGTTACGTCCTTACCATCATATTTGTCCTTCTTGTGTTTCTTATGTTTCTTAGTTGATCCCACAGGGCGCTGCATCTATGTAAGTTACTGAAAGATCGGGGAGGAAATAACACAATAAACTATACGAGATGCCGAAAGTTTTGTCATGTGAAGTCCCAACGTCGTCTGGGGCGATCAACTTCCACCGGAAGACATTTCAACTTCATCGGACACTAAAACCGAAACACGCGCTTATTAACTCAGTCGAAATGTAGATCCGTTAAAAGGCTGTTGTTCTCACATCAAACACTCATTCGTCGCGAACCGGCCGGCTAAACGCAAATGAAAATCAAGTCCACCGGCTAGTTTCTAGAAGAGTTTTTCGCAACGATCTCCATCATAACAACTACTATTTTTGAAACGAAAACTATTACAACAAATTGGCAATCATATAAATGAGAAGCTAACGTAGTAATTCAAAACCGTTCACACATACACAAACATAACCTATTTTGAAACCTTCTTCTTCTTCGACTTCTTATGATATTCGTCATGAACCGCTTTGTTTGTCCTAGCATACACCATGAAGTCATTATGGAGGCATAGAAATACATCGATTTTCTCAATTTCCGAAATATCGATAATTTTGATATTTTCGATAAATCATAATATGAGAACATAGGTAGAGTTCAGCACACAAACAATTTTTATGTCTGTTTATAGGGGTTTGCGGATGGGATGAGTTTAAGAAATCTCTAGTTGCCGGGGAGTGCAATGTTGGTGGGGTTCTCAGTGGTCTAAATTACCATACGAACCAATCCAGGCCCCCATGCTTTTTTCTCCATTCAACTTCTTTGGAACAAGACAAACGAAGTAACAATTTTATACAAAATGGAAAAAGGCGTCGCCACCTGTGATGTCATACATTGTATTATTGCGACTCTAAATAATATGTATGCATATTATGCAGGTCGCGCCTAATAACATAAAAGGACGGTACCTACCTACATGCTTTACTCATTTTTTACATAATAGAGGATGATACGTACATAAATGTATTTACAAGATCATCATGATGTAAAGGCTACTTGAAATTATAATATAATTTATACTTAGTATGTTATAATGTGAAATCTAGTATGTTATATGTGAAGTCTAGTATGTTATAATATAACACATATTATGTGAATCTGTACTACGGCTTTTCTCCTTTGGACGGCAGTGTAGCCCTACAGAGCCCCACGGGTTTGAGCGGTCGGGCTGAAAACCTTGCGGGCACAACTAAATGGTAGACCGAGTATTTTGTCAAGATTTAAAAATTTAATGTGGCCTATAGTAAATTTTAATATAGTATGCATCGAATTTTCTGGTTTTGTGGTAATCGATTATTTTACTATCGATTATTAACGATCTCAACGCGTAAAATACTTTTAGATATTAATCAGTCGTACAGATTACGATATTATTTAAATATCAACACAATTAATAATCATCTTATTTGCGTATTATCTTATAAGTCAATTGGAAACAAAGTTACGGCGAAAACTTTCTCGTTTTATCTGTTTGGTCGTGACCCAATCATTCGTTATCTTATCAGTCGCTATTGTGTTTTGTCACAAACTCATTTCGGCAGCTAAGTACTTCGTCGAGTGTTGTGAATGTTAGGTGCGTTATGGCATCTCGGCGGATAGTCTGTTCACGATTTTGTAAGTTGACGAATTTATTGCGCGTTAGTCAAATAGCGAATTGAAGTTGTTGACGAGAGGACGTTGACGTTGAAATGGATCGGCGTTCAAAATTGTCAGTACGCCGAGTTGTCGCTACTCCTCTCCGATAACAGTATTTGTTCACTAATCGTCAATTCCGGTGTAATAATGTTTTTAATGTACATTAATTCTGCAATGTGACTTATTTCTCAAAAGTTTAGGAACACCACAACCGAATAAGTTATGAAATTAAGCTTAATTTAGACTGTCCTCGACAAATGACATGACCTTTGGAAAGTGCCAGATGATGTGACGATCCATTCCGGCTAATTATCCCGTCAATCACAATATGGGTCCACTGGCGTTGCTCCTTATTATATGAAACTCTTCTCATTTCATAGAAGAATTTTCAGTTTCACTCAATCGTGGGTACTTGGGAAAAGTGACAGTTACATAATCAATGCTCAGCCTAAAATTTGAGATTGAAATCTCACATTCCCCATGAGGTCAATCATTGGACAAGCTTGGGGATATTACGAACAGCTAATTACCTCTTGGGATACTTACCGTTTAGTCTCAATTTTTATCTGCGAATAAGTGAAACAGATGACTCACAGGTGTGTTCGAACAATAACCCATTGCGCCCAAATCCCTCTTGCGATTACGAGAGCTCATTAAGGCGAAAGGGGAGCCTTGGGTAGTGTGATTCTCAGATAATAGATCGCAGCACATCCGCTATAAAAGTATTAGCGTTCTAGCTCGCGGAATACCACGTGTATTTCAAATCTGAAAAGTTATCTGAGATCCTTAGGCAAATGCACAACTCGCTAACATGCCCAAAATTTTAAAATTTCAAATGTGAGGAATTTAGAAAATTTATTTTTTGAATGAAAAGAAATTTTGAAATTCTGTGCTGTACATAGCATGCTCACATTCAATTCATGAATTTAAAAAAAAAAATTCATCAAAATTGAACAATTCTAACCCTGTCTAAAACTGTTTTGCGTATGCTGGGGGTTAATTAATTGTTGCGACTGCAGGAGAGGTCGGTCTGACCTACTTAAACACTTGAGGTCCCGCAGAAAGGGTGCGATGTACGATCCTCTCGCTTGAAAGGATCCTAAAAACGGTGGAGGATTTTTACAGTTCCCGCCAGCGAGATGTAATAATACAGCATACCTACAAAATAAAATACGAAATTTTATTTATGCAATTTCCAGTCTATTGGCAACTTATGGATTTTTTTTCCGCCCTTGGGGAAAAAATCTCCGGGAAAATTCGTCCGGTGGAAAATCGTCCCATTATGTACCAATAATACTAGTAGGTACCTAAGCCGTAATTTTTCGGGACATGGTCCGATTCTCGAGGTGTCCCGTCCGACTTTTCAAGCCTCCCGAAAGAAATGACGATAGAGCCCATCAAAATTAAATTTTGATCGTTTCAGGATAGAGATTTTCTATCCTGAAACGAAAAGAAGGAAAATCAGACAAGTTTTGGTTTATTGTTCTTGGAATAATCCACCTATCTCGACGGAGGTCGACGACTCCGATCGGCCTCAAAATTTGACATTATCCGTTTCAAGAGGTCTAGATTCCAAAACCGAAATGACCGTCTGCCTTCCGGACCGTTTTGGGCAGTAGGACGTTTTTTTATAAATCCGAAATTTTGACAAAATAGGTACTCAGTTTACATCTAGTTGTGCCAGCAAGGTTTTCAGCCCGATCGCCCAAACCCGTGGGGCGCTATGGGACTAAAATGGGGCTGCGGGAGGGGATTTTTGAAGGCTTGTGGCTATGGGATCGAGTTAGGTGTCGTTTTCGAAGTACTTTTGGACGTAGAATCCATTTTTTGGGGTCCCGCAACGAACCGATATCACTTTTGCGATCTATAGGGCTTTTACGGGGCTACAAATGATATTTTTGATGGATCCCAGGAGGTAAAATATTTTCAAGGGAAAAACGAAAAAAAGATGAAACAAATTTTTTGCGAGAAAAAAAAATTTTAAATATAAAAATCAAAAAACAATTTTAATCTTGAATTTTTTTTAGTGCAGCTATCGTTGGACGTGTATAGAAAATGACTCAGCCGTACTAATTACGTTAGGTATCAATTATTGATGAACGCAAGGAAGACCCCATAATCGGTTTGGACCGTTATCCATTAGCCACAGAGGATGAGACAGTGGTCAGTCACAATTGCGTGAATCCGACCGTATTATACCTACAGCCCTTTATATAATATATTATTCGGAATATTATTTGGAATAATACCTACAGCCCTTTATATCCGAATATTATTCGGAATGAACAATCTACCTTAGAGACTTTTTGTCATACTGCGTTTTGCTTTTATGCAAGTTACCTTCTGTGAAAACTTCGTTGAAAGGACCTTTTGGTTTATTATTCTTGGAATAATACACCTATGTTTTCGCGACGGGGGTCGACGACTCCGATCGGGCTCAAAATTTGACATTATCGGTTTCAAGTGGTCTACATTCTAAATCCGAAATGTCCGTCCGCCGTCCAGGCCGTTTTGGGCAGTAGGAATTTTTTAAAAAATCTGAAATTTTGGCAAAATACTTGGTTTACCATCTAGTTGTGCCCGCAAGGTTTTCAGTCCGATCGCCCAAACCCGTGGGGCGCTCTGGGGCTATAATGGGGCTACGGGAGGGGTTTTTTGAAGGCTTTGAGCTATGGGATCGAGTTAGGTGTCGTTTTCGAAGTATTTTTGGACGTAGAATCCATTTTTTGGGGTCCCGGAACGATCCGATTTCACTGTGGCGATCTACAGGGCTTTCATGGGGCTAAAAATGGGATTTTTGAAGGATCCCAGGATGTTAAATATTTTTCGAGTAAAAAATACAGAATTAACAAAAAAACACTTTTTTGAACAAAAAATCCAAAAAAAAATTTTTTTTGAGATAAAAATCCAAAAAAAAAAATTTTTTTTAATTTTTTCATTGACAGAATTAAATTTCTGCACAAGTAACGTATATCAAAGAATAATAAACCCTTGTGTAAAATTTGCAGCGTTTTCTATGTGGAGCTCTTGCAGACATGCTACCAAGGGCAAGAACGTTCTTCGGCTGAATGCTCGTCGGAGCGTCAGATGAAAGGCCAAAAAGATTCAAGCCGCTTTACTAGCGAGGTAAGTGATTATATAATAATTATATAATCTCTTACCTCGCTAGTAAAGCGAGTAATATATTAATCATTAATATAATTAAGTAAAATATAATAATTATTTATACCTAATCAATTATATTTATTTATAAATAGAATAATATTTTATTATAATTATTATAATAAATTTATAATAAATAATTTATTTATAATTATTATAATAAATTTTATTTTATTATAATATTAATTGTTATATTATAACAATTATAAATGATTATAAAATTTAATGAATTATTTATATAATGAAATTTAAGATTAAATTTAAATATAACGCATTTTGTTACACATCTAATAATAAGTTAGTATTCACGTTTCCGACTTCTTTCTGGTAACGATCCAGCTATGTTCTGTCCGTAGAGGTATTCTCTTGACTCCGGCGCCGGGGCCAGTAATCAAGCGGAGTATACCGAATCAACGTAATTACCATCCATAATAATTCGATATACCGAAATCAGTTACTATAGTTATAGTATAGTTACCGACTCCTAACAGTTCATCCAGAATTTTATTAAAATAAAATTTATTTGTAGGTAATTAATAATAGTACTATCCCTAATAAACTTAAAATTAATAATAAACCCTAGTGATATAATATATCACTAAGTGATAGGTACATAATAATATTATGTACCTATAACCGCGTACATAATAAATATTTTTATTTATTTTATATTAAATAATATAAAAATATTACAAATAAATATTTTTATTATTATGAACATAATAATTAAAAGCTGCGAATAATGTACATATTATGTACATTATTCGCAGCTTTTTTTTCTCTCTCTCTCTCTCCAAATATGTATATATTATTTCAGGGTAGGTGGAAGAGAGGGCCTTAAGGCCCTAACCTACCCTGATGGCTAAATAAAGAAATCAATCAATCAATCTCCCTATCGTTTAGGGTGTTGTCCTCAATAGTCCAGGCAAACGGTGTCATGCAAGGCCATTTTGGAGAAAAAAATAGCGGCTTTAGTTTTATGACTGATCTTTATGTTTTCAGGTGTGCTGAATCCGAATCTGAAGTTTGCCGCGCGCTATCAGGTCCGGAAGTTGCCTAAATTTGACAATTTAATACAATTTCGTGTTTTGTTTTTTTTTCGTTTTTTCTTTTTTGTTTGAACCAGAGAAAACGTTCAAAGTGGGTCAAACATTTACTAGAAATTTGGATCCAAATGGCCGTAAATATTCCCAACACCATTTAGGTAGGTACCAGTACAACACTATTTTCTAGTACAACTAGTTCATGGTGATGTACACGTTGAAACGCATTTTCTGCGTGAATGGAATGATCGAATAATACGGCGATCACATTTCAAGTTGCATTCGAGGGTAGTTACCTACCTGTACGATGCGAATGCTCGCAGAGGGTCTCATTGAAGTCGTCCGGCCTACCTGGGGGTAGGGCCCAGCCCGGTTGCCCACCCCCCCCCCCCCCCCCCTCACACGCCGAGGAAATTTCTTCAAATGCACCAATTACCATTACCAGGAGAATCAATTTTTGATGGCCATAGAGTGAAAAAAGAGAAAAAACGATTTTTTCTTTCGCATTTTAAAATGACGTTCTATGCTTTGTATATCTTGAAATTTCTAAAAACTCATCAAATTAAAAATGGCAATTTTTAAAATTTGATATAGCAACTTTTTTTAAATTTCGGCATGTTGGCGAAGATTCATATGACATAAGAATGCTTCTCAATTTTTTTCAGAATATTTTAATGAATAGTTCAGCGGGAATCACGCTAATTTGTTCGCGGATCTTCCCTCTCACTCGCACACTTGTGGTCCCCTTTCGCCTTAAGCAAAGAGGCAGGGAAAATTGGGGAGGGCGGTAGTATTCTATGGCGCCCATCTTAAGGGAAGCAAAGCGGACTTTCGCGCCCAAGACCTCCGAGATGGTATAACAAACATCACCTCCTCTCTACCATAACACAGCCCCACAAAAAAAAAAAAAAAAAAAAAGCTCAGAGAGATCCCTGATTGATTAAAAAAAAAAGTTTCTGATCCGGGGGTCTGACTATGGTATTCCTATGTATTTTTCGACGCTGAATCCGAATCCGAGGTCAAAAAAATCCGTTCACCCCTTAATCCTTTGTGTAGGGGCGAAATCATCCCTCCAGGAGGGGTAAGTTGATGAATATGATTATTTTGGAGAGTACAAACGCATCGGGGATATTTTGTGATGTGTGTGGACCCATGGAAGAAATCCTTATTCCATGGTGTGGACCTTTACTGAAGTCCGAGAGACCAAAGAGAGGGATAAGCACCCCTAAACAGGGGTTGATGGAACCGGTTCCACCCCACAGCCCCACAAAAAAACGTTTCTGCTTCGGGGGTCTGACTATGGTATTCCTATGTATTTTTCGATGATTTCGCCCCTACACAAAAAATTAAGGCGTGAACGGATTTTTTTGACCTCGGATTAAGATTTGTGGGAACGGCTACCAACCAGAGGAGAGACTACGATGTTTACCTATCAGGTAATCAACGGAGTCTCACCTTGAACTTACGCCCGGACGACACATTGTTCACTGATATGGTACCGATGACTCTATTTGCCTTCTGGTGGTCGAGGTCCAATCCCTAATACAAGACTTATCACTACGACTGTAGGTCCATCAACAAGCCGGGTCGGCGGCCCCCAGCTCTCCCCCCTCAGTCGTAGATTGCTATGGCTAGTTTAACGTTCTCAGCAAACGAAGACAATGTTTTTTTTTTACCGGTCCACCAGAATTTTATCCCGGTTCGAGGTCCCAAGAGAGGTTCGTTCATGCGATCCCTCGATCTTGTGTGTTGAAGACGGATGTCTCGGCCGCCTTCGTCACGGGAGCCTCTGCTAGGATTCACATAAACGTTCCAACGTTCAGAGGTGAATTGTCAACCGACAAGACAGGTATTACAACACATAATTGACTTTTGGTCAAACATTGGTGTTCTTCCCCGGATTCGAACCAGGCTGATCAGCGCTCCGACTGATTGTAAACAGGCGTCTCGCTGACGCCTTAGTCCACGGGGCTACCCTGTCCCCTTCCCTGACCTCGGATTCGGATTCAGCGTCGAAAAATACATAGGAATACAATGAGGTGGTTAGGTTGAGAAATGACTCCTCTGCTGAGTACTAAATTGTTTATTTAAATAAACTATTTTGTAATCACCTCATTGGATTAGACCTCTGTCGCCAAACACCACACATAGGAATACCATAGTCAGACCCCCGGATCAGAAACTTTTTTTCTTGTTGTGGGGCTGTGTAATCTGTGCAAGATAAGGTACAATGGATTGTTGTAGAAGACCTTAGCAATGAAAAATGAAGGATTAGACACTTCTCACTGTAAACAGGTCCTGCCAAAATCCCAACACGCCGTTCTCACTTGTGCTCATCTATCAACAGTTGATACCAACATGCCATACTGCAGTTACTGCACTCCTCAAGAGTGAATGTTCACGCATACCGGTGGCTCAAATGATAGTGTAGCAATTCCTTCGTGGCTCAGAAACCCAAGACAGGTGTTGCTGAAGGCTCACGTCCAGACTTCGAAGTATAGCCCATTTGTGGAAAAAGTTGACCTCATCGAAGCAAACCCTGAATATGCTCGGATGGGGTAGATTCTACCGTTTCTCTAAAACACCTGGCTCTCAGGGGGGTGATTTCATATTAAATTTTGCACCTGAAGCCGACGGAGCCAAATTTTGAACGTGCTGCGGAGATACTCCGGCCAACCGCGGTATCCTGACCAAGCTCCTGAACCAGTTGCTCCATCTCAGATCCATCCTCCGAAAGCTCGGAGCTATCATGTTTCATCAGGTTTATTCAGCTTCAACACGAGAAAACCGTGCTTACTCCTTTATCATCCACATGCGAAGTGGGCGCAATGGTTCATCTCGTTGTTGCAAAGCATGACCACAATGGTCTACTTGATGGTCACAACGATGGGGCAGGTGGTTCGAGGGTTGGGTCCAACTACCCACACCGATAGTATGGTAGTCTAGTATGTAGCAGAAACATTTTCTGCTACATAGCCGCATTTAATGCTAAATCAGCCCCCTCCCCTCGTGGGCATCGAAAATGGGGGATACCCTCTGAAATTCACAATTTTCCACGCTCATATTAGGCTCTCGACAATTTTTTTTTTTTCTTTCAAAATTTTCCGACCATCTTAGAATAAAGATTATTATCCTCCTCCAATTTAAAAAAAAAAAACGTTGCAAATTTTACACAAGGGTTTATTATTCTTTGATATACGTTACTTGTGCAGAAATTTAATTCTGTCAATGAAAAAATTAAAAAAAAATAAAATTTAATTTTTTAATTTTTAATTTAATTTTTATCTCAAAAAAATTTTTTTTTTGATTTTTTTTTTTTCAAAAATTTTCTTTTTCAAAAATTCTTTATTTTTTACTCGAAAAATATTTAACATCCTGGGATCCTTCAAAAATCCCGTTTTAGCCCCATGAAAGCCCTAAAGATCGCCCCAGTGAAATCGGATCGTTCCGGGACCCCAAAAAATGGATTCTACGTCCAAAAATACTTCGAAAACGACACCTAACTCGATCCCATAGCTAAAAGCCTTCAAAAAACCCCTCCCGTAGCCCCATTATAGCCCCATAGCGCCCCACGGGTTTGGGCGATCGGACTGAAAACCTTGCGGGCACAACTAGATGGTAAACCAAGTATTTTGTCGAAATTTCAGATTTTTTAAAACATTCCTACTGCCCAAAACGGCCTGGACGGCGGACGGACATTTCGGATTTTGAATGTAGACCTCTTGAAACGGATAATGTCAAATTTTGAGCCCGATCGGAGTCGTCGACCCCCGTCGCGAAAACATAGGTGTATTATTCCAAGAATAATAAACCAAAAAAAAAAAAAAAAAGATTCATTGTCGAAAAGGGAGTAGAAGGGGTTTGAGGCCAGGTGGGATATGGTCGGGGGTTGGCTGGCTTTAGCCAGCAGAGGGTAGGCCCCTAGTTATTACATCTAAGACATTTCTAGTTTCATTTGCTTTGCACGTTCTACCAAACATTACCGTGGGGATGAATTAAAAACAAAAGAGACTTCGTCTGGGGATGGATTGCCTAAACTGGGACGGATCGCCATGAGTTTTCGACGGCGGGGGTGGATCGGCAGCCCTTTCTCCTCAATAGCTAATGTTAAGTTGGCGAAGTTCTCTTTTATCACGTTTTATTAAATAAAACAAATTTTGTTCAATTGTGGAGGCAGGTCACTTGAATATTACACATGAGTACTCCCTGCAGGGAATGGTAATCGTCCCCACCCATAAAAATCACCCTAGCTTTAATTACGAGCGTTATCTTGCTCTAATACATTCACGGTGATGGTTTCAGTAAAGCGAATTTCATCACTGAACAAAAGATGGCTTTCTACTCAAACATTCCCAAAGATCACCACACACTACTCCATCGTCGACAGAAGCTCAGACCCACGTTGGAAAGGTATAGTTACTGTTGTGATTGATTTGCGGTTGAACCTCTTTGGAATTTTATTGAAAAACGTAAACGTCTCAATGATCTTTCAGATGTAAATATGGAACGATTCGTCGATGAAGCAGATGTTGTCGTAGTTGGCGGCGGCCCTGCGGGTACTGCTGCAGCCATTCGTCTGAAACAACTAGCTGAAGCTGCTGGAAAAGAACTTCGAGTGTGCTTGGTCGAAAAATCGGCTCAATTAGGTTCACATTTGGGTTTTCTTGGTTCAATCGTATTTGTACGATTCCCCGGTAACCTTTGCCACTTGTTTTATTTTAGGTGGTCATACTTTGTCTGGCGCTGTGATCGATCCGATAGCCATTAATGAACTTATTCCTGACTGGAAGGAGAAAGGAGCGCCTCTTAACACGCCAGTGGCGTCAGACGTGTTTTCATTCCTTACTGAGAGTTCTGCTATAAGGATTCCAATCATGAAAGGTATTTATGAGTTGTCTATTTTTAAGGACTACTGTTTGGTGTTCGCGTTTGCCCTTTGACCCTTCGTGGAATTACTGACTGAGTTAAATGAAAGGATGATGTAATTGTTTAATTGTGTAAACCTCAACCCGCCACAATTACGGATGTCAGTAGAATTCACCGTCACTGCTGGCCAGGTGTTGTGAAAGTCTCATAGATGTATTTTCTTCATAACGACAAATGCTAGAATGCTTTTCTTTGTTATAGGTATGCCTATGGATAATCATGGTAACTATGTTGTCAGACTTGGGCACGTCGTGAGCTGGCTCGGTGAACAGGCTGAAGCTGCCGGTGTAGAAATCTACCCTGGCTACGCGGCGTCTGAAGTGCTTTACCACGAGGACGGTTCAGTTAAAGGGATCGCCACGAACGATGTGGGAATCGCCAAAGACGGCTCTCCCAAGGTGATTCTCCTTAGACAAGTTTGCCCCAACTATGACTGTGGTTCCCGACCCACGAGTTTTTAAGTTTGTGATAATCGACCCACTTAACACGGATTAATTTGTCAGGTACCGGGAACGGGGTCAAAATGTTATTGCTTCCGAGTCTGCGAAGCAGCGGAAGCCTTGTGTGCACTTTCGGGAGAAAAAAAATTTTTGTTGTCCGAATTCAAAATTTCCACTCGCATTTTGCGTTTCATAGCCTACTGAACAAATTTGGTTTCGTGTCTGTCGGTCTGTCCGCATTTCCTTGTTACAGCCATAATTTCCACAATTTTGAATGAATTTAGCTCAAATTTTGAGGGATTATGCGGATCAGGCTCCTTGAGGTCCCATACGAATTTCATCACAATTGAATCAGCGGTACGCTCTACGCATGCGCTAACGTGAAATTCTTGAAACAGGCATAACTTTCTCAATTTTGATCGGATTTCAATCAAATTTTCAGGAATTGTGTGCGTATAGCTCTAGATGGTACCCTGTCAGTTTCGTCACGATTGAATCAGCGGTACGCTCAGCGCATGCGCGAACGTAATTTCCTTGCCACAGCCATAACTCCTACAATTTTGATCGGATTTCAATAAAATTTTCAGGAATTGTGTGGGTATAGCCCTAGATGGTTCCCTATCAGTTGCATCACGATTGAATCAGTGGTACTCCCTGCGCATGCGCGAACGTAATTTATATATACATATTCTTGAAAATCTCGAGAAATTAAAAAATGATGTACGTTCTGAGATAGGTTGAGCGCCCTCAAGGATTTTTTCCGTTTTCCCCTCCTTCAACCCCCTCTCCTTCCCTAAAGAAGGGAAGGAGTGGGGATTTCAGCCAATATTGATCCGATTTTGATGAAATTTTCAGGGATTACGCTGGTTGTGCCGTAGATGATTACCCAGGCTTTGGGTAAAAAATTGAATCAGCGGTACGCTCTGCTCATGCGCTAACGTGAAATTCTTGAAACAGGCATAACTTTCACAATTTTGATCGGATTTCAATCAAATTTTCAGGAATTGTGTGGGTATAGCTCTAGATGGTCCCCTATCAGTTTCATTAAGATTGAATCAGGGGTACGCTCAGCGCATTTTATAATGGTGTCACTTTGATTGTAACGAGGAAGCTGCTGTGCCATCTCCTTGGCAGTGTATTTTAGATTATTTTTTTCTCATTTTTGTTTTTTGTATTGCTTTTTACTTGAAAAATATTTGACCTCCTGGGAACCATCAAAAATTTCATTTGTAGCCCCATGAAAGCCCTATAGATCGCAACAGAGAAATCGGATCGTTGCGGTCCTCACAAAATGGATTCTTCGTCCAAAAATACTTCGAAAACGACACCCCACTCAATCCCATAGCCAAAAGCCTTCAAAAACCACCTTCTGTAGCCCCATTTTAGCCCCATAGCGCCCCACGGGTTTGGGCGATCGGGCTGAAAACCTTGCGGGCACAACTAGATAGTAAACCGAGTATTTTGTCAAAATTTCAGATTTAAAAAAAAATCCTACTGCCCAAAACGGCCGGGACGGCGCGGCGGACGGACGTGTCGGGTTTAGAATGTAGACCTCTTGGAACGGATACTGTCCAATTTTGAGGGCGATCGGAGTCGTCGACCTCCGTCGCGGAAACATAGCTGTACTATTCCAAGAATAATAAACCAAAAGGCTGCAAATTTTACACAAGGGTTCTTCTGGGGTCTTTGATATAGGTTACTTGTACGAAAATTAAATCTGTCAGTAAAAAAATTTTGGATTTTTGGCTTATTATTCTTGGATTAATACACCTATATTTTCGCGACGGAGGTCGACGACTCCGATTGGCCTCAAAATTTGACATTATCCGTTTCAAGATGTCTACATTCAAAATCCGAAATGTCCGTCCGCCGTCCGGGCCGTTTCGGGCAGTAGGATTTTTTTAATATCTGAAATTTTGACAAAATACTCGGTTTACCATCTAGTTGTGCCCGCAAGGTTTTCAGCCCGATCGACCAAACCCGTGGGGCGCTATGGGGCTACGGGATGGGTTTATTGAAGACTTTTGGCCGTGGGATCGAGTTGTGTCGTTTTCGAAGTATTTTTGGACGTAGAATCCATTTTTGGGGGTCCGGGAACGATCCGATTTCACTGTGGCGATCTACAGGGCTTTCATGGGGCTAATAATGGGTATTTTGAAGGATCACAGGAGGTTAAATATTTTTCGAGTACCTAAAAAATAATGAATTTTTGAAAAAAAAAAAAACTTTTTTGTTTAATCCAAAAAAATTTTTTCTATTGACACAGAAATAATTTTTGCACAAGAAACCTATATCAAAGAATAATAAACCCTTGTGTAAAATTTGCAGCGTTGTTTTCTTCACTCAGAAAATATTTGATCTCATGGGATCCTTCAAAAATCCCATTTGTAGCCCCATGAAAGCTCTATAGATCCCCACCGTGAAATCTGATCGTTCAGGGATCCCCAAAAATACTTCGGAAACGACACCTAATTCGACCCCTTAGCTGAAAACCTTAAAAAAAACCTCCCGTAACCCAATTTTAGCCCCATAGCGCCCCATGGGTTTGGGCGATCGGGCTGAAACCCTTGCGGGCACAACTAGATGGTAAACCAAGTATTTCTTTAAAATTTCAGATTTTTAAAAACATTCCTACTTCCCCAAACTGCGGGCGGACATTTCGGTTTTGGAATCTAGACCTCATGAAACGGATAATGTCAAATTTCGTGGCGGATCGGAGTCGTCGACCTCCGTCGCGATTACAAAGGTGTATTATTCCTAGAATAATAATCCGAAATGAGTGAGGGGTGTAACATATTTTACAATTAACCGCCAATCTTAAGTTCACCAGCGCCTTTGTGCTTTGTTGATGTGCTCGCTAATCGGCAAATAAAGACAGTCCGTCTTGTTATCTTGACTACAAAACACCTGCTCCCAATTTCTCTAATTAATTTTAATAAAATCTCCCACCGATCTTATAAGGGGTAATACAATTTCTGGAACAGGGAATTTAATTTAATTTTAACCTTAACTGAAAGAAAGTATAGTAACTATACTTTCTTCCAGTTCAAACAACTGTTGTTTCGAAGTCCCATGTGTTGGTTTTATTTGGAATGAGCCGTTTTTCCGCACGACGTACCCCTATTACCGGTATTCAGAGCAGGCCCGCCTGTATTTTATTTGCCCTTTTGGTTTATTATTCTTGGAATAATACACCTATGTTTTCGCGACGGGGGTCGACGACTCCGATCGGCCTCAAAATTTGACATTATCCGTTTCAAGTGGTCTAGATTCCAAAACCGAAATGTCCGTCCGCCGTCCAGGCCGTTTTGGGCAGTAGGAATTTTTTTTTAAATCTGAAATTTTGACAAAATACTCGGTTTACATCTAGTTGTGCCCGCAAGGTTTTCAGCCCGATCGCCCAAACCCGTGGGGCGCTATGGGGCTAAAATGGGGCTACAGAAGGTGGTTTTTGAAGGCTTTTGGCTATGGGATCGAGTCAGGTGTCGTTTTCGAAGTATTTTTGGACGTAGAATCAATTTTTTTTTTTTTTTTTTTTTTTTTTTGGGTCCCGCAGCGATCCGTTTTCACTGTTGCGATCTATAGGGCTTTCATGGGGCTAAAAATGGGATTTTTGAAGGATCCCAGGAGGTTAAATATTTTTCGAGTAAAGAATAAAGAATTTTTGAAAAAACAATTTTTTTGAAAAAAAAAAAATCCAGAAAAACAATTTTTTGAAAAATGAAAATACAAAAAAAATTTTTTCCAACATTTTTTCTTTTGACACAGAAATAATTTTTGCGCAACTAACCTATTTCAAAGAATAATAATCCTTAGTGTAAAATTTGCAGCGTTTTTTACAAGTTCTTCCCAAACCCCTAGTTGGGATCCACCGATTTACAATCTTACCGTTAAATAGTTTTCCAACGCGGTATACAATAATTGTTTCCCATGTCCACGCAGGATGTCTTTGAGAGGGGTATGGAGCTGCACGCGAAAGTCACCATTTTCGCTGAAGGTTGTCACGGGCATTTGACCAAAGGCTTGTTCCAAAAGTTTAACCTCCGGGAAAACTGCGATCCCCAGACCTACGGCATAGGGCTGAAAGAGGTTTGGGAAATAGACCCGGCCAAACACCAACCCGGTCGAGTGGAGCACACGTTCGGCTGGCCCTTGGTAAGTGTTTGTTGCGTTGTTTTGAAATTTAGGATCCGTGATGAATCCATTCGATGGAAGACAATTTTTGATGATTGACAAGAAGCATGAACTTATTTGAATCACCTTACAGGACAAATTCACGTATGGAGGGTCTTTCCTGTACCACTTGAATGAAAGCTCTCCAATAATCGCCATTGGGTTCGTCGTTGGACTGGATTACTCCAACCCTTATCTCAGCCCATTCAAGGAATTTCAAAGATTCAAACATCATCCTGCTGTCAAGCCTACATTGGAAGGCGGAAATAGGTATTTATTTTTCAATGTATGATTCACTCTGTCGTTTGGCCCACTAGAGA
Source organism: Pilophorus perplexus (assembly GCA_955831195.1). Taxonomy (NCBI): domain Eukaryota; kingdom Metazoa; phylum Arthropoda; class Insecta; order Hemiptera; family Miridae; genus Pilophorus; species Pilophorus perplexus. The sequence continues at coordinate 27,248,505 of OY037007.1, forward strand.
AAGTAAATGAAAGTTTGTACACATGTTACCTTCGTTCCAGGATAGCATATGGAGCCAGGGCCCTGAATGAAGGCGGCTTACAGTCTATTCCGAAGCTAACGTTTCCAGGAGGCTGTCTCATCGGTTGCACTGCAGGCTTCTTGAACGTGCCCAAAATCAAAGGTACTCACTACGCCATGAAGTCTGGCATGTTGGCAGCAGAATCCGTCTTCGATGTCGTGACATCGGAAACACCATCTGAAACCGCTGGTTGGTAGCATACAGCCTTTTCTTAATGAACCTATGCCTTCATGATCACAATGATTTGTTATTTGTAATTTTTCTCATTTACAGGGCCCGAACCTGTTTCCTACGAGCAGAAAATCAAGGAGAGTTGGATTTGGTCTGACTTGAAGTCTGTGCGGAATTGTCGCCCTTCATTCCACACTTCTCTCGGATTGTATGGTGGAGTGGCGTACAGTGGGTTGTCCATAATGATCGGTGGTCGCGAACCTTGGACTCTGAAGCATGGAGGTGAGCAGCAGTCTGGTATAATACATCCTGTCTGATACGTGGCCTTGAATGTGCCTTTCGGGGACACGCTTCGTTGAGGCCGGGGTGACATTGAGGTTGTAACCATGCAGAATCAAAGGTTTTTTAAAAACAAAATCATAGACCCTCCAGCATCCCACCTTGCGCTACCCCTCTCCTTTGCTCTGAATTAGGGATGCAAATCGATTATTACTTTTTAAGTAATAATCAATCAGCAATAATTCTAGTAATTTTTATCCCGAAATCGATTTTTACTACAGAATCAGTTTTTTGTGAAATCGATTTACATTGGGGTGTTAATTTTCTGTCTGTCCTACCTACTACTCCTTGTTTTGTACTAACACAGCATACACGAGAAGGATAAAATAGAAAACAACGACAACATCAGGGCTTAGAGCTAGAACAAAAGGGAGAACCAACCGAAGGACAATAATATTTATTAATGTCTACAAGGAGAAATTTCTCTGCGGACACTAGTAGATTACCACCAGCATCTAGTTCAGTTGTTTATCACTAGTCTCGTCCTCCATCGCTCGTTTTATTTTATTTTTTTATCTTCTGAGCTAATGGAATTAACTCACCTCAACCTCTTTAAATTTTTTATTTGAAAAATTGTTATTTTTACTTTGTAAAAGGTGTTAAAGTTTAATATAATATATTAAACTTTAACACTTTATAATATTATTACGGTTAAAGTTCCATTATTTTCGAAAAAAATATGCATCAAATTAAAAAAAAAATCGGTAGGTAAAGTACTTTACTATTCATAAATTCACACTTACTATGCAAGTAATAATTTAACTCAAGTATTAAATTCACTCTTATCAAATTCACATTAAATTCTCTCATCGTTAACCCCAGTATGATTTTTTGATTTTTTAATAGGTAATTATCAAGAAATACACTGCCAAGGCAATGGCACATGAGCTTCCTCGTGTCAAGTTCAAAATGAACGTAACAACTGTAACAAGAAAATTACGTTCGCGCATGCGCAGGGAGTACCACTGATTCAATCGTGATGAAACTGATAGGGAACCATCTAGGGCTATACCCACACAATTCCTGAAAATTTGATTGAAATCCGATCAAAATTGAGAAAGTTATGCCTGTTTCAAGAATTTCACGTTAGCGCATGCGCTGAGCGTACCGCTGATTCAATTGTGATGAAATTCGTATGCGACCTCAAGGAGCCTTATCCGCATAATCCCTCAAAATTTGAGCTAAATTCATTCAAAATTGTGGAAATTATGGCTGTAACAAGGAAATGCGGACAGACCGACAGACACGAAACCAAATTTGTTCAGTAGGCTATGAAACGCAAAATGCGAGTGGAAATTTTGAATTCGGACAACAAAAATTTTTTTTCTCCCGAAAGTGAACACAAGGCTTCCGCTGCTTCGCAGACTCGGAAGCAAAAATTGGTTCCTATGTATACAAATCATGACTCTCATCCTTATCGTGAAAATGTTTTTGTTTTATGAATAAATAAATAAATAAATATTCGAAATCCGTTCAGTAGTTTAGGCGCCTATGAGGCACAGACAGAAACCTGATAAGATATGAACTATTACAATTTTACAGACCGTGTGCTAATGTAACTTGGGGGTCATCAGCAATATCCGCAAAAAGTAACGGGGGCATTCGGCAGTTCTGGGGCCATTGGAAGATTATTCCTTGGGGCCATTCGGTTAACATTTTTACGGCCCGGGGTCATTCGGAAAAACTCCCATTTCTTCCTTGTTCTGAGGGCGGAAGTCACGATTTAGTGTTTCTCCCTGTCAGGGGATCCCTGATAATGATACGCATCTTTGTCTGGTAGACCCTGACCACAAGCGGTTGAAGCCAGCTAAGGAGTGCACGCCCATTGAATACCCAAAACCCGACGGTGTGATAAGCTTCGACTTGCTCTCTTCAGTCGCTCTCACTGGTACCAACCACGAAGGCGATCAACCGCCGCATTTGACGCTCCGTGACGACACGGTACCCGTCAAACAGAACTTGAGGATCTACGACGGCCCCGAGGGAAGGTTCTGCCCTGCCGGTAATCGTCGTTTCATCGACCCAGGAATAGTGTTTTGGTCAATTTAAATGTACTACTTCCTTAACGCTGATTTTTCACAGGTGTATACGAATTCGTTCCACTCGAAGACGGTTCCGGGGAACGACTCCAAATCAACGCTCAAAACTGCATCCACTGCAAAACTTGTGATATCAAAGACCCAAGTCAGAACATCAACTGGGTCGTGCCCGAAGGTGGCGGTGGTCCCGCTTACAACGGCATGTAAAACTAGCTAAATTTCCTGATTGGTCTTACTGTCAATTAAGCCCAAAATTTCTCTAAAATATCATCAAATGTATTGTTTCGGTTGTATATAGGTTTGTAAATAGTTAAAATAGTCGTTGGGTGGAATTATTTTTGATATTTAAAGACCAGCTGATGTACTCCTATTTACCCTACGTCATACACATAGGTATTCTATATTTTTGTACTTGTTGGAAAAATATCGTATCTTTCATTGTTACATACATGATAGGGTCGTCAGTAAACTGTTGAAATTTTACTCAATTTGTCTCATTACCTCCGACTATTCTAATCAGGCTTGTTTATCTGCTTTCTATCTAGCTAGTTGCACAATGACATCGATCCTGCCAAGTTTCCATTGCCAGTAAAATTTATTTTAGTGCACCTAATGCTTCTGAAAGATTGCACGTACACACACACCACTTTCAGTTACTTTAAGTTAACAATTTTTTCAAGAGCAAGGAGCTAATTGGAGCTCACCAGCGGAAAAAATCCTATAAAAGATGCTAATACTTGGCTCTGTTACCACTAGGGATGAACCGACTAGCTTGTATTTTAATCGCCAATAAATTTTACCAGCCCCAAAATCCATTCTTTAATAGAGTGAAGGTTACAATGCGGCAATGTCATTCCACGGAGTTAGTTCAGCTGACAGGCCACAGAGAAACGTAGTTAAGAGTAACAGGCCCTCTTAACCGCATGCTAGTTATGTACACTACTAAAACTGGTTTCTGATGTTTGGCGTTTGTTTTAAAAAACTACAGGAGACTATTCTATATTCTGTTCAAAAGAAATGGGAGCAGAACTGTGAACTATAGCCTAGTCCTCCACTGCCACTTGGCGACAAGAAGCTGATTCCATCCGGAACAATTTTACTCTAAAAAATATATACACAAGGGCTTGCCGCGATGTGTAAAGTCAAAGAACCGATATTGGTTTCATCCACGCTTGGCTACATGATTTAGAAGACTTCAGATTGGTATTTCATAATAATGTCGTGAAATGAATTTTTCTCCAAGTCAGTACATTTAGGCGTAAAATAACTGTAGGTGAACATTTTTCATGGATTAGAACCTTATTTTTAATAACAAAAAGAGTGAACAAACGAGTTGCAAAATAGTTTTTAAAATCCACATTTAATGTGGATTTCATGGACCAGGAAAAAAACCCTTTGATGAGCTTTACTCTGGGACTAATTTCCCACCATAGTACATGTTTTGAAGCATCTATAGAAACGCTATACATAGCGTAAGTTTTATCGTCGCCAAAGTTGGGGATGCAACAGAGAACCTGACAGGTATGACCTTGATAATGACCCAGCTAAATTTCTTTCTGTCATTCCCATTATTTAGTGTCGATTGGTAATGCCTTTATAAAAATGCTGCTGCGACAAAGTCGTAGGTATTATTCCAAGAATATTAACCAAAACGGGGTTTAATGCAAAAAAAAAAAAAAAACATGGGCAGAAGTTTTAAAAACTTGAATAACTAAAAATCAACAGCTAATACAGATAAACGGGCATCAGATTTGGATTTAGAACACCATAAAACATAAAGTACCATAACTGTTGCAGCCAACTGGAACTGTATGAGGGGTTTTGGACAAAAATAGATCTTTTCGACCACTGTGCGCCGCCATGAAACAATGATGTATTGAGAAACCTCATCTTGAAAATAGGACCGGGGGGGGGGGGGGGGGTGCCAAACTATACAAATGATATGAAAAGAGGATTTATTTCAAAACGAGAAACATATTTTTAGGTACATAAATGTGGCAATCTGGACGCCAAAATCAATATTATCAGTAGTCGCAATACTTCTCAATGGAGAATGGTAAGAAATAGAACTCCACACGAATGCGCATCTGAAACAAAAGTGACAAGTACAATCGTAATCGGTTATACAAATCGCTTTTTTAGTTATCACAACAGTTATGATTTGTACTGCAACAGTATTTGATTCATCACACAAACAACACTGGGTTCACATGGCGTAAAAAAAAATCTGTAAAGTGCGTTCGGCGCTTGATTGCCCTGTTGGTGGGGTGTGGTGGGGCGATCAGATCTGATCGGCCAATCAGATCGCCAAACGCACTTTACGGACCTGTTTTTTTTTTACGCCATGTGAACCCAGCTTGAGCCCCGAATAACGTACAAACACGGGGAGAATCTCACCTATAGATTTTTCATAAGATGGTTGGCATACGAAAATGGCAAAAAAAATGGCAGACCGAGGTGCGCCATGGACCCTAAAAAAAGAGGAGAACGTGATTTGAGAAAAAAAGAGCCATGAAAAAAAAAAAAAAAAAAAAAATAGGTCCATAAGGGTAGAAAAGTGAAAACTGCATCGAATCCGCCAGGTCGCCAACCATTCTATCGTATTTTACCTCCCACCCAGTTCTTAAAATCACACGCTTGGCTTTTGCTAAATTTCCCGTTTTCCCACACCAAAATGGCTCAACATAATAAGCAGAGTAGATGTGGGACATATTATAATATAATATACTATAATATACTTATGGCATCACACCATAGCACCCGCTGGGATTTCATGATCACCATACCTAAACTTGTCCCAACTGACATTCTCCTGAAAACCACCATGTTTGAATTATTCATGATTTAGGTAGTTACCTTAAGAAAATTATCATCACAATAAGAGTGGAGAGCCTGCAACAGCCTCTGAATTTCGTAATAGCTAAAAGTCAAAAGACAGATCGTCCATAATAATATTATGTCAGATCTAATCAACTTTCTGCTGGGAAGAGGTCTTCTTCTTACAGTACTGTATGGAGATAATGCGGTGAGTTCCAGATTGAATGCCATCCTTCCCTTTGGTTTCCAGCCCTTAGGCTGATGATTCTGCTTCACCAAAACCATAGCGTGAGAGCTTTAGGAGAGGCTGGGAGAGTCAATGACTCATCTGCGGTAATAGCAGTCCCAGCTGTTGGTAAAATTACGGAATCATAAAGTAGAAAACTGAGGATATTTGTGGAGTGAGTTTTCAGATACTCCGCACGCACAACCTTTTCCAGGGAGTCGGTCTTGTGTAGACAACCGTACGTCCCGACACTTACAGATACCCTGGAAGATTTTAATCGACGTACCTTTACCCGATGAAGTTGACGACGACCAAGTGGAGTATTATGTGGGCAAAGATGAAATCTGCAAATCCACGTTCAGCGCTTATTTTCGAGAAATGGATTTTGTTCTGGGGGTTCACCTGCAGCCTCAAGCACACTGAAATACGAACATTGTCAAGTCAGTAGAGCAATAAACCATTAGTATTTTGAGAATTAAACAGTGTTACATCCTAAAGCCATCATGGGAAAAGTGACTCTGATTTTGGTGGGCGGAGGAAATGTGGCGGCATTTTAATACCACACTTGAGAGGTTTAAACGCTAGAGGACCTTCAGACCTACACAAATCACCTCCCACACAAACCTAGTTCCTTTATCAATTCTTCTCTGACGAATTGACGGCCACTTGTTCAATCTCTCCTCCACGTCATCTAGCTCTATCATTATAAAATTTAAAATGATTTAGTATTTAATACACCTTTTACGGCTAAATTATTACTCACCTGCTAACACGAAGCAACTGACGCACGAAATAAATCCACTGAGAAAGGAATTGAACGGGAAAGTGCCAACCAGGCAACAGTAGACAAATTGTATCACGCCGGTAAGAAGAACGTACAACAAGTAAGAGTCAATTATCTTCAGTTTCTTGGGTGTGTTGTTCAAATAGTCGTTATAAAACTTGGAAATCACCGTCGCAAGCATGATGACTTAATTAGCGGAAAGAGAATGGAATTTACTAAAAAGGAAACCGAGAGATTACTATCAAACAAATTTCGTTGACAAACCGTGTAAAGTTGACGTGTGGCGGATCTGATAGCATAGACTCATTCGGTGCCTCCAGGAGGTCTATGATGTCAGGTTATGATAAGAAGGTTATAGAGGAAGTTGGCTCGATGAAAGGACCCAAAAGGCAGTGTTCCCAGATTGGGCTATCTAAATAAGTAGCCTATCTTTTTAGCTCTGTTCTCGGGAAAAAGTGTCAGGTTGCTACTTATAGCAATTTGGGCTATTAGAAGTGGCCTTTCTCCACAAATTGGGCTATTTGGTGGCGAACAATTGTTTTCAATTTTTTTAAGATAAAAATATCTTTATCACCAAAGAATTCTACCTACTACCCATCATAACATCCACTTTTACTCTCATTTCTCTAGCAACCCTAAAACATCTCCGTCTCAAACATCTCAGATGACGCTCTAAGGGCAACATTACATTTTTTTCTCCTTCGGTCGTTTGTTATAAGTAATAAAGGTCGATCCACACATCTCAGTGCTTCAGTGCTCCCAGCGGCATGCAATGCTGGTATGGTGTGTAGACAATTTATCATTGAAGGGCACCGTGCACGGACGGCCACCGATCACTGAAATGTGTGGATCGACCTTAATTGAACTAAAAGTCCGAATTCTTTTATTGGAGTTTCGTATCTATTTATACTTACTGATATTATAAAATTCTCTTTCTGTATGTCTGTGCCCAGTAAACTTCCAAACGGCTGAACCAATTTCACAATGAATCTCAATGTCTGAACCTCAACTGTCAAGTGACTGAATGCCTATATGCCATTCTCCCAAAACCTCCGAATTTCGAGTTTCAAATTCCACCATTTTAAAAGTAGGTAACTTTTTCAACCAATTTCTTGTGAATTCCTTTTTAGCACATGCTACTGATGACACCTACCAAAAATCCTATCATAGAAGTTCACTATTCAAGAGATGAAGCATGATCTCAAAATCGCTATAGTTAGGGACTGATTACCTCAATATCATGGAAGTTAGGGACTGACTTACTCATGAAAAATGCTAGAAACATACAAAAAATCGACCATTTTATTATCACATCCCGACTACAAAGTGGTAGTTTGCCGATGGTGCAGAGGTCTAATCCAATGAGTTGGTTAGGGAGAGAGAACGACTCCTCTGCTGGTTTGACAACTAAATTGTTTATTTAGGTAAACAATTATAGCGTGGGGACCGGTTTCGAGCAACTAAGCTCATCTACAGCTGTACAGCCCTGACAAGAAAACCATTTGTCATTAGCCTCAGAGAAAACCATAAAATTACATTATACTGAAGGTATATGAACAAGTACAAATAGTGTAAAGTATAACTGATGAAATCGGTCCAGAATGGTTTTAACTTGACAATAGTAATTTTGGAATATGGACCCACTGTTAAAATTGTGTGAAGTAAATAATTTAATACTACTATAATTATTAATTATAGTATAGGCAGGCCTACATAATTATTATGTAGGACAATCAGGCAGGGCATTCAGAACCCGTTTGGCAGAACATGAAAGCAAGATCCACCTTCAGCATCATGGCTATAACGATTTTGCCGACCATTGTATTAGCTCAAATCATCCTTTCAACCCAAATAGGGATAGTAAACTTTTACATTTCCAACCCAAGGGTCGCCTGCTCAATGAGTGGGAGAACCTGGAAATCTTGAAAGCTTTTACTATCCACCCTGATCTTAACAAAAACGACCAAGTTTAAGCCCAACAACCATTTGAACATTTTTAAACGTTGAAATGGCCGATTTTTCTTCTTTTCATCACTATATTTATTTTTGGGAGCCATTGGATCTGTAAAGAATGATGAGCAATTGTTAAATCCCAAGAAAGACAAATCTAACCCTTAAAGCAGAATCATGACCTAGGTAGGTATGGACTGGGGCACCAATAACCAAATTTGGTGAAATTCAACAAAACCTTGCATCCTACCATAATGCTACAAGGAGGAGACATTCCAATTCATAAATTAATCATGCAAAATATAATTTTTTGTTGCTTTGAGTAAATAACGTCAGTCCCTAATTTATTTGGCATCAGTCCCTAACTAATAAAGAAATGAGAAAAAGTTAGGGACTCGCGCATTAGGGACTGACGATTTGCACGTTTTTCAGACGTGCACCCTAACACGTGTTTTTATCAGGAAAAATAAATATGAGAATCTATACTCCCTCTAAAAACACAAAAACTGACACAGGTTAATAATTTTCTTCCTCTTATCTGACGAAGATACGTGACGGTTAGGAGACGGACTTACGCCTGAAAAACTGGGATTTCCTTCATCTCACGAATCACATGAATTGCAACCTGATCATGACATTATCCTCGAGAATGCTGACGTCATCTTTAAAGCAATAGTGGCCGGTAACGAAAGTTTGAGTCTAGAGGAAAGGTGCGATGTTTTGAACTCCACGATTGACACTTCAGACATGGACATCAACCATCAAGAAATTAATCACGATGGAATTGTGATCGTCAATGATATACTGAGATCAGACGATGACCAACAAGAAATGAAACGCCCAGGAGACCAACAAGAAATGCATACTGCCTCAGATGTGACCAACCCTGAGAACCTGCAAGAACCATAGACTCTCTCTCCCAAGACGGATGATGATGATGCCTAGCCAGTCACATTTTAAAATAATTTTACTACACTTTGTTAATGGGGTGAAAGGGTACAATTGTTTTCAGTCCCTATTTTTGATGAGTTCCTGGTTTTGACAAAAACATTTTTGTAGTTCCTCTTTTTTTATTTGATTTTTCCATTAAGTTCGACTAGGTAGCCGTAGCTTCCAAAGACTTGTTACTTGTGATAGATTGAAAAGTTACCAGATATTTTGAAGTAAGAACTTTTGTGATTGAAAAATTTTGTGATTTAATTATGTGATGGTTCATGTTTGTGACGGTAAAGACCAAGCTAGTGCCTTTTTTACAGAAGTACCTGGAAGTAGGATAATGATAATATCATTATTATTTACCGAGAATTGTTACTTTTTCATATTTTTTCCTCCTTTAAACATGAAATAAAAAACTTTTGCAATAATTGGTACCTATTGGGAAAAACAATTCTGACCCGTTCTTCATTTCTGTCTGGAATCCTTACTCCATATTACTTTATTACAGGTACATAATATCAATATTATCCCACGATCAGCTGGGACCACGAAAAACTTTCAATTGCAAATTATGAGGAACATTGTTAATTAATTAATTAATTGAAATTGGGTGGCCAGCAGAGAGAAAAGCAAGACGCAACACAACCGCCCCAATTTTCACTATAAAAATGTTTTTGGGTTTCAACTTTGTTTTATACCATTTGAACGGCATATATGAACGTAGAGAAACAACGCCTGGAAAGAACAGGTGACTATTCTTTAAATAAATCCATAATTTCCACTCTTTTGGCTCTCCTGAAAAGTAGCTAAAAACGCAGTAGGAAACGTAGGTCCTACGTGGTGTTGCTGTAGGACCCCTGGACCATTATATCAAATTGGAAGCAAGGTCAATTGAGAATTTTCCAAACTGAATTGAGAACTTTCCATTTAAATTTGCATTAAAATTTGTTGAGTCCATGTTCTGCCTTTTATGGGCGACGGGGCTCTCTTTTTTTTTCATCAGAAAATTTTCAAATTGAAATGGAAAGTTTTCAATTCAGTTTGGAAAGTTCTCAATTCAGTTTGGGAAATTCTCAATTCAGTTTGGAAAATATTAATTTGGTTCAGCCGACAAACTGGTCGCCTCACCTGATGTGATGGAAGCATAATGAATTAGAAGAACAATCGTAAATTTCACAGTTTCAGATCTCATCGTAGAGATGGCTCCCCTTCGAGGGTAAAGTCCCTCAGAGTCCTCTCTATCGAACCCACCCATTCAAACTTGCATTCCGGTAACTTGAAAAATCGAATTTTTTCCAGCTAGATATCCAATCTAGCCCACACCTCACGTGACCCTCTGACATGCAAACGCCCATCAGTAGGTACACTAACAAAAACATTTTGGTTTATTATTCGTGGAATAAACCACCTATGCAATCGCGACAGAGGTTGACAATTCTGATTTGCCTCAAAATTTACTCGACGTTCGGTCGCAACACCTACCCTTTCTTGCGCATGCGCTCGGGCCCTGTTTGAGGGAAGCCTTCTACTATTTGATATTATCCGTTTCATGATGTGTAGATTCCAAAAACGATAGGTCCGTCCGCCGTTCGAGTCGTTTTGGGCAGTACCTAGGATTTTTTTTTTAAATCTGAAATTTTGACAAAATACATAGGTACTCGGTTTCTATCTAGTTGCGCCCGCAACGGTTTCTAAACCCGTTGGGCGCTATGGGGCTACACATGGGATTTTATGAAGGTGATCAAATAAGGTGTCGTTTTCCGAGTAATTTTAGATGCAAAATCCATTTTTTCGAGGTCTCACATCTGTTCACAGAAAAGTTTTTTTAAATAATTTTTTCAAAAATCATTTCTTTATCATAAATGATAGGTACAGAATTAATTTTTGCACAGTTAGGTAACCAATATCGAAGAATAATAAACCCTTGTGTATAATTTGCAGCGTTATTATTTTGCCTCTTGTCTATTTTTTGAAAAATCAGGGTAACGGCTCAGCTCGCTCTACAGTACCTAGCTTCTCACAAGCCCCACGAAGTGGCCAATCGGACTGAAATTCTAGTGGAACCGAATATTATTTTCACATTCTGCAAACCGAGGACGGACACAGTAGGCACTTTTGGAACCACCACGGCCAAATTTTGAGCCAGATCCAAATTCTTGAACAGTTGAATAATTTGTTGTTTGAATTTGGAGTTACTCCAACCTGCCGAATCGGTGGGAACGCGGACCATGCACTCCACCTTAGGAGAGTCACTTGCAATGGAAGGAACTAATCCCACTCCAGTGCCACTACCTACCACAAACCCCCACCTCTGGGCCCACAATTGTGACACTCAAAGACATCTTTTTGCAATCTTTTGAGCCAACAAAGGAAATCCAACAGCGTTCCAATAATACAAATCCAACAAATATTTCAACAAAAACTTATCCAATAGGTATCCCAGAAGATAAAAGGAAAGAAATGTTGGGACGAAATCATAAATAATTTATTTGAATCTTCTAAACATCGATAAAAAAAACGATCTATCATTAAATAGTAGTCACAAAAGGTCTTGAGGAAAAACATCAAGAGAATTTTTTTCACCATCAAACCACAATGGTACCTTAGGGGAAACATCGAGAATTTTAAACACGAATAGAGCTCATTGGTATTTTGGGGAAACATGGAGAGGATTTCATGCACGAACGGAGCTCATTGGTATCTTGGGGGAAATCCATAATTTAGAAACCATATTTTGCTTGAGTTTGCTTCCGAGTCATACGATTCTGGGCCCAGTTGTTCCTTAGTTCCAATTCCTGAGCCTTTGCCTGAGAAATAAACAAACATTTGAGAACAACGAATGAAACAAGAAGAATTTTTTCTGAGGGAAAATATTTTAAGCAACAAGCAGCAGAGCAAAGCGATGCCTACACGAACGTCTTCACACGAGATTCCGCGTTTGGAGAAGTTTTAATGCTTAATCTGCGCCACAGATTAAACTACTGCGATCTGTCGGCGAAATGTGAAATCATAGACGAGGGGTGAATGGTTTGTTGCAGAAAAGGGCTACAAATCCCCTCTGGATTGGATCTGTCGGTCGTCAGTATTAAACCCGAACGCCATTGCCGATCATGATAGTCGGATCACTCGAATGATAAAAACCTCTTGAAACATAACTTAACATATAGTTAAGTAACATAACATTAATTAACATAATAAGTAACATAGTAACATAACATTAGTTAAGTAACATAACATTAAAAGACAAAGTTTGAAGAAAATTTTGCTGTGTGGTATTTTTTTTCTCTCTTCTATCTTCTGTGCAAAGAGGGTTTTTAACTCTTTGGTGAGCCAATTTCATTCAACAGCAGAGCTTAAAAAATTGTATTGAAGCTGCGGATGAGGTGATGGGGGGGGGGGGGGGGTTGTAGGGTGCGAGCACTGTTGCCAAAGCACGACATGCCCTGTTTCAGGAGTAAGCCTGCTAACCAGAGTTAAGAACGTGGCCGAGGACGAGAGGGGCACCCTTACATCCGTACTATGGGGGCATACTTCACTACCATTGGCCCGAGACCATAGGTCCTGATCAAAAATCTGAGATCGTAGTTGATGCCCTGCTGAAGCATGTGATAGCCAGGTACACCTGGACTAGCAGGCATCCTTGACACACTAGAAGTGGAAGGGATAATGTGGCCCAGTACAAGATAACACTTTGGAAATCTACGGTCGACTCATGTTGGGAGTTTTGGTGAAAAAAGAATGAACCATTGAAAAATCGGAATTCCTGAAAACAATTTGGGTTGCCAGTAATCAATTTATTAAAACGACCTTCTTCGCTAAATACCGGCTATACAGCATTTAGTGTAAACCCACGAGCAACCCCCTCCAGATTAATAGATCCGCGCTTTGGATTTTTCAGGGAATGATAAACCAAAAGTCCACCCCTTTAATAAAGCTGGGGAGCCTGAACATTATTTACACGGGACACACACTAGAAACCAGTGTATGCCGCCTGCGGGTGTATTGCCGCTTGTGATTGTTTCAGCATGGTACATATTATTAATATGTACCATGCTAATATGTACATTATATTATATAATGTCTGAGGGGGGGGGGGGGGGGGACCTCCGTGTCATTTCAGTTTAAATAAATGAAATAAATCAAAGGATTGAAGCAAAGAACATAGAAAGGGTTACCAGAAGAAGCAGAGGGATAAGCACCTCTGCAGCACCATCAGGCAGGTTCCCATCTCGTCTTGAGATAGTGGCATAGTGGCTTTACACAAACAGTTGCAAAATTGAGAATCATCGTGTTGAAATTATCTACTAATCTGTCCTGTTAGTTCGGTAACCCTGGAGGGATGGGAGTAACCGGAGTAACGGTAACCATGTAAGTCGTTTTTTGGTGAAAATCGAGATATCGTCACTGTAGGCGTTATTTTGTGTCAGCTTTCGTTTGCGAGTATCAGCGTAAGTCTACCATGCTTCCTATTGGATGGGGCGTTAGTGATTATTCGGTTAACTCTCATTCCCGAAATTTCTGTTTCGAGAACAGACCGGTAACAGTTACTGAGTTTACCTGCTTTTCCCCAGTGTATTAAATTGTGCTTAACCAGGCAAGTAGGTATTCTTATGGTGGGTGAGCAGGTAAGTCTGAAAATTTGGTTGCTCGTAACCAAGTAAGTATGGAAATTAGACTGCACGTAACCAGGTAACTTGACAATTTTAAAAAAACCATTGAATTTACCATTAAGATGTAATTTGAGGGGCAGTTCGATCTATCATTTCGGTTTTAGAATACTTCCGTGAAAAAATGGCAGGGTTAAGTATCAATAATTGATACTTATTATTGTGGATTCCTGAATTAGGAATAAAATTTGAAACTTTAAAATGCTCTCCTGTAAAATTCCATTTTTTGTACTTACCTGCCCCCCCCCCCCTCATGTAAATTACTTATTGTACCCTCTTGTTAACAGAAAATTTTCAGTTCCATGCAATATTTCTCGGTCTATGAAGGTATAGGTAAATAGCAAGAATATTTCAGTTATTTTTTGTTTCTATCAAGGTTGACCAACAAAATAGGTAAAAAAGAAGTAAATGAAAAAAATTTTTCCGTATTTTAGTATTAAATACTAAACAATAAATTTTATTGTGGACCACCAAAAAAAAAAAAAAAAAAAGCTCCACTGAGCTCCGCTTCGGAAACGTTATCAGGTCAAAATACAAGGATACAAGAGTCAACACCGTGAGTTTCATCGCCGCCCTCGGCCGCCGGTGATGGAGATTCACAATAGAATCTGTTGGCTCCTGTATAATGGACTAGTTTTTGGGCGTTTTGTTTGTACAGAAGTTCAAAGAGCAAAAATAATCTCAGTAAACTCTGGAGGTGAGATTGCTCGGGTTTTCATTTTTCCTTATACACTTGAAGAGTCAGGTTCGTCTTTCGAAGATCTCTTGTGAGTCAGCAATGGAAAAAATTTGTGATTTCGTACGAGACCCTAAGTCCCTCATCCTTCTGATTGTTTTTATTATAAGTAGAAATAAGGGTCGCATAGAATAAGCGTCGAAAAAAATTATCATTGACGAATTTCTTTGTACAAAATAATTTTAAAAACGTAATAACCCAACATCTAAAGTGGATACAGAAAAACGGGGTTTAGATTCGCTTTCAGCCCACCAAAAAACGTAAAAGACCATTAGAGTAGCGGCCAATTTCAAACCTTTTAAGGTTTTTGCACAAAATCAGCTGTTTCCGACCACTGTGTGTCGTCCGTAGACGCACAGAACACCCCAAACATGTGTTGACAGGGGGAAGCTAAGTTTCTTCCATATAAAAAGCATGTACCATGCTAAACGGTAAATTAATGGGCATAACTACCTGCTCGGCCAAATATGTAATTTGATGTTTGCGTCGTTGGCGGGAGCTGCATTCCGATTTCCGCTTGAAACTGCTGGTGGGTTGCTCTTTGGATAGCTCTTTGGCTAAAGTCAAGGCCGCGTCCCCAACAAGAGAGGACCCGCTCACGTCGATGATGTCAGACAAGTCTGGTCCTTTCTTTCTATCTTTGGTTCCACAGATTTTCCTCAGCTGAAGATAGAGTTGTAGCAGGTTTGTAGAGAAAATGAAATGAATTCAATAATATAATTATTCACACCTTGACAGTATAAAAGGTTTTAAATGTTGTCAAGAATAGGTAGAACAGTTTTGTTTTTATTAAAACTTACAGCATCCACGTCAATTGGAGTCTGATCATCAAAGGTCAGAGCCTGTGAGTTTCCGGCATGCGAAGCTTCGAAGGGTTCAACATTGGCAAGCTGGCCAGCTGTCATTTTATTGGACACCGAAGCAACCTAGAAAATGATCCTGATCATGAGGGCGGTGGATTTGGCGTAAGGAAGGGGGAGAAGTGCGCTAGGACTCTTCAGGATCTAACTGATACAAAGAACACATTTTTAATGTCGATAAACTCACTTGACTCTGCATAGTAGCCGAACCCTCGGGTGCAGTTGCACCTATCATCGGAGTATCAATATCGATATCAACAGGAGGAGGTAACGGCTCGTCGTCAGCTCCTGAGAAGAAAAATGAAGTCAACGGTCCAGATGACTCTTCCTCTTCTTCCTCCTTTTGCTTCTTTGCTGCTGCTGCACCGGAAGATTTGGCCGGACGTTTGGCAGGGGCCTTGGGTTTCTGAGCTTTTGAAACGGATTGCGGCATGAGGGAAGTGGACGCAGTACTGGTGACGTTCTTTGGAGCTGGTAATATAGAGAATAAGCTGGATCCTTTCTGTAGGGGAAAAGAAATTGATAGTACCGAGAAAAGTTTGTATAAATGGAGAAATCACAGAAAGATACTTACAGTGCTGGGTTGTAACTTTGGTTTCTTCGGTTCCTCTTCCTCGAACTGAAAATAAAACAAATTTATTACACATAAGTAGAGCTTATTACACCTTGCCAAACTTCCCAATCCCAACTGATCTAGATCAGTTTTATATGAGCTCATATAAAACCGACCACAACTCGTATACCTCTCTTGAGTCAATAATCGATACAATAGTTTTATATAACCTCGATAGGTTATAAAAAATCGTAAGAAAAGTATTGATACCTCAATACTGTCAGTTCGAACTTATCGATTTCTTTCTATATAAACGAGACTTTAAAACAAATTGGGAACAATTATAACAAAGAAACAATAGGTTTGTTTCATTTGGTACAACAATATAATATATTTGTATAATATACAAATGTTTTATTTTCATAATATTATTATAAAAATAAAACAAAATGGTGTAAAAACCAGTGAAGTTGGGTAGAAAACACGAAGAACAAAAAGATCAACGAGAATAAATTGGCATATAGAGGAGTAATAAAAAGGTTACCAAGTAACCTAGGGCCGGGGTTATAAGTCTCATAGGGCCGTTTTGGCGTGACTGAAATGTCATACTATGGGATTCCGGTTGCTGGAATCCTCAACTGCAAAACGCAAAACAGAAACCTGCGTCTGGAGCAAGATGACATAATACGACATACCTACCTATAATACTCTGTTCTCCCCTTGATCGGCGGACCGGTGCGGATTTTTTCACACACTACTACATCGTGAAGCGGAGGCCAAACGAGAACAGCACCCCAAAATCAACAAACACATCTCCGCCGGGAAAAAATATTTCTGAAGGCACCAAAGCGGGTCGAGCTACTCAGAAGACGTTTGCCAGCCGTGTCACTTCCTCTTGAACCAGTGGTGACCAGATGGGGCACCTGTTTGTCAGCAGTATCCTGGTATGTCAAGCGTTTCGAGGGATTCAGAAATGTCGTGAAGCAGCTGGATGACGATGCTGGTGCGGTGAAGAAAGCAAAAGCCCTTATAGACGACTCGGTCCTCTTGCAGCTTCTCTTTTTGGAGTCAAATTTTAAAAACATTCCAAGCATAATCGAGCAGCTGTAGTCTCAAAAGATTCTCCTGGCGACCTCTGTGGAGAAGATGGAGGATAGGGAGGGGGAGAAGAGGGAGGATAGTCGCCAACACCGACTAACCAGGGCCCATTGAAAAAAGGATTAACGCCCCAATTGCCACATTGCCACATTTTTTGAGTGCCACATTTTGAAGGTCTCTAGCCATTACACTCAGGTTTTAAAAAATCTTGAAAAATTCAGCGCGGCAAAGACGAGAAAAGTCTGAAACCACCAATAAGTGTGGTCAATATGGCAAATTTTAACCAAAAAGTTTTCCAAAAATAGGATTAAGACCGGTAGAAAGGATGTGAGGAGGAAGGAGTGAGGGCGGTAGGTGTCCGAGGGGGCTTGCAGTGAAGGGGAGCGAAGAGGTTCAGTTGTCACCATTATCAGAGGTCAAAACCCCACATAACGAAATAATCACGAACAATAATGAAGGGGGGCGTTGGTGGGGGGAGGGGGACTAGCGAGGGATGAACCACCGAGCTCCAAAAGTTCATCTTAAATGAATCCTTAAACTTCCAGTACGTTTAATACTGAAAGGCCGCACCGACTGCCCCGACATCTCTGGGAGAAATCTCGAATTCGGAGGATTCCAATTTTGGAATTCCTAAACTAATGGCGCATACCATTCTGAATTTGGATTACACACGGCTAGTTTACTAGCAGGTAACGGGCGAGTAGGGTGGGGGGCGAGAGAGATAAGGTTTGTTCCAGGTTTGATGGACTGTTAACAGAAATCGACAGAGACATGCACAATTGAGATAACTGCAGTTCCAGGTCGATCTGTGGGTTGACAGCAGTTGGACGGGAACTGACAGCTCGAGTAATTGTGGTTGGAAGCTGTCGACAGCCGCCGTGAGACCTGGAACAAACCTTATAATATAGCCAACTACATATTATGTAGTTGGCTAGTGTCAACGACACACAAAATGGTTCACTCGCCAACTCACTAACTGTTCTCGGTTCCATGACGTGCTTCGAGCTTTAAATTGTTGTGCGGATTTCCTCGGTAGCAGAAATGAAGCGGTCCGTACATAATATTTCTCAGTTTCTAGAGATATAGAACAAGGTACCCTGTGCTGTGGAATTTGAAGGACAAGGACTACAAAGTGGTTGTTTGCCGATGGTGCAGAGGTCTAATCCAATCAGGTGGTTAGGGAGAGAGAACGACTCCTCTGCTGGTTTGAATACTAAATCGTTTATTTCGGTAAACAATTATAGGGTGGGACCGGTTTCGAGAAACTAAGCTCATCTACAGCCCAGAGTGACTTGAGGTAGTTGAACGTACATTCAGGTCCCTTGAAGGTACATTCAGGTCAGACCTGAATGTACGTTCAACTACCTCAAGTCACTCTGGGCTGTAGATGAGCTTAGTTGCTCGAAACCAGTCCCCACGCTGTAATTGTTTACCGAAATAAACAATTTAGTATTTAAACCAGCAGAGGAGTTCTCTCTCCCTAACCACCTCATTGGACAAGGACTATTTCACCACGAATTTGAAAGAAGTGTTCAAACGTCTAAGGTGTGAGCTCGATGAAAATCAACTAATGGGACGTGAAACAATTGAAGGCAAAAATCTATTCAATTAAAAATGTTTACAGACAAGAACTAAACAAAATTGAAAAGTTTTAATACCACTGGAATTGCCATTCTCATAGATGTATCCTGATTTCTCGGCATTCCATCGACCGTTCCCAGTAATTTGTCAAACTGGGCACTGTCCATTTGCAAAGCATTTCGATAAGCCGAAGGTTCTTCGATCTTTATCTCTTTCAACAAGCTGCTCGATGCACCATATTTCTCACGTCTTTCTATCCGCTGTTTTACCCACACTTTTCTGCGGCCCACTTTATGATTTTCGTTTCTTTTTAACTTAATTTTTAGTAGTCGAGCAACAAGAACAACTCCCGCACAAACTATTTCGTCCGACATTTCGTCAGGAAACGAAAATAATACAACTAATTTAATAAAAACGTTCCACCGAGTCGCATGCGATATGGACGCTTTTGCGCCCACTCGCCGCTTCTAGGCCTTGAAACGCGCACACGACTAGTTTACTGGCCAACAAGCTCACTAGCTAGCAAAATAGGCGGGTCGTCAACGTTTCCTGCCGCTCGCCTGCTAGTCGGCTGGTGAACCGATGACACAGGGCGAGTTTACTAGCGGCTAGTGAATTCGCTGGCTAGTAGCTAGTAAACTCGCCCTGTGTAATCGACCCTTTAAGGACCGACAGGGTCGGTGCCTACACGAGAGGATCTATTGGCAAAGCTACCTACTTCAAGAACCAACGTACGACTCCTGACGTACCCGGCCGTATCCCTTTGAAAATCTATGATACATAATTTAAATAGGACATCAAGGAAACAAGATACACTAAAAACGAAACAACACAGATGATGCGGATAATTTAGAATCTCCACTTGGAAATAAAAAAAGGATAAAAGTATAAATTTTGAATCCAGTTCAAGAATCAAGAATCAAGAATTTTTTATTTGCCAAAGCCAAATAATGACAGAGCAAAAGTCAAAAGTTAGAACATACAGAATAAGCTGACTGGTTATAGAGCCGATTATATTGACTGTAATAATGGGAATGACAGAGAAAATAGCATCAACTCGACTGCAGAAGTACAAAACAATGAATGGCCGTGCACAAGACAATGACAAGAAAATACATGACAAGACAATGAAGACTAATTCACCACAGGCCATTTGATCTTGAAAAATTCCTCTAGAGAATATAATTCTTCTCTTAGTTGACGTTTCAACAAAAATCCAGGTGCCGACTCGCCTGGTGCACATGAACCAAAACCCGGCCCCGTTTCAGGAACATTCGACTACTGCGACCCCTAGCTCGCTATTGCGATGTGTTTTCGTTGAAGGGGAAGTACCTAATTGTCAGTTCGACAAAATAGGGAAGCCAAAGATCGATATGAAGATGAAGATTCCTACAGCCGTCCCAACCTCCTCCAACTTTGGTCAACACCGGCGTCGACTTCTCTGAACGGACCTTTGCCGTTTTCGTTCAGCCAGGTCCCCCGGCTGTCCGCCAGCTTCCTCACCCGCTGATATCGTTCCGCCTCATCAACGAGTGATATTAGATATCTCCAAAAAAATGTTTCCTTTACATAAGTGAAGAAAACGCCCACGGGAGAATGAAAGTCAGTTGCAACCATTGTAAGGCGGTACATTTCGCCTCTGATAGAAATCAGGCCCCCTGTCATTTCTATATTGTCACGCCCTTGTCGGATCAGTGGAGGGCGTACGGAGCTAAAGCAAAGGACCCGAATTTCCGGCATTTCAGCCACTCGCGATATTTTGATGACCCGACAGCGAGAGCCAATACGTGATTGAGAGTTTGTGGGAAGAAGCTAAAATTAAACTGAATTGCAATGGGGTAGGTACACACCGAACTCTACTAGATTGCACCTACCTCGGCGAATTTATGAGTTGCCATAAATCCTGACGAGATTGCCACGTTTTGGCCTCCCAACGCCAACTTCGATTAAGTTAAGGTTAAGAACTTGACAATTTTATCCTATTATTTAACTTATGTAAGTGGTTGTAAAGGTAGATTTTATATAGGACCTACCGTTCTACTCGTACCTATTACACTATTGAGGGTGGCGAGGAGAGGAAGCCGGCTGGCGGACGAGGGGCTTCGCTGAACGATAACGGAAAACGTCCGAGCGTTGGGTAAAATGACAAGTGTTACAAGCCTATGACAACCACGAACGCAGCAATATTAAGTTTGTTCCAGGTCTGACTGCGTCTGTCGACAGAAGTTGGACAGCTGTCGACAGAATCCGACCGCACATACTCGAGCTGTCGGTTTCCGTTCAACTGCTGTCAACGTACGATCGACCTGGAACAGCAGTTTCTAAACTGCGCATGTCTCCGGCTATTTCTGTTAACAATTCGTGAAACCTGGAACAAACCTATTATAGTCAAGAGACATCAGATCAACAACATGGAAATCTACGAACCGCACGCAACAACTAAATGAATACTTACTATCATGATTCTAACTTACATCTTTCAACGCTGGAATGGTAATACGGATAGGTTGAGACCTGTTCTTGTCGAGAATCTTCATGTCGAAGTTTATGCTGCTCATATGAGACGAAGAATGAGGAGCATTGGACGCGATGGGTTTGGGATTTGCACTCCGTTTTCCATCATTCGCAGAAGACTTCGGAGCCAGACTCTCTTCGGCATCCTCCTCTTTCTTCATTTCTTCGAGCTTTATTGCAATAAATCCCTCTTCACTGTCACTTTCGATCCCGCTTTCATCGCTGGCAGCGTAGTTGACGAGTGCCATGTCTGAAAGGTCAATCCAAGTCAAGGCTTACAACGGAATTGTCAACTCTCTAATATGTGAAGAGGATAATATGAAATATTTTCCTCTTAAAACGACTACTAACTAAACCGTCAACATACGTTCGATTTGCACCCACAAACAGACGAAAAACACAAACAATCGATCAGCTAACGTTAACGTTAGTTACAGACTGCAACTTCCTCTTCATATTGATGACCGTAGACGTTATAGAGGTTCACAGTGGATCCATTTAAGGTGTGGCTAGGAGGAATAATTCCAAACCAAATTATTTTGTTTCATAACGGAGATCCGAAAAGAGCGCAGATCACGATTGAATTTGAAAATCTAATCTGATTGGATTTGAAATCTAATCTGTTCATTTGTTAATTTTTTATTATTATTTTTATTTTTTTTATTTTTGATGTTTGTATTTCATTCCTCCATAATTTTTCTTTTTTTTTTCTTTGTTTTCTCCTATACTTTTAATTAATTATGTTAGGTACTCCAATTATTATATCGCTTACTTTTTGTTACCTACTTGCAATTAATGTCGTTAAATTGATTTTACAACCTAAGGTCCCCTGAGGCCTACGTAAATGTTACAAATAAAATAAAGATAATAAAGATAATCGAGCTATCGAGCAATGGTAGCATAATACACCTTAATTTGAGCATGTTTATCGAATGTGTTTCTTAGATGTTTTCTTAAGCGGAAATGACGAGAAACGCGATGTTTTGAAATGATATGAAAATCATTCTTTCTGATCGAACAAATTTGTGGAATGATTAGGCATGTGTGACTCCTAATATCAATTCCTCGGCCAAAATTACTCCAAAAACGACTCCAACCTAATCAAATTTCGAGCCTTCGGTCAAAATCTTTTGAATCCCCAACCTATCTTTAAGCCTCACAAAACAACACAGTGGTGGGCATCGATGTAGGCCTACGAATCCATTCCTAGTTAAAAATCCCTTCAAAAACGACACCCCACTAGAAGGGCGCATATATAACATAATATTATTATGTTAGAACTCAAATAGGCACCTATCCATCCGCCATTCAGAACTTTTTGAGCCGTGTGAATTCTCCACTTAACCCTAAGTACCTAGTTGTGCCTGCAAGGTTTAGGGCGCTGGTGGGTTAGGTACCCGTAATTGTTTAATCTGTGTTTAGGTACCCGTTGGGCTCTATGGGGCCAAAATGGGGCTACGGAAGGGGTTCGGCTATAGGGTTGAGTTAGGTATCGTTTTCGAGGTATTTTTGGACGTAGAATCCCTCTTTGGGAGTCCGAGAACCATCCGATTTCAACGTGGGATCTTGGAGGCCTTTGTGGGGCTACAAACGCAGCGTTTGAAGGATGTTAGGAAGTCAAATGAGGTATCGTTTTCCAAGTAATTTTGGACGCATACTAATCCGTTTTTCGGGGTCCCACATCTGTCCAAACATTGTACAGGATTTTTAAAAATTGTTTAAAATATCAGATGTTAATTGACAAGGATTCATTTTTGCACGTTTACTTATAAGTAGCTATAAATAGCTATCAAGGAATAATAAACACTGGTGCAACATTTAAAGCGTAGGTAGGTATTAAATCCGAAATTTTGGCAATACATTCGGTTTCCAGTCCGATCGCTCCCTCTTGTAGGGCTCGGTGGTTGTTTTGGAGGTTTTTAGCCAGGAGGTCGAATGAGGTATCGGTTTCCTAGTCATTTTGGACGAAGGTTCCAATTTTTGGGATCCCTCATCCCTCCAAACACTGTACAGGAACACAAAGTCGTTTGCCTTTTTTAATTTGCAGTGTAAACTTTTCCGACGAAAGACATGAACCTCTGCGTTACATTTTCTGGACTTTTTTTGTTGTTGTTGTTAAATAATTGTGTCATATTTTCGGTCCGAATTTACCTAGTACACTACCAAAAATCCTCGTGCCAAGTGAATAAGGCGACCAACTTCTGAAAATAAAAAATAAAAAACAGGACGACCAGTACGATGTGCATAGATATTTTATAAATAAATTTTTAATATATTAACTTCATGAAAATATTATTGGCAGGTAATACCTACGTTGTATAAATAAAGCATATTTTTAAATAATAATTGTAAACAGCAAAAAGCGTGTTCATAACGTTTAAAATCGGAAATTCGATATATTTATACTTTCACAGCCCAAAATTATTTTTGAACAATTTGTGCACGCCATTTTCCCCAGTAGCGGGATCTTCAAAGCGACCCTGAACCCACCATGATACCAAGCAGCTTGGTATCATGGTGGGTTCATTTTACAGCTGCTGTAAAATGCCGTTATTCTTTCCACACAAAAAATTATGAAACCTATTCAAAAATGAATTAATAAAATGAAACAATTTTGGAAAATTTCAATGACAATAATAATTATTGTCATTGAAATTTTCCATAATTATTATTAGTCTGAAAAATCTACGTTTTGCGTAGGAATTCCCTGCGTTTGGTATACTTACCTAACCAAGTAGGTAACCTCACTCCTTCCTCTCTTCAGCTTGATTGGTTTCTATGTTAATTTTTTTTTTATTTTTTGATGTTTGTATTTTATTCCTCAAAATTTTTTATTATTACATATTTTTATTTTTTATTTATTTCTATTGTATTTTCAATAAAATGTAATTAGTTGTTAAATTAAAGTAATTAAACTAGGCCGTAAGTTAAGTTAAATTAATTAAGTTATTATATTAATTTTACAACCTAAGGGGCTAGCTAATAAGGGTACCAATAAAAAGGTCTTATCAAAATATTTCCCCAGTAGGTAGCTGCATTTTCCCCTAGCTGGTAGGTTTGAAGTAGGTAGGTACTTGACTGCTTACCTGCCTCCCAACAGGCAAAAAGCGGGACAAAACAGGACTTTCTCACCAAATGCAGGACACAATGCTTGGCAGGACGGAGGTCTATTATAGACCGTCGTGTTTTATAATACTAACTAATCAACTAACTTTTTTTATTTCTATTGTTTTTTCTGCACCTCTCTTTTTGTCCTCCATGACTTCCAGTGGTTCTCCAGCCTCCACACTCATACGCTTTAAAGACTCAACACAGTCACGTGTGTAAAGTCTACGAACGAAAATTTCAGTGAAGTGTGGGTGGGGGTAACTCACAGAGTAACAGAGAACAGGCGGATGTGGTTGATCTTTGCCAGCGAATAAGGTGTAATTAAGTGTTGTTAAGTGAATTATTAGTAGAATTTCGTTGGTTAAAACGCGAGTTTTAGGTTTTCAACGCTTCCGGTGCTCAGGATTTTGTCAATAACATGGAATACATAACCAGGTATGTCGGCTTCTTTTCCGTTTCTTTGTTGGCCCGACGGTGTTTACTATTATGCTTACCGATCGTTTCGCGTTGTTAGCATTACCCATTTTTCAAAATCAACATTACCTTTCGTTCGAATCTTATCGTACAATTTATTGAATTATTTCAAGATACTCGAGTTGGTAACGTGTTACCAACGTGGGGTTTTTATCCTCCGTCAGTCCCGTGTTTGCTTTTGGGCCGTTCGGTACGTAGCCGTTGAGTGCCTCAAATCACATTAATTTCCCCTACCGTTCTTTCTCTTTACATTTCGAATCAGCAGTGCATCTCAATGAAAACGTTGGCTCATTTTGTAACAAGAAGAATGACATTCTCCTCTGTCATCAACACAAGTGGCAGGATGGACTGCACGCACGGTAATAATCACCTAATTAATTCCAGTCATAGTTGATTCGTAGGCGGCGACGTAACTCCCGTTTCAATGCGCTACGTTTGTTTTACTGCGATTTGCTAAATTCTCGGACTTTTTTTACGATCGTTTGTAAGATCGTTGAGTCGAAGTGAAGGATGCGTTTCTCTCATTGTTGCTGCGACAGGTCGGTTCGTTTGGTACCTAGCTGTCAAATTGAGCTGAACCAGTATATATAACTTACTATTTTAAATGTAGGTATACACGATTTGTAACAAATAAATATTCTATTATAACATCATAGTGTCTGTAGGTGTTGATAGGATTGCGGATAAACGGTTTGGACAATAATAGGATGTCATCCTTTTTGGACATCGGATATTGCCAATGCGCAGGAATCTCGAGTATTATACTGGCTGTAATAGGAAATATACGAATCAGGTGAGTTTGTCATCATCATGCCTGCAAACGTTGAGTTTCGCTGTTTTGTACCAACTCAATAGCTAGACTATGACGTCATTATATCGAAAGCGCTCATCACTTGTAGCAAACACCTAGCAACTGCGTCAACAGGTGTGTAAGGTCCCGGATGCCTAGAACGCCACACTCGCTAAATTTAATGGGCCGTACAAACGCCGTACAAACCTAGTTCTCCAAAGTATGGTTAGGTCCGTCTGACATAGGTCAGTACGCCTAAATGGAAATTTTTAACTAGAACTAACAGTTAGTAGTTACTACTTTCCTTTGGGTGGGACTTGGTCTTTCCTTTGGTCCCTTGAATGCATAATATGACATCGGATCCATATAATAATAATAATATTATTATTATGGATGAGACTTGGATTAGGAATAGATCAAAAGCCGATAGTACCGTGATTTTTTTGGGACAGATTCGCTGACAGCCCCATAGTTTCGTGGCAGAAAAACGGAGACGATGAAAATCCGGCTTTATACGCACAGAAGGGGACATTAAATGTCAAAATTTTGTCAGACCAATCGTCACTACCCCATCACATGAAAACGGTAGAGGGTTGAGGCTGATGTGGACGGCAAGTGTACGGGAGAGAGTGACTGTTCAATGAAAGAGCGAGAGAGGGGGAAAAAGTATTTCCTCAAAATCTCAGCAATCGGTAGTAAATTCTGTGAAATTCCTCCGGCTCGTTAAACCAATAATAATAATTATTATTATTAGAATTATTTCAATCGCTATTATCACTTTGATTGGTTTAACAATTAATTATTATTATTACCTAATCAAGGAAATTGTAATTAATTACTTAATGTGAATTTTCAGAAAAATTGGAAAAATTTAATACAATATATTATGGGATATTATCCCATTTTCTCATACTTTCGCTTATCAACAGTAGCTACTTACCGTCGGGAATCAATTCGGGAATGAACGGAAAATGATAGCTGGATCACTCGTACATGTATGGGAAGGATGAGCGTGAGTCACTAGCCGGCTAGCTGTGGTCTGATCTTTGCTCTCAGTTCTAAGAATCGGGTATGAACAAGACTTCCCCCCCCCCCCCCCATCATGCACAGGGCAGGATTTCCAGCCCAGATGTGAGGTAGGTAAGTACTATGTATTGGGTCCTGTGAAGGTGAATTGCATGGCGGATCTATGGTATGAGTGGGGGCATAGTGGCAAACATCAACTAAATTTTAATGACAAATCATTGAAAGATTTTTAAACCCCTGTATGGTGTTTGGATTGACCCCGAAAATGGATTCTACATCCAATAATACTTTGAAAGTGTCTCCCCAGCGGGGAGTCCCCTCTCGACCCCTCACCCTTCAATTTACTAAAATTTTGATTGGCCTCAAAATTTGTCCTCACTTGGCTCTGTGTGGCCAAAAAGGGGCTATAGGAGAGGTCGAGCGGAGTTTCGGTTTTTTTTTTGTTTTTTTTAAATCCATGTACTGGCTATCAAATCTATCCCACTACACCGTTTTGTGGTGATGAATCATGAGACAAGGTTTTAGCGTTCTTACAATCGACGAGAACTTTGAATGGCCACCCATGACACAAGTCGTGCAGGTGGGTTGATTTATGTCAAAACGAAGAAATAAACAGTACATCAGCATATCAGTGGGACAGATGAAGGTCCATCATTTGTGGATTCTACGGCCATGACTAGGAAAACGATCCCTCAATCGACCTCTTAGCCTAAGCTCTTCAGAAATGAGCTGGGGCTGCAGCGTATGGAGCTGAATGGCACTGAAAGGTTTGGGACATGTAGGTACCTACTGTACCTACAACCGAATGAAGTATGTACCTGCCAGTAGCCCCGCTGTGTATTAAATAAATTATCAAAATTTCCAATTAAAAAACGCAATAATAATACCACTGTAAACGATGTCGGTGGACGTATATTGATATTTTGGAATCTAGACATCCTGAAAAAATTGGCACACTTTGAGGCCTATCCAAATTTTCAGTCCTCGCCTCACGAAATAATATCGTGAGTAACTCACATCAACTGTTGATGTTTTGAGATACTTTTGCATCGTCCAGAACAAAACACGTCAACACGTCTGCATTTTCAATGTGTACAGTATCAATCGAACACATCAGAAGGATGTGTTAGGGGATTCTCAGGATTCAAAAATGTTTGCAGAATAGTCTGTAAGAAAAGAAAATTTCATTTTATTTTAATGCAAAATTTTAATTAAGCACATTGAACATGTTAAACGTTTTTTGCTATTATCACTTTGGCTACGATCACCAACTCAAAGATTTTTTCAGAATTGAAATTGGTCAATTATTGATTGCTGGGATTTCAAGGCAGTAAAATTGACCGATTCGGGAGCGATGGTGGCGCCATCTCTTATCTCAGAATTTCGCCAAACCTCTGTCCACATGAGCCTTTTGGAAAGACTTTCAGCTATAGATCCTTCCTAAACTCCAAGTCACCATTAAATGGTGAAAATTTTTTGTTCATTTAGCTCTTCTGCAATCGTGTAGAGCAGGGGGTGTCAAACTCATTTTGTCTCTAGAGCCGAACTCAGTCGTTGTCCTGTCATTGCCACTCTTGCAGCTGGGGTTATTTGGAGATTCCAAGTATACAAAGAGTAATATTCCTATAATACACCCCCTCCACTTCTTGAGTTGATTAACCGAATGGCAAAAAAATGTAGGCCTTTCTTAATCTGAGGATTCGCCTGTGCTATTCTTATGTAAGCCAAATTAAAATGAAACGCATACATACTCATTCTTCAATGATGTTTCAGGTTAGTGTTATACGTTGACACGATCCCTTGACTTCACCTCATGTTGGAACCTCTCACCTGCCGCAATGGAGGAGTGGATTTTAGACGACTTACTCGAATGTTCAGTTTGCCTCGAGCGGCTCGACACCTCCAGCAAAGTGCTTCCATGCCAACACACCTTTTGCAAAAAATGCCTCGAAGAGATCAGCCGAACCCACAACGAACTCAGGTGTCCCGAATGCCGCATTTTAGTTGAAACTGCCATTGACGATCTTCCCCCTAATGTCCTCCTCATGCGAATATTGGAAGGGATACGCAACGTCGCTCCGGACCACCCAGCCAGCAAACACATTCCAGGCGGAAAACCCGCTGAGCCGCACCCGACGTTCAATGCTCGCAGTCCTCAAGTTGACAAATCAAATAACAGCAACAAGCTTTATAGTCAACCATGTGCCAAAGCTATTTACGACTACTCGTCCTATGAGCCAGGGTGAGTTCAACTACATAATAATATTTGAATACGTGCAATTAAAAGATGTACTGCAAACGCCGCTGCTGGGAAAGATCAATAATTGATCTTTGAATTATTCAAAGAACCGTCTTATCTTTCTTTTCAGGGACTTGTCGTTCAAAAAAGGTGACATTATTCATTTGAGGAAGAAAGTCGACGTGAACTGGTACAAAGGAGACATCAAAGGACGAGTTGGGGTGTTTCCTGCTAATTATATTCAGGTATGTAATAGCGTTGTATACAGCGTTATAAAACTGTTCGTAGCGCTGTTATAACAGGGTTTATCACTGTTATACTTGGTAAATTTTTCAGGTTCTAGAACCACTTCCCTCGCAAGTGCCTCAATGTAAAGCTTTGTACGACTTCAAAATGGCTAATGACGAAGAAGAAGGTTGCCTGGCTTTCAGCAAAGTGAGTGATTATTATCGGTTGAGTATGATTAACGAAGGCTATCAGTTTATCTTCGGACTCCAGAAGTGCCACAGAAGTGATGAAACATTGGAGTGGTGAAAATGAATTTGTTATGAACCGAAGGGCCTAAGTCTGGGAAGACCTAATCTCTAGCTGTGATGCGCTTCATTAACTCCCTTTATTTAGCCTTTATGAAAATATTCCTTCATTTGGTTCACATTGCTATTTTTAGGGCGAAATCATCACTGTCATACGCAGAGTGGACGAAAATTGGGCTGAGGGAAAGTTGAACAACAAGATAGGAATCTTTCCTATTGCATTTGTTGAGCTCAACTCTGTTGCGAGGGCTCTGATGAAATTGTCCATCGAGTAAGTTTTTGGTTTCGAATGTTGTTTTTAATTTCTGGTTAATTGGTTGGTGTCACAATTAGGAATGGAAATGTACCCGAATTTCGGGTTAAATCATCCTGTACCATGTTGTTAGAAGTAAAAAAGGGAAAAATACATCATTTTTGTGACAAAAAGTCTTCCACGTAGTTTATAATCATCTTAAGTTGTTCTGGTCGATTCTAAAACCTGTTTAGGTGACGTCACCTACACCGGTTCCGGTTTCCAATCAAAGACACCAGAGTGCAGGTCGATTTTCAAATTTTTTCTTGATTTTCTTGGTGGTTGGAACTAGTGGGCGATCATCACTTGGGCCCCGATCCCTCATTAGTCGATAGTGCGAAGTAGTTTCTCGAGAAAGGGGGCGTACAAGAGGGGAGCCGTGTTTACTCTTATGGGCCCCACCTTAACTTCGTGATAATACTCCTTTGCGCCCATGCCATGGGCCCCATGGCTCAGCAATCTGGATAGTTGTTCATCAGTTGTTGCAGTGCAGCCCCAGGCGAGCTTCATTCCCGGCACAAAAGGGAAGCAGCTGTTATTGGTGAATCGATTCAAATTTTGCGAAAACCGTACTTTAGCTTCAGAAGAGATAAAATGGAGGTACGAGTGAATACGAGTTGAAGTACCCAACGCAGCTTGAGTTTCTTCTGCATTTTTCGGCAACGGAGGGTGAAGAGAGGAGCGCGCACGATGTAAATTATGCCTGATCAGAGTCAGATCGTTACTTGTCAGAGACAACACAACGGCTGCGTACGAGTTGAGTCCCAGAATGAGGTTGAACCAAGAGGGAGTGATGTGAATCACATCATCATCTTTTAGTTGAGTTAGTTGGTATACCCCTTTACCTGGGGGCGCAAAAGAGTAGTTCTTAAAAGCAGGCGAGGGGCGCAAAAGAGTAGTTCTTGAAAGCAGGCGAGGGGCGCAAAAGACTACTTTCACTGACCCATCCAGCTCATTATCGCCATGGTCCACTGCCACTAAGAAGGATTAGGGCGCAAGTGATGACTGCCCGAACTGGTGACACTGGAATAATGCGAAAATGGCCGTGTTTGCTTTGTTGTGAATGTGATCGTGAGTATCGACTCAACTTATTCGTGATATAAATGAACTTATTCGACGTGACCGATCCTTCAGTTTTTAGTTTTTTAATGGTGGCCAACTCGTCGACCAATAGGAGCTGACCTCGGTTATCCACCGAAATTCAAATTGCGATTGTTCCATAAATTTTTTTAAATGTGTACGAACTTGCAGTTTGTGTTTTAACCCCATTTTCAGTATTATTTGGACGCCTTCTATCGATAAAAAAATAATCCAGACAAGTTTCCATTCCTAATTCATATTGTTTTCGCAGGGCGCAGCCAGGTCCATCGAGAGTCGCTCCACCAACACCAACAACTAAGGAAGATCCGTTCCCAATACCAACTGTTGTCCATCAAACTGCAGGATCTACTTCGGTAATGGCTCTCTTTATAGAAAAATCAAGGGGTACTTGCGAAGAGTATCCAAGTCCTTTTTCATTTCCAATTAGTCCTTTTTCATGTCCTAGCGAAAAATGAATTTGGGTACTTTTCGCAAGTGCACCGCGACATCTCCAATTACTCGCACAGCAAGTCCAAAACCATTTCCATTGTCATTTCAGTTTCCATTTCGCAAAAAGTTGACTTGGTTACTTTTCGCGAGTATCGCTCGAAATCGAGTTGAATCCCAATTCTTGAGTCTGTTAAAGTGATTTTCCATAGGAGACCATTTTGAGCTGTCCATCTATATTTTAGTTTTTTTTGCTATTCTCAAAAAATTTTAATTTTTCTACTTATAAATACCGCTAACCATTTTAATGTACCCGTTTCATTCAAGAGTATCTCTTCGAACGTTGTTTTTCAAATTTCAGGCGCTCACAATTTTTTCTACTTCCGTTTCTGCTAACATCCCAACTTCGGATTCAAGCTCGAACAGTTTGACTTCTCCCTCGTCAACCTCAAACACCACAACCCCAACGACCTCTTCAACCAGCTCGCACACTTCACCCTCCTCACCATCGCACGCTCTTGCTGTTTCACCGACGTTTGGCCCTATCAAAAGACACTCTTTCGGGTCCACATTGCCCAACGGCGCCAAAAGCACTACCAAGAGGTAAGTTAATTACCAGCCTAGTACAGCGTTAGTATCTCACACGTGACGTTTTAAATCTGATGGATTATAATTATAACTGCCTCGTTCGGTTTTTTAGGCACTCAGCAGAAATCCTAAGCAATCAAGATGGATCCGGCGAACCTCACAGTCTTCCTGTGGACTTGGCCTCTTCACAGGTACCTTGTTTTATTTGGTGGAGCTCCTATTAATTATTTTATTGCTTCATTGATTATGGAGCTTTCTTGGATACTATATTGATTTATTGTTAGCAGGGCCATTCAAATCCCGCGTTGGAACGTACCGGAAGCCAGCGGATGAAGCGAACTCCTGAGAGTGTTCCACCAGTTCCTGGTCCGCAGATACAGCACTCATCGCTTCAGCTTCCCGCGTTGTAAGTTCCACAGCGAATGGTGGAGTGAAACAACTCTTTTTTTTTTTTTCGTTTAAGACTATTTTGGGAAATATATCAATGTTAGCGCCGCCTATAATTAATGTTCGATAAAAGTTGAACTCTGGAATATTTCGGGCTGAAAGGATTTTTAATGAATTTCATGAATCATGCATGATAAATGGAGAAGAGAATGAGCTAAATGTTGAAATCTCTGCTACCACCCAAATTTTATGGTCTTTGGGAACCAATGGCTTTATTTTGCCTGAGAAAAAACATGAAATTCATGTCATGAATTAATTAAGTAAAATAATTCCAAAGCAGAACCTTCTCTCCAACCAAGAAATAAGGGAAAGAGGCGGGGAGGATTTTATCCCGGTGAAGTTTATTTTTCACACTGCACTCACTTGCTCACCTAAATCCCTTATTGATTGATTATTAATTTAACCCATTAAGAGCTTGGGAAAATTAGTCTCCAATTAAGGCGGTCACCTTAACAATCAATTCTGAAGACCATTTGTTGTATTCCTCTTCAGGTATGTGGCTCTCTTCCCTTATAAACCCGGGAATGATGATGAGTTGGAACTGAAAAGGGGTGCAATATACACCGTAACTGAGAGGTGCCAAGATGGCTGGTTCAAGGGACAGCACTTCAGAAGCCAGAAGGCCGGCGTTTTTCCTGGAAACTACGTCGCCCCTGCAAAGTAAGTCTGGGTTTCTTTGATTGATCAAACTATATTAAATATATAAATAAATTTTGCTGTGTTGTCTGTATAAAATCGATGTTTGTTGTGGCTAAGCAGAATTTTCAATTGTCTCTCTAGATCTCTGCCAGCATTGCAAGCGCAGGTTCGCGGCCTCTGCCGATCAAAACCGTCTGGATCCCCGAGCACGCCTAGAAATGGGACGCCGCCTTTAGAACCGAGGAATACGATCAGCTACATGAAACCACAACCGATTCCATGTCACAAAGGTTTATTCATTTTCCCGTGCGCTTCTAATTCGAACTCGTTAGCCCTGTTAAACCACCGGTCAAATTCTGAGAGATTTTCCTATCTCATTGTTAATCCTTTAGAACCAAGAAGTGCGCCTCCCGTTGTTCTACCGCCACCTCCTCCTCCTTCTGCTGCTGCTGATCACCTTTCTACCACTGTTGTGCCTCCCCCTAACGTGTCTGTGCCGTCTGCCTCGTCTAAGAACCCGGAAAAAGTGAGAGTATATGCCATCCCATCTTATTTGGTACTCGGACCACAACTGTAATTGTCCCTAGTTGTATTTGATGATTTATTCCAACGTGTTAATTCTCGCTTTTCAGGGCAAAGAAAAAAAAGAGAAAAGCGGTGGATTAATGCGACGTCTGGCGAGTATGAAAAAATCTAAATCCCCACCGCCCACGCCATATTCAATGGATAATCCGGTGTTTGAAGATTCTACTGTCACTATTCCCCCGCCTGTTCATGTCCGGTGAGTGTCTGACGCAGACTGTGTGTTGAATTTCCAGGGGTCTCGTATAAATAATGTGCCGAGAAAATTAGTCGGAAGTATCTTATAAAACTGTATTAATGCATTTGTATGTACTATTAGTTAGACTATTCGTGTTAACATAACGTTGCGCATGGTTTGGTAAGTCTTGACAAAAACAGTGTTATCGTGTTATCTACCAGAACAAAATCGCTGCTAACCTCCGGCTGTTTCCTCAAACTTTTCTTCCCCTGCATTTACCGTTTAATGTTTGAGGATTATACGAGGAAAGTTCAGGCCCATACCTACTTGTAAATGAGGCTTAGAAGTCTTCCATCATCCCGTACATACTTCATCCCCGTTGACAGTATTTTCACATTTGATTTATTTCATCAAACGTTTTCATCGAATTCAACCAAAACATGCATTAGGGATGGGACATCGATGTTTCTGGTTCGATGTTCAATGCTTTCACCTTCAATGGTTGACTGCCGAGGTTTTTGCAGGTTAAAGTAGGGATGTAGCCGAATGCCTGGTTGTAATGTTGCTAGATGCCGTGATGATGGAAGCTGATACGCTTTCGAAACGTCGGGATTTGTAGTAAAGGAGTTGACGAAAGATTACGGCCTAATTAAACTCTCCCTGTGAATCCCTTGGAATCGTGAATTTTTCTGTAGTGCCTAAATATTTTTACTATTAAATCCGCATAATAGCGACGAGAACAACTATGTAAACTTTTCAACTCATTTTTATTGACGTTCTGTTTCGGTTCAGATTGCGATTGTCGTGATTTGGATTCTCTTCTTCATTCGTAACATGGCTCCCAAAAGCGCTCTTTGGAAGTTTATAAATACAACTAGCGAGAGAACCGCAAGCTTTGCAATTTCTAAATTATTTCCCACTTTTAATTTCTCACTCTATTTGGTTCAAGAAGAACTCTTTTTCCTAGCGAACGTTTTTCTTGTAAGTTATTCCAGTGATGCCAGTATTTTTTTTTTTTTTTTAAAGCCTACTTACCTTCTGTTTTTGATGTTTTTCTAGCATCGATAATTTCTTTACGATTGTGACATCGATGCCTACATCGATGTTCCATCCTAACATTGGTACCCAGTAAATCACAACATATTGCTGCTGGGTAGCCGACAAATTGCAGGAAGCAATAATTGCATTCATTGCAATAGTTGCACACAGAGCAATAATAACATTTGTAGGCTACCCAGCAGCTACCCAATTGTTGCTTCACACTACCTCGGCCACACCAAGAACAGAAAAACTCCCCTGATCAGAAGCAACATCGACTGTTCTTGGGGGTCCGAAAGGTGACCTCAATATAATAGGGTTTTAATTTTCAGGTCGGGCTCGTGTCCGAATCAACTCATTTCTTCAAGCGCAGAAAACCGATTGTTCAGTCCAACCTCTTCACATCGTGCTAAATTGAAAGAGAGGCCATCAATATCCAGAATTTCACCGAGGTGAGGATCGCCTAGTTGATTGGAAAAGTTCATTTTCATCTAATTTGAACGCGTAAAAGCTCTATGGGGCAAACTGTACCATGCTACTTAGGTAGCTAACTTGCACAATCTGAACAACAAGGGATGTAGTTTCTATTAGTCATGAACTGCTGCATGTGTTTCCAGAATGGCCTCCGACTCTCGGCCTGTCCAACACAGAAAATCAAGCTCCATGGACACACCAAGCACAGACGCACCTGACCCACTGCACAGTATGAGCTCTCGACCTACATTTCTGGACGACCAGAAAGCCACCCCATACCCAGCCGCGCCCTTCTTGAATGTTTCTGACCTCGGAAAATCATCTCAACCTAAGGTATATGAGGCGATCTACGTGAATAAACTAATTAAATTCAGAGTCACTCCTTGAAATAATAATGTGATATGATAGGTTCTTTTGGGCCACGAAATGTCTGGCGAAGGATCTGTTATGAAGCCAGATGTACTACCGAGGCCGAAACCTTCACACGAAGACATGTTCTCTCAAATAACCTCTAGGCACCAGCGAAGCTCTAATGACGCTGCCAAACACTCCAAGAGATCAATTCTTGCTCCCGACCCAACCCTGGGCCAAGATGGCAAAGCACAATCCAAAGGTCTTCCTTTACCCCGTGAAAGGTTAGTATTTATGGACACGTGTTCTTCACTGTTCAGTATTCAATGTTAAAACCGTACCATGAATGTTAAAAAGTTCAATGACTAATTTACTGCAATTATCTCACCATATTGGAGTTATAACGACGGTTCTGCTTCCGCATTACTATGTTCAACACAGTTGGAGTTAAGACAACGGTTTCCATGCGTATTGAGGTCAAAATGACATTAAAAGACATGAAATTAAATAGAAATTTTCTCCATCGAATTGCCGGCTTTCAAAATTTGTCCATTAAATACATTCAATTTATTTCGAAGTGATTATTTGCCGAAGGTGCAGAGGTTTAATCCAATGAGGTGTTTAGGGAGAGAAAACGACCCCTCTGCTGGTTTGGATACTAAATTGTTTATTTAAATAAACAATTGTAGCTTAGTTGCTCGAAACCGGTCGCCACGCTACAGTTCTTTATTTAAAGAAACAGTTTAGTATCCAAACCAGCAGAGGAGTCGTTTTTTCTCCCTAACCACCTCATTTTAATTGATTTAATCGCCGATTAAACTCCCACTATCAATACGTTCTGATTATCAACATTTAATAAGTTGCTGTCTATCAATGTGGTGATTGATGATTAGCTAAAATCAATCATTAATAGTAGGTAATCATAATATCCAAGTTGTTACGGCAACATCTCATATCAAGTGTGGGGCAACTTTTCAAGAAACGCAAAAAATACAACCAGTTGATAAACCTCCTCTTCATACGCAGTGTTGCTCTTGCTATTTTAGCTGTTTCAAGACTACCAATCATCAAAATCGATCATACCATTCGGTTCCCCGCGAAAATACGAATCCAGTGGTGCAATTAACTCAACTTGTACTTATATGGTTTTGTAGCTGTAACGATGCCTTGTCCTATGGGTTTTCGGCATAGAAGTCAGATGGATATATATAACCGGAATGATTCAAAGCCACTCGCGCTACAAGTTTAGTAAACATTTTTGAATTTAAATAAGTAATAATTACCTACTCCATTATTGAGTAAAATCTAGTTTTCGGCATAGAAGGCAGATGAAACTTCTTAGGTACTGGAGTCCTAGTACCTACGAATGTCTAATCCTTAAGGGTTGGAGTTTAATGGCCGATTTCACGAAGTCCGGATTAAAGTGTGGATCACCTGATTCTGGGAACCGTAACCGAGTTAGGAGAGATTCCGTTTCACCACACGTTGTTGGGTGGGGATCAGTTGATCCCTGGTTAGCATTGCAGTGGTTACCCTCAGACAGACGTTTCCGCCGAAAATCCATATAACAGAGTGGATATGCAACTCTGTTATCAGGATTTTCGGCGGAAACGTTGATTTGTGGTGCTGTTTGATAATTTGGGAGTTCGCTATTAGCCACTGTGACAGTTTTGTGTGATATTTTTGTAATGACTAGCCAGAAATGAACGCGAAATTTAAAGGGAAGGACAAAGAGCAGTTGTTGGTTACGAAGAGAAAAGAAATACTTGAAAACAAACGAACTGATGCGGCGATGTGGAAGTCGATATCGGTTTATACATTCGAAATCGCCGTAAACTTGCAAATAGTAAACGCTACATCCGAAGACCGGAGGCCGTCTTTGGAGCCGGATGATCATCTCGATGTCGTAATCGTCGTAATAATATCCTGAGGTAAGTGCAAACTACAGACGGGGCGGGGCGCATTGCATCGAAAAATCAGTCGATGCGTACCTACTTTTCCGTCGGTCCATCCCCCTTCCCGTCCACCCTTTTTATGAATGAAATCGATGCGATGCGGCCTGTCCGTAGTATGCTCTTACCTTGGCCGCAGCACGTTAGGGGAAATGGAGCCCAAAAAGCAACACGTTAGGGGAAACCACAACGACACGTTAGGGGAAGGGTTTTATGTGAAAAACAACACGTTAGGGGAACACTGAATTTGACGATATCATCGTGAAACGGAAATGAATTTTCCTGTACATTTCAATTTGCTTATGAGAGATTTGCTTATGATGAATATCGATGAGGTAACTTATTTTAGTTTTGTGTCGTCGCACTCAAATCAAATAATTGTAGAAAAAAAAGTGTTTCCGCCCGGGGCTTAATATCATGCAGTTTTCCCTCGTTTTGTTTTAGGTAGGTATCGATTTACACAATTTTGAAGGT
The DNA here is from genome assembly GCA_955831195.1 of Pilophorus perplexus. NCBI lineage: Eukaryota > Metazoa > Arthropoda > Insecta > Hemiptera > Miridae > Pilophorus > Pilophorus perplexus. The sequence continues at coordinate 27,286,548 of OY037007.1, forward strand.
TTTTTCTTACACATTTTCCTCCCTCATTGATAGTACTTTCCAATGAAAGTATAATGCTTGAATCTCAGTGTCTTCAGAAGTTTAACAGGTGGGCGAATTTGGGAATAGTATTTCGTACAAACCTGGTAGGCATTTAATCCTACAATATGGACCATAACTGCATTTCTTCCATCATTACAGGGTTTTTGTTTCTGCTCTCTTCCTATGAAATTGATCGAGCTCAAACTATGAATTTTGAGAAGGCCCTTGTCTTGGAGAGACGGCCCTCAGAAAAATTTCCCCTGTCGTGTTATTTATCTTTTCCCCTAACGTGCTCCTTTTCTAGCGTTGTTTGAGGGTCTCGTTTCCCCTAACGTGTTACGTCCCTTACCTTTATACGGCATCCTCGTAATGCAGAATCAGAATAATAATTACGATTTATTGGTATTATAAAAAGAAACAATCTAATTTGATTATAAACAACAAGAAAAGTGACAAGTTTTGACGAAAATGACGAGGTACAGTCAAAAAGAAAAAAAAAAAAAAAAAAAATAGTAGAATAAATATTAGCAGAATAACTACTACACCAACATTCTGCTTGTTCAATATCCCACATATAATAAAATAATAACAGCCCAATAACATAACTAAAATACCAACATTCTAACCTAAATATCGTAACCTCCTTGGAAAACACGAACACTACATCGGCATCATGCACGTTAACTCTAGGAGTTAGCTTATTCCCTGGGTGAGGTAGGTTTTAAATTCTGGGAGTTAGCTCGCTCGTCAATCCTAGGATTAACGCTAACTCAGAGTGGTGAAATTTGTTTTTCGCCCCGTCTTCGAGTTACCACTAACTCGGACCTTAATCCGAGGTGGTGAAATCGGCCATAAGGATAAGAATTTAAAAAATCAGCTGCTTGAGGAAAAATATTATTTGGGATAGGTGGTTGGGTGATGAACTGAAAGGGGACAATTTTTTGCAAAATTCAAATATTTTCACACAATGTTTGCACAAATATTTGCACATAATATTATTTCATTTCATTTCATTATTTGCACATATTTCAGTGTTTTTAGGCTGCAGGCTCGTCTCCCTCAATGCTCTATTTTATGCTGTATTTTCTTCGCTCCACACACCCTCCACCTCTGAGCTGAATCAGTGTACCTACATTTTGGAGACAAAAGCGTACTCCAAACCATTCAAGTTTCGACCGCGCCGCCAGGCTCAAACGCTACCTATTTCACACAGTGACTATAGTCATTCTATATAATGACTGAGGCCTCTTAGGCAATGTGTGAAATACATTCATTCAGCGCTCTTCCTGTCCAATCATCCGGTCCAATAACAACTTGACTACAATTAAAATTATTGGCATAACATTTGGGTTTGAATATACATATACATATTTGAAAAATACAATTTTTCGTAAAAATATTATTTAAAAAAGATTGCGTTTACTAGAAAATGAGGAGGAGAAGAAGAGATAAAAAAAAAAATCAACTGGGAAATGTTAGATGAGTAAGATTACTTCTTTTCAACATCAAAAGTGCAATTGAAGGAACGGCAGAATCGATTAGAATCTATTTCATGCATTGCCCAAGGTGCCGTGGGCATTATGCACACTGCCTAGCCATTATATACATATGCACACTGCCTAGTCGTTGTGTGCAAGAAGATCAAAAAATGAAGAAATTATACACATTGGCTAAAACGACCAGTCATTATACAGAATGCCTAGTCATTATATAGAATGCCAGCATTACACATAATATGTGTAATGTCATACTATGACAATATTATTGTCATAGTATGACATGTATTGTAAATACGCGGCCGGGTTAGCCTAGTGGGTCTGGGCTTGGAGCTGCTTTCTGATAAAGCCATTGGTTCAAATCCCCTTAAAGACCATGGAATTTATACCCGCAAATAATGAAAAGGTTGAGGAATATCGTGAATAGTTCGCCGATCCGGTCGGTTATTACTACCGATTAGGTCAAAAATCTTGAAGTAATAACTCCCTTTTATCCTTTTCTTTTACGTTCCAGGTTTAGGTGTATCGTGCCATACCCTCCTAACAGCGAGTACGAGCTCGAGCTTCAACTTGGCGACGTCATTTACGTCCACAAAAAACGCGAGGACGGTTGGTACAAAGGGACACAACAAAGGACCGGCCGGACGGGCTTGTTCCCGGCCAGTTTCGTCCAGAGCTTCTGAGATCCACTTCATACCCTTCTAGAAACGTCCATCTGAACCGGAGAAGGGTAGTCACTATCTGAAACTGTTTTTGCTAGTCGCTTGTTTTTGGTCGTGACTTTTTATCTTATCGTATCAGTAAGAAAAAAAAACTGCATCGTTGGATGCGTTGAGCATTCGATATATTCACGGATAACGCTCAAATTCCAGTACAAACTGTATCATATAAACCTATTAACATAAATCCATACTGTGTTAGTTTTCGAAACTCAATGTAGTTTTTTACTCGATATTAAATATCTATAAATTTTATAGATAAATACCAACCTGAGTGATATTACCAGTCTAAATTGTTAGTAGGGTTAGTTCCGTTGTTGTTGACAATGTATCATGATGCCTTGTTGTCGTTGGTGTAGCTGAATACTATAGGCCATTCTAGACAACTGTGAGGAGAAACTGCCAATGAAACTCCGGCAAATTTCCGGTGGTTTTTTTTATTATTATTATTTTTTATTACTTTTGAGAGTTTCCAAACTTACTTCGTGCACCTGTAGCTTATGTAAATTATTTCATTGTTATTGTTTGTAGTTGATGGTTCGTCTTCAGCTAGGTTGTGTTTTGACCGGAGAATACAGTGACTGTTGTTCAAATAGGCGACATGGTAGGGATATTCGATACCCGGGCAGATCCATGATAATATCATGCACTTAGTTCTGACATGCTCAGATATTTGAGTTCCTACATAGAATTTGTGAGGCGCATTTGTGCCCACTTTCTTATTTTTAGTGGGAACCCCTAAATGTTTCTGCTAATTCGGATTCCTGAGCGAATTCCACGTTCGATTAGCCCATTGAGTGCAAATCCGCGCAACTCTCCCTTTCTTCGTTGTTTACTGTCCGATTGAGTCGGCGTTTCCACTGTATCCTACCTGGAGACCCAAATTTTAATACTAAATCCCGTAATTCCGACGATCGGGCGGGTTTGACGGCGAGCGGAGTAAAAACGAATAATTTCTTTTTGTTTACCTGTATTGAATACTATTTGGGGTTTGTGTATCAGATATCCCTGGCAGCGTACTCGTTAAATTTGTTATAACTGCTCTTGAACTTGTGATCTTCCTAGTAAATATTTTCAGGTTCCTTAGTCCATTTGAAATAGTTAAGAATCAAAATAACTTTTCTGTTGAATTAAAGGTATCGGGAAAATGTTTTTCTGTGATTATTTCACCGGAGGTGTTTCAAATTATCAACCACAGTACTTTTAATGTTAAGCTATGATGAGTTCATGATTAAAAATGAGTAACTCGTTCCTTTGATTCGTGCCCTTTGTGGGGTGTACAGTTTCTGCTTACAGTATAATCAAACATATGTAGTAGTTATAGTTTTGAACTGAAAACTCGTAACATAGGGATCTACTAATGGTCATGACTGAAGTTATAGATGACTTTTTCCAAGTGCTTCAGATTAAACCTAACCTATTTTGCTTGAAAACACAATTTCTTGAGATTTGTGATAATCAATTTGTGTTGTTGCAGCGATGATATTTTGTTGGCTCACTATTTTTGTTAACAGTGAATTATTTTCGGTTGATTTGTCCCGTTTTGTCCACGCATCAAGATTTTGTTTAGTCAGCAATTTTTCTTTCTTTTTTATACTAGTAGGTAAGAAAGACTGTAAATACAGACTGTACAAATGTATATAGCAGTTATCAATTTTTACGCCTTGTATTGTATACCTTATTTCTAATAAATAATTGCTATTTCATCCCTTCCTATTAATGTCGATTCTTTGTCATACAACCTCCACTGAAACGCTCTCATAATGAGCACCACATATTGCAGGGACAAGTTGGTGCCCAAAACAGCGTGGACAGCGGGCATACAATTACAAATGCCCAATTTATGGACAAAGTCCAAGATGTTCCTTTCTTGCACCAAAAAATGTTCAGGTTTTTAGAGATAATTCAAGCCATATTATTTTGAGCAAAACAACAAAAGATCTGTTGCGCAAAAGTGGGATATCACAGGTTGACTCTGATAGTGCAGGCAATATTTTGGAGAAAGAGAGGGCTATCACAGGGTTAAACCTCTATTGTATGGAAAAATCCACTAAGAAATTATTTAATTCATCCATCTCAACTGAGCCAACGTTTGATAGCACAGATTTACACGGAGAATTGAGTTAGAAAAGTAACTCACCGATGGCTTATCACATCCTATTATAATATAATGATATTATCACTCTTGCACAATAGATTCAAAGTTTCACCAGTGGGGGTGAAGGATCAACTGACGATAGCTTCCTGTAGCACTGCATCGTACCCCCACTTACAACTTGTAAGTGGGGGTACGATATGTAATTTACAAGATGGCCCAAAAATGCACGCCCGATCTAGCGGTGTTCTGTCCAGTTATAGACGAAACGGTCTTGCACGATGAAAGTAGAGGAGATTTGAAGATGTTTCGTGCAAAAAGCTCAAACTTTTTTTTAGTTAGACGGTCTTGAGCTAGACCTACGTCCATTTGTCCTCAAAAATCAAAATTTGATTTTCCCCATTATCTTCCCAAGATCAGCTGTTTTTTGATTTTTCCCATTATCTTTCCAAGATCAGTTGTGTCCTACAAATAGGACCAATTTTGAGACGTATAAAAATTCTTGAGCCCCGTCGCGAAAATAACGGTTGATTATTCTGAGAAACCGCTCCTTCACTGGCTGATTGTGATATGCGGACAGAGAGTTTTTTTGCGGGAGATGTGTTTCAAACTGAACACTTCCACTTTGGAGAATTTTACAGGAGAGCAAAATAACGTGCCACGGCTTCCCCTCAACTTCAATAAGCAGATTATTCTCACTACAGTCTCCCTCCCCTCGCTCTATTTCTAACCTTCGAACCCCACTTTTCCAACACCAAATAAAACGAAGTTAAAAGTAAAAGTGTTTTGGACATGTTTACTTTTGTTGCAAATAGGTGGACGTGTCATCTTTTGAGAAAAAAACAAAAACAGCTGATCTTGGGAAGATAATGGGAAGTAGTTTAAAACGACGTACCTAACACTGAAAAACGTACATTATTAAGTTGAACTTTTAAACTTTTTTCCAAATAATAAGCAGTTAAAAAAAAATCAAATTTAAAAAAAAAAAACGCTGCAAATTTTACACAAGGGTTTATTATTCTTTGATATAGGTTACTTGTGCAGAAATTTAATTCTGTCAATGAAAAAATATAAAAAAAAAATTTTTTTTGGATTTTTATCTCAAAAACATTTTTTTTTGGATTTTTTGTTCAAAAATGTGTTTTTTCAAAAATTCTGTATTTTTTACTCGAAAAATATTTAACATCCTGGGATCCTTCAAAAATCCCATTTTTATCCCCATGAAAGCCCTTAATATCGCCCCAGTGAAATCGGATCGTTCCGGGACCCCAAAAAATGGATTCTACGTCCAAAAATACTTCGAAAACGACACCTAACTCGATCCCATAGCTAAAAGTCTTCAAAACACCCCTCCCGTAGCCCCATTATAGCCCCATAGCGCCCCACGGGTTTGGGCGATCGGACTGAAAACCTTGTGGGCACAACTTGATGGTAAACCAAGTATTTTGTCAAAATTTCAGATTTTTAAAAAAATTCCTACTGCCCAAAACGGCCTGGACGGCGGACGGCGTACGGCGGACGGACATTTCGGATTTAGAATGTAGACCTCTTGAAACGGATAATGTCAAATTTTGAGCCCGACCGGAGTCGTCGACCCCCGTCGCGAAAACATAGGTGTATTATTCCAAGAATAATAAACCAAAAACGCTACAAATTTTACACTAGGGTTTATTATTCTTTGATATACGTTACTTATGCAGAAATTTAATTCTGTCAATGAAAAAAAATTTTAAAATTTTTTTTTTTGATTTTAATATTTCAAAAAAATTTTTTTGGATTTTTCTGTTTCAAAAATTTTTTCTTCAAAAATTCTTTATTTTTTAATCGAAAAATATTTAACCTCCTGGGATCCTTCAAAAATCCCATTTTTAGCCCCATGAAAGCCCTATTGATCGCAACAGAGAAATCGGATCGTTCCGGGACCCACAAAAATGGATTCTACGTCCAAAAATACTTCGAAAACGACACCTAACTCGATCCCATAGCTAAAAGCCTTAAAAAAACCTCCCGGAGCCCCATAGCGCCCCACGGGTTTGGGCGATCGGACTGAAAACCTTGCGGGCACAACTAGATAGTAAACCAAGTATTTTGTCAAAATTTCAGATTTTTTTTTAAATTCCTACTGCCCATAACGGCCCGGACGGCGGACGGACATTTCGGTTTTGGAATGTAGACCTCTTAAAACGGATAATGTCAAATTTTGAGGCCGATCGGAGTCGTCGACCCCCGTCGCGAAAGCATAGGTGTATTATTCCAAGAATAATAAACCAAAATTGGTGGAGTTGGCGATGTTGACTGTTCTATCATCGATATTGGCTCGACCATCGCGCACGAATTCTGAAATCGATGCTAATAAAAATAAAAGGTTCATTCACCGCACAACCAACCTGCACGAAAGTCCGAGAGGTGAAAGATAAACAAGCATTGGTGAGATTCAAACGTAGGTACCACCTACGTTACCGCGGCTTCTCCTCGATTGCCGCAGAGGGAAGCTGTGCCATCCTGTGGGCGCTCAAGGAACTAATCATCTTACCTCAAAGAAGTGCTGCCATCACTCGAGGGAAATTAGAAACAGAGAAGAAATGAAAAGCTTTCTCACCAATAGAAAAAAATTAACTCTGGCAAAAATTAACTTTTGATGGAAACAGCTCTTCGTCGGATTCGTGTTCAGCAGACCCCAAAACATGGAGAGCAACCAACGAAACCTCTCGAGCCCGAAGTGACCTTTTTTTTGTAAACCTGTGTTATATAAGGCCAGCTGCCTCTCTAGAAAGGGATCGGGTGCATACTTATAGAACTCGTACGAGATTCTGCTCGGTCCAGGGGCCTTATCGTCTTTACATCCAGCCAAAACCTCCCGCAGCTCAGACATGCTGAAGATGTCCATTGTCGTAGATCACCATTGGCTCGTAGATCTCCATTGGCTCGCTTAACCTCCACTGCTGCATAAAATGTGCGACCCACTGTTCCATGGATACCTCCCCCACTCTTCTTTCAGGGTCAGTTCTCAAGTGGCGAATCAATTTCCACAGCTCAGAAGCACTACGCATGCTGGCGAACCTCCGCCCTAGATCCCTGTAAAACTTTGTTTGCTTATCTTCGCACAGGAGCTTATACTCAGCGTTCGCCTCAATATATGCCCCTCGAGCAATGTCCGAGCCAGTTCTCCGAAACAGACGAAGCGCGGCAAACGACCTCTCCCTAAAACGACTGCATTCCCAGTCCCACCATGGCTGCCTGCGATCAACCCCCGGGACTGGAGTCATCCTGGTCCCAGCTGCAGCGGTGACTATTGCCGACGTCAATGACAACGACGCCTCCTCCAACGACGACGGCACCTGGTCCACATCCGACTCCAGCACTGCCATCAGCGCCGATCTGTAATCTTCTTTCCGATCTGTCTTCCAAGGAAGTCTAGGGACCAGGGGAAGCCAGCTGTCAATCCGCGAAACACCCACCGGGAGCGTGAAACCCATCGGCATATGATCTGAGAACAATTCACATCCAATCTTGAAATTATTAACGAGCCCCATTGCCACTGGCGTGGCGCAGCACAGATCAATCACCGACGAGCCAGAGGCCCCATTTTTTTTGGTACTACAAATTTAGTGACATGACATACATTGTATTTAAATGTAAATACTTGAGTAAGAGGGGTTCGCAGTAGAATCTACGGATATTTAGATAGAATCTATCTGATATTGTTCCGTGGAAGAGGTCCGCTGCGGACCGTCCGCAGGCCAAAAAGCTGAGGGTTAATCAATCCTCTGTCCGCATATCACATGTGCGCAAATCAAATGCGTTCGCACTTCACATTCTTTTTGCATCGCTGCCCGCAGTTCACGATTTCCCCCTTCTCTTACCATTTAAACGTGAAAAGCTGGTTCACTCAAATTCACTGAAAAGTGTTCATTCAGACAGTACAAAAACAAGGAATACAAAATACCTCAAATTTATCTGGAACTCATCTATTTAACAATTGAACTTAAAATATCATACAATATGAAATGGGGAATTTTCAACAATTCGAATTTACTACCGAGTTGAGATTTATTCGCATCGCCAGGAAACTTTAGCTCTTGCTGGACGGTTGTGGCAGACGATATTTGAGAATTTCTATTTCCGCTTCGAAGTAGGAGGTTTTGTCGTAGCAGAAGTATTCGGGAACTTTGTATTCACCTTGGTGTGATGCGCCGGGTCCAACAGCTGAAACATGAAGCCAAGGATGAGCAGGTTATAGTAGAAAATTTTTCTAGTTCATCGTGGCCGTGTAAACGAACTAGGAATGAACGCGCCTCGAGATTTGTTTTTAAATAGAGAGAAGGCTCCCAAATAACACACAGAGGGGAAGTCAAAACTGATTGCATACAAACAAGGAAAAATCATTAAATTCATATTAGAAATTGCAATATCCATTGGGAACTAAGGCTCAACTTGCATTGACTTCACTCAGAATCCTGGCTTCACTTATCTCTCTTATGGCGATACTTCCCATTGCCTTGCATTACATGTCACAAACGAGCTCAAATCAACAACCAATAGGAAGATGAGATTCTGAGTGACGTCAACCCACAGAGTTGAGTCCGTATGATTCCAAATTGGAATTTCCAATACATTCTAGAAGTTCATAGGCTAAATGCACACAAGAGTTTTGACTTTTATCGATACAAGAGTTTTGACTTTTATCGATAAAAGAAAATAATCTCGAAGCACGTCATTTCCTTATTGAACACCATTTGGAGGAATCAAATTAAAGGGGTTTCGAATTATTCATTTGTGTCATCATTGCTCAACGTGGTCGGTAGCATATTGAGTAGGGTTGTTGTTGTCAGGATCAACTTGGAGCACGTTTCGCCGAAATTTCTCCCTTTGGCGTGAAATCTCGGTTTTGAAACCAGGCCTTAGTAAGCGAGTAAAGTCGTTGGCACGTTGGATCCATTACCTACCTGAATTGGGGACACTCAAACAGTTGGAGCTCAGGCCGGGGACGTTGTCATTTACGCTCGACGTGGCTGATGGTTTGGGAGGAGCGGCTGATGGCGGTGGAGAAGTCGACTGAGAAGTGCTAGACCACTGCCTCACACCTAGTCTAGGCACCAAATATTTCGTCTGAAACAATAACAGACCTGTTGGTCATTAAACTGCTAGGTCAGGTGAAAACTAACCTAACATAATATGTGGTGATCCTCTTGGGTCGTATTCAGGCAATGTGATTTCAACGTCATGTGATTTAACGTTACTGCTGCAATCCCAGCACCCAGACTCACTTGACTGGTAACACAAACCTGCTCGCTGTTACTATTGGGCTTTCGCTGAACATAAAGATCAATATTCCCGTTACAACAATTCAGCCCATAACATTTATGTATTATTATATATTTACTAAACTCCTAGTTGAACATAAACGCGTCCGGTTAATTTCATTGTCCGTTTTGTTAGGATGATCAAAGTATTATTAGATGCTAAGTATTGTCGAACTGAGTAACTTACACTGCCTCCTAGGAAGAGGGCGATCCTTTGATGAACCATGCCTATCTGAACTTTTTGGAGGTAGGTATTTAGTAAAAACCTAAACAAACAAAGAATTTTTCTCGGTTATCAATAGTATCTGCAGCTATCTTGTATCACCTGCAAACTGGTTATCAACTTGTTGTTGTTTAACTCTATTTTCGCTGGCGCTCTCTTGTAGGGTGTGGCCATCACTGTTGTGGTTGTTGAGGTAGCCAACACCACAGATTAAACTACTGCCAACTACGGCCAACACTCAGACGAGGCCGTTCGATCCGATATTTTCAGCACATCGGTAGCCTGTGACGTAACAAAAAACCATCGTAATCAGTGATGCCAGATCTACGGATTTCTCCGATTTCTAGGGATTTTCAGAGCCGTCTAGGGACTTTCAGAGCCGTCTACGGATCTTCTGATGATGACCCAAATCTAGGGATTTTTCCACACTTCTCCAGATTCCTAGGGAATTCCAATGTGTCTACCCCATTTTCGCATATTTCGGGCTCCAGGGCACAGATTAAACTAATGACTCCAGGGTCACTAAATTGATTATAATATAATAGGTTTGTTCCAGGTTGGACGGAAGTTAACAGAAATCGCCGGAGACATGCGCAGTTTAGAAACTGCTGTTCCAGGTCGATATGTAGTTGGACGGAAACCGACAGCTCGAGTATGTGCAGTCGGGTTCTGTCGACAGCTGTCCAACTTCTGTCGACAGACGCAGTCAGACTTGGAACAAACCTAATGTAAGGGCCGCAAAATATTATTTACTACCTAACTATCTTGTATCCTTTTGGTGAAATGTTACCTGTATCAGGCCCGATACCTACTTTACTTTCAAGGATTTTCCTTCGTAGAAACTTTCCACAATTGAGGAGGCAGTCGAAATAAGTGTGTGACTTTCCACTGGAAAGTCACACACGCGTGATCCATTTCCTTCTGTGATCTCGTGGAGTTAACATCGTAGGAACTACTTTTTCGTTGGTGGAGGACCGAAGTTCTGTCCGTTTTAATTCCTGGAAGCGTTCGAGTTCTGATTCGATTCCGAACGGCGAGAACTTACTCTGCGAAAGCAGCTATTGATCAATAATTATTGATTATAATCGATTAACCAAAGACGTGTTGAATTAACAACTGACTGCATAGCCTTACAGCCCACATACTGTTTATGAAGCCATCAAGTTCCTATTCGGTGTTGTTCCTCTTCGTTGTTATTTTGCTTCATTCTGCCCTTACAATAAGTGTGTCAATTATTGTCATCGGTGCTGTATCATGTTATTTCCTGCTCGGACGAAAGCGACTGCTACAGTCAATTTACCATCGGTGCTTTTTCACAAGACGCAGTTTGACGTACCTACTACTTAGGGCTTTCTTATGGGTTCCAATCATGGAATAAGGATTTTCTTCCATGGGTTCCAATAAAATAGGACTACCTATTCACCTACCTACCTATTCAAATCATGTTCCTACTTATGTTTCTAGTCACCTGCATACCTACAAGACTTAGTGGCTATAACTAATTAAGGCTGACCATTACGTTTAAAAATAATTGTTTCTGAAATAAAATAATACTGTATTCCCCATGTATTTTTAAACAGTATTTTCTACCAACAATTAAACGTAGGTAGGACTCTCTTAGGGGGTTTATTAACATGAGGAATGAGTTTAAGTAATATGAGCGATTAAATTGTACATATTTTCATATGGAATGATTTTCATTTACCCTTCTCTTTTGTGCCGAAAATTCCATTTCCTTGTGATTGGTAAGTTTTTACAGGATGGGTACCTACGTGATGACCAGATTTGTATAAATAGGCACCTACCTGCTGCCTACTTGACTCGTTTTTTAACTTCTGGGCGTTATAATATAAATACGTATTATTACACGTATATTATAATATAATGTATATTATACTCTACGGATTTAATGCGTATAATATACTCTACGGATTTTATCCCAAACTCCTGGGGTTTCCGAGGGCTTTTCGGCTTGACCACGGAGAAATGGAGCTGGAGGGTTGGCAATGCTGTTTGTGCCCGGTTGTTATTCTTCGGCTGTTCTCTGTAACTCTGTGTTTGGCAACGACGACTTTTCGTTAGAATTCGCCGTTTTAAAAGTGTTCTTGATTGGATTGTGCCCGTGAGTGTTTGAGGGATAATTTTCTTTCATCGCCCGTCAATCCATTCAAAGATAGTCGTTGTGCTGTTTCGCCATGGTGATTAGCCTCGGGGGAATCGATTCATGGCGCAATTGTGGCTTTCTACCGGCTGTAAACGTAGCTAAATTTACCTTAATTTGCCGACTTGTTGGATTAGATATTGTTGACAACATCAGTCATTCAACAGCATCTATCCATTAGGTACCATCCATCTAGTCGTTCATCAGCTACAGTCCATTACACCATCCATTGTTCGCCGGAATCGCGGAGATAAGTACTTCCTCGTAGTATACTTATTCGCGATGGAAATGGAACCTGCTGATGACAAGAACTCTTTCTTCATAATTGGGAGCGAGGTGAGTTCTTTCAAGCTTTGTCGGAATCCATTGTTTACAAGCGCCTGTTCAAAGCACGTGGCGAATGATGTGATCTTTTGACTTGTTAGCACAAAGTTTGTTATGGTTTGTGAGTGTTTTGGGATGCAAACTCCTTGGGCCTTCGGAATTTACTCTAGTTACGATATTTTTTACCTCTTATCATTGGATTCTAATGTAACCCCTCGGTACTGGAGTCGTAAACGTTGTTGACAGCCAAAATGTGTTCCGAGCGATCGTAGTCGAGGGCTCTCCGGGTATTAATATCAACGAAATACCACATTAAATTATATTACGAATTTTGTTACATCTCCCGGTTCATCAGAACACAATTAAATAGACATTTTGTCCTCACAAACACGCCTACACTCGTGATGAAACTTCCATATTTATGGGGCTATGGCTAAAACTTGATAACTAATAAATGGGTTACCTCCACAACTGCGTATGTAACCCATGAATGCCCCATAGCTCAAAACTACTGAAACGCAGGAATTTGTTTTGTAACTTGAAAAATTTACTACTATACGACTAGACTATTAAATTTAATAGTCTAGTCGTATAGTTTGCACCCATGTCACCCGTAGGTAGACGTAGGTAGACCTAGTATGTACCTACCATGTTATTCAAATCGCTGCAAATATCCCAGTCTCTTTTGTAAAAATGCGCTTGTATGGGTTCAAATCTAGAGTGGGGCTTGAGCTGCTAAACTCGTCTTCAGCTCTGAGTGACTTGAAGCGGTGACTTGAAATCCTGAATAGTGAAAAGAGCTTGGACTGGGCCAGTCCAAGCTCTTTTCACTATTCAGGATTTCAAGTCCCCCAGGGGGACTGGATCTCACGCGGCCGTCGAGGTCAGTGTGATCTCTCGTGATCTCGGTGATGTTTATTATGTGTCTTGTTTTCAGTTCTCTGCCAGGGCGCATTCCAAAGGTGAAGGAAGGCAATAGGTAGGTCTCAAAGCAATAATTGGAGATCAGGGGGAAAGCTCCAGTTACCTCGTGGCCCTGCCTTAGTCGAGTTCTATTCCGCCCACCTAGTCATTTTTTTGTTCGTTTTGTTGAGTTTCATCATGATGTTTTATAGAGAATTTTATCTGAACGTTGTTGCGTCTGAGAAGTGCGTGGCATTTACTTAGAGAAAACGGCTTAATAGCCGACCCGGCAGCTATTGACCCTTGTGCGAAATGTGGAGCGGAAATGACGGAAAAACGCCGGAAAACGCGTAGGGGAGAGTGGGTGCCGGTGTACCGATGTTAAAGTAGGGCGTGTCAAACTTTTAGATCATGGAAACGCGTTTTTTCATTACACTGACCTCAACGGAAAACCGTTGTAATCTGACTCTGCGAAATTGTAGAACTCGTTTTGCTTCCGAGTCTGCAAGGCAGCGGAAGCTTTGTTTTCGAAACATCCACCCACACGGTAGTTGACATATGAAGTCGACATATTGTTAAGGTAACACCCTTTTCTTTGATATTCGTTGTACAATTAATTTGAGATTACACGCGACGGGGTTGAGATCACACACGAGAACCGAAACGCGCCCCGCTTGGGCACTGAGATCACACACGAGAACGGCACCCTGTAAATGAGCTTTGCAGCTTGAAACCGATCCACACTCAATATTTGTTTATTTTGATCATCAGCAAAGGGGTAATCTCTCCCTAATTCCCGTATTTTATTGGATTGAACCTCACTACCTTCGGCAAACACCCACCTAGAAACTAATCCGGTTCTCGTAATTGAGTCCACAAGGGTTTCCGCTCGTGGGGCGATGGTGCAGAATATCCTCTAGCTCAAGGCATGAAGGATCACATGAGAAAAGGGAGGATGAGGAGGAGGAGGAGGAGGAGGATGAAATAATGAAGGATTCTTTTATTCTGGCTAGCCAGCTATTTGAAATATGCAGTAAGCGGGTGTTTTCCATAATACTCCCGGCCACCGAAAAGGGTTCGTCAATACTACTTTACATTTTTCCTTATTTTCAGGTTTGCACGAGAAGCACAAATTGCGAAATCAAGAAGGAGCAGCCTCAGCCTATCACCCCGTCTGACATAACCTTCACGGGTATCAAAAGTACTCCAATCAATTGCGTCTCTTGGCCTTCTTCTGCTTGGGAAGATGGCTCTCGGCGAAGTGCTTTTCATCCCTACAAAGTGAGTGCTCCTGATTTCACTTCGTTGCTTTCTATTAATATTACATAGTTCTGTGACAATAGATGATGATCCATTGGATGATCAAATATTACATAGTTGGTCCTTGAGTTTTTGAACTGGGATTTATAAAATTCATAAATCATATAAATATAAAAACGTCTTTGTGGTACAGCTTTCCAGTTGCAGGTCACTATCGCATTTGACATCCATCTACTGTCTATCTCGATTGAAGCGCTTTCAAAATATCACAACCTGAAATGACTATTGTTTCATACCCCTTTGGTGATAACTCAACTTCTCTGTATTTCAGCCTACCATTCTTACCAACATACAGCGAGGAAATATCAAGTCAAGTGAACACCATGTGGTTATACCCTGCACAAAGGCAGCCTGGTTCGAAAACGCTGGAAGAGGAAACATCGAGTTGGCGCAAATCAAAAGAAGTATGTTTTCCTTTTTCACTGCTTTGATAATATCATATTATCATCATCATAACATATTATGTTATTTGTAATTGAAATCTCAGGAGTGATCTGTGGCAGACCTTGTAATTTTGTTCTTACGCTTAGAGTTCCTCAAATGAATGCGAACGTGATCTCATTGTATACGTTTTGACATTTCATGTCTTTGCTATGGCACACAACCAAATTTTCGTTATGTCACGTTACGTTACGTAACGAAATATGCTCAATGATTATTATGATTCGTAGAAGTGAGGTAGGTAGGTACCTATATGATTATAGCTGAAATTTGGCTATATGATTATTATGATTTGGCTGGTAGACTCCTTAGGACGTGAACAATAAGGTGCACAGGGTTTTGATCAGCTGAGTGGCTCCTGAAGCTAACTTCTTTCCTATCAACCCTAGGAAGCTTAAATTTGGCTGGTAGCCTCCAATTGGTGCTAAAAACCGTGAACAATATGGTGCACAGGGTGGCTCCTGAAGCTAACTTCTTCCCTATCAACCGTAGGAAGCTGAAATTTGGCTGGTAGCCTCCTTAGGACGTGAACAATAAGGCGCAGAGGGTTTTGATCAACTGAGTGGCTCCTGAAGCTAACTTCTTTCCTATCAACTGTGGAAAGCTGTAATTTGGCTGGTAGCCTCCTTAGGACATGAACAATAAGGTGTACAGGGTCTTGATCAGCAGAGTGGCTCCTGAACGTGTTATAAAAGGTGTACGTTTCGTATTTCAGTCATCATCGCCCAATGCTTTCTTTTACTACCCACGAGGATTTATGTAATGAATATATATGTACGGATGTAAATAATAAATAAAAATATGAGTTTAATTTTTGTTTTCTTTATATTGAAAAAAAAAAAATGGAATTCACTGAGGAAGAAAAGATTGCTAGAAGATGGAAGGGAAGAATGTAATCAAACAAAAAATAGTCGGCTAAGATTGACGAGTTGCCTTCAACTTGGCCATTAAATCTTCAGCGGAGCGCTGAGCCGCCGTGCATACTGTTTTAGCGCGTCTTTCCTCTGTAAGAATTCGGCACGCATTCATAATGTTCGCTTGGTGCTTCGAAGCCATCGCCGCTGCTCTATCTCTCTCCACCTCTAAATGCATTATAGTGGTATCCAGAAGTGACGTCTTGACAAGCTGTAAAAGAGGATAATTGGTCAACGTCCACCTGTGTTGTTAGGGGTATTGGACGGCTGTAACACGACACATGCTAGCAATTCAACACAGGTTATGGTGAAGAACACAGCAAGTCATTATTGAGTCAACGAACTGTTCTATGTAATACTTATATTCCCATCGGAAAACTCACCTTCTTATCTACCCAATTCGAAGAGAGAGTGGCATCTAAGAAGAGGGAGGAATCATCATCATCCGTCTCGAATTTTTCTTTCTTTGAAGCCGGTTCGACAGTTGTGGCGGAATCAGGAGGAGACTTAGGGTGTGAGATGTCCGTCTCGAATGTTTCTGTGTTTGGAGTCGGTTCAGAAGTTTCGGCGGAACCAGGAGGGTGTGAGACATCGAAATCTCGTTTTAAAGTTTTTTTTTTGGTTATCTTTTTCGTAGCCATTGTGGAACACCGAAATCTTGAAGTATATGGAAGTATTCACTCATGCATCCAAATTTGAAAACAGTTGAGTGTTACCTAGGTAATCAATGCTACCGGGGCATCAAAATATGAAAATAGTTGATTGTTGTCTACGCAATCAATGGTTAGTGGGGTTAATGTACTGTCATGTAGAACATATAACATACCGTTCTTTTACTACCCACGACGATATATGTATGGATGTAAATAATAAATAAAAATATGAGTTTAATTTTTGTTTTCTTTATATTGAAAAAAATGTAATTCACAGAGGAAGACAAGATTGCTAGAAGATGGAAGGGAAGAAGGAGGGAGGGGAAAGACATGAAATGTCCTAATGCGTTGCAGACTTGTATGCAAGCGTTTTGTTCAGTTTTGACATGATTTTGACGAGTTTGAGATTCTAAACTGTCAGAAGTTGTTTTTTTGAAGCGAAGCTTTTATACGGACGCCCCCCGCTCGCTGGCTCGGGGAGTCTCTCAGTAAAAACCGTGAGTCAGTCTCTTACGCGATATATATATTAATATTGCATATACGGACGCCCCCCCCTCCTCCGCTAGGAACGCCGCTCGGGGAGTCTCCCGATTCTACCCGAAGCCTCCCCGATCTTCTACTGCGTTCTATTTCTTTTCCGACTTTTCGTAGCCACGTCAATCCCACGTGGGTATCTGTTGCGCTCAGCCTGTTTCGTCATCCATTTTCTGTAGATTGGAATTCCGCGTAAATGTTAATTGAAATTCTTCAAATACAGATTTAATAAATGAATTTCAACCAATCATCACTTTCATAGAATATAAATGGTGTAGAAATTACTGAATGTACTTCTGATCTTGAAGAACAGACAGATAAATAAACTTGTATGCAATAAAACTGATTTTGCAAAAATTGAAGGATGCAGTATTTACTAGATTCATATAATATACATCTTTTCATAGAATATAATGGTGTAGAAATTACTGAATGTAATTCTTCTGATCTTGAAGAACAGACAGATAAATAAACTTAGTAAATGATTTGGAACTTGTATGTTATAAAACTGATTTTGCAAAAATTGAAGGATGCAGTATTTACCTACTAGATTCATAGAATATAAAAATGAGAATAATGGTGTAGAAATTACTGAATGTACTTCTGATCTTGAAGAACAGACAGATAAATAAACTTAGTAACTGATTTGGAACTTGTATGTTATATATTGTATGTGGGCACTTGTATGCAATAAAACTGATTTTGCAAAAATTGAAGGATGCAAATTATTTTTTCTACTTGAAGGATAGAAAAAAAAATGGGGCCGTCTAGGGACCCCGAAGGAAGCGAAGCTTTATATCATAAAGTGTAGAATAGAAAAAAGGACACGAAGGAATAACACATGAGGAATTAAAAAAAACACGTGAGAGAAGAAAAAAAAAACTGAAGACTTGGGGAAATGAAAAAACCCGTGAGGAAATAGAAATAAACTTGAGAGGATGGGACCAAAATGGTCTTAAAGAAATCAAAGAAAATGGAGAACACGCAAAAAAACGCAAGGCTTTGGCGGAGCTCTCTTTGTGACTTTCTCATGCACTTTTTATACGAAAGTGTCAAGAGAGCTCCGCCGAAGCCTTGCGTTTTTTTTGCGTGTTCTCCATTTTCTTTGATTTCTTTAAGACCATTTTGGTCCCATCCTCTCAAGTTTATTTCTATTTCCTCACGGGTTTTTTCATTTCCCCAAGTCTTCAGTTTTTTTTTTCTTCTCTCACGTGTTTTTTTTAATTCCTCATGTGTTATTCCTTCGTGTCCTTTTTTTTTTTTTTTTTTTTCACTTTGTGTTACGCAATTATGAAAACATCGCACTTGTAGAAAGGGACACAACTCGAAAATCGCATTTTTTCCATCAATCGCGCCATTTCAAGCCCTACACGTAGAGCTAACGAGCTTAGTACAAAATCTCGCCGCTACATAGCAGTAGTTTAATCTGTTGCACAACTCTGGAGGGCTCGTCTCTGAAATAAGCTCTGTTTTCGGCTTGGTACGTGCGTTGCTTGCCCTTATCAAACTCCAGAGTTAATCGTGATGATTAAATCATAAGATGAAATTTTCATCGATGAGGTCACAGTTTTCTCTCATGTAGATGCTTGATTGCTTGAATCTTTCAAAAATCAACTAGGCTGCTTACCACAACTTGTGTCATGAGCAGCCTGTTGATATCAGATCCCTTCATTTCAGGCCTATCGGAAATCTAAAGTAACGGTTCACTTGAACTTGTCAAAGATCGTTCCTGAGTTCTATTTTGTCAGAGGATAATCCATTAAAGTAAAGTATACTTTTATAAAATTTATAATCTTTATTTAATGATGAATTGTGGTAGTCTTTGTAGCTACTAACAGGTCTTCTTTGCTTTTGTCATGAACTGTTGAGACGGTGAAGACGGCTTTTGTCATGAACTGTTGAGACGGTGAAGACGTTTTCGGCTTGGTACGTGCGTTTTTGGTTTATTATTCTTGGAATAATACACCTATGTTTTCGCGACGGGGGTCGACGTCTCCGATCGGCCTCAAAATTTGACATTATCCGCTTCAAGAGGTCTACATTCTAAATCCGAAATGTCCGTCCGCCGTCCGGGCAGTTTTGGGCAGTAGGAATTTTTTTAAGAATCTGAAAGGTTTGAGCTTGAGTTTATTGAATGGTCGCAGTGAGACCTTTGGTAAATCGACATCAAATTTTGACTTTAACTTAACTATGGTTTTAATAAATCTAGGATTTAAATAAACTAGACCTGTTTGGTGAACCTCTAGAAATTAATGCTTTGGGTACTCCCTCCGTTTTCTAGGTCAGATATGCCAGAGGTGTGCCGTCCATCCGGCTTTCGTATCGTGTGGTAACGTCCTACGGCTTCTTTGAAAAGTTAATTCTATCTGATGATCTATTCCTGCTTGTCTCAGGGCCGGTGAACGAGCTGGATGACGACGACTTGACAGCTCTGATGTGGAGTGCGGCTTACGGCCAGTACTCCAACGCCGAATTGCTCATAAAACACGGCGCCAACGTCGAAATGAAAGGCAAATCCTTGGAAACTGCGTTGCATCTTGCGGCTGCCGGTGGCCACCAGGACGTGATCAAATTGCTCATTGCCAATGGAGCGCACGTCGATGACATTGATGCGGTAAGGGTTGCGAATTCTATATTTGTGTATCGAGAGTTCTATCTGATGAATCGTCGATTTATTCTTGTGTTTTTTGTTGTTGCAGGATGGGAACACTCCTTTGATTTATGCCGTCTTCGGGGATCATGCCCATGCTGTGGACGAACTGCTCCATAGTGGAGCCAACATGTTCATCGCCAACCACGAAGGAGTGATGCCCTATGGCTTGGCCGTTGAAAACGACTGTGCCGAAGGTATGTGAGGTATGCTTCGTTTGGCGGCATACTGTTTATTTTCGTTCGTTATTCTCTGAATTAATTCGCGTTGAACTTGCCATTCGTTGAATTCCCTGGCACTGGCTCACTTTTCAATAATTTCCTTCATACGATCTCCGTTATATTTCAGCTCGCGTTGTCCTGGAGATGTTTCTTTTGGATTTCTCCAACAAAAGGTTACCGTTCACCGGCAAATCAGTAAAACCTACCTGATCCGTCGTGTGCCAGAATGCCCAATCCACACCTGTTCCTCGATCTTCGAAGAGCCTCTGAGAAGAGAAGTCATTATTTTTTCTTATTCTAATTATTAATCACTGTCTTATGACCACTATATGTTACTTTTGTGAGTAAGTCAACGAAAAACACTCAGTAAGCAAGCTGATCGTGACAGACAGGTTCACTGGAAGGTACCCATGAGTCAGGACTCAGTTAATAACTGACAGTTATGAAGATAGAAGCGCGGCCTCTCCGTTCGCGTTCTACGGAATTGTAAAATGTTGTTTTTTTCGGTGTACGTTTGGCTGTGAATTGTTTCGGCGATCACATTGCTTCTTTTTTACCAAGCCCTTTTAGGTATGGGATTGCCATTTAATGGAAAATGTTGGATCCTCTTCGTGGTTCTGTAAATCTTTGCATGCTTCGTTTTACTCTGAGATGCAAAAGTGGTTAGGCTCAGCTAAATATTGGTGAGCTTCACTCTGTCCAGTGGGTCTCCAGTGAGGGTGGTCCTTGTCCTAAAAGTCCTTTTGATGGCCCAGTAAGAATGCCACCTGATCTCGTGGTCACGTTCTCTTTATGTGACGCCCCTGCCCAACCCGCCAGGGTCTAGGCTAATTGAAGAACAAATCACATAGTACACAATTGGTTTACTGCGATAATTGCTATAAGCCGTAATTATTACGAAACGCAATGGGTGCAGTACGCATGATGATTATGATAATAACTTAGGGTATGGATGATGAAGGAGCCCTCCCATGGATTGAGGAGTGAAGAATAACAAGAAGAAGAATGCACCTGAACAAATCTTCGTTCTTACAAACCTCAAAGCTAACAACGTTCTTGAATCAATTTTTGATTTCTTCGACGTCTAAAAAAATATATCAGATGATCCATTAAAAAAAAGTATTATGTTGATGATAATAATAATTATTATCTTATAGAAAGTTGGTAAATAACTAGGCTCCGCACATATCAATCATTTGGCTCGTGAACTTGGTGTGAGTTTTTAAAAAGAATCTCTATTCTTAACTATTTTATCGAATCTATTTTATACTTCAATCGAAATGTGTTGGAGCAGATGAAATTGATGCGCACATCAAATTCATTCTATCCGCGCTCGCGCTCTGAGCTACAGTTGGCTGAACCAGCTGGCAGAGAGGCAATGAGCTGTATAAGGACTGTTGAAAATCGCAGTTTTTTCAGTCAAATTCCATTTTGTAGAGTAAAATACTTGTTTTTATATCGTCTGCACAATTTTTAATCCTCTTCGGAAATCAGGAGAGAGTATGAAAATAATCAGCGTTTGAACTTTTGGCGGTAAGATTGACCTTCCGAAACTAGTACAACATAACGCCAGCATGGACGCTGGCATCGAATGTACAGATTTCATGTCCAAAGGTTGGCTAATCTGAACCTCCCTTCAAGATGGCTGATTGTTTATGTTAGGGATGTCCTTCTCCGATACAGTTGATTTCTACGGATATTTGGAGAACTGTAGTCAGGTCTGATTTCGGGTTGGGGACGGTAAATGACGTCATTTATCGTCCTTTCGGTTTCAAACCTTCCATGTTTAGGATTGCCTGCTGCAATGCTTATTTGCAGCGTGGGGATATTGACCCTGTTTTAGTTTGTACCTACTCTACATATCTTTTCCATGCATCTAGTTTTACGGGCAATACTCCGGCCAACACAGGCTGTACAACTGTGGGTGAGGTTCTTTACGCCCTATTCACCTTTAGTAAGGCTCTTCTGTCGAAGGAAATAAGTCTGTTCCCCACTTCTTCTATATGTTGTGAGAGATGCAGCTTCTCAGTATATGTTATCCCAAGGTATTTCATCTTTTTGACGCATTGTAGCGCAATGCCATTGACTTTTATGACAGGATAATGCGGGTGGCGCATGATGACTGTTGTTAAATGTGTGTGTTTATCATGATCGTACATCTCTCCTGTTTTCTGACACTTTTGGTATTTGCACCAAGTGTCTTCATATGTAGGGCAAAACTCGTGTCAAGGTTTGGAATTCGTAGACAGAAGGTGGAGATAACAAGCCCAAATTGCTTTTTTCATTTCCTGAACTGATTTCGTGCAATTACGTCTAACTGCCAATCCATAATAATTTTGAACCTTGTCTGTAACCTGATCAGTCAGTCTTCTTCTCCCTCCTACCGTTTTACCATCAGAAAGTTTCTTCTTTCCCATTTTTTCTTGAAATTCCTCAGCCTAGTCCCCATCCTTTTTTGTACGTGTCCAATACACTCTAATTTCTCAAGTGAAACGTCAGGGCCATATGGGTTTACTCGCTGCATGAAAGGAAATGCATTAGAGCCGCCGTCCCCAAGGTATTTGGTGTACCTCATCCCATAAGAATCCTTTGGTCGGTCATATAAGGCCTTCACCCCAGCTACTCGACCCCTTGTAATTTTCAATACACTCAGGAGTGTGCACATTTTTCAGCCTCTCTTTGCAAAGGAAATATTTAGACATCACCTCAATATCAATTATTTTCTTCTTTTTGCCACTAATAGCCATCATAATGCCATTTAGTGAGGAGTGACCGCGTTTTTGCCATGACCCGTCAAAAGTCACAGTGAGGTCAAGTGAACCCTGGTCATCCATTGCCTCCAGCACAGCACATTTCATAGAAAGTTGTGCAGCTTCTTCTGAAGCCTTACGAAGGATTGGCTCATACCTGCAAGGCTTGGCAATAGGGGGAGGCAAATTCATCATAGCGCAGAAAATATCTGATCCTGTTTTCCCCTTGCCAAGATTTCGCATTGTGTGTACCAATCTCAGATTGATGGTATATGCTGTGAGCTGTTTACCATCAGGATTTGAGCATGAAACCTTTTCAGAGCTTACAATAGGTTCAAGCATGCTACAATTTCCACACGACAATATCATGTTGGTTGCCAGGCCGATTCGTTCAACAACAGTGAGTGAAATTTTACCATGGCAATGTTTACACACGGCGAAAGGAGAAATTTTATCCCACAAATCTTCAATGTCAATAATGTCATTCTTAGAAGTGCTTGAATAGTCGCCGTATCGTCCGGAACTCATGATGGTTAGCAGAGGAACTTGAGAACTGACAAAGGAGCACTAACTACCAACCGTCGTAAATAGATGCTGTAGTTCACACTTTTGCTCTGTCTTTCACAGTTTGGAGCGTTGGCGGGGTCATGAATGGTGAATCCCGTCTGGCGCGGCGGCAAGGATTTCCTATTCACGTCAGTATGGCGGGCCTGCCAAACGGCTCGGCGCGGTGGATTTTGGACGGCCCGGATATCCGACCCAGCCGACCGCTCGGAGCTGGAGGTACCGCAATGAAGCGGCAAGATGTTTTCTCATCCTTGTACCTGTGAGAAGCTGCTAGTTCTTTGCCCCACTCGCCTTAGCGAACTCGTTCACGGCGACTGTACCCATAACATACGTATTGTGCTGAGCAAACTGGTACGGGGTTTCAGCCGCCACCCCAGCTTCCTCTTGTGAGCCAATCATCAGTTCAAACATGTTTATGTATTTTTTCGCTACGAGCAAAGCAGCTGGACGCCGGAGTTTTCCTGTTACATCTAACCTCATGAACGAGGAGGCAAAGGTTTGCTCTGATAGAGATAGAACTTTAAACTGATAGCTTTCGCGATCTATCTCCTTCGCATGCACTCACTTTTTAATCGGGATCCGGTCAATTTCCCCCACTCTACGTCTGTTGAATATCCATATCTTCAGCAAGAAGCACTTAGTCAAAATTTGACCATGACTAAGTGTCAAACTGTTGATGTGGATAGATAAAGGAGCGTTCTCTGGTTAAGATAGTTCATTAATCTATTCACATCATCAACAGCGGGAGTCAACTGTTTTTTGCTTATGGTACGTCGTTCCGCTTGCTTTCTCTCCAAAGGTGCTATTTGTTTATCAAAATCGCGGGTATAAATTTCCAGCCAAGCCTTTATTCTCTGGTTAAGATAGTTCATTAATCTATCCACATCATCTCGTACGTTTAATACTATATTGTCCTGTTCGAGATCACACTTTTTTTCATGATCAATGTTCTTGGTCAGTTCCATTATGAGATAATCGGCAATCTCTTTCATTTTCGCTCCATACTGATGGGGGGGGGGGGGGGGTTGTCGGTTTGACCATTTCCCCTTCTTCTCCTTCGCCAAACCCACAAAAGTTTTTACTGCCTTGGTAAAACTGTCATCTTTTTGAGAGTGGAACATTTGTATCATAGAGTGTAAGGTTTCGTCATGTTGTTGTTGTTGCAATCCATACTCGAGCAGCAACTCTCAAATGATTTCGAATGGGGTTTTCCTGACGTTCCCCCTTCAACCTCTCGCAAAGCTTGTTCCGAACGTCTGGGGGTCCTATCGTTCTCACTTCATAAGGGTGGTGGTTTTCATATCGTCAAAAAAAGCGTCGAAAGGGTCGTCTGGGTGAAGTGATCACCACCATTCTTGATGAGTTTTCGTTCCAAAAGAATGCATGCACCATGCTGCTTAATACCGTACAAAGCGAAATTTGACCACTCTCCATTGGCATTCTATTGTCTGTGTATGTGCTCCAGTGTTTGGGTCCACGAAATTTTAAGAATAGTTTACGGTTTGTGGACATAACCTTGGGTGCTGTAGGCTATCTGTACTCCCTCCATCCACGTTTCAACGCAAACATAATAATATTATATATAATATAATTTAGCCCATTCATCCATCAGCATCAACCATAACTCACGCTACGGTCCCCAATTAGGGGGAGTAGATACTCCCCCATTAGGTAGGGATCGCCTGATTTCCATCTTCAGCCTGGTTATGCCGCTATATGGCAAACCGCTATAGTCTCCAAAGTCCCTCCTGTTTGTTAAACATTTCTTCGATTGTTGGTAGATTCCATTTTCGCCGTAACTCTGCATATATTGTGCAGTTCCTTATTAGGTGTTCCGCCGTCTCTAACTCCCCGCATGCGCAGAATTCGTCTTCTTTTAGATGAAATCGAGTCAAGTTAGCCGCGAATTCGCCATGCCCCAGGACGAGCTGCACCCACTCGTGTTGTGGAAAAATCCACCGCTTACCCATCCTCTGTTGTACATTGGGTAGGTACTTGTGAGGGAGTCGCCCCTTGCTCGCTGCATCCCACTCTCTCTGCCACGCATCCATTAGCTTTTGGTGTACTTCTTTAATCGCCGCTTTGGCCACGGCTTCCACGTGTATACCTATCTCAGGCATGTGCACAGTCCTTCCTTTTTTGATGCTATATTCGATGAACCTCCGCTTCGCTTCTAGCTGAATGGGCAATACCCCAGCCAGGACAGGCATTGCCGACTTCGGGGCAGTCCTGAACGCCCTGTTAACTCGTAGTAAAGCCTTTCGGTCGAATGACTCGAGGCGAGTCCATTGTGTTTTGTTAAGCTTAGCAGCCCAAGCTTGCGCTCCGTACAGAATAATTTCTAGAAACAATCCTTTATAAATAATGACCAGCTCCTTGTATCCAATTCCCCACTCCGAACCAGCAAGCCGGCAGACTTTATTGAACGCCGCGAGGGCTTTACTCCCTGCGATCTCTATGTGTTCACTGAGTCCAAGGCCTTTGGTGTATGATATACCAAGGTATTTAAATCTCCTAACGCACTTTAGCACGTTGTCACCCGCTCTGACGCGTGGGTAGCGAGGGTATGCACCCATAAAGTGCCCCCTTAGTAGCAGAGCCGCTGTCTTCTCCGCTGCTATTGACAGTTTAAGGGCCGCGCAGCTGTTTAGGAGTTCTGCCATTATAGCATTGCCTTGATTCTCTAGGTGTGTGCGGGAATTGGGAGCCACGAGGATCACTAGGTCATCTGCATACGCGACTGCGGACGCGTTGATTCTCTCCAATGTGCGCAATATTACATCAAACATCATATTCCACAATACGGGGCCTAAAACTGAGCTCTGTGGACATCCCTTAGTTAAATGTTTGGAAGCTGTTTGACTCCCCTCAACATAATATGTTGTTACAACTGACTCCCCTCAACATATTATGTTACTACTCTGTCACTGAGGTAACTGTGCAATAATCCGTATAGATCGCTTTCGCCCAATCTCGCTTGAATTTCAGTCAGCACTCCTGGCCACCATACATTATCAAAGGCACCGCGTATGTCTATGAATATTCCCAGCACGTAATAGTTGTTGGAGCGAGCAACTAATTTGTCCACTGTCTCTAGAGCCGTGATTGTCGATCGTTGCTTAATGAAACCATGCTGCATACGGGAGCCTGCCTGCAAGGCTGGTTGAAGCCCATTTACAATGACCTTTTCCAGGAGCTTTCCCGGGACACTCAGGAGGCACAATGGCCGATATCCCTTGGGGTCTCCAGGTTCACGGGCCCCTCCCTTCTTTAGGACACATAGTCGCCCATTTTTCCATTTTTGTGGAAAATAACGCAGCTGGACACACTTTTTAAAAACATGTAAGTAACGTAAAGAGTTCCTTGGAAGATGTTTTTAAAAACACTTTTATTTCAGAAACAGAAGAAACAGAACTTGTTGTTTAGAAAATGGTTGAACAAATACTTCTAACACCACGCAGAGTAACGACTAGTTGACGCTGCGAGTGTTGCCTGAACGGTATGGTAGATATGGTTGCCTAGATTGACTCAGTTGGTATTGCTGCCTGGGTTGATAACCTAGTTGCTGGCCCGTTTGTGGCTGCTGGGCGGGTGGGGGGGGGGGACGACCGTTTGACTCACGCAGAACCAAAATGAAAGCGCGGGGCGGAAGGCGTATCCAACAAAGTGTTGTTTCATCAACAAAGTGAGGTGATAGGAGGGGCACCGATAAATATCCACTTTGACACGTCTGTTTTCTCATCACTGATAACTCGTTTCGAGGCTCAGTTTTGTTCGATCTGCTCCAATGTCGGTAATCGTAGGTAGGTGGTACCAAGAGAGGTGGCGATTTACGCGTCCACGAAGGATACAAATATGTGTTCCACACAGCCCTGAAAACCGAAGGAACAAGGTGGTCATGTGCCGAAAAAAAAAAAAAAAAAAAAAAAAAAAAACAGACAAAAGTGCAAGGCGTATTTGAAAGTGAGTGATGGTGGTTTGGTGACATTCGGCAACAGTGAGCATACCCATCCCGAAAATGCCGGATGCGAGGAAGTAGAAAAGGTAAAGCTCCGAGCAGCGGAAGACCAAACCACAAATTTTTAACCACACCTCCACGTCGACGTGGAGACAGTCCTAAGTCTGCCAAGGCACTTAGTGGGAAGGAAAATCTGTGGCATTTCATTACAACGCCCGTGAGTCAACCGGGCACACATTTCAGATTTCATCGCCGCCGAGAGTCAAACGGTACTACGCTTTCCGTGAGTTAAACGGGACTTTCATTTTTGGTTCTCCTGTGAGTCAACCGGGCTCGTTGGAGGCCTCCGTGAGTCAACCGGGAATCCCCGCGGGTGGGGGCCTAACAGGCGGTTTGGGGTCTCGCCCAACGTTAATTTCGTTTGTCATTATGTCAAGGGCCTCGTTGAGGTCGGCCGGTTGGCGGGTACGGAGAATGGCACCGATGGGGTCTCGCACGTGGTAGACAAAGACACGCAAGGCGAGTCCTGAGTAATGCCTGATCATGGCGGCCGGTGTGTTCGTTGCAGGGCAATTTTTCTGCAGGAAAGCCATAATCTTTTGAAGGGCGGCGTGGACCCGTGCATGAAATTTGAAAGGTTCCTCAGATGGGGCCTGTCGTAACCTGCATAGGTTCATGTTGAGGGTTAGAATATCGCGCTTGTCCGCGTATGCGTTAAGGGGGTTTCCAAAATCTGAATCCATAGGGTAAAATTACCTGACTTTGTGCCCCATTATCTCGGAAACTTCTGGACCGATTTTGATGAAATTTTGAGCACATGAACTTCACTCTGTTTTGACCTGAGATTTTGGATTTTGATGCATAATATGATGTAGATTTACATTATACCTTTTCCGAAAATTCGATTTTTTGGTCGAAAATATTTTGGGAACCCCCTTAAGGAGAGCCGTCTTCAGCTCCTGGAATGTGCCGAGATTTGAGGCCAGCATGATGTTGGAGGCCGGTGGTTTGATTTTCGCCTTTATGCCAGCCATCAACATGAAATTCTGGAAGTCCCCCTGATCAGTGGGGTTATAAAAACGGGCGTGGAGCTTGGTGATGATTTCCAAAAAATTCGGGAGGTCCTCAGGGTCTCCCGTGAACTCCGGGATCAGGGAGAGGTGATCTTTGCCCAGGACTGGGGTGGGACCGGGCTCCGAGCGGCCGGGTGCTGGGGGGGGGGGGATTGTTAGCCGAACGTTGGAGTGTACGGGAACTAGGGCTGTCAATACTGAGGCCAGCTACTCCCTGTACAATGTGATTGGACATTTCGGCGATTGTACGCCGTTGCTCCGCGACTGTAGCCTGCTGCTCACAATTAACTGGGCGGCGGCCTCTCGCTCTTGACCGTGCAGTAGCCAATTCAGCCCTAAGGGAGGCTATGAGCTCTGGCAAGGAAGCTTCCTGTGGTGATGGCGGGGGCTTTTGTACCTATGCGGCAGTGTGTTCCATTGGCCTGGCAGAATGCCGTCCACGCCCGCCGCTCCCCTCGCAGGCGGTGCTCATCGAGCTCCTGGTCAGAGATTGGCTGAAACACGCCAACCATTGTGTCATTCCCCGGGCATGCAGGCTGCACGCCATCCGGCCACGGAGTCGAGGCGCGCTCAAACTGGTCTCTCCAATATTGGATTGTTGCTGCTTCAGGGTTGACTGCGCCTGACCGTGCCAATCCGTCGGTCAAAATCTCATCGAGGGCAGCTCGCCGGTCTGTCTTCCAGAGTTCGCTGATCGACGGTGCCGTTCGTGGTCGTGCTCCATCAGTTGCTCTAGATCGCCAAGGGCGAGGCTCCCCGAACTTTGCAATTACCCACTGGTGGATACTGGGCATGCCGTCCCTACCTTCCAGCACTTCTCTGATCCCAGGCAGCAAGAGCCGTTGATCCTCCTCTGTCCAACCGTCATTGGTCTCCAGGTCTTCCAATATAGCGAGGTCTAGGATGGTCTCCTCATCCAACTCTCATGTGGTGTCCAGCTCAGGCACTGCTGGCTGCACAAACTCTTCGCTAACACGATCTCCCATCTCCGGGTTAATTAGTAAGGCATCCCTAATGTTGATGTAGGACTGCTGTCGTCTGTGTCGTCGAACTTGTTCATAACTCCTGCCAGGTAGGTGCTCCATCAGTCCTTGGCATATACCTCGCTCCGTCAGGTGGGTGGCTCGTATCCTAATCTCGTTCCTTGCCATGATGAGCATTTCTTCCTGGCTCCAATATTTATGGCGGCCCCTGGGGGTATCCTCTGCCGCCTGGACCTCAACAAATCTCTCGGGGTGGGTCCGTCTCGGATGGTGGGTGAGGGCGTTCTTGGAGTTGAAGGAACGTCCGCACGCATTGCATGTTAGGGGGCTACCGTCCATAGTCGGTGATTCCCAACAGCCCAGCCACAGCTCTCCGATGGGCCTCGCATTCCCTGCTCCCTAGTTTATGGGCGCAATCCACTTTGATCTCCTGACACCCTATGCAGATGGGTGACTCCCGCTTATCGCACTGCCGCTCCAGGTGATCCTTGGACGTACACACACGGCAGCACTTTTCCCCGTCTCCGCACTTCTTGCATAAGGCCGCAATATGGCCATAAGCCCCACAGCAGAAGCACCTCCTGACATCTAGAAAGTCCTCGACTGCGCATCTAAACCAGGAGATGTAAACCGTTCCTTTCTCGACCGACTTCTCCCTCATTTGACTCGGCATCTCCACGACGACAATGCCCCTTCTTGCATCACTGGAGACGTTCCCTGTCTGTGCCCATGGGATTCTGCGTATGGCCTTCACTTCTTTCTGGAAATCATCAACTGGTACGTCATTGAAATTTTGTCTCCACAAGGCCTGAAGAAAGGCTTCGTCCGTGAAATCCTGTCCGTCAACCTTGTAAGGTACTCCTCTTACCAGAACTGTTGGCTTCCTTTTAGGAAGAAGTTCAGCTTTCAACCCGGCAGCTCCAACGTCAACATCCGCCATAATCTTGTGGGCTTCAAGGGGGTTGGCCACCTCAACCACAAGGTCCTTGCCTCTGCGGCCTCTCATCCCTACCACCTGCCACCCCTTAGATTGGGGCTTAATTGCTCTGGTCAAAAATGGATTCTACGTCCAAAAATACTTCGAAAACGACACCTAACTCGATCCCATAGCTAAAAGCCTTCAAAACACCCCTCCTGTAGCCCTATTTTAGCCCCATAGCGCCCCACGGGTTTGGGCGATCGGACTGAAAACCTTTCGGGCACAACTAGATGGTAAACCAAGTATTTTGTCAAAATTTCAGATTTTTAAAAAAATTCCTACTTTCCAAAACGGCCCGGACGGCGGACGGACATTTCGGATTTTGAATGTAAACCTCTTGAAACGGATAATGTCATGTTTTGAGGCCGATCCGAGTCGTCGACCTCCGTCGCGAAAACATAGGTGTATTATTCCAAGAATAATAAACCAAAAATGCGTTGAATAACTGAATTAGGGTTGAATTAATTAACTGAATTAGGTGTAGTGAACACCGCTTGATCGGATGTAATCGGTGTACCTACATGTTCGACGGGTGTTCCTACAATATTTAAATTGTCCTTAACAAGTGTTTTGTGTGTTTGGGAGAAAGCCTCAGGCGTGACCAGGATTTCGCTCCCGCTTGTTTTGGAGGAAGATGAAGGGAGTGCACAAACATATTTGGCTGGGGCACTGCACAATTTGTTGTGGTCTGCTATCCCAGTAAATAATGTCGGAGCAAGTTTGGAAATCCCGCTTGTCCCTACAGTACCACAATGGTGTGGGCCTGCAGGGATGCGTAGGATTTCGGAAGGGAGTCTGGTCGCATCTTCCAAAGACATTGAATTGTCAACTTCAAGAGAAGAGCGTCCCAGATCCACACTTGACACTCGGGGATTCTGAGCTATAACGACTGAATTGTCAGCAGCTATGACATCAGATTCAGACCCGAGGCCCTTACGGAGGGAACCACTCCCGGCTGATACGAACGAATTGTCGTCAATATCCGCCTGGGCTAGTTCCCTGCGCGAAATAATAGTGGGGTCCGCTGAGCCGGCCAATCCGTCCGAATAACTACTGTCGGCGGGAGAGTCCAGGCTAGCGGTCCCATTCAAAAAAGTGTGTTGGCGTTCCATAGTACTATAAATGTAAAATGGTGATCACAAATAAGGATATTTAATAGGTGAATTTACGGGACGTCCGGGTTAATGCTGGGAGGCCCGCGGTATCGGGAACTTGACCCCGCGGGCCCCCCCACGTGTGTGGACCCGGCGTCGGCCGGGGGCTGCTGCCCCCTGTGAGCCTAGTGCGAACTAGAGGCATCGTTGCCGGCCGGTCTTAAAGAACTCTCGTGGGGGCGTAATTGCCAAATTCCCCACATGGCTCCCCCCAAGACCGGCCGGGGGCGGTGGACAGCAGTCCCGGTAGAGGAAAGATATGAAAAAAAATAATAAAAAGTTAAGCGTGCTGTCGGCATTGAAAAAAACGTGAAAACACAATGTTTGAGAAGAAGCTTCCGTAGCCCGAATATTATGATCCCCCGGAGTAAGGGAATGATAAATATGCAAATATATTCAAGAAGTATATATTCAGAAAGTACTTCAGGTACATAGGGGGTGTAAATATAACCCAAAAATTGAAGTCCGCAAGCATACGGAAATAAAAGCATGGGGAAAACATGCGTGGCCCAAAACAGCCTAGTATAAAAGAGGGCGTAAATGGCCGCTAATAATGCAAGGCGAATGAACTTATTTCAATCGCTGAAGAAAAGCATTATCGTAGGGAAGGAAAAAATATAATGAATGTCGCTAGCTCAGTATGGAGTAGGGACAGATTTAAAATGTGCGTGGGGGAGTATTTACTTCTTCTTCGGGCGCTTCTGTCGCTGTCGTGACTGCCTCCGACGTTGAGCTGGTGGCTGCTGAGGACCCTGTGGGTCTGCAGGCGGCTGTCTGGCTCTCGGACGTTGGGGTGGCGGAGTCTGTGATGGCGGGAGTTGTACCGCGGGCGGTGGAGACCGTGGTTGAGGAGGGGCTGCCGAGGGCGGCTGTGAACGTGGGGCTGCGTTGCCCTCAGTAGGTTGTGGGGCTGTCTCTGTCCGTGGGCGCTTAGACGGTTGTCTATGTTTGGAAAGACATCTGTGGTCCCGGGCAGAGATTAGTGGTTCATATGCACAGTGCTCCCACGCTTCTGGACGCTGGCCTTCAGGAACATATGCCGTCTGTGTACCTTCTGATATGGATACACGGTTACCCTGGTGGCGGGAGGCGGTAGTTGCTGATACTACTCCCGATTTGCGTCGAACGTACTCAGTGGAGAAGTTTTGCGCGCACGGTAACTCTTTCCAGAAGGGGTCTGGAGTTTGAGTTTGTGCATTAATGTGCCTTTTCCGTGGGGCGTTCGGGGGTGGCACCGATATGTCCATCAGACCTGGAACCGCTGGTAGTTGTGACCTGGCAGATTTACGTTTTCCCCGTTTCCTCTTTTTTCTCCCCGTTGGCGGGGGTGGAGGCGGTGAGTCATCCTCCGACCAAGGATTTTTTGGAGGCGGTGTGGGTGGTGTGGGGCAGTCTGACCATCTCATAGGCGCGGTGTCAGTCTCCGGAGGGCCAGGTTGAGGGAAGAAAGCGGCTGGGAGCCCGGAAGGTCCCGGTTGTGGATTAGATGAAGCCTGGAGTCCTGAGGGACCTGGTTGCGGGTTCAGCACTTGAATTGCGTTAGCCGATGGTAGCGGCACTGAAACGTGCACGTTTACCCTCGGGGGCGTACGTGAACCGGACGGGTTTAGCATTCCCGTGTGCGTGGGTGTTTTCTTGCGTGGAATAGGTTCCGGGGACTCGGACGAACTATGTGTGAACGAACGCGAACGACGCGACTTTCGTGGCATTGTGACCAGAGATGAATAAGACGCAAAAATTCCGGGGCCGTCCTTTATACTTGCCCCACTCCGATGCTTGAAAAAGGGGTGGGTCCTCAGTGAGCCCCTCTTTGTGTGGACGCGGGGGGTTCTTCCCTTAGCCAAATCCTGTAGATCTACGGCTAAATCGGGGTAGTGTTTGTTGAGATTATACCACCAGGAGAATTTCTTGATAAAAGAAGAAATGTCTCTCGGTGAATTATGTGATTGAACGGTATGATTTATATCATTATCGTTGTTGATCCCCTTCGGGGATTCCTGTTCGTGTGAACAAGAGGAATCGGGTGACGGGGGTTTATATGATGTGGAGAGAATTGTTTCTCCCGCGAGTTCCCTGAGGATGTGTATTCCCGTGGGATGAGTGGGTGGAAAAATATTTTCCCCGAGCTCCCTTGAGGCAGCTATTGCCGGGTGTAGAGAGGGGGATTTGAATTTTTTCATGAAATCCTTGAAACCGACGGTTTCAGTAGGATGAGTGATGGGAGTAACATATTCCCCGAGTCCCTTGGAGTCCATGATTCCTGTAGGGAGAGTGGGGGAAGTAACATTTCCCGTGTGCTCCATGAAATTGCGTCGAATTTTTCCCGTGAGTGAGAAGTCGTTTTCGGTCTGCAGTATTTCTGTGGGAACATGAGGCATATGCGGTGACCCTGTGTTCGAAGTACCCGTGTTGTAGTTCACATTGTCAGGGTGTTCTTCGGTAGGTCGCGTGCCTGAAGAGGAAGTTTGGAAATTTTGTATGGTGGTTGGCTGTCTGCAGGTGGGTACCGAAACTTGTAAATTGGAAACCTTTTCCCGGATGTCTGTGATGCCTTTCGCATTCGTAGGACGATCATTGGGAAAATGAGAGTTCGGTTTACATTGTTTTCGGGTACCTGTAATGCGTTTCGCATCACCAAGACGGCCTTTGGATGTAAAGTAAGGTTTTGGTTGGGGTTGTTGAATTTGTTCAGTTGGAACCGGGATAAATTTCGTTTCGACCGAGTTTGTTGGGAGTGTAGACAGTTGGGTAAGGTTGAGTAAGTCGAGTGTGGAGGGGATCAGGCGCCTCGTATGAGAGGCGTCGGCTGGTCCCGCCTCCTTTGGCTTATCATCAACGGAAATTTCCTTCCTGTAACTGTCTTTTTCGGCGAAACCTTTGTGAGCGTTTCTACTAATCGAATTGTACTCCGGGGGAAAGGGGTTTTGGGTAGTAACCGTCGGGATTGGATCGCATTTTGCGAATCTGTCTCCCCTAGCAATAGAACGACTCGCTGTATGTATTATGAGTTCATTATCACAAAGAAAATCCATTCCAATTACTCCGTATTGGAGATCAGTTAGAACGAACTTGTGTTTGAAGGTGCCTATACCCGCGAAGGTGACTTTTGCCTTGTGATGTCCGAAGGTGGGGATGAGGTCGCCGCTCGCAGCAGCCAGCAAAATGTGGGGCGAAGGAGAACTCCGTAATCCCTTTTTCGGGAGCAATGACAGGTTAGCCCCGGAATCGATCAGGAAGCTGACGTTGGTAGAGGTGCATGTAAGGAACAGTCTCGGGTAAATAATATTGATCCCGGGGACTGAGTTTGAGACGCAATCGCTGAGTATGTTGACTTCTAGCGGCGTTTTGCATCCTTCTACGCATTTCGTGGCCTTGTCTTTGTAGGTTGCATGATACCAACAAATACCATCTTCGTTTAGTTTTGAGGTAGGCCGAGAAGGGGTTTTTGTTGTAGTAGTGGAGCCCGATTCGGATTTACCGTTTGGTTGTATTGCGGATTTTCGCTTCGGTTGAGATTTAGGTGTGTTAACCTTTTTCTCCGAAGCTCGGGGGCTGTTATCTAGTGTAACTTCCGCCGCTAAATGTCTAATTGCAAGTGCGTTGAATGCTCTGTCTGCAGCAGTCAGCATTGACCCAAAGTCGGGTGCCGTGCTGGCTATCATGCGGAGGTGTTCCGGAAGCCTTGACAGCCATGCATGTTTTAGCATGAGCGGGCTGACAAGGTCGCCTGCCAGGATTTGTAGTCTCCTATAGAGCGTTGAAGGCAAGGATGTGTTGTCAAATGGGGTGCCGTGCATGAATAAAGTCATACGGTCTTCGTTCGTTTGTCCGTAGACGTGGGACAGAACGGTGAAGAGTTGTTCCAATGGGTTTGGGTCTTCCGCGTTAATGTGGCTGATTAAGTCTAGCGCATCAGCTGGTAGAACAGACTTTATGTCTCTGAACATCCATTTCTGGTTTGTAACGTCCTCAGCTTCGAATGCAGCTAGTACTAGTCGAAACCACCCGTCAAAATTTTCGGGCGTAAATGCGGGTAAGACCGTTCGTCTCCGAGAGGAGTTGTTTAATTTTGGAACTTGCGACAACAAAAGTTCCAGGACAGACTGTGCGTTCTGTACTGTCGGCTGGCTGTGAGAAGCCTGGCTGAAGGTTGGTGTGTGACCCTGATTTCCATCAGATGATGTAAACATCAAGGGTGCACGTGGTTGTTCCACCATGTAGTTATTGTTGAACATCATGGGGAAATTCGGATGAGTCCCGAAATTCGGTTGAGTCCCGAAAGTTGACGTCGCAAACGCGTTGTTTGGACGTTGATGAAATTGATTGCCAAGGCCCGGTGGCCAAGGTGCAGAAACTCCGTTCTGGCTTGTGTTTACCTGGGGGTACATCCCAGGATTTAAAGAATTCGTAGTTGTGTTAAGAACCGTGGGAACCGAAGTTCCAAATGACGGAATATTAACTTGTGAATTTGTCTGAATTTCGGTGGGCAAATTGAACCTTACACCACCTTGTTGTCGCGAGGGAGATGAAGGTTGCATCTCCAAGTTGGGGTCACCAGTTGTAGTGAACACCGCTTGATCGGATGTAATCGGTGTACCTACATGTTCGACGGGTGTTCCTACAATATTTAAATTGTCCTTAACAAGTGTTTTGTGTGTTTGGGAGAAAGCCTCAGGCGTGACCAGGATTTCGCTCCCGCTTGTTTTGGAGGAAGATGAAGGGAGTGCACAAACATATTTGGCTGGGGCACTGCACAATTTGTTGTGGTCTGCTATCCCAGTAAATAATGTCGGAGCAAGTTTGGAAATCCCGCTTGTCCCTACAGTACCACAATGGTGTGGGCCTGCAGGGATGCGTAGGATTTCGGAAGGGAGTCTGGTCGCATCTTCCAAAGACATTGAATTGTCAACTTCAAGAGAAGAGCGTCCCAGATCCACACTTGACACTCGGGGATTCTGAGCTATAACGACTGAATTGTCAGCAGCTATGACATCAGATTCAGACCCGAGGCCCTTACGGAGGGAACCACTCCCGGCTGATACGAACGAATTGTCGTCAATATCCGCCTGGGCTAGTTCCCTGCGCGAAATAATAGTGGGGTCCGCTGAGCCGGCCAATCCGTCCGAATAACTACTGTCGGCGGGAGAGTCCAGGCTAGCGGTCCCATTCAAAAAAGTGTGTTGGCGTTCCATAGTACTATAAATGTAAAATGGTGATCACAAATAAGGATATTTAATAGGTGAATTTACGGGACGTCCGGGTTAATGCTGGGAGGCCCGCGGTATCGGGAACTTGACCCCGCGGGCCCCCCCACGTGTGTGGACCCGGCGTCGGCCGGGGGCTGCTGCCCCCTGTGAGCCTAGTGCGAACTAGAGGCATCGTTGCCGGCCGGTCTTAAAGAACTCTCGTGGGGGCGTAATTGCCAAATTCCCCACATTAGGTAATAGCGTTAATTGAAGGAAATAGTCAAACCAATCGGGGTGGATAAATGGGTAATGGAATTATTGCGGTGCAGTGCCCTAACGTTGTCCGACGGCGTTGTTACAAGAGAAATTAAAATAAAAATTACAAGAGAAAAATAATAAAGTGAATGTAAAGTCGCATGCAAAACTTAAAATTAAGCTGGAAGTCCGAAGCGGCGAACGGGGGGCGTCGCGACGCGTCGTCAGCATTCGCAGAAGGCCGTCGAGGGACGAAAGGGCAAAGACGTAAGTAGGTGGATTGCGGCAGGTAAATCGTAGGCTGCTGGAAGGGCAATACAAGGGGTGGCTGGGGACGAGCCAAGAGGCTTCGTGTTCCGAGGCGGGGGGCGGGGCGACGTCAGATGTTACGTCGGCGGGAGCCTCCAGGCGGGATCGATGTAAGAGGGTGGATCAGCTGACCCACCCAATCGAAGTTGATTGAAGGGGCGGCGGGTATTTTTTTTGGTGTGTAATGGTGATTGTACTTACAGTACGGCAATGGTGAAGGTCATTGTGGAAGCAGTAACTCGCGGTACGCACGGTAACTCGCGGTACGCACGGTAACTCGCGGTAACTTGCTGTGCACTAGTTGAGGTTGGTGTACGGTTCCGAAAGTTTCGGAGCGAAACTCCTCGCGATAACCGCCGGTGCCCGACCGTAAAAAGGTTCGTAGGTTTGTTTTCACTCCGAATAACTCGGCTCGTTCGCGAGGTATTTTCCCAAGAAGCCTCGCGATAGCCTTAAACGGAGACCGATGACTGCGCCAGTAACGCTGCGAGTGTTGGTGAAGCAATGAACAGCCCAGCGCGGTAGCGCTGGCCTTTTATAAGTGACTGAGCTGCTGAGTCAGCAGCTCAGTGTTAATTCGGTGGGGAAGGGTACCTATGCAATAGGTAACTTGTATGTACCATGGGTAGACTAGAGGCTAGGCTTTTCTTAGCATTCTGACCTCAATTCTGTCCAGTCCAGGGGATTTGCCATTCTTGAAGGACTTGATTAGTCCGGCGACTAGATCCTCCGTCTAGATCCTCCGTTATCCAATTGGCAGGCTCTCCCTCCACGAGATTGGTTTCGCAACTCATAATAGTGGCTCTAGTTCGTGCTTGCTCTGCAGTGTCATTAAATGCAAATTTTGCCGTGTTATCATCCGGGAATAGTGCCTTCAAAAGCTCGGTGGCCGCATTTTCCCATGGCCGGTGGAAAAGAACAATAAACACAAAAAACTTAATCGGGCAGCCATATATTTACCAATTTTCGGGAAAATTACAAAAATCGAAAAATATCGGCAACGGACAAAGATATCGAGACGATCCAAACGGCATTCGATTCCTTAGGTATCGATGCGTCAATTTATCGATTAGCTAACGATCTACTGTCCGCCATGGGTGCTACCCGGCTATGAAAATGGCGATGCCCAAATCAGCTGTTTTACAATAGCCCACAAACTTAGTTCACCCCGCCAACTGTGTGAAGGTTGGCAGCCTGTCCTTGTGATAATACAACCCTGAACTTGTTTTGATAATTCCCTCCGAATTTGACAGCAGTGGCATAAACCATTCGATTTGTTTTGATTTTTTTTTCGACGGGAGGCAGTTTTGGGGCAAAAGTGGGGCGAATCGGGTCAGCAACTTTTAGTTCGACTGAGTGATGGTGCGTGACTATAAACCGGACCCGCGGGGGAAACAATATGTGCGACGAACTTCAGAC
The DNA here is from genome assembly GCA_955831195.1 of Pilophorus perplexus. Taxonomy (NCBI): domain Eukaryota; kingdom Metazoa; phylum Arthropoda; class Insecta; order Hemiptera; family Miridae; genus Pilophorus; species Pilophorus perplexus. The sequence continues at coordinate 27,325,159 of OY037007.1, forward strand.
GAACTTGAGAACGCTATCAGAAAGATAAGGGCTGGTGCATCCATCAGAGCTGTCTCGCGTGAGTCTAAAATTGCTTATTCAGAGAAAGAATTCGAGAAATTCGCTTTTTTGTTGTACAGCCCGAAAAATGGTTAAAAAAAAAACTGGTGGTTTCGGAAAACATTTTTTTTTGAAGATTCGTGACCCATTTGGTCCACGCTAGTGTTGAATAGGAGATATTTAATTTTTTGCTTGAAAAACCTATGGGTGACCCTATTCACCTCACCCGGTGGACCAATCGGGTCAGGGCCCTTTTTGGACCATGGCACTTTCCCTTTGATAGTATTACATTATTTGACCATGGTAATAAAAACTAGAAGCAGGGAACTGTGTATTGCCGTTGGAATCAAATCTCTATCTCAAACAGGGGAAAAACTACAGACGTTGAAAGTTGAAAACTGACCCTATTCGCCCCACCTTATTTAAGGTGCTAAAGGGTTATACATGGTTTTAATGGACTCCATGAAACTTAGAAATGGGTCAACCTGTCTGATGCGGACGTCCCGTCTCCACAAAAATTCACAGAGATGAGGATGAAGGTCACGAATTCCACCGCTGTGCAATTTGCGTTTCATGGCTCTCCATGTAGACTCAATCGACTGTGTATGAGCAAGAGTGGCTGGATCCACGAAAGTGACTGAATGGTTCACTGTCAAATGAGTGTAATTCAGTCTAAATAACTAGCTGTACGCTTTCCATTGGTCTGACATGATAGTTGTTGCGGGTTTCACGTGTTTCAGAATCATAGGCAAGAGTGTAGCTGCGTCTCTTCTGTTCTCAGGGCAAAGTTCAAAGCGAAATTTATGTGAACCGCGTTCAATAAAACCGAAAATCCACTGTCCTTCAACCACTCTGCCCCTGTGATATTTCCTTTTCCCCACTTTGGACTCATCAATTTCCACTATTTTTCCGACTCCACCAATCTGTTCCGATGTCTCTTTTTCGGCCCAGCCCTCACAAATTTCCCGACAGTAGGATATCCAGTCAGCAATTGTGGCCGATGAAGTCGTAGATGCATCATCAGATGTCTCATGGATTAGGAATTCGTAATTTGTGATGTTGTGGCTGAAGTAATACGTAAAAACGAGGATTTTGTTGTAGTGCCAATGGGTTCTCGAAAAATAAGAGTTTTTAAAAACGGAAATAGATTTATCATGAGGAGTTTCGCCTCTTTTGCGGCACCTGAATTCAAGTGATTTAGTATCTTGCCGAACCCGCAGGGACATGATGTCGTGACGTATCGGGCACTGAGGAGTTGGTGATATCAATCCAATATCTGCAAGCCACTGAACTGCACTCGCGTCATTATTCAAAATGTCATATAGCTCTCGAAGCCGCATGTTGAGCGTTCAGAATGACACAGAGTTCATTCCTCTCCAGGCCAGTACCAAGTTCAGAGGACGCATGCATTTTTCTTCGGCTAAAGCTAACATGTGGGTGACGAGTTGTACTCGGGGGTAGACTACTTTTTGAACTTCTGCATCGGTCTGGATGATGGTGGTAATCTCATTTACATGGGTTCTAAGTTTATTGATTTGGTTGAGGATTCCGTCGAGCTGGTAGTAGTGAGTAATAGTGTGGTAGTAGTTAATTCGTCTAGCGGGTCCAAGTCGTACCGGTAGCAGTCCTAGGTTGGAGGATATGTCTTCTATTTCGATTCCGTATGTCGGTAAGTAGGTCAGTAGAGTGAGGCAAGTCCACGGTAGCGTCCATTTAAGGTCCATCTGAATGTTCACAAGCTTGAGGAGCTCGAACTACTTGGTGGTGAGCGATAAGGTTTATGAGGGATTGGTATGTTGGAATTGGGTGGTCTTTCGGCTGAAGGCCTAGAGAAGTTGTAGATTCTGGTGTATCGGGATGCATGGGTAATGCCTTCCTGGGTAACCGTATATTGATGATTGGTGAGTCAGGAGGCACAGGTAGTGCTTTCCTGGGTACTCTTGCGGGGATTTCAGGAGATGGTGGTGAGTAAGTTGACGAAGGCGTAGGCGTCCTTCGGGGTATTCTAGAAAGGTCTTTACAGTGCCTTTTGGGGACTGGAGTGATTGGATCGGTGATGGAAGGTTGTGAGGAGACTGAAGGTCTCGGTCTTTTGTCTGTGGTATGAGGAATCATAGGAGGTATGGTCTCTGGTGGGAAAGAATAGAACGTCACCGTTTACGGAGAGGAGTAGGGTTTTACAGTTGGGTTTGGTACTACGGGAGGTGTTGGCGTCATGAGGATATCATCCTCTGACGGAGCGTAGCTGGAAGAGCTACTTGATGCTGGTTTGTTCTGTCCTGTATTTTGGTATGGCCTCTTTTGGTGGCTTTGCCCATTATTATTGGGCTTGAATGGTGTTCTAAACTGTTGGAATGGCGGCCGGAATGGTTTGAATGGCGTCGTAGGCCATTATGGTGCATTTCCCGAATAGGGGGTGCTTGGTTTGGTTGGCGTGGAAGTGCCCTGGTTTTTTTTTTCTGAGAATTTTATTGCTCCCAGTAAAATTTACTTATTAACAATATTGGATTGAGACTAGGTGATAAGTATTTAAAACTAAGGTACAGCACTTAGTTTTTGTTTTCTATGATAATATGTCGACACTGCGCGCTGCTTCACGAGTAAGCAAGATCGAGTGGTTTAGTTCTTTTAAGTCTTCGGACGATATCACATGTGTCAAGGAGACGGACAGCTTCCTCGTTGACGTGAGATCTTAGCCGTTGCAGATGACGCACGGCCTGCCGCTTGATGGTTTCGTTGACTGTTTCGATTTGAAGCTCGTGGTGGAGACGTTCATTTCGAAAGTACCATGGTGCATTGACAACGTTTCTTAATATATTGTTTTGGAATCGCTGGATGATCTCTCGATTTGACTGAGCCATACAGCCCCACAGCTGGGCTCCATAAGTCCACACCGGTTTGAGGACTTGGTTGTACAGAGTAAGCTTATTCTGGATGGACAGTTTAGACCGTCTCCCCATTAGCCAGTACATCTTTCTGAATTTGAGCAAAAGTTCTTCTTTCTTCTTCTTGACGTGGGCTTTCCATCGGAGCCGAGCATCAAGCGTCATACCGAGATACTTCGCTTCATTTGAGTATGGGATTACTTTTGCCCTGGTTTGGGTTGACTTTCCAGTTTTGGCCTGAAGGACGTGGGGCAACTGGGTTAGGTTTTTGGTTATTGTATGTTGGTTTAGTCCGGTTTGTTATCTGGAATTCATTAGTGAGAATTGTTTGGCATTCCGCCAAATTTGTAGGTCCTCGGGCTCTTATGAGAGTGCCTAAATTATTCTCAATTCCCGTAATGAATGTACGGAGAGCTAGTTCTGAAAAGAACGGAATCAGATCCAGGGAGCAGTTTTGTGATTTAATGTAAGCCACTGAGGCGTTGAGAAGGGCCTCTATTCGAGCGAGGAACTCGAATGCGTTTTCCGACTGCTTTTGACTTGATCTAGTCATTTCTGCACAAAGAGAATAAATATCTCGTTTGTCGGCAAAACACGTAGAAAGAACTGCTTTAAGTTCGGGCCATGTCTGCGGATTCGTCGCAAATACTTTTTTTGCGGGTTCTCTTTTTATTTTGCTTAAAAGCGTCTGGAACAACATTTCGTTTTGGAAACATTGTAGATCGTCTTCATCGAAAAAATGCTGGTATAGTTTATCAGCAATACTGATAAAGCGACTGATCGTGGTCGAGTCAGCGCTGAATTCTGGTAGGAGAGATATGTGTTCTTGTTTTAACACGGGGACCCTGGATAGATTAAGCTGAAACCTGGGGTCTAATGGAAGATTAGGTCTGGGGACCCTTGGGGTCACCGGGGCTTCGCCAGTATTTTGTGTCCCTGTTGGGGGATTGGCTGGTCCTTGAGTCGTATTGTTGTCTAAAGGCATTGTGGTGGAAGGTAAGTCGTAGGGAAAGTTAAAAAAACACGCGAGGTAAGGGTCGCGGGGGTTTTTTGGTTCCTTGGGAATTTTGAAGCTTGGATTTTTGTACCTACTGTGTTTTGGAACTGTGTGAGGATTGTGGCCTTAATCTAACAAAATATCGTGTACACATACAAGAGAAAAATATGAAAAACAAAAAGGTAGAAAAAGAAAATTAAAACGAAAATAAAAATGAAAAAGGGCATAAAATCTTAGCTGACTTGATCTTCTGGTCGAACTCTGTGGTCTGACGGTGGTGTAGATCTGGCGGCGACGTCTGGAAGTGAAGCTGCAGAGGTCTGCACGGAGGCGAGATCTGGCGGTAGTTTTCTCAACTGGTCAGGTTTTTCAGGGATGTTGGGGTGTTCGGCTCGCGACCTTGGGGTGTCGCGTTTCAATGGAGATAAGGGGTGAGGAATTTGTCGTGGAGGTCTCCCTTGGGAGACAACTTGGAGCTTTTAAAAATAACGTTGAAGAACTCCGTAATTCGGAAGTTGGCTTCTCTTGTACTTGGAGAGAGGCTCGAAGATTTTCTTTTCTTATGTTGATTAAAAACGGCGGGCTTGCCGACCTGTTTTGTCAGGGCAGACGGAAGAACAGGGGTTTTCTTGGGGTGAACTCCGGGATTTTCACCGGGCGTGTTCCACGGGTGTTCTGCTTCACGGGGTCACGGATTTTCAATGGCCTATTGAAATATCCACCCTGGAAGGAGTCTTCTCTTTCGGAGGCTGCGGGAAAATATTATCCGTTTTTCTCCACACTCGAGTCGATGTTCCGTGATAGTGTGTTGGGCGTGTGAAATGTGGACGATCGTTGGAATCGGTGATGCTGGATGTTGATTCGCGTCACTAGACTCGGCACTACAAATTCGATTTTCTCGAAATTTGATCGAAGCACAAGTCCTACCGACTGCGCCAGTTATAAATGTTCAACTCACAACGAACTTTTTAAAAACAACTGTTTTATTTAACCACAATTCACTTACACAATCACAATGGAAAATACTGGGACGAATGAGAGGGATAACTATCTCGCATCGCGAAGGTGAAAAGACTTGCCGGCTGAGGGCCGGCGCTGGGTTTATAAAGTGACCCATGCTGAGCTCAGCAGAAAAGGGGCAAGCCGTTATATTAAGTACATAGGAACCAATTTTTCTTGATTTGGCCTATAGGTCTCTGACCTGTCCAGGCCTGTCATTCCCTTAGTGCTAATGAATATTACATATTTAGAATTACAATTTATAGCGACTTAAGATATAATTAGTATTTTCTATATTCTTAAAAACTCTTCTTGCGATTCAATGTTTAGTTCTTTGGCTGTGAAAACAATCACTCCGCAGGCCTTGTTGATAGTTGAAGTGCTGACGAAGGAGTTGTAACCTGGCAGTTGGAATATCGATTGCATAATCGTAGGACGGCGAATACCATATCTCAGAAAGAACAATGACCTACGGTTTTTCTTTAATTTGTTCCAGGTAACAAATTAATTGATCCCAATTGGCCTGTATACTGCGAATATTCAGAGCCCAGATTGAGACGTATGAATCCGAGAGGGGACAGGGTAGCCCCGTGGACTAAGGCGTCAGCGAGACGTCTGTTTACAATCAGTCGGAGCCCTGATCAGCCTGGTTCGAATCCAGGGAAGAACACCAATGTTTGACCAATGTTTATGTGAATCCTAGCAGAGGCTCCCGTGGCGAAGGCGGCCAAGACATCCGTCTTCAACACACAAGATCTGCGGACAAAGTTTACATCGTAAACAACCTCTCTTGGGACCTCGAACCGGGATAAAAATTTTCTGGTGGACCGGTAAAAAACATTTGTCTTCGTTTGCTGAGAACGTTAAGCTAGCTACGCTAACTGTGATCTCTTGGGGGCTAAGGACGGGAGGGGGGAAGTATCAATTCCTCCAATCCCCTCCTGGTTCGGGGCGGTGTGATTGTGTCCACCCCCCTCCTCATTACCCCCCAAGAAGACACAGTGATAAGACGTATAATATACGTATCAGTATAATATACCTAATATTATTAGGTAATTGGGAATTGGACCTCGACCACCAAAGGAGGCAAATAGAGTCAAAAACGGACACCCGGGAAGTACAATAAGCCAGAAGGTTTCCGTGCTGGGGATTTCCCCAAGTAGTGCCCGCAATGTACCGTTCTCCCGACAAATTTACATAATTTACATGAATCCGAGAATAAGATTTCCAGCGCCTTCATATCGTCGCAGACAACTGGGGAATCCCCCGGTCCAGGTTCTAGAGTATCAGGTTCAAAGTCCATAATCGGTCCTGTTGATCAATCCCTGAAGAGCATTCGCGTAACTTGGGCAGTTCCTGTCGTTGGCTGCGTGATTACAATCCAGCTTGAATTTTTTTACAGTTGGCGCATGTTGAAGGCTTATCTTTTTGGTCGCATGCACAAATTTTGTTCGCAAACAAATTTTGTTTCATGGGCCATCGAACAATGCTCACATGTCGGACCACGTTCTTTGCATGTCTTTTGTACATGTGAAAACCCATTACAGCAAAAGCAGCGTGATATTCTTACGTAGTGCTCCACTCTGCATGAGCTCCATCCCAAATAGAGCGTCCTCAAGCTCCGCAATTCTTTTCTCATTTCCGGTGCCACTTCCAAAACCACAGTTGTCGTCAAGGCCTCTCTTCTTCCATACTTGAAAGCAATCTTTAACTGGTCATTAACTTTCCTTTCTCCATCTTGTTCAATTTTATTAAACTTTCCTTAATTTGTGCCTCTGTTATGTCCTGTGGAGCACCATAAACCGCCAGACGCGGCAATTTTTTTTTTTTTTTTTTTTTTGGTCGAGACACCATAAGCCCAATTTCCTTAATTTTCTGGTTGTTCAACAAGGCAGCAAGATTTACTTTATCTGCAGCTCTTAACAAAACTCCCTTCTCTCCAATGTCCCTGACCGAAGTTATTTGGACCCCTTCAGCCACTGGATCAAATACCTCCTTCGTTTCTTTCTTTATATCAGTGCTAGTTTTTTTCGAGGCTTGGTCAACTGGATAAACCACCACACTGTTATCCGATCTCAAAGGCTTTTCAAGGGACCTGGATTTGACCTTTTCAGCAAATGAAGGCTTTTGTGGCTTTACTTCATTTTTAGATAAAAGGTCCAAAATATTGATCGTATTAGACTCCACAGATGCACACATTTTGTTCCGCCCCTCCTTCGCTTTCAGGTATTTGCCATGAGTAACATTGAGTTTTAGTGTCAATTCATTCACCCGGTCAACAATCGCCTTAACATATGCCGACAGTCTTTCGGTTTCTGCTTTCCCAATTTTGTTGTCCTTATTCAGGCAAAATTTTAAAAATACCTGCTGATTTGCGGCCACCTCATTCACCACCGCCTGAGTCCATTCATCCACGGTCTTGAAGGTAGACATTTTGGAGCAATTTCAAGATCACTACACTGACTCGTCGGCCGTTCGGCCACTGACGTAATAGCAGGCAGCTCTCAACGTTTACAAAACACTGCTCGCGATCAGAGTTGTTTCTTCAAACGAGAACTGAAAGAGAACTGATATGGTCACATTATGACCACAGTTGGGTTTTTAACAACTGCCTTTTACATGACTTACCTCTGAGTGCGGCCATCGGCTGATCGCTGATGAAGATGGCAATCATTCCAGCCTGGGGGAGTGGCCTGTTCATGTTCTGCTCAAAAAATCCAAAAAAACAAGTCGAACAATTGCTTATGCCAATGCAACTGAATGTAATGCATTTATACAGGTCTTGCTATCAAAAATAGTATTGATTGAATTTAAAAATAATACTACAATTAAATTGTAAAATACTACAATAATTGTAGTATTTTAATTATTAAAATAAAAATTTTGTAGTATTTTAATTATTAAAATACAAATTTTGTATTCTTCGTTCAAGCGTCCACACTGAGCACCACATAACATTAATGGCGTAGGTGAAACCAATGATTATAACATTTATTTAATAACATACCGTTTGATCGTCTTGGGTGTATTGGGGATGGGGTAGCGGAGGATGCCTTGTATTTTGTCCGGATCTGGTTTTCCGCCCTCTGGGGTGACTACGTGACCGAGGTAGGCCACTTCACGCTTGAGGAAATCGGTTTTGTCAAGCTGGACTTTGAGGTTGGCCGCCCTCAATCGCTTAAGGCGAAAGGGGAGCCTTGGGTAGTGTGATTCTCAGATAACACAGGTTTACAAAAAAAAGGTCAATCTCAGGCGCCGCAGAAAAAACCATCAAACTCTATGTTTTTTGGGGTGCTGAATCCGAATCCGGCCCCCGTTTTTTAGCCTTTTTACGGCCTTAGTTTTCACGCTAGAAGGCAAAAAGAATCAAAAAACGTGACTCTGGTTTTGAAAAAACCACGTTTTTTCAACATTTTTTGGCAAAATCACACATTTCTCGTGGTTTTAGACACCAACTCATATATATGTTCGGAATCAGCGATAAATTTCCAGTAAGAAGAGAGTTTTTGTGGAATTTTTGGACATCCGCACGTTTAGCTGTGATTTTCAAAAAGGAAAAAGGTCGAAAAAACGAAAAATCGCCAATATCTCGAAAATTTGGACGTGACCGGAAAAAACGGGGGCCGGATTCGGATTCAGCACCCCAAAAAACATAGAGTTTGATGGTTTTTTCTGCGGCGCCTGAGATTGACCTTTTTTTTGTAAACCTGTGTTATTGATGAAGTGGAATAAGAATGATAACACTTCATTCGTCCTTTTTTTTGCGATACTTTCATGGTACACGTAGAAAAATTATTGTGCTGTAGAGAGCACGTGAATTGTTGAACGAGAACATGGAAAGTAGGCGTTTATAATAAACATCGTTGGTAGCAATGTTTGGAAGGGGAACATTTTTTTGCAAAATCTAAACAAATTGCCACCTTCTTTTTGCTTTTTCTTGCCCCTATCTTGGCTTTTTTCTTGAGGTCATAGAAGCATTGCGCCTTCTTTTTATGCAGAATGTTGTTCTTTGTCAGCTTATTGATCTGAACTTTGTCAACCTCCGCGTCCAAAGCTTTTATTTTTGCTGTGAATTCATCACTCTCGGCACAAGTGTCCGTAAGGGGATATCCAAACGAAATGTTGAATTTCCTGTTAAAAATCGATCGGTAGGTATCGTAAGACACTTGTGCAGTGGGATGGCGCTCAAGAAAGATGTTGAACATTTTTCTTATGTTCAAATCTTCGGCTAAATACATTTTTCTGGTGTCTGAGGCTGTAGTAACGTTTGCGACTTTTGAGGCTCCTTATGTGTTCGAGAATCCTCGTCTCTGTACCCTTATCGAGGCTCCGACATCCTTCCAGTATTCTTCCTCTTCTTGGTGCCTTCGAACCGCTCAGCAACTACTCCCTCCTCGGAATCACTTCTCGAAAGCATTGATTTCGCGAACAAAACACAGTGAAAAGATAATGAGCCACACAAAAAACTAACAACTGCACAATGTGAAACACTGTCACAGAATAATGATGTAAACAAACTATACTGCTACCTGGTGGCTGGAAGAACTTACCTGTTTCTTTCCCCTTACGCTCGAACTTACTTGGTTCTTTCCCCTTATAGCAAAACTTCAAGGGCGAATATGAACGAACTAATGCGGGTTTTCCCCTTTTCAACACCTTCCTTCGGTGGAGTTTTTCGCCCTGAATCCAATGGTACCAATATGTATCTCAGAATTGAAAAAAAGTGGCTTACTCGGTTCTTTCCCCTGAAGTATTACTTCTTTAAAACACACTTTACATTACCTGCAATCACTGGGTTGTAAGTGAATGACGTAAAGTTTTTCTTTGTAACTACATCATTATTTACTATATTGGGTTCGTTGACATTACTCGTTGACATTATCGGTTATCGGTTATCGGACCATCGTCCACTCCTATACATTTTTGGTCCGGGAAAGGGCATCCCAATTTATGCCGCCAACAGGCTCCAAAGATGGGCCTACATCCTTTCCAATTTTAATTACCAACTCCAATGTGTGAAGTCAAATGACAACTGCGCAGATTTTCTTTCTCGAATTTCCACCGGGCAGCAACTCACAACCGACGTGGAGTCGTCAATTAACTACATCAGTTTCATCCACGAAAACTGCCCCTTCAAATTGAATTGGTAGAACATTCGATCAACAACTAGGACGGATCCAGAACTCTCAAAAGTTGCTGCAGCAGTTCTACATGGGGCGAAACTCCCAGAAGGCAGTGCATTCCTTCCGTACAAGAGAAGAATGCTGGAGCTCACCATGGAAAATGGATGTCTCATGTGGGGCTACAGGGTAATCATACCCCAGAAATTTCGTAAAGCTCTGCAGGAACTTCTTCATGAGAGCCATTTTGGTGCCACTAAAATGAAAAGTTTTGCCAGCTCCTACTGGTGGTGGCCATCACTGGACAACGATTTGGAAAATACCGCAAAATCTTGCCGGATATGCTGTAGGTTCCGTGATAACCCACCCAAATCCGTTTTACAGCCTTGGCCTTGGCCTGCAAAACCGTGGTGTCGCCGACATGTGGATTTCCTTGGACCCATCAAATCCAACATTTATTGCTTTGTTGTAATGGATGCCACGTCCATGGATTGAGAGCTTTTTTGTATCCTCGACGAGATCGCAGGTGGCTATTAGGAAGGCAATAAAAAATCAAAGTTCGAATTTGATCAATCTCAACCCCCCAAATGGTGCAGTTGGGCTAGAAAATGAGTTGGGCAAAGTTTTAGGTCGATCGGACAAGTATAAATGGCGCCTCATCGCATTTGAAGTTCGAAGAAACTGCAAATTTTTGGAAAAATGTTCAGTTTTTCGTTTGTAACTCGAGTACCCTTTGGGCTAGAAACCTGTAATTGGTCTCATTCTGTAGATAATTTGATTGCAACCAACTTTTATTTCGATACTATTTGTGCTAAAACCAACAGAATCGTGGTTATTGAGAATTCTGTGGGTCAGGTCGTGATATTTTTAAGAAAATGTGACTTTTTACGCACACCTCTAACAACACCATGACAGTCCATTGAATTGTTCTTTTTGCGATTCCCAGCATCCTCCTTCACTCAGTACATGATTATTTGTGGTGTGAAATACATAACTAGACAAGTTGGGGTTGGTTTGGAGGAGGGGGATGAGGGGGGGGGGGGAGTTGAATTCAACGAATTTCATAAATTCAATGTGTATTGTTGTTATTTCAAAAGCTAATAATTATTATAATGTTGTGATTATGAGGGGGATGATGGGGGATGATATATGAGGGGGATGATGGGGGGTGATGGGGGATGATATATTCCTATACATCACTAATGATTTTATTAATTCTAAGTCTTGGCTTGGAGCTAATATCGGATTGGGAGCGTTGAAGCAGGGTTCCACGTAAATATTTATTATAAATAAACACAGAGCTCCAAAACAGTTTTTCTGCTGATCTGTCAAGGGAAACTGATCTCGGAACAAGAATATTTTCAAAGAGTAAATGGCTTTCGCCATCCATCTGGTATGGTGAATAGTGCCAGGGATTTTGAAAGAAACCTCATCGGGAGGGACCTTCCCCAAGAAAATCAAACATAACTCTAGAAATTCTTTATAGTCATCCCTGGGCTGTTGATTTGCCAAGTTTTCTGAAAGAATTCTAGAAAGTTTGTCCAAATTCCATACTTTTCCCTTGATGTCAGCGTCTTCAACCCCTGACCTGAACTTCGTCTTGTCCATCTTGGACCAATCAGACTGAAATTGTTTGAAAATATCGGGATGAGGGCCTGTCGTGCTGCCCATTTTACAGTCGAAACCCGCCCGTAGAATCACTTCCAAGATATGATGTCAACAAGCTAGATACAACAGGTCTTTCTTAAATAATTGCTCCATCAAAACAAAGGCTCCCCTCAAACGGCCAGTATTTGTTGACGTCGCGTAAATCCAGGGGATTTTGACGCGTCGTGTCAAAACACATCCCCTGGATTTACGTAAAACCTGACCGTTTGATTACTTAGTGCTTAGTAATTTGATGGGACATGTGGCTTATAAGATATATTTTGGTCACGTTTCCTCGTTGATAATGTAGAAGACAAAGGTAGAGCCATTTTTATTAGCACAAAACCAACAACAAACCACTAACTGAACCGTTCTTCTTGAAAACTGACCGTTAAGTGACGCTTCCTTCTTGCTGAGACTTAACATTACACTAAGAAGTCTTCTTTCCCACTATCTTTATCTTCCTCCCAAGGAAGACGGTTTTCCCCTAATGACGAAAGGATGGATTTGTCGACAACAGGAATTTTGTGATTAAGAGATTGTCAGGCCAGGGTACTTACCAAAACTGCCTTTCACCAAACCATTATTAACAGAATAACAGAATAATTACTCATGGAGACGCCCACTTCAGATTTCCTCGAATGGATTGAAAGGTTCTCAAGTTATGGGAAAATCCTCCGAGTTGTGCGATTTTTGAAGGTTCTGGTTGGTTGGCCGACCACTGGCAGTACAAGTCGGAAGGTCCTGAAAGAAAAATATGCAACTTCTTCGATTGAAGAGACTATGCTAGACGTTCCAACCGTAACAGCCATTGAGTGTGAGGTAGCTGAGCGAATCTACATTCGACTAGTTCAGCAGCATCATTTTCCAGA